>JBBGZY010000975.1:1142500-1737500 GCA_037952925.1 Lithobates clamitans | reverse complement strand
ATCCCAGGCCACCACTCTGGAGACGCTGGCAGAACTCCGTCTGGGCAAATACTCCTCCATCCGACATTCGGCCATTCTTCCCCACGTCCACATATAAAAAATCATAGTGTGCCGACACCACCGCCATTAAAACAATACTGTGGAACCCCTTATAATTAAAATAATATGACCCCGAATGGGGTGGTGGCACAATGTGGACATGTTTCCCATCTATAGCCCCTCCACAATTGGGAAAGTCCCAACGGCTGGCAAAATGGGATGCCACAGTCTGCCATTCCTGTGGCGTTGAAGGAAACTGGGGAATCAAACAAGAAAACCAAAATCAATTAATTTGGAAGCTAACATTGCAAGAAAATTAGACAATTAAAAACATTATTCCCCAGCATCAGTATAACATTCAATAATTTAATTCTTCTGGAATAACTAATATGGAAAAAGGCACACTTATCAGATTGCTCACCCCCTCTGATGGAACATTGATTACATTTTAGGGGGTTGTGAAATCCCTAAAAAAAATTACTTTAACGACACGCAGGAATTTAGGGACTAAAAAGGCTACAAGACTGCAGTTGTCGCACTCTGCAGGTGCAGTTGCTAACCAGCTTACAGTAAATGAGGTAATGTCAAAAGGCATTCATGTTGCAAGGAGTACACAATCACAGGCAAGGGCAAATAATGAAAACACTTTGAGGCTTGCATATGATTTGATGATGGAAATCAGCAGAGCTTCTGCTCATTTACTAAAGCACTGGAACAAATGCACCTGTAGAGTGCACATGCATTTTGCAAAGTGCAACATAGATTTGCTTTAGACAAATCAACACCACAGAACATTCAAGCAAATTTTAACGAGGGTGGGGGTGGGGGGGTTGTGAAATCTAGCTAATTGCTAATTAGCAGCACACTATTTGGAGTGAGTTCAGGTGGGGGGGGGGGTTGTGAAATCTAGCTAATTGCTAATTAGCAGCACACTATTTGGAGTGAGTTCAGGTGGGGGGGGGTTGTGAAATCTAGCTAATTGCTAATTAGCAGCACACTATTTGGAGTGAGTTCAGGTGGGGGGGGGTTGTGAAATCTAGCTAATTGCTAATTAGCAGCACACTATTTGGAGTGAGTTCAGGTGGGGGGGGGGGGGGGGTTGTGAAATCTAGCTAATTGCTAATTAGCAGCACACTATTTGGAGTGAGTTCAGGTGGGGGGGGGGTTGTGAAATCTAGCTAATTGCTAATTAGCAGCACACTATTTGGAGTGAGTTCAGGTGGGGGGGGTTGTGAAATCTAGCTAATTGCTAATTATAAGCACACTAAATACACTCCAACAAAATACATTCAAAATGAGTAGACTAGGTGGATATGTTCCCATCACTTCATGCTGGGAAGGTTATTGAAGGAAACTATACATGCATGACAAAAAATAACAGGAAAAAATTCCAGCATGTGTGAGGATAAAAAGGGGACATTCACACTATATTGCAATGATGGGAAGTAGTGTTTGAAGCAAGAAATACATTACATTATCAAAGATTACATAAAAGAACATGTGATGCTAATAAAAGAAAAATATCTTACCTTAATATAGTCCTTCTGCAGGACCTGTATGATGGCAGAACAGGTCTCTGGGATAATGATCCCCAGAGCCTGGGGGGAGATGCCTGTCGAGAACTTAAGGTCCTGCAGGCTTCTCCCTGTGGCCAAATACCGCAAGGTAGCGACCAGCCTCTGCTCCGGAGTGATGGCTTGCCTCATGCAGGTATCCTGCCTGCTGATATAGGGGGTCAGCAAAGCCACCAAACGGTCAAAAACGGGGTCCGTCATCCGGAGAAAGTTCCTGAAATCCTCAGGATTATTCTCACGGATCTCACGGAGCAAAGACATGTGACAGAACTGGTCACGCTGAAGCAACCAATTCTTGGTCCATGAACTCCTCCTCGCCCTGTTCATGGACTGGTCTTGGGCTGAAGAATAAACTACAGCACCAAGCACATACAATGCACGAGCTCTACGACGAGTACGTACAGGTAACATGGCTTCAAAACGGTCGGCTGGTCAGAACGCACTAAACAGAACGCACTGAAGAACAGCAAGGCCTGTGAAGAACGACCTGAAAATCAGGAACGAGCGGCCAATAAAACAAAGATTTCTCAATGCCAACTGACCAAACGCACTGAAAAGCAGATACAAACCTCACAAGCACAGACTGAACAACAGTTAAAACGAACTGAAAAATACGAGTCTCACAAGCGCGAATCGTCTCTCACCAAACTTCTACTAACACGAGATAAACACGAGATTAGCAGAAGGAGCCCAAAGGGTGTCGTACGGGCTATTGAACTTCCGTTTTATAGTCTCGTCGGACTTGGTGTACGTCACCGCGTACTAAGCTGTCGTACTTTTGTGTGGTCGTGTGTGGGCAAGTCCGTTCGTAAGAAAGTCTGCCGCAAGTCCGCCGAAGGTACGCCGGAAGTATGTCGGACAGGCTGTCCGACTTTTGTAGCTGAAAAGTCCGACCGTGTGTACGCGGCATCAAACAAAGTTGCCCATGCAGTGAATTTCCTCCAGCAAACAGATAACTGAAAAATGCTGAGCCACCTGGCTTTCTTTTCAGCAGCACTGTTGCTATTGGTACTGGTCCTTCAGACCTAGCTCTCTGGCTCACTCAGCCTTAGTTACAGCACCTCGCTGCATGGGCACTCTTCTGGCTTCTAGATAAGGGTTCTCTAACTCTTCTGAGACTTACAGGATCTCTCCAGTCCCAGAGACTCACTAGTTGCCTCAGCTCTCCCAGTCCTGAAGACTTGCTCAGCTGTCCCAACTCCCCCAGTCTTGCCGATAGGGAATCTCTCCCACATGGAGGTCTGTTTCCTGAGTGGATCACCGCTCCTGGCTGAAGCAAACCTATATTACCAAACAAGGACCCAGCGCTATGGCCAGATCTTGGCTTATAGCGAATATGCAAACTTGTGCACTCACACAGGCCTCCAAGAAGCCCTGGACAGAGAATTGAAGGCTTCATCTCACCCAAACACTTTAAAGCCCTCAAGCCCCAGGCCGTGATCCAGTATTACACAACCCAGAGAAAGCTGTAAACACTATTTTATCTGTTTACACACTATGGAGCCCCACACTCTGTGATCCCTGATTCATTCCTATATCTATTTTCACAGTGGCAGGGCCTGGAACTGTCACAGTTATCTAAGCTGTATGTTTTTTTTTATACTTCCATTTTCTGAAGACTTCAGGCCAGTCATGTGATACTGCAGGATCTTCTTTCTCAGTTAATCTTGACTTGGCTTGACTGTCTTTAATGATGCAGAAATTGGTGCTGGTGTGATTCCCTTCAAACCATTACATAGTGGTGACATCCCCTCAGGGGGTGAGCCCATTATGCAATGCACTTACAGCATGTAAGGTCAAATGACTGGTTTGATATAGCCCCCAAGTGGGAGGTGCTTTGGGTATAATCAGGTAACATCCTGAAAGATAATTAAAGATGGACTATGCCTCAGTATGCTTTGACACCAAAGTAGAGGGTATCTACTCTCAAAACGCATCAGCCATTAAAAGTGTCTTCCCTATGCTGGGATTGGTGCAATGGACCCGGGTGTGCAGGTCACTGTGGATAACGATGAGCTTGATATCATGTGCGGTTTGTGAGTACACATCTGTTTTATTTCTTTGATAAAAAGAGTTTTTATGGTAATGCGCAATGCTGGTGCACCTAATACCTAAGGTCCTCCATTGCCGGAACATCCACCTTGAGCGCAGGAACTTGTTTGTTTCACTTACAGTATGTACTCAGTCTTTAGGGTTGATTTAGGATTCGAGCTTTTCAGCTCAGATGACTAAGGGCATCTAATGGTGAAGAGAGATTACTTCAGGGGACTGCCCAGGATTGATGAGTATTGCAACTGGATTTACTGGCTGGGGCAAATTTGAAAAAATCCTGGATTTGGGCTTTAACTGTGATTGCTTAATTTTATTATTGTATATATTTGCTGAATTTGTACCAGAATGAAATATAATAGCTAAAATGTTCTATTCAGTGTTTAGTTTTCTTCACCTTTTCCCCAAACTGACTAGAGTTTATACTATGAGACTTGCAATCCAAGTTCTGCCGAATCTGGTATAATTCTGCATAAAACATGAGAAATGTCAAACCGCGGTACTTAGCTTTAAGTTACTGAATTCTTCCATTTAATTAAACTGGTTTTCAATGGAAATAGCTCATTTGCGACCTGCTTTTTAGATTGCTTAAACTCTGAAAGCAAAATTAACAAAATTGTCTTCTGTTTTGTTTGTAGAGTAAAGTGATGTGTAGATTGGCATTTTTTTATTTTATTTTTTTAAAAGGAAGCTTTACAGATACAACTGACTACTTAAATTTGAAGCCAAAATTTTTTTTAGTTTTATGATTTTTGTTTTTACGCTCTGTGTTCCACTAGAAAGATCCTTCTCAATAACTAAAGTCCTCAGGCCTTTTTTTACCCTATAACACTCTTAAGTTCCAGAGCGTTCTTTTTTTTGGCAATATCTCAGTTACGCACCTTACAGTACATCTTTTAGATTTGTAGTCTATCACAACATATTATGTGTAATTTTTTGGGGACAAATAGGGCTTTAATTTTATTGCAGATTTGCATACATAGATTTAGATTTTCTAGGTTTTTGTAACTTATTTTGGTGGAGATCGAGCTGGACAGGGGACTTTTCTTGCACATCTTGTCCAACATAACTGGAAGTGGTAACAGGAGATGTGAGGATGCAGAGTGGCATATTGGCCAATGTAGTGGGCAGCGTTGACTGTTGGTTGCAGGACACAGATAACTGTTGACCAACAGGCAAGGACCAGAGGCTGGAACATGGTGACACTTGATACGCAGACAGGAGCAGAGCCAAGACCTAAGCCAAAGGTTGTCAACAGCCAGACTGCGAGGTACAGGAACACTAGGCAGGGGCAGAATCAGGATACAAGCCCAGGTCAGTTCACAGCCAGGCAGTGAGCTACAGAATCAGGAAGAGTCTAAACCCAGGCCGAGGTCACAAGTAGACAGGAATCCAAAGACAAGTCAAAATCAAACTGGATCATATTCAGGAGAGCAAATGTAGCAGGTCAGGTCACAGGTAATCAGGAACTAGCTGAAGACCCCTCAGTAATCTGTTAATGTCACAATCCAGTTTGTGGTACTTGTGTAAATTGTTAGTATACCATTCAGAAAAGATCAAGTTGTGTCAAATTAGCACAGGGAAAAGGCACACAAGGTACACACCACTCTGAAGCAAGCTGCTCAAAGATCCGCAATCACTGGAACTACCTGGGTGCCAGCCTGGTTTGCAGCCGAACTAGATGAAAATGAAGGATGAAGATGGCGGCACTACATAGTAGTAAAATAACTTCTTTATTGAGCAAATTCATATAAAAAGAAAAAAACACACAATTCCAGAACAGCCAGTAAACGTGTTTTACACATCAGTGCTTATTCATTATATCTTGTTATATATTGTATATTTAATGAATAAGCAGTGACGCCTGAAACGCATTTACTGGCTGTCCTGGAGCTGTGTGTTTTTGTTTTTTTAGACTGATTTTCTCAATAAAGAAGTTATTTTACTACATTGGAGTATCACTATCTTTATACTTTAGCCCTGGTTCACACTGACTGCAAGAATGAAATCCTGTGAGTTCAGCTGAACTCGCACTATTTCATTCCCACATGTCAGTCCCGACTTTGGGGGCGATTTCAGAGACATCTGTGCGAGCTTTCTGTACAATTGTCAATGGAAGTCGCACCCTGAAATTGGCAAAAGTAATACAGAAAATACTTTTGGGAATCGCAAATGCGCCGGCGCACAGATTCGGCAGCTGCCATTGCTGGAATTTGGCGCCGATTTGCCAAATCGCATCAATGTGAACCAGGTCTTAGGGTCAAATTAGCACAACTGTGACTTTTTTTTACAGGATGGGATTGCACAGAAAGTAAGAAGAAATCTCTCCTAAATGTGCAAAATTTCGGAGAAATGGAGACTGAATTTTACCCATCCTTAATTATAATCCAGTAATGGGCCAATGTGTAACCCTCCATCATAAAACTAACCAAAAACCATAATTTAGGATCTAATACACAAGGTATTGGGTGCAACTGCATCCATAGGCTCAGAGACAGCAGCAGTAGCCATTGGCTCCCAATGCTGTCAATCACAGCCAGTGAGGAAGGAGCTGGGGGGGGGGCTGAGTCGCTCTCTGTGTGTCAATGAAAGCAGAGAATGTAGCACAGGTGTAAGCCCGCATGAGTGCCCCCATAGCAAGCAGCTTGCTACAGTGGGCACTCGGGATGGTTGAGAGCCAGGAGTGCCAGTGGGGGATATATATATATACACTATCTCACAAAAGTGAGTACAGTCCTCACATTTTTGTAAATATTTTATTATATCTCTTCATGTGACAACACTGAAGAAATGACACTTTGCTACAATGTAAAGTAGTGAGTGTACAGCTTGTATAACAGTGTAAATTTGCTGTCCCTTCAAAATAACTCAACCTCTAAACCTCTGGCAACAAAAGTGAGTGAAAATGTCGAAATTTGGCCCTAAGTGTCAATATTTTGTGTGGCCACCATTATTTTCCAGCACTGCCTTAACCCTCTTGGGCATGGAGTTCACCAGAGCTTTACAGGTTGCCACTGAAGTCCTCTTACACTCCTCCATGACGACATCATGGAGCTGGTGGATGTTAGAGACCTTGCGCTCCTCCACCTTCTATATGAGGATACCCCACAGATGCTCAATAGGGTTTAGGTCTGGAGACATGCTTGGCCAGTCCATCACCTTTACCCTCAGCTTCATTAGCAAGGCAGTGGTCATCTTGGAGGTGTATTTGGGGTCATTATCATGTTGGAATACTGCCCTGCGGCCCAGTCTCTGAAGGGAGGGGATCATGCTCTACTTCAGTATGTCCAGTACACGTTGGCATTCATGGTTCCCTCAATGAACTGTAGCTCCCCAGTGCTGGCAGCCCTCATGCAGCCCCAGACCATGACATTCCCACCACCATGCTTGACTGTAGGTAAGACACACTTGTCTTTGTACTCTCACCTGGTTGCCGCCACACACGCTTGACACCATCTGAACCAAATAAGTTTATCTTGGTGTCAATAGTCCACAGGACATGGTTCCAGTAATCCATGTCCTTAGTCTGCTTGTCTTCAGCAAACTGCGGGCATTCTTGTGCATCATCTTTAGAAGAGGCTTCCTTCTGGGATGACAGCCATGCAGACCAATTTGATGCAGTGTGCGGCGTATGGTCTGAGCACTGATAGGCTGACCCCCCCACCCCTTCAACCTCTGCAGCAATGCTGGCAGAACCCATACGTCTATTTCCCAAAGACAACCTCTGGATATGATGCTGAGCACGTGCACTCAACTCCTTTGGTCGACCATGGCGAGGCCTGTTCTGAGTGGAACCTGTCTTGTTAAACCGCTGTATGGTCTTTACCACCGTGCTGCAGCTCAGTTTCAGGGTCTTGGCAATCTTCTTATAGCCTAGGCCATCTTTTTTTCAGATCCTCAGAGAGTTCCTTGCCATGAAGTGCCATATTGAACTTCCAGTGACCAGTATGAGAGAGTGAAAGCAATATCACCAAATTTAACACACCTGCTCCCCATTCACACCTGAGACCTTGTAACACTAATGAGTCACATGACACCGGGCAGGGAAAATTGATAATTGGGCCCAGTTTGTACATTTTCACTTAGGGGTGTATTCGCTTTTTTTGCCAGCGGTTTAGACATTAATGGCTGTGTGTTGAGTTATTTTGGGGGGACAGCAAATTTACACCGTTATACAAGCTGTACACTCACTACTTTACATTGTAGATATTTACAAAAATGTGAGGGGTGTACTCACTTTTGTGAGATACTGTATATACAAAAGTATTGTGGCACCTGCCTTTACTAGACATGTGCACACTGAAATATTTTGTTTCAGAATTTCGTTTTCATCCGAAAAATAAATTTATTTAGTTACTCCAGAAATTAGTTTTTTATTTATTTCGTTTCATTAAAAAATGCATGCATCCGAAATAATTAAGGTTGAATCTGTCATTGAAGGCTTATGGTGTCTGTCGAATGTTCTAAGAAGATTCGATGGAGCAGCGAAACTGTACGATGCCGCAATCGTACATTTCCGGTCGAATGTTCCGCCTACAAGCTATAGTAGAATTCTAATGTTGTATGACACTAGTAATAATTATATTTAATAATTATTATTACTAGTCAACCAACATTAGAATTCTTCTATAGCCTATGGGCGGAGCGTTTGACCATAAATGATCGCTTTCGGCGACTGCTTCGTCGAATCTGCATGTCGAATCTTTTCTCTCTATGTAGAATAATCTTGGACTAATAGAGTTAAGGTTAGGCACATTCGACCACAGGTTCGATGGACACAAATCGCTATTGTCAGTGTCATGTTGAATCTCCTACCTATATCGAACTGTTGTCGCAACGAAAACGAAAATAAAGCATTTGTTTATGTCGGATCTTTTGGTTTTCAGATTCTGCACGCTCGTTATCGTTTGTTAAAACAATAACGAAAATACCCGAAATTTGGACGAAAATGCATTTGGACGATAACGAATGCACATGTCTAGCCTTTACACACACATGAACTTTAATGGCATCCCAGTCTTAGTCTGTAGGGTTCAATACTGAGTTGGCCCACCCTTTGCAGCTATAACAGCTTCAACTCTTCTAGAAAGGCTGTCCACAAGGTTTAGGAGTGTGTCTATGGGAATGTTTGACCATTCTTCCAGAAGCGCATTTGTGAGGTTAGGCACTGATGTTGTATGAAAAGGCCTGGCTCACAGTATCCGCTCTAATTCATTCCAAAGGTGAGGCCAGGACTCTGTGCAGGCCAGTCAAGTTCCTCCTCCCCAAACTCATCACTGTCCTTATGGACCTTGCTTTGTGCACTGGTCCAAATCATTTGGTGGAGGAAGGATTATGGTGTGGGGTTGTTTTTCAGGGGTTGGGCATGGCCCCTTAGTTCCAGGGAAGGGAACTCTTAAAGCGTCAGCATACCAAGACATTTTGGACAATTTCATGCTCCCAACTTTGTGGGAACAGTTTGGGGATGGCCCCTTCCTGTTCCAACATGACTGCGCACCAGTGCACAAAGCAAGGTCCATAAAGACATGGATGAGCAAGTTTGGGATGGAGGAACTTGACTGGCCTGCACAGAGTCCTGGCCTCAACCCGATAGAACACCTTTGAGATGAATTCGAGTGGAGATTGCAAGCCAGGTCTTCTCATCCAACATCAGTGCCTGACCTCACAAATGCGCTTCCGGAAGAATGGTCAAACATTCCCATAGACACACTCCTAAACCTTGAGAGCCTTCCCAGAAGAGTTAAAGCTGTTATAGCTGCAAAGGGTGGGCCAACTCAATATTGAACCCTACGGACTAAGACTGGGATGCCATTAAAGTTCATGTGCGTATAAAAGCAGGTGCCCCAATACTTTTGCCAAAATAGTGTTTATACTGTATAAGGGTTTACAATCACTTTAAGGAAACTGGTATTAAGTGTTATGTTAGCAGGTACACAACTCATATCAATCATTTATGCAATTCAAATGTAATAAACCCTCTCTGTGAGATTCCCAGCACTATGCAGTGAAGTAAATCTTGAATGGCTGAAAACACCCCTCGGCCTCCCACACTAAATATGAAGAGCATAGGATAGAGAAAAAAAACATCAAAAACATTTATTTATTTTTTTGCAACTAAATACACTTATGGTTTAAATATCAGGAGACTGAAGACTGCACTTGATAAATGTACAGCCAAGAGACAACACGTTTAATTAAATGTACCCAAAGTCATTTAGGCAAATCCATACACTATGAGACAAGGCAGAACAAGGGGAATTTCTGACATAGACGGTACAGTGAGGAATAAATTAACTTTAATTTGAAAGCTGGCAGCTGATGAGCCGATATTCTATCTGGCTGATGCAGATGATTAACATGACAAACCTGTAAGTACGTGAGTGATATGAAAATTGTCATCTCGCCTCTGACAGCGAGGGCATTAAACAAATCCATCTGTTCTCTGTCACCCGTATTATTGCTCAGATACTGCGTATGTCAGAACCTAATCAGGATTGCGTATGACTGTCACTTTCCAAAAGTTCTCTTCCTTTTGACAAAAAGGTTTTGTAATACTTGACTTTCCATCAGTTAAGAACATCATTCATGGATACGATTCGTCTTTGATAGGACCATCTTTTTTTCCAATCACCGACTTTGTAATCCCAATTCCAGTTGTCCCTGAGTTGTCACTTTTGGTTTCCATTTTAAAGAAAACTGGTCATGATGAGATGATAAAAGAAGTCTTCACTACTAAATGATCATAAATTTCCAGGTCTATTTATAAATCATTTATCTTTGCCGCCCTGTTTAGCTGAACTTACTCTGAAGATGATTCAAGAACCTGGGAGTTGTGTTAGCCATAGAAACAATAATTTTCATGAAATTTCAGACAATTTTAAATACTTAAGGCCCCTTTCACACTTATACGACTTGTCCCACGTTTTTGTACTGCAAAATCGTATGACAAGTCATTCTCCATGATTTTCAATGACTACCATTCATATTGGCACGACTTTAAGTCGTGCCGACTTCAAAGTAGTTCCTGCACTACTTTGGTCCAACTTCCATACGTTTTGTACTCCATAGACCTCAATGTTAAACCCTCAAGTAGCATGCAAATTGTACCTGAATAAAATAGACAAGATTTCAGCACTACTTTGGTCCAACTTCCATACATTTGTACTCCATAGACCTCAATGTTAAACCCTCAAGTAGCATGCAAATCGTACCTGAATAATATAGACACGATTTCAGCACTACTTTGTAAGCACAAGCTGAGAATGGTTAATGCCAAAGTTGTGTCAAAGTCGTACAAAGTAGCACTGCTCCCAAATCGCGGCAAAATCGTGGTAAAATCGTGGCAAAATAGCGGCCACGAAATTGCGGTAAAATCGCGCGACTTTGAAGTCCTATAAGTGTGAAAGGGGCCTTAAGCAGGGACGGTGCTACCACTAGGTGAACTAGGCAGCCACCCAGGGCGCAACCATTACCAGTTGTTGCTGGGTTCAAACATCCCCCCCCCCCCAGAGCATCCTTCTCAAATACCCAGTCAGCTCCCCTGCTGCTACAGCTACGTCACTCAGCAACAGCGCAGGCTGTGCAGTAATTAGCGCTATCCCTGAATGTATGGCGGATGACAGCATCCAAAAAAAAAACAGCCGCCCGCTGTTCTCAGCGCTAGGGTTTGATTGCTAGCTACCAGTTATGTGCTTACCCCGCCCCCAGGCCTTGGCATTCAGAGAAGGAGGAGGAGGGAGTTCCTTCTCCAAACCTATCTGGTCCCAGTGCCCTTCCAGCTTCCAAATGTCGTGTTGCCAACTGCTGCAATGAGAAGGAATGGATCCAGATGTAAGCTGGGGTCTTCACATTACTCCCTCCTCCCCTTCCACTACCCCAACTATTCTCTTAAACCTCTCCACTCTCCTTACCCCAGTCTGCTCTTCCCTTCTAACTTTGTGGACCCTATTGAAAGGAAATGCGCTTTTGGTGACCCTGATGTAAGGTCGCTTTAGGGACCCTGATGTAAGGTCGCTTTAGGGACACTGATGTAAGACAGCTTTAGGGACCCTGATGTAATGGGGGCTGTGGGGACCCTGATGTAAGCGGAGTGGCTTTGATGACCCTAATAAAAGAAGGACTATGATGTAAGGGGGAACTCTGGGGTCCCTGATTTAAGGAGGGGAGACTCTGGGGATCCTGATGTAAGGGGGGACTCTGATTTAAGGAGGGGGCTCTGGGGGACTCTAATGTAAGGGGGGGCTATGGGAACCCTGATGTAAGGCAGTACTTTGGCATCCTATTGTAAGGGGAGACTATGGGAACCCTACTGAAAGTGAGGTCTCTGATGTAAGAGAGAACTCTGGGGACCCCGATGTAAGGGGGAACTCTGGGGACCCTAATTTAAGGAGAGGGGACTCTTGGGACCCTGATGTAAGGGGGGGATGACTCTGGAGACCCTTATGTAAGGGGGGAACTTTGGGGTCCCTAATGAAAGGGGTAAACTCTGATGCAGGGGGGTCAGGCCCAGGGAGCCTAGGTCTAAAGCTGTGTAAGGAGCCCCAAAATTTTTGATGGCTTCCTTGTGCCCTACACACTACTGACATTCAGCATGCCACAGCATGATTGAATGATGTTAGCTGGAGACAAAGCTGTCTCTTGCAACCTTCAGCCAATCCGTGAGGAAGAGGTAGGTCCAGCTAATGAGGTGCCATGCACACAACATCACTGCCTCCCAACTCCTCAGTCAATCTCCACACAGAGCTAACATTGGCAAGGAGGTGAGAAAGCATCCCTGCACAGAAGGCATTTGCAATTTTTTTTTTTTTTCTGGGGGGGGGGGGGGTTGCAAGTAACTGGTCTTGTCTAGGGAGCAAAATAGTCTAGCACCGGCCCTGACTTTTAACCAGATTTCAATTGCAAATATGACCGAATGAATCAAGCAGACAACCATTTTGATTATAGCTGTAAAATCATGCTAACAGAAAATATAATTCCTGAGTGTGCATAACAGTATCACATAGCAGAGCCCTGTAATTAAAGGATAACTAAGGTTTCATGCACACTAGTGTTTTTTAAGCTCCTAGAAGCTGTTATTGGCATTTTTCTGCTCCTAGAAGCTAAACAGTGTTATCCTATGTGTTCATGCACACTGCATTAGGCAATTAGTGTTTTTTGAGCTTCAGCATGTAGGAGCAGAAAAAAAATAGCTTTTGTACAGTGTCCTAAACGCTGCTAAACGCTACTACTAGTGTTTTTTTTTCGCTTTTTTTTCTTTTACTGCAAAAATGCCAATAAAATGCTAATGCTCCTAAATGCTCCTAAACGCTCTTAAACACTCCTAAAACACTACTATAAAAAGCTATTACCAGTGTTTTTTATCCAGTGATTTTTCTTTTTTTTAGCTTTAAAAAACAATTGTGTGCATGGAGCCTTAAGCAAACATTTCTGTACTAGAGGCAAAATGTGAAGTGAAGGGAAATCAAATAAATAAATAAAAATGGCACAATGATACCAAAAGAGATGACAGCAGTTCTGAATGACACCCAGAAACCCTTCTTTAAAATATAGGGGTTCGTTTATAAAAGGCATATAGACTGTGCACTTTGCCAGTGCAGTTGTGCTCTGCAAGTACAGTTGATGAGTGCAGTAAATGCAGTAAATGCAGTAAATGAGGCTCTGTTGACTTCCCTTGACATCCAATCATGTGCAAGCAAAAATGCTGTTGTTTTTCCTTGCATGTGATTGGGAATTCTTTGCAAAATAAAGTTTAACTTAACTTACTAAGTTGTGGAGCAAATGCCCTTGCAGAGTGCAACTGCACTTGCAAAGTGCACAGCTTATTTGCTTTAGTAAGTCAACCTCATTGCCACCTTGGTTAGAGCATCATCATATCCCTAGAGTGAGCTCTCAATTGCTGCTTTCATATGTAACGGTACCCCCGTAGGAGCTGCTGAGTATTGTGGTCCGTCCGTCACCCTGCCCAGCCAGGCACACAGTTCTCATTCACCCTCAGCCAATCCTTAAACTTTGTTTGTATTTTTATTGAGGGAATTTAACTTGGATGGGGATGGGATATTCATGAGATGCCTAACTAATGGCAGATAAATATATGGGACCAACTATATAAACCTCCAGTATATACAACTTCACACTTCAGCTTCAGCACGACACTTGCTTGCAGACTATCTCTCCTTAACACCTCCAGAACATAACTTGCTTGTTCTTCTAGGACCGGCTAGCACTGAGATTTAGACCTGACACTGGCTCAGCCAGGCCTTAGCAAGTGCCCTTTGTAGGCAGGGACCGCGGGCCCCTTAGGTGTAGCAAAAAAATAAGTAGGTAGTTCTGGTGCTAGCTGTCCATGTGGCTACTGAGCCCAGTACCACATCTTCAGGCCCCGCCAGCCCTCCTGGCTGCAGCTGCCTCTCTCCACTGCCCATGCCACCACAGCCTACTCCACTGGCTCTGCACCCATCCCAGACTGCAACCTTCTAGTTCTCTCAGGCGTGCCTCCCCAGTTCTCTCCTGACTGTGTGTCACTCATCAGCCCCCTTAGATGCGACCTGTTGTTCATTCATGGAGACTTGCCCGGCAGTGCTCTCTCTTGCTGTTCTCTCTTGCTCCTCTTGTGCCTCCTCTCCAGGACACCTCCATGTGTTCTTAGAAGGTCCTACTCACCCCTGAGCACAAGCCCAAGGTCACCCCCCCCCCCGACTGGGGAGCTCCCTCAAAGGCCACGACTAGCACTAGCACTCCATCTCCAGCTTCCTCCCGAACAACTCCTCCCCAGCTGGGCTGACCCTAAGTATTTAAGGAGGCCTGCCCCCTGCCTATCCAAGTTGGGGATTGGTCAGGGCTCCTTAGTGTTGTGCAGAGTATTGATATAATGCGCTGGAAGCTTGTTGGAAGCAGCAATTAGATTTACTTTCATGGAGGAAATCTTTATCATGAAACAGGAAACAGAAGTATACAAGAACACAGTGAGGAAAGCAAACACTTCCTCTCATTACATTACCATAGATAACACACTATAATACTACAGTGCCACCTGCTGCATAGATAGATATAATACATTATATATAGTTCACAGTTTATAAAGCAACTTTGCTGTTGTGCTTTCAACACTTAGAACACTCCAAGCATCTCCACCTCTCCTCTCCACCTTCCTTTCCAGAAGATTTTAGAAGGTTCAGGAAAGAAGTGGGAAGTCTCAGTGATGCTGCCTATGAGTCACCAGCTCTGCTCTGAGTTACTCCCAACCCAGATCAAAACAAACCCAGGCTTGGCTGCCAAATGTACCTGCTCTATCAAAAATACTAGCCATACTTCTAGCACACTAGAGGGTGCTACATATAGATAGCTTTGCAATTGTCCAATCACATGCATCCCAAGCTAGCCCCCCCGTAACCCCATAACCTACTAACACCGCCCCCTTCCCCATCATTCACCTGTCTCCCTCTATTGTCCCTCTCTGCTTTCCTTCCCATCATGAGCTATACCACAACATCTCTCATTTTACTGCTCACTTCCTTACCAATGTGGGGTGAACTCCCCATCAACTGCCCTACATATGCCTATTTCTCCCTTTTCATAGGCTCAGAAACAGCAGTTGCTGTCAATCACAGCCAGTAAGGAGGGAGCGGGGACGAGGCTGAGCCACGCTCTGTGTGTGAATGGATGCACACAGTGTGGCTCGGGAGTGAGCCCATATGAGTGCCCACATAGCAAGCAGCTAGCTATGGTAGGCACAAGCAGGGGGGAGGAGCCAGGACTACGGAGGGTCCCGAAAAGAAGAGGATTGGGCCTGCTTTCTGCAAAATCATTACACAGAGCAGGGAAGATTGGGTTTACACTCACTTTAAACAGTACGATCTCCACCTTCGCCAGAGGAAGCTTTGTATTCATTCATAAAATGTGAATGGCTGTTCAGAGCTCAGCCCAACTCTTTGTACTTCCAGGAATGGGTTGGAGGTCTCTGTTCTGATGCCTCTACACAGCATTGTATACTGTATCTAGATGAGGCTACATATAGTTTAAAAAACCGCTCCCTGCAAGTGCATCGGTCGTGAAGGAAATAGTTTGTTTAGGCCAGCTTGACCCAAATGAACTATTTAAAGTCATAGTAAACCTAGAGGTAGGCTCTAAAATACCAAAAGTATGTGCATGTCTCTCAAATGTATTAAAGTGTCACTAAACCCACATCATAAAAAACTATTAGTACATGGTGTATTACATGCTGTTTATACTCACTCAGTCACTATGGGATTCGTTTTCTGTATTCTGCAAAAAAAAAAAAAAAACTGGTTGATCCTACTGTTTTCTGTCTCCACCTTCTGTTCATTTCCCCAGTTCAGCTAGTGATTTTGCACAGCAGTGTTGGCAGCTCTGCCCATGCTCAATTTTCAGTGAATTTCTATGCTGAGCATTTCCTCTTTATCACATCTGAGCAGCCCATGTGACTATAGAGTCACACATGTGGGTGTATACGCAGTGGTAAATGACAGCCCACGCCCTGCCTCCTCCTCCATGCGCACTGACCAGCTAAACACAATGGAGGCGGGATATTACATGTAGATTAATGGAGGCTTCACCTCCTTGTTATTCTAAGACACAGGCTGGAGGGGAGTAACACAGCCTGTGACTGGCAGAAATCTGCCTACACCATGTTATTGCCAAAAAATAATAAAGATTTGATTTCAAATATATATTTGTACACCAATTTAAAACAGTTTATGGATATTATTTATTTATTTTTACTTTGTATTCCAAAGGCTGTTTTTTTTTTTTTAATATGTGACCTCCTACTTATGTTTCCCTGCAGACAGGCTGGGGAGGAACTGGGTCATGTGACAGCTGGATATCGATTAGGAAAGGCACTTACATGTTTTTTTAAATTAAAATAATTACAGTGCCATCATCCATATACAGAAATAGAAGACAGGATGTAAACAAACAGTGTGTGTGTTGAGGATCACTTTAAGTTCAGCTGTATTTTTCTTGGACCAATATAGTGTTTTTGATGGATACAATGTTACAGTATACAAAATCTTCTCAAACAATTGTGGAAACAGTTTGGGGTCTTTTCTGTTCCAGCATGGTATATAAGTTTGGTTTGGAGGAATCTGAGTGGCCTGCACAATGCCCTGACTTCAACTTTACTCAACACAACACCATTGGGATAAATAGGAATGCCCATTATGAGTTGTGTCTTCTCCCTCAACATCAGTACA
Source organism: Lithobates clamitans (assembly GCA_037952925.1). Taxonomy (NCBI): domain Eukaryota; kingdom Metazoa; phylum Chordata; class Amphibia; order Anura; family Ranidae; genus Lithobates; species Lithobates clamitans. Next base: position 1,720,627 of record JBBGZY010000975.1, on the reverse strand, counting down.
CAACCTAACTAGTGCTCTTTTGGCTCAATGGGAACAAATTCAAGAACTGGTTCTGTCCAGCTCAGTAGATTGCTTTTAAAAAAAGACCTGGATTCTTTCCTAGATACACATAATATAACTGGATACTAATATTTATAGGTAAAGTTGATCCAGGGAATATCCAATTGCCTCTCGGGGCATCAGGAGTTATTTTTTCTCCTGCTAGAGCAAATTAGTTCATGCTTTGCTGTTTTTTTTGGTTTTTTTTGCCTTCCTCTGGATCAACTGTGGGTATAGGATTGTGTATATAAGATTGTATCATTTTTTTAGACCCCTAAATCAGGGGTCTCCAAACTGCAGCCCGGAGGCCAGATGCAGCCCTTTGCTTGCCTTTATCTGGCCCTTGGGACACTATTCATCCCACTGATAGGAGACACTATTCTGCCTTCTGACACCAAAAATGGGGCATAATTCATGCCACTGGCACCAACAATGGGGCACTATTCTTCCCCCTGTTATCAAAGATGGGGTTCACTGTTTACTCCCAGTGATGCCTGGAACATTTTCTATTCAGGCTGATCATGGTCTGGCCCCCCTAAAGTCTGAAGGACAGTAAACTGACCCTTTGTTTAGAAAGTTTGGAGACCCCCAAACTAGATGGACCTGTATCTTTTTTCAACCTTACTAACTATGCAACTATGTAAATCCCCATAGGCACACTTACAAATTTTATAGCAAGCCATCTCAGAAAGCTAAATAAAGGGGGTAGGGGTAAGGGAGACAATCCATAATAATGCCCCTGGTATGGCGGCACACATGCACACCCCCTGCTGACCTGCAATGTTATTGGACACATCATGAGTTTGTCAGCAGCTTTAAGCCAATAATTTATGGTTGAAACCTGCTAATCGGTTGTGGCCAATCACAGCACAGAGTCCTGTTTTGAGAAACAGACAGTGATCTGTTTCTTCTCCCTGAAATCAACTCTGATTTCAGGGAGAAAAAGAAGCACACGTTACACTTGTTAGGCACACAGTTAACCCATTGATTGCCCCTTGATGTTAACCCCTTCCTAGCCCGTGTCATTAGTACAGTGTCAGTGTACAGTATTATATCTGATCACTGTATTAATGTTACTAGCAACATCAGTGTCAGTCAGTTAGCATTCCTCCCAGGCAGTGTTAGTTAGTGCCAGAATGGCCACACTATCACAGTCACACTATAAATAGCCCGATCACTGCCTTTATTAGTATAGCATTTGTACGGACCAGTATCCTGATGATGATCAGAACTATACTAGTGTCCCCTGGTAATGTAGTGCTCCCAAAAATGCAGTTTGGCTTTTTAACCAAAGACATGTAGCAGAATACTGTACATTTTGGCCTACATTTATGAAGAAATTAGATTTTATTGGATATGTCGTACAGTATAACAGAAGGTAGGAAAAATGTTTTATTTTTTTTTCAAAATGTTCAGTATTTTTTGCTTATAAAAAAAAAAAAAAACCCAGTGGTGATCAAATATCACCAAAAGGAAGCTCTATTTGGGTGAAAAAAAATGATATACATTTAGCTTCAATACAGTGTTGCATGACCGCACAATTGCCAGCTAAAGTAGCTCAGTCCTGAAAACAGTGGCGGCTGGTGGAAAATTTTTTTGGAGGGGCAGCAAACGGTATGCCCCCCCCCTGTCGGTCAGTCAGTAGCACTTACCCTATCACCGGCGGCTTCCCCCTGCTTGGCGTCCGCCTCCTGTTCTCCTGCTCTCCATCACCGGTGGCTTTCCATTCTCCTGCTCTCCATGGCGACGGCTTATGTTTCCTCCCTCCTGCTTGGTGGCTAATTGGGAGTCTTCTCTTTGTGGCCAATCAGAAAACGGGTCTCACACCTGCTTCTGATTGGGCAGATTGAGGATCAATGTTTCAACAGTGAATATTCATTCGCTGTTGTAACACACCTGAGTGGACTACTTTTGTATGCTCTGGGACCCGAGCTCACCCTATTTTGAAGCCTATTAGAGCCTCTGGCTCTAATCAGGTGCTTCAAAAAAAAAAATCCTCTGCCACTGTAATTCATGTGCCCGATACCCCCAAAGGGGCCGGATACATGAATATAGGGGTGGTCGCGGCGGCCATGGATAGATTCATGCTATGCATGAATCTATCCATTATGCATATAGGAGGTGGCCTGGGGAGAGGGGGCGGCGCCCGGGAGCCCCTAATAGACAGGCCGCCACTGGCAGAATAGCAAAAAATGGCCTGATCATGAAGGGGGTAAAATCTTTCAGAGGCCAAGGGGTAAATGAAGCTCAATTCATCACTGGCCCAAAACACCACAGAATCTCACTCACTCAGTCCAGTGATAGTGAAAACTCTTGTGCAGTAAGTATGGAAGTAACCCTATAGGAAAAGATTTGTGGTCTCTTAAGCCTCGTACACACGATCGGATTGTTGGCCAACAAAACCGTGGACTTTTGTCTGAAGGGCGTTGGTCAAAATTTGTCTTGCATACACACGGCACACAATTGTTGACCAACAAATACAAACGTAGTGACATTCTACATTGTTTTTCAGCTGTTTAGCGCCACCCTTTGGGTCCCTTCTGCTAATTTTGTGTTAGTAGAAGTTTGGTGAGTGTTGATTCACGCTTTCCATTTTGCACTTTTCAGTTCGCATATTTCAGTTTGCGCTTTTCATTTCGTGCTTTTCAGCTAGTTTCTGAACGGCCGTTCGTCAACCAGCCATGTTGTGGAATTGGAGGAGATAACGTGTTATTTATAATTGGCCTTGGAGTTATTGCTTTGACCCAAGTCCGGTCCAGGAACAGGAGAAAGAGGAGTTCTTGGACCAAAAATTGGTTGCTTTATTAATCGTGACCAATTATGTCATATGCCTTTGCTGCGGGAGCTCCAGTAGAATAATCCAGATGTTTTTCGGAATTATCTCTGGATGAGGGACCCCTGCTTTCACCAACTCTTGGCATTGTTGACCCCCTATATTAAGAAGGAGGACACATACATGAGGCTTTTATTTTATTTTTTGGTTGAATAATAATGATTTGATTTGGTATATTTTCTATATTTTTGGATGCATAGAATGCTCTTTTTGGTTAAGTTCTATTGGCAGATAGCATGTCTAATTTTATTTGTTTTCTTGACAGTTTGGGAGTCGGCAGTTACATTTAAAAAAAAATACAATGTAAAATTGACAAGGGACACCAACATAGTTGAATCTTTAATCCTAAAAACTACAGGATAATGGTGTTGTGGTAACTTGCCCAAATAAAAAAAAAATCATAATATTATTCTTGATATCACTAGAAAAAAAAAGCCTTTGAAAATTTGTTTGCAATAACTCCATCAGTATCACCAGCAAAGCAGCTTCGTTATTATCCCATTAAAGAAGAAGAGAATTGTTCGCTGCATTTCGAGATTTCATAATTTGCCACGTCACGAATGTTAATTCTCCATTACGAGCGCTAGTTTACAAGACCAACCGCTTCTGGCTTGTCCTTGCTTCCGAGCATGCGGGTTTGTACTTTGGTCCTTTGTCGGACGGACTTGTGTACACACGCTCGGAAAATCTGACAACAGACATTTGTCCGCGGAAAATCCGACAACAATTGTCTGATGGAGCATACAAACGGTTGGATATTCCGCCAACAGCCTGTCATCACACATTTCCGTCTGAAAATCTGATCGTGTGTACAAGGCTTTAGGCAAATAGGACAACTGCAAAGCAAGCCAGAACAATCAGGAAAATTTGGTAAAAGTATATTTAACATTAGGGCCTGTATGTGGCCAATTCTCTGTTGAACAGATCTCAACCATGTTGTAATTTAACATATAATTTGTTCTTCCATTGCAACGAAAGCAGGTAAATTGTTGAATTTGGCGACTTCAGTTGCTCTTAGTTCCAAAACGCCATACTTGGTTTTTTTTTTCCGTCAGACTGAAGTCTTTTAATAACTTTGAGAATTTTTCTTTGACAATTAGGGACATCAGTTAGGTTGCTGGTGGATTCTCCAGAGAGCACCTCAGTAATTAATGAGTAAATTCAGAAAGTAGTTTAACACTGATCTGCTTCGTAATAAGCTGATACCCTTACATTGTTATTCTTTAAGCAATGAACAATTTAATTGCGTCCTATCCAATGGAGAATTAAAAGTCTTTAAGCAACCTGCTTGAATGATAAAGTACAAAAACAGGCCGTGGCGTGCTTAAAAAGAAAAAAAAAATAGCGCATGACTTTGTGCTTCAGCAATCAAAGAGCCTGAAACAGATGCTTAGCGGATGTTTGCTTTTGAGGACTCATCAAACACCAAACATTTTGAAGAGCTAGATTGGGAAAAGTATCTATTGTAATTACATTTTGTTTTAAGGATTAATATTGTTGGCGGGTGGGTGTCATTTTTTGCTCAATTTTAAGGACACCATTGAATGGACAAAAATAGCTGTAGCAGAAAGCGCCTAGTAAACCCACTGACAATAATAAAAGCAAGTGGCAGTAAAATGAATTTGTAGATTTACCATGTGGAAGCCCCACACCTCCTGATGGTGCCTTTATGCCATGGGCTCCAATTCTAATGTAGGGGAGTATCAACTGTAGGACATACTGTACATAGCAAATAGTAAATCGAGAACTCTCTTACCTGTTTTTCATCTTAGACCTTCCTATGGCACAACAGCACTCAAGAGAACTGAAAGGAACCAAAGGATTCTGCAGATACACTATACTGCCAAAAGTATTGGGACACCTGCCTTTACACGCACATGAACTTTAATGGCGTCTTAGTCAAAGGGTTCAATATTGAGTTGGCCCACCCCTAACAGCTTCAACTTTTCTGGAACGACTGTTCACAAGGTTTAGGAGTGTGTCTATGGGGATGTTTGACCATTTTTCCAGAAGCACATTTGTGAGGTCAGGCACTGATGTGGACGGACGAAAAGGCCTGGCTTGCAGTCTCAAGTCCCAAAGGTGATGAAGTTTTTGAGGTTGAGGTCAGGACAGGCCAGTCACGTTCTTCCACGTTCTTCCACCCCAAACTCGCTTATCTATATCTTTATGGACCTTGCTTTGTGCTGACCTCACAAGTGCACTTTTGGAAGAACGGTCAAACATTCCCATAAACATACTCCTAAACCTTCTCGACAGACTTCCCAGAAGAGTTGAAGCTGTTATAGCTGTTGGGTGGGCCAACTCAATATTGAATCCTAAGGACTAAGACTGAGATGCCATTATAGTTCATGTGAGTGTAAAGGCAGGCCCTACCATATTATTCCAATGTGCAGCTGACAAATCTGCAGCAACTGCATTTTGCTATCATGTCAATATGTACCAAAATCTCAGAGGAATGTTTCCAACTCCTCGTTGAATCCATGCCAGGAACAATTAAGGCAGTTCTGCAGGCAAAAGGGGGTCAAACCTGATACTAGCAAGGTGTACCTAATAAAGTGGTTAGTGAGTGTATGTGTGTGAATATATATATATATATATATATATATATATATATATATATATATATATATATATATATATATGTAGCCAAGGGTTTGCTACTATAAGGCATTACAGTTGTTATGGTTGCAAATAAGTTTGGCTCCCTCTAGTGTCCTTTTAATGCTGTTAGGACTTTCTTTTAATTTCTGAGATGCAGTGCTGCAAAGCATTGTGGGAGATGTAGTTTGGAGGAGGAAGTGACTCTGTTAGCTGGATCAGCCCTGAACTACAATACAGACAATGCAAAGCGCGCAGCACTGCATGCTGGGAGCAGTAATAAAAAGAACAGCGTGGCCATCTTTCAGTCTCTCTCTGGACGTTATTCAATACCTGCCAGCAGGAGGTCTGTGTGTGTGACCAGGAGGCTGCGGCCTATACAGTGCAGAGCGGGATTGACAGCCTCTGAGGTAATTCAGAGTACAGCCCAGCCGGCCTAGTAAGCGGAGCAGTTTGCAGAACCAGGATAACTGGAGGTTTTCCTGAATTTCAGCCATCCGAAAGAGCGATACAGTGCCGCGGCGCCATCTTTTCATCAGACTGAGACATCAGGAGGGGAGTCCGGACGGAGCCTCGCAGCCTCTGAGTCTATTGTGGTGAGAGGGCACCTGCCCATTTCAATAAAGTGCACTGTTTGATGAGTGAGTTATTTACAGGCTGCTGGTGAGACTTGTAGTTCCACAGAAGTGATTCTACTTATTCACAGGCCACATACAGCTGAACTCTGGGGTTTGTTATTCCCTGTGCTGTAAAGTCAGTACTGTATTACACTCACACATAAGGAGGAAGTGTTACAAGTGCCCTATTTCTTCAGTTAAACAGTTATCAATGTACCGTTTATTCTACCGTTTGCTTTCCCTCTGTTTCCCTGTTGGATTACAAATACTGCAGTTTAAACTACAGGCTAGCTGAAGATATCTGGAGTCAAGGAACTTTTATCATCTTTTGTAAAGCATCATGGTTTCTACTTTGTAGTTTGAATATTAAATTACAACCTAGGGGGAGCCCTTGAGTACAGGTTAAATATTGCATTGTATTATTGAATGTGAGAAACATTATATTGCAATTTGGTGTGTGTATTGAGGCTTCAGTGGGAAGGTGTTTAATATAGGTTTTGGAGAATATTGAACATTTGTCCCACTGTACACCTGTCTACATATACTCCCTACAGTGATTATTAAATCCACAGTTTCATATCTATACAGATTGTTATCAACTGTTATTTATTGTTTGTGTTTAATCACATTGTTCATTGTGTTTAATGTTCACTTTAGTAAACTTTCTGAGTGGTTCAGTGACATTGTGTGAGTTTCTCATTGATAACATCCCATTACAGAATGGAACCCAAGGTGTCAGAGGTAAGAGGGGATTTGCAGAGTCGGGGTAGCCAGTGGGATATAGAGTCAATCAGCAGCCCTCACGGGGGTACCGCTAAGTATATATATATATTATAGAACATCCCTTGTGATAGCATGGGCAGTGACAGGTACTCTCTGATCAAACTGAGATCGGTGATGGCTTGTAAACATCAAACTGAAATTGAAAGTGGCAAAATCATTGCCACTTCCGGTTAACTACACCAGGGGGTGGGGGGAGAAAACAGACACCAAACTGGCTAGCGATAGAGAAGATTAACATATCGTCACAGGTTGAGGTACATAAATGGCAGTTTATGCATAAATTAGCAAATAGAGAATTAGTTCAATAACAATGTAGTCATGTAGCAGCTTAGAGTAGAACTCTGTATCACTAGATTAAAGTTAACCTAGTAACCTACAAAATCAGCAGTAAGCAGTAGCCCTGGTAAGCAATAACAGCAATGGTGATCAATATTACGATAACTCCTCTGTAACCATTAGGCTATGACCGCTTTAGAGTGCACTCAATATGAATGGCTACAAAAAAATATAAGGCTCCTTAAAGAGGTACTTCCTACTATGGACAATAGACAAAGTTCTCGAGAGGCAACTATTTTGGTAAGCAGTCCTTAGCGCTAGTTCTTTACCCGGATAGTGTTGGGGTCGAGTCTTCATGGTGGTGCACATAAGTACAGTGCCAATAAAGTTTGCTTGCAGTGAATAAGTCTACTAGTTAGATGGCCAGCCTTGCAGCAAGAGAAAGTCACTTGGTAGTGTTGGACGAACAGTTCAAGCTGAACAAAAGTTCATAATTTTGGCTAACACCCAAATTTGCGGGGATGTTCACTTATTGTGACTCTGAGTGTAGAGTGTTAGTGTTAGAATAGTATGTCAGTAAAGTGTAGTGTGAGTATAGTGTGTCAGTAAAGTGTAGTGTGAGTATAGTGTGAGTATAGTGTTAGTATAGTGTAGTGCAGTGTTTAACACAGCATTACATAACATTTAGTGCTGCATACAGTGCTGTATACCCTTTTTATTTGTCTTCTTTTTTTTTTCTGTAGCTTGCCTGCCCCATTTTTTTTTTTTTTTAATTGTCAGCCGCAGTGTGTCTCACTGTGATGATGGTGTTCCCCCATTTTTTTTAATATATCATTTTTACATTTCTGTCAGCATCAGTACTCAATATAAAGTTCACAAAAGACCACTTTTCATTCAATAAAGTGCATCCAATCACACATTTTCCAGTTTCTATTAAATTTGGGTAATAAGCCCCCCACCTCAATCAAATCTGGGAGGCCAACAAGGAGAGGCAGATGTTCCTATACCACTATGAGGGGGCCAGCAGCATATGTGTCCACAGGCAAAGAAGGACATGGACCATCCTCAGGCAGGACACATTTCCTCTGTTTAGTGATGTTGCCCCTGCTATCCAGCCACAGCATGCAGAGTAGGTGGTGGACTGGCTTACTAAACCATCCCCATCTTCCATCACCCATGGCTATGACAGCAAGGCCAATTCTTGCTTTCATCAAGAGTACCTCTATAGGGTTACTGTGTGAAGGCACCACCAACACCCAAAGACCAATTTTTCTGCACCTGTTACTTCTATCCAAAGTCTGCCAAAGAGACACCAGACTTTATGTAAAAAAAATTGTTAGTCTTGGCCTTAGTGTACTATAATTTGGCTTCTTCACATTGCTCGCTGTGGTGCAAAACTTTGTTATTTCCATCCAAAGTCTGCCAAAGAGACACCAGAATTTATCCAAAAAATCTCTAATCTTGTTCCGTGTGCTCTAAATTGTGGCTCCCCGAGCCGTTGTTTACAAAATAAAGAAAGATTTTAGGGAAAATCAATTGAAATGTCATTTTTTTTCCTTATAAGGCTCAGTTTACACTTGTGCGATTCGGGGGAGTGTCAATACCAGATTATTGACACCCTCATTTCATCTCGCATATTGCACTGCAAACTGACAGTTCGGACATGAATCGGATCACATGGGTGTTCACACCTTCTTCACACACTTCTGGTGTGGACCAAAAAAAGGGTCCTGTGCGAGTTTGGTCCGAATGCTATGCAATATTAGCCATACTATCTCTATGGCTGAAATCGCATTGCACAGACATCGCATGTGATTTGCACTGCAATGCGGTGCAAATCACATGCGATCTCGCAGAGTGCACTGGTGTGAACCAGCACTAAACATCAGTTTTGCTGCAGCAGGTTCTATACACGGTGCAGATGCACCACTTTACAGGCAGACTAAGCGGACACCCGGGCACTACAATTAAAGGAATTTTTCATTTTCATTGTTTCACTTTAAACATCATCAAACTCATTGCTCCTTTAAAAACAATCTAAAAAAAAACATTTTTGCATTGGTACATGTCCCCCAGGGCAATACCCGGGACCCCATACATTTTTATGGCCAAAAAAATGCATATTAGCCTTCAAAATGGGGACTTTTGAATTTTCAAGTTCGGGTCCCATAGATTTTAATAAGGTTCACGGTTTGAATCTGAACTTTTGTGATGTTCAAGAGTTCTGCCGCAAACCGAACCGGGGCGTGTTCGGCTTATCTCTATCACTCTGTATTCAGCCTGGGAAAATACAGTTCTTCTTCTCCTCCTAACAGTCTCTCCTTGGGAATTGTAGTCCACTGGTCCAATAACTGTCTTAGCGGGGTTTTTCTTCTCAAACTATATATCCCACAGTTCAGTGCAGTCGGCATTCAAGTCTCTGGAGCTCCTTCTGCTTGTCAGCTCCCCCCTGCTGGGGTGGAAGTGAAGTTACTGTCAATTCATTCAGTCTAACGGTTTCATGGAAACACAGAGAAACTGCAGCACAGTGTTCTAAAATTGTTCCTTCTAGTGTTTGTTTGTTTCGGTCTGTTTTGCTGTTGAAGTGCTCCTCTCACTTCCTGTCGGGCAAAACATCATCAGGAAAGGAAATGAGGGTAGATCTCTCAAACTGAGCCTCAGACAAGGGTTCTAATCCTTCACCACTCTATCCAAAACAGGAAAATAAAGTTTTGACTGTATTAATTCCCTGATCAATTCTCCGATGCCTGTAGTCACCGTACCGGTGGTTCTTGGTTTGGACATGTACAATTATAAAAACCAGCTACATACAACATATCTTAAAAAAAATAAACATTTCTCTTCAAACAGCATTAGTAACAGTTAAACCCTCGGACTTGTACTGGATTCTTTGAATATGGCAGAGGGTAATTATAACAGTCCTTGGAGCAAAACATATAAATTCTTAATGTAAAGCCTAGGTCATGCGGTCTATGAATTGCGGCCCTGTAGGGGACATGAGATGAAACTAATGAGGTTCAGATTCCAACTTACCACACCATTCAGCAGAGATCTCTATTCAAAGCTCAGGGGGATATTCTTTTAATTAATAGATCGTCAGGTCTTTTAGAAAAATGTTATTTAAGTTAACATTTACTTTGGATGCCCAGTCATAATGATAAGAGGTTTCCTAGGAGCATCACGAAGTAAAACGCGCTATAGAGTTTAACTAATAACTGAGCATTCATACATTTCCTGAGAATAAAACCTATATATACCATATTTTGGACATCTTTAGGGTATGTGATGATGAGCTTTTTTTTGTGTTCTCATAAAAGTCTATGGAAATGTGAAACAGGACACATGCAGGTCAGAAGGAAGACAACTGCAGGTTAAAGTGGAACTTCTCTCTCCCAATCAACATTGATTATTTGTAATCCTCATGCTGCTAGAATTAGTAAACGGATAGGAAAATATATTGTATTTACTTGTTTAAAAAAATAATTCCTACATTTCTTCAGTTACTTCCTGGTTTCTTGCCTAGGCAAATTATGTCAAACATCCCAGGATTTTTCAAGAGGGTCAACAACTGGGTTGCTTTTTAAGCTAAGCACACTCTCCTGCATGCATGCTTGAGCTAAGGGCAGATGTATTCCAGGAAGTAAATGCAACATGAATCATTTGCTCTCCTCCCAGCATGACTCATGTCTATTTAAAGTGATTGTAAAGTCTTGTTTTTTTTTTCCTATAAAAATAATAAACATGTTATACTTAGGGTCCGTTCACACATGAGCAACACGACTTTAGCGCGACTTTGCACGGCGGCTTCGACGCGACTTCGACGCGACTTCGACGCGACTTCGGCAAATTACGAGGCGACTTGAAGTCGCCTCCATGACAGGCGACTTCGCCTGTGGCCAATCAGCTCTCTGGGAGGGAGGGGGGGAGGGAGGGGTTTTCCCTGCAAAGTCGCTTGACTTTACAGAGAGATCCGACTTGGAGGCGACTTCCATTGATTTCTATGGTACAGGTCGCCTACCAAGTCGGATCAAAGTAGTACAGGGAGTACGCTCTGAAGTCGGAGCGACTTCAGTAGCGTCTATTAAGACGCTAGCGTTAACTCCCATTCAAACTATTTCTGGGGCGACTTGGGGCGACTTGAGGGCGTACAAGTCGGATCCCAAGTCGCCCCAGTGTGAACCGAGCCTTACCTTCTCTGTTGCAGTGGATTTGCACAGAGCAGCCCAGATCCCCCTCTTCTCAGGTCCCTCTTCTGTGTTCCTGGCCTCTCCCTCCTGTTCAGTGCCCCCACAGTAAGCAGCTTGCTATGGAGGCACCTGAGCTGAGTCACAGCTTTTTGTCTCCATTCAGACACGGAGCCCCGGCCTTGCCCACTTTCTCCCCTCATTAGCTAGCTGACTTTGATTAACAGCAGTGGAAGCCAATGATCAGGAAGGAGAATCTCGGACGGCTGAGACACCGTGGACATCGCTGGATAGTGAGGGACCTCAGGTAAGTGTTAGGGGGGCTGCTGCACACAGAAGGCTTTTTATCATAATGCATAGAATGCATTAAGATAAAATAACCTTCTGCCTTTACAAACCCTTTAAGGGCGCACTTACTCCCCTGCCAGGCCCACCTCCTCGGGATTGGCTAAGGGACCCTAAATATGCAGAACAGCCCCTCCTAACCTCCGCCCACTAGTCTTTAGAGTGTTCTCAAAGTTTCTAGATCCAGGGGGAGGCACCAGAGAGCTATCTGTATGAGTCATGCTGGCCTAACCTCTAATAATCCTAACTCAATTACAGACTAACAGGTTAAGCATGAGTCGTGATATAGTTTGCCTACTCTCACTCTAGTAGCACACACTAGCGGGTGCTGCAAAGGGTTCCCAAGACCAATACATGGTCAGGACCTCACTGCCAGTGTCTTAAGTATTTACCACTCCAAAATAGGAAAAGAGCACCCTGTCTTAGAACTCCTCTCATGTACACTGAGCCCTGATGCAAGCGGCGAGCTGGCTCTTGGAATATGCCTTGATGAATGGATATCAATGTGAAGAAGTGGACGTTCAATTACATACAGACTGCCTTAGATAACACCCACATATGGTTCTGCACCTCCATAACTGTGGGAGTTAAAATCCAATGAATGAAAGGAGCAGGCTAGGGACAGTCAGGCTAGGAAGGACAGGGCTAGATGATGCTGGTCATCCCCTGGCCGGGAAATGAGGCAGGCTCTATCTGCCTTGCTGCAGCTTCTAATGCACATTGTGAGAAGCTCACAGTGTGCAGTGAAATCAGAGTAAGTAATTTCAATACAGAAGTGGAGCCTGTACAACTGTGCAAGACTAAAGGGAGTGCTGAAATTCTGCTTTAAAACATTTTTTTTTGCCCTGAGAGTTATAAGTTGCACTTGTCACACAGAGCTGATTCTTTACAGCTCTGCATCAAACAACGTTTGTTACTAACTGAACGAGTATGGCTGAAACTGACACAGTTGGAGAACAGCAGGGGGTGATTGTGATTGGATTGCCTGCTTACTCAAAAACCTCCTACTGCTCATTTAGCAGTGTTGCATATTTAAATAATTTGTTTCAAAGAATCCAAACAGTTTGATTAACAGCTCCATGCAATATTAATACTTATGAAGTCAGCGAGATGAAAGGCTGAGTCATTACTGAATGAACAAAAAACTTAAAGCAGATCTACAACATTTAGCTTGGTAAAGTACTGTGTACTATATACAATGGACTTTAATTTTCCTTTTTCTTTTTTTTTCTTTTTTTTCGTTTTTAACATATAAAATATGTTTTGTTAACAAGTTCAAAAAATCCCCTACAATGTAAATTCATGGTCTATCACTTTGCTCACTCACTGCAAATGACAGCTCCCAAACCCCACAGCAGAATAAAAAGGGGGAAGGGTCTTCCGTTTGACAAGATTTACTAAATATGCACATAACGTTATTTGGTAAGTAATGTCATGGGGGATCTTCCATGATGTCATTGACCAAATTTGATCATGACTGCAATTTTCAAAAAGTCAAAATGTATATAGGCTCCACGTGACTGCACTTCAGTTTGACAATTGGCCACTCAAATATTACTTAACAGCACTTGAACTTCATAATTGGCATTATAAGACATTACAAAATAGAGCTTGAACCTCATAATTGGTCACTATTATGTGACAGATCTTGGACCCCCTAACCGGCCACTTAAGCATTACGCAGTAGAACCTAGACCTCATAATTGGCCACTCAGATGTTACAAGACAGATCTTGGGCCTCATAACTGGCCATTTAGAAACGTGACAGAGCTTGAACCACATAAATAGCCACTAAGACATTACAAAACAGAGTTTAGACCTCATCATTGACCACTCTGACATTGCATGCAAGAGCTTGGACCCCATAATTGGCCACTCAGACATAATGTGACAGATCTCTGATCTCCTAACTGGTCACTCAAATGTTGCATGGCAGAACCTGAAGCTCATAATTGGCCACTCAGACATAACATAACAGAGCTTGAACATCATAATTGGTCACTAACACATTTCAAACCAGAGCCACTAAGACATTATGTGGCAGAACCTGGACCTCATAATTGGCCACTCAGACATTACGTGACAGAGCTTGGACCTCCTAACTGGCCACTCAGACATTACATGACAGAGCTTGGATCTCATACCTGGCTACTCAGATATTACATGTCAGAACCTGGACCTCATCATTGGCCACTCAGACATTACATAAACCTGACAATTGGCCCTTCAGATATTGCATGATAGCACTTGAACCTGACAATCAGCTGCTCAGACATTACATGGCAACACTTGGACCTCATACTCACCTACTCAAGCATTACATGACAGCACTCAGATCTTAAATTTGGCACTCAGACATTATATATAATAGAGCTTGGACCTCATAATTTGCCATTCAGACATCATTTTACAGTAGTTAAACCTCAAAATAAGCCACTCAAATTTTATGTGACAGCACTTGGACCTTATATTTGGCCACTCAGACATTATGTGACAGAGCTTGGATCCCATATACAGCCACTCTTTGTGTGATAGTCGTTGGACATTGTGTGATAGTAGTTGGACCTCATAATTGGCCACTCAGACATAACATGACAGAGCTTGACCCTCATAATTGGCCACTAAGACATTACAAAACAGAGCTTAGATCTCATAATTTGCTGCTCTGACATTGCATGCAAGAGCTTGGACCTCATAATTGGCCACTCAGACGTTACGTGACAGAGCTTGGACCTCATAACTGGCCAGTCAAATGTTATGTTACAGAACCTGAACCTCATAATTGGCCACTCAGACATTACCTGACAGAGCTTTGATCTCATAACTGGCTACGAAGATACTACATGGCAGAACCTTGACCTCATAATTGGCCACTCAGACATTACATGACAGCACATAGACCTGACAATTGACCCCTCAGATATTACATAATAGGACTTGGACCTGACAATGACAGCACTCAGATTTCAAAATTTGCGGTCAGGAGTAACTCACCTTTCACACATTTTCCATAATGGGAAATTACTTTGTTTCTCAGACTATGCGGCGTAGATTTTCATTACCTTCCAATATGTTATTCTATTATCTGCAACTACAGCACGCTGTCAGGGCACTGGGTGAGGTGGTGAAATGGGTAAAATCTCCAACCCCTATCTTTCATTTGCTTCAAACTGCCACTGAGACAAAGGGCTTTATCTCACAATGCTACCTAATGCTTTTGACTGACTTTCTAGGTGATCATCCTAATAGGGCATTGACCTTGTGGGAGAGTAACCTGGGCCCTAAGTCTGGTGATCCATGGGAAGAAGCCCTTCAGGATGTCAACACCTGTTCTCTGAATGTTTCACAAAAAGGATCCCAACTATATATACTACTGAGAACATATTATACCCCTGTGAAACTTCATAGAATCGGTAGACTACCTGACCCACTGTGTGGTAAGTGTAAAATAGTGCCCGGTGACCTAGTGCACCTCCTCTGGAGGTGCCCCAAGCCCCATAGTTATTGGAGTGGGGTTCTAGCAACACTAAATGGTGTTTTTCAAACCAATGTCCCCTTCACCGAAGTGGTGTTTGCTGGGTATTTTGGAGATGGTGGTTCCAGAGGAGGTGACGAGAGTTGCTATCTCCCAAGCCCTGTTTCAAGCTAGGAAAACTATTCTTATGGGATGGAAGTCTGCCACCCCACCTTCTGTTAAATTGTGGATACAGCATATGGGAAATACTCTTATCCTTGAGAGATACGTATATCAATATAGGGGGAGACCTGCCAAATTTGAAAGACTGTGGGCCCCCCTGGCTTGATGCGCTGGGTCTAAGCCCTAAAGAGCTTGTCCAAATGAGGCTTCTGAAATGCCCTTAAAACTGAAGGTTTGTGTGGGCACCGAAAGTATAAAGGGTACTATAAAGATAAAGGGGAAATATAAAAATGGGGTAAAATTGCGTGTACACTTGCTGTTCTGTTCTCGCTACACATTTGCCCCTGGCGTGTATGTAGCTCAACATACAGTTTAAACCTCGAATCCTACAATAACCAGACTGTCTGTAACTTTGGATCTTTATTAAGATGAACAGGTGGTGGTCATATAAGATAGGATATGATATGTGCGGTGAAACTAGGAATAAACAGACAATGAACATATATAAGAATTACATGAACATAACAAATGTCTACTAGGTATACAAATAAACAGTCTTTAGCATACCAGCGATGCTGCCCTAGAAGGACTGGGAATCCCTCAGAACAGGTAGTACAGGCTTGGCTGGCTCCATTTCAGTCTGTCCACCTCATGGTAAAGATGAAAGAGTTGCAATAGGAAGTAGGCTAGTTCCTAGTGTTATGACAGGAAATGTCTATTGACAATAGAACACTACCCATCAATAGTCCTTTGTTGAGAGTGGCATCTAGTGGGAAATGTTGATATTGCAAGTCCAGAAGATAATATTTTTCCTTTATAGGCTGAAGACATAACACTCCCTGTCTCGTATCATCAGATACCACTATTTATTCCTCAAATGACAACAACAAAATTAGCTATATGGATAAGACAAGAAATAGCTCGAACAAGCGTCTTCCATTTTGAGAATCTGGTAAATCTGTTAGATTTAAGCTGGCAGTCTGAAGTTGGAGTTTAAAATCTCTATATCTCAGCACGGATGTCAGCATCTGAGTCTGGATCTACTAGTTCAATAGTGTCACTCTTAGGAACAGTCTGTTCTGCATTGTACAAGAATGCAGGTCCTGTAAACCATGTTGTGTCTTTAAGGTTACATGCAGCAACAGCTCTTGTAGCATGGTCTGCAGGATTATGGTCAGTAGGCACATAGCGCCATTGTGTTGGACGAGTGGATCTCCTAATCCTCAACACTCTGTTATTGACGTAGATATAGAAACGTCTGATCTCATTGTAGATATAGCCTAGCACTACCTTGCTGTCAGTGTAGAGCTGGATACCCTTGAGGTCAATATCCATCTCTGAGGTTATTAGTTCTGCTAGTTCAACAGCTAGTACTGCAGCACAAAGTTCTAGCCTATGTACAGTGTGCTCAGTGTGGCGCTAGCTTTGCCTTGCCCATGACGAATCCTACGTGGCATCGCGCTGTAGTGTCGACAGTTCTTAAGTAAGCCACAGTAGCTATTGCCTTGATAGAAGCATCACAGAATATGCAAAGGTTTTGGCTCTGTGTCTGTGTAGAGGGTAAAGGAGCATATGGGCGTGAAACATGGAGATCAGATAAAACTGATAGAGAGTTCTTCCACTCTACCCAATAGTTCCTCTTATCATTTATTTGGAAGGTAAAGGAATCAGATTTCAAGTTCCAAGGTAGACCTAGGCTGCGCTGTACAGGTAAGGAGTCTGTACTTAGATCTAAGTCTCTTAGATCATTAGAATGGTCTTGAGCAGGGAGAGCTTCCATTACCTCTTTGCTGTTGGAAGCAATCTTGTGAAGCCTGAGATTAGAAAAAGCGAGCATTTCCTGAGCTCTTTTAAGAAGACAGATTGCAGACTCACTGGAAGGTAAGGATTTCAAGCAGTCATCTACATAAAAGTCTTTCTCTACAAATTGCTTTACAACTGAGCCATACTCAAGTTCACCTTCTTGGGTGGAATATCTGAGTCCGTAGATAGTGACTGCAGGTGAATGGCTATTGCCAAAGATGTGTCCCCTCATGCGATACTCTGAGATGTCTTTGGAATGGTCATTGTCTCTGAACCAAAGGAACCTTAGGAAGTTTCTGTCTTCCTCTCTGACCAGAAAGCAATGGATCTTATGTTGGATGTCAGCTATGAAAGCAATAGAATCTTTGCGGAAGCGTAAGAGCACTCCCAGGAGTTTGTTGTTGAGGTCTGGACCTGTCAAGTGGACATTGTTCAAGGAGACACCCTTGAATTTGGCACTAGAGTCAAACACTACTCTGATTTGACCTGGCTTTTTAGGATGGTACACTCCGAATATAGGGAGGTACCAACACTCTTCAGAGTCTTTAAGGGTGGGAGCTATCTCAGCATGACCATTCGCAAAGATCTTCCCTATGAAAGAAAAGAAATGTTCTCTCATCTCTGGCTTTCTTTGTAAATTATGTCTAAGGGAAGTGAAACATTGTAGCACTTGTTCCCTGTTATTGGGTAAGTGTTGTCTCTGTGGTTTGAAGGTAAGAGGTGCGACCCAGCTGTTTGTGCTATCTTTGATTAGTCCTTGCTCCATTACTTCTAAGAAGAGTTTGTCCTCAATAGACATTGCTACACGATTGTCATCTTTAGTTCTTTGAAAAACTGTGCACCCTAAATGGTCTTGGTCACTGTCACAGGCAAAGTTGTCACTAGTGGGGCTTGTGAAGGGACAAAACAAGTGGGTGGTGTAGGGCGATTCCTTAACAAGGAAGTGGTTGTAACATGGCTGGAAAAGAGAGGGACGCCCATTCTCTAGGGTATTTGTGAGCATGCTGTTAACGGAGTTAGGTTTGTGCACGCTTCCTAGACAGACATCTCCTATGATGACCCATCCAAGGTCTAACCTCTGAGCATAAAGAGTGTTGTTGGGACCATTCATTTGAGCTCTTGATTTGTGAACTCGTAAGATATCTCTCCCAAGGAGTAGGATAATCTGAGCCTAAGGATCAAGTTCTGGTACAAGATGCGCTATGCGTTTCAAGTGTGGGTGATGAGCAGTCACATCTGGTGTAGGAATTTCAGATCTATGGTTGGGGATCTGGTTACATTCGATAAGAGTTGGTAAAGATAAGCATGATTGTCCGTCAATGGACTCGACTTGGTAGCCGGATGCTCTCCTCCCCGCCGTCTCCACTATTCCTGCACACGTTTTTAAGGAGTAGGGGATGCTGGGGCCTTTAATGCCAAAGAAGGTTGAGCTGGCTAATGACTTGTTACTTTGGTCATACAGAATTGCGTAAAGCTTAATAGCTTTGTCTTTTTGGCTTGCTGGGTACACTCTGACTAGGCAGATTTTGGAGCAGGACCTGCCACCTATGACTCCTTTGCAGACCTCTGTACATTGTGAAGTGATCTCTAGTGTAGTTGTAATGGTGTGCTCTTCCTCCCCACCATGCTCACTAGTGCTGAAAGTGTGTTGTAAAGTCCATGGAGCTGGCCCAGGATGTAAACCTGTGTTGTGATCTGAGCTGTCACATTCTGACCTTACAGTCCTTGGCAAGGTGAGATGTGGAAGAGCAGCACCTGTAGCAGATGTGGTTCTCCTTGAGGAAGGCCTTGCGGTCCTGCAGGATTTTATCTCTGGAGGCTCTGCATTTTAGGAGAGGATGTGGCTTCCGATGCAAGGGACACTGCTTACCAGGATCTTTGACCTTTGTCTCTGAGTTTGAGAAGCTGGAAGACCTGTGAAAAGAATCTGGAGGAGCCACGTTAGTTTTGTGTACTGTTACTGGAGGTTTGCGAGGGTTAAGTCCTGAAGGAGCAGCACATGACAATGTAAAATCAAAACTTGGATCATTTCTTGTTTTAGCTTGCTGACACACAAAGTCCACAAAAACAGAAAAAGAAGGAATGGAACATCATGCTGTCTTTTAAATTGGGATCCATGTGTAATCCACTGCTCTTGCAAGTTATAGGGTAACTTTTGTACAACGGGTTGACACCTCTGGCTTTGTCAAGGAATGCAAGTCCTTGTAAATCCCCCTTGGATTTAGCTACTTGGAGTTCCATTAACAAGTCACTTAGCTCCCTAAGTTTCTGGTAGGCTTTGTTAGGTATTCTGGGGAAGTTATCAAGTCTTTTGAATAGTGCGCTTTCTACTGCTTCTGCTGAACCATAACACTCATCAAATCAAGTCTATCCCAAATCATTTTAAGACCAGTGTCTGGGTAGTTTATATTTATTGTCCTGATTCGCCTAGCATGCTCTGCAGACTCGTTTCCAAGCCATTTGATCAGGAGGTCTATCTCTTCACTGCAAGACAGATCTAAGTCTCTGATGGCATTTTGAAAGGAAGACCGCCAGGCTCTGTAGCTTTCAGGGCAGTCATTAAACTTGTCAAGTTCTTTGATGACTAACTCACATCGTGCAAAGAACCTTGCAAAGTCTATGGTGGCTTGGTTAGCCTGCTGTGTGTTGCCATGGTGAGATGGCTGTGTGTAGTCATACATTTGAGGGTGTTGAGCCGACCTCTGTCGTACCGTTCTGACTTGGACGTTGGTTCTGGAGGACGATTAGAAGGCTTGGTTATCTCACGTTTAGGGAGTCTTCTGTAGGAGGCGTCACTTTGCATGGATTTCTCCTGTTTGCAGGCTTGAGACTTGTCGCTGACTTGCGGCGGTACTGTGTAGTGTCTTTAGCTTGTCTCTTTGACGTCATCTTTGTCACTGCTTGGCTTAAAATGTTGATTGATGTAATCTGAAGTTGGTTGTAGAGAATCTTGAGTTTCAGCTTCTGGGTTGATAATATTGCTGCTTCTGCTGCATTCACTTCTCAGGTATACAGCTAATTCTAAGGCCTCTGCTTCGGCTCTGGCAGCTGCTGCTTCCTTCTCTACAGTGAGTTTCTCTAGGGTTACTTCCAGGAAGGCTTCCTGGGCCTCTAACTGTGCCTTTTTAATCTACATTTCTTACTCTAACTGTTGCTGCGCTTTCTCGGCCTCTAAATGTTGCTGCGCTTTCTCGGCCTTCAGTCTCACTTTCTCCTTTTTAATCTGCATTTCTTGCTCAGTAAAGGCTGCTCGGGCCTTGGCGGCTTCAGCTTTTGCACGTGCGATAGCGAGTTTAAACCTTGAATCCTACAATAACCAGACTGTCTGTAACTTTGGATCTTTATTAAGATGAACAGGTGGTGGTCATAGGATATGATATGCGCAGTGAAACTAGGAATAAACAGACAATGAACATATATAAGAATTACATGAACATAACAAATGTCTACTAGGTATACAAATAAACAGTCTTTAGCATACCGGCGATGCTGCTCTAGAAGGACTGGCAATCCCTCAGAACATGTAGTACAGGCTTAGCTGGCTCCATTTCAGTCTGTCCACCTCATGGTAAAGATGAAAGAGTTGCAATAGGAAGTGGGCTAGTTCCTAGTGTTATGACAGGAAATGTCTATTGACCATAGAACACTACCCATCAATAGTCCTTTGTTGAGAGTGGCATCTAGTGGGCAATGTTGATATTGCAAGTCCAGAAGATATTGTTTTTCCTTTATATGCTGAAGGCATAACACTTGCTTTTCATGGTATTATACCAAGACTAGAGGTATGCTAGACAGATTTGGTGACCTTATCACTTTCTTTGTTCTTTCTCAATAAGATGCTTGTAATTCTGTTTTGTGCTTGTGTGTAACGTGACGAACTGAAGTGTATTATGGTACATTTGTTTTGCTTATATGACCAATAAAAAACTTTTGATTAAAAAAAATAAATAAATTGCTTTCAGGCGTTATATATGATAGAGCTTGGACCTCATCATTTGCCATTCAGACATAATTTTACAGCACTTGGACCTCATAATTAGCCACTTAAATATTATGTGACAGCACTTGGACCTGACAATCAGCCCCCCAGGTGCTGCATGGCAGTTCTTGGACCTCAAAATCACCCACTTAGGCATTACATGACAGCTCCTGGACCTGATATTTGGCCACTCAGACATTATTTGACAGAGCTTGGACCCCATATCTAGCCACTCTAGCATTACATGACAGTAGTTAAACCTCATAATTGGCTATTTCAGGCATAACTTTACAGCACCTAAACCTCATAATTAGCCACTCTGGCTTGGACCTGACAATTAGCCCTTTGGACCTTATAATTTGCCACTCAGACATTATGTGACAGCACTTGAACCTGACAATTGGCCTCTCAGGCAATAAAGACAGTACTTAAAACTCATAATCAGCCACTCAAGCATTACGTGACATCACTTAGACCTCAAAATTGGGAGCTCAGACATTACATGATAGAGCCTGGACCTGACAATCAGCCCCCCAGGTAATACCTGACAGCACTTGCACTTTATAATTAGCCACTCAGACATTATGTGACAGAACTTGGACCTCATAACTGGCTACTCAGACACTGTGTGACAGCACTTGGACATGATAATGGCCCCTCAGGTATTACAGGATGGCACCAGCAATCTCATAATCAGCTACTCAAGCATTGCATGACAGCACATGGACTTCAAAATTGGCAGCTCAAACACTACATGATAGAGCTTGTACTTTATAATTGGTCACTTAGGCATTATGTGACAGTACCTGGACCTGGCAATCAGTTCCTCAGGTATTATGTAACAGAACTTGGACCTTATAATTGGCCACCCAGACATTATGTAACAGTGTTTGGACCTGACAATCAGCCTTTCAAGCATTACCATTGGCCCGGACATTTTGCTTCTCAGTCATTGAATTTTGTGGGAGCTCAGAGGATTTATTAAATATTTCTCTATACTGTACCTAGAGGAACCAGTATTTCTTTGGCAAGTTGACAGCCGATTGGATGTTAGGGAAGTGTGAGGAATGTACATTTTGTTTTGTTTTTTGTGGTGCCTACTGTAAAGAGGACCTATTACTTTACCTAGTGAAGGCATTACATTGATATAAAACACACACCGTTTAATTTACATTGTCCCTTTTGTTTCTTTATGTGGGTGATGGCACTGTAAATATTTTAATTAAAAAAAACCCCATCTAAGTACCATTTTCCTAATTGATATCCAGCTGTCAGATAGAGTATCTCACAAAAGTGAGTACACCCCTCACATTTTTGTAAACATTTTATTATATCTTTTCATGTGACAACACTGAAGAAATTACACTTTGCTACAATGTAAAGTAGTGACTGTACAGCTTGTATAACAGCGTAAATTTGCTGTCCCCTCAAAATAACTCAACACACATCCATTAATGTCTAAACCGCTAGCAACAAAAGTGAGTACACCCCTAAGTAAAATGTCCAATTTAGGCCCAAAGTGTCAATATTTTGTTTGGCCACCATTACTTTCCAGCACTGCCTTAACCCTCTTGGGCATGGAGTTCACCAGAGTTTCACAGGTTGCCACTGGAGTCCTCTTCCACTCTTCCATGACAACATCACAGAGCTGGTGGATGTTAGAGACCTTGCGCTCCTCCACCTTCCGTTTGAGGATGCCCCACAGATGCTCAATAGGGTTTAGGTTTGGAGACATGCTTGGCCAATCTATCGCCTTTACCCTCAGCTTCTTTTGCAAGGCTGTTGGAATACTGCCCTGCAGCCCAGTCTCTGAAGGGAGGGGATCATGCTCCGCTTCAGTATGTCACAGTAGAGGTTGGCATTCGTGGTTCCCTCAATGAACTGTAGCTCTTCAGTGCCAGCAGCACTCATGCAGCGACAGACCATGACACTCCCACCACCATATATATCTCAAAATAATACTGCGCCAACCCAAATTTGTGAAGCAACCAACACTATGGATTCTGGTATGGACTTTTGGGGGGACCCCATGCCGGTTTTTCAAAATTTTGGCGCAGGGTTCCCCTTAATATCCATACCAGACCTGAAGGGCCTGGTATGGAATTTAGGGGGAACCCCCACGTCATTTTTTTTAAATTTTGGCCGGGGTTCCCCTTAATATCCATACCAGACCTGAAGGGCCTGGTATGGAATTTAGGGGGACCCCCCACTTAATTTTTTTTTTTAATTTTGGTTCGGGGTTCCCCTGTGGGGAATTCCTATGCCGTTTATATCAATGAACTTCTATGTGTATTGTCGGACCGGCAATGCATTAATGGCCGCGAGTAGTTTTAAATGACTTTTTTTCCTTTGAAATGTCATTTTGCTGCCAGACTGTTCTAAGCACGGGAAACATGCGCCCCTTTACAGGCATACTATAGACACCCCCAGCTATGAAATTTAAAGGGATATTACACTTTTATTGTTTCACTTTAAGCATTATTAAAATCACTGCTCCCGAAAAAACAGACGTTTTTAAAACTTTTTTTTGCATTGATCCATGTCCCCTGGGGCAGGACCCAGGTCCCCAACCACTTTTTATGACAATACCATGCATATAAGCCTTTAAAATGAGCACTTTTGATTTCTCCAATAGACTTTTAAAGGGTGTTGTTCGCTGTTCGGCGAACTTGCGAACAGCCGATGTTCGAGTCGAACATGAGTTCAACTCGAACTCGTAACTCATCCCTACTCCTGACCTGGTTGCCGCCACACACGCTTGACACCATCTAAACCAAATAAGTTTATCTTGGTCTCATCAGACCACAGGACATAGTTCCACTGAACCATTTCCTTAGTCTGCTTGTCTTCAGCAAACTGTTTGCAGGCTTTCTTGTGCATCATCTTTAGAAGAGGCTTCCTTCTGGGACGAAAGCCATGCAGACCAATTTGATGCAGTGTGTGGCGTATAGTCTGAGCACTGACAGGCTGACCCCCCATCCCTTCAATCTCTGCAGCAATGCCGGCAGCACTCATACATCTATTTCCCAAAGACAACCTCTGGATATGACGCTCAACTTCTTTAGTCGACCATGGCGAGGCCTGTTCTGAGTGGGACCTGTCCAGTAAAACTACTGTATGGTCTTGGCCACTGTGCTGCAGCTCAGTTTCAGGGTCTTGGCAATGTTCTTATAGCCTAGGCCATCTTTATGTAGAGCAACAATTCTTTTTTTCAGATACTCAGAGAGTTCATGAGGTGCCATGTTGAACTTCCAGTAACCAGTATGAGAGTGTGAGATCGATAACACCAAATTTAACATACCTGCTCCCTATTCAGACCTGAGACCTTTAAAACACTAACAAGTCACATGACACCGGGGAGGGAAAATGCATAATTGGGCCCAATTTGGACATTTTCACTTAGGGCTGTACTCACTTTTGTTGCCAGTGGTTTAGACATTAATGGCTGTGTGTTAAGTTATTTTGAGGGGACAGCTGTACTTTACATTGTAGCAAAGTGTCATTTCTTCAGTGTTGTCACATGAAAAGATATAATAAAATATTTACAAAAATGTGAGGGGTGTACTCACTTTTGTGAGATACTGTATATTCTTTTTCCAATGTCTTTAGGCAGGTTATGTGACACACAGGGCCTTTTTCCTCTTCAACTTCTTCCCAGGGATGGGTGGCACTTGATGATGCAAAGAGTGACAACATCAATAACATTCTCTGCATTATTTTACTGCCAATTCAGGGCACTGTGCTGACACCTCCATGGAGGACCATGACATCCTGCACCCCAAGAAGTGGGTTTGATGATATTTGGTGTGTTGAATGACATTTAAGGCTTCCTTGGTGATGTCTGTTTTCCTGTGCATACCTCTTACACAATAAACGTATAGCAAGCAAGAGAACTATGCAGATTCATCATTGTGGATTTTTGTTATGCCTGTCCGGACCAGGCACAGTCTGCAACATACAGTTGTCTTGGCTTTTTGGTATGTTGAGCGGGAGCAAGGACTTTTCTGTTTGTACATCCAACTCAGAAGACTGGTGGCATCCAGTGACAGAATAGAAGTACTCGGGGGACAGGTTCGGAGAGGATCATTGCAACCAGAGCCGTTTTTAATTTACCACTGGTAATATGTTCGACACTCCTAGAGTAGTGTAGATTGTTAAGCAAATTTGGTCTAGCTCCTCTGTAAACAGTGAAGCAGGGGTTGATTATTTAGGGCTGCTTAGTGTCTCACAGGCTGCTGCTCTGATTACTTCCCCCTGTATTCTAGAGGATTCTAGAATCATAGTGGGAGAATGAGCTGCCTAAATATTTATGGGACACCGGCTAATCCCTGGGGAGGTGTGCCCAGAAGGTGGTGGGAATAATGTGGGACCTGAGATAGGATGGGCAGAGTTCCTGGGTCAATTCGTCCTGTGCAAGGGCTCTGGCCCTGGGGTAGGTTTACAGGAGGTGCCATCTAGGAGACATTGAGGTCCCAGCGGAAGCTTCCGCTGGGGGACCTATTCGCAAAGTCTAGTCCTGGAGATCATTTGGGTCTGGAGAATCTCACTGGAGAGTATCAGGTGGAAGGTGGGGGAAAGGTGTCCAGCTGTCCTATGGTACTGTGTGTCTGTATCCCCTTCATTGGAGATTGGAAGGAGGCAACCAATGATCCTGTGGGATTTTATGTGATAGACCAACACAAAGTGGCACATAATTGGGAAGTGGAAGGAAAATGATAAATGGTTTTCAGATGTTTTTACAAATAAATATGTGAAAAGTCATTACTTTGTAGAACCACCTTTTGCTGCAATTACAGCTGCAAGTCTTTTGGGGTATTTCTCTACCAGCTTTGCACATCTAGATGTAGCACTAACTCATGGTGGAGCTGCTGGTTTAAGCGGGTCTGTTACCTTCACTTTGCTTCCCTCTGTTTCACCGGCCCCGGGTCTAGGGGTTCCGTTGAGTTT
Organism: Lithobates clamitans; assembly: GCA_037952925.1. Taxonomy (NCBI): domain Eukaryota; kingdom Metazoa; phylum Chordata; class Amphibia; order Anura; family Ranidae; genus Lithobates; species Lithobates clamitans. The sequence goes on along the minus strand of JBBGZY010000975.1, from coordinate 1,694,583 downwards.
ACTGCTGGACGAAACACGCAGCAACACTGGAGTACGTTTTCAATGCTTTATTGAACAGTCAAACTTTAGGAAGTAGCAGGAAAGAGACGGAAAAGGAAACCTTCAGGAGAAACTCAAATATCTTCTTACAAGGTCTTAGCGACAAATGTCCCGGTAGAATTCAGATAATTATGTGGAATGCGTTCCCCTTATGGGACTCACTCTTTGCTCGTCTGGATAGGCCTCTCTCACCGGTCTAGCAGCCAGTACGCAGCACAAATCTAAAGTCTCTGCCACAGACTTATTTGGGGGGGGTAAATCTGCACGATCCTCTGCCACAGGATGTATCAGATCTTCTGCAGTGAACAGTCAGTCACAGTGCCTGAACCTTTAAGCCAAACTGGCGACACTATGCTGTATAATCACTTCTTTTGGATACGTCCTGCAACCGAGTCACCAGGCCCCTCTATAGACCAGCACGCTGCGTGATCTCTCCAAGACGGGTCCTCCCCTGGGATCTCCTCGGCTGTCCAGCTTCGTCACACAGGACCAACAGCTCAGGACCATTCCTCGGCCACGGTGGTAGGCCCCAGACAAGCCTCTGGACCCACCCCTGCACCACAGCATCATGGGCCTCCCGATCGGAGGACCACGAGGTAGCTCTTTAACGCATACCTGTCGGCCAGGAGGGCCAGCAGGTGGCTGCCAAACGACCTTAGAACATGGCGTCTGTCCCATAAATACCCCCTTCCCAGAATGCAACTCGGAGGACCACCTCCACCAAGCTTGTCTCCGAGACAGAGGAGCATCTATACACTTCGACACGTTGCCCTTCCAACACTGACTAATGGTAACAGCGACACCCAACGGTCAGCACGGAAGCACACACAACGTCAGCCAAGCTGGAACAGAGGCGAACTTTTAACCTTCCTAACACACAATTTACTAAATTTACCTAATCTGCGGTAGATTGTAAATCTACCAGCGCTACATACTCCCCCCGCTACAATAGACGTTGTCCCCAACGTCTGTCCTGAACGCAGTAACAGTAACTCTCAAGCCTGAGAGTAGCATTTGAGTTTCTCATAACTTTAGATAGGCAAAGAGAGAGAAAAGGACAGTTTAAAGACATTATGAGACTTATGTCTATAAAACATTATGTTCACAGCCGCGAACAAAACCACAATATAATTTTTTTTCTTACAACCTCACTAACTAACTAGCTGAAAAGCCTCCCAGCTATACATATGATCCAATGATCCCTGAAAAAGAAACATATTTAAACACACATATATACACACTACGCAACACCAGGAGCAAAGTCTCATTTAAAATGAGACTCTCTTCCTATGATTTATATTAGAAAGAATATGTACTTTTGGAGTCCATCCCTGCACAAGAACTTTTCTTATAAAAGAAATCCGGCTAGCAAACAGAAGTCCTTGGATTTAAACACAGAACAGGATCTGTAGATCTTGACCACGCAGATCTCTTTGCCCTGTCGCTATCTAACTAGCTAACTTCAAAGTAATAGTGTCCATAATTACCAGTAAAACCGAGGATCTGGTAGAGTCACATATTTTCCTTCTTTATCTACAGTGGTAATAAAACATACAGCATTGTCCTTTCCCAGTCTGCATATCACCACTTTATCAGCATAGATATGCCGACCATAGTTCCAATGAACAAAGCATCCATTAAAACGTTCATCCATCCGGACAGAACATCCAGTCTTTCTAAAGGGCTTAGGCACAGACAAGTAGTCCCAAATAGCTTCATTGTACCAAAGTTCCCGATTAGCTTCAATCTCCCGCATGACATCCTGGGGCACATAGGGGAATTCTAATCCATACTCTGCGGCCACACGCTTGTTTAACATCCTTTGCAAGTGAGCAAGTTTTGGCAAAGATCTGTCTTTTCCCATACCAGGCGGTACACAGGAGTCTAATGACTTTTTCACCATAGACCCAGCCGGTGTCTGTAGCGAATCAATAACTTTTGACAAAGTCCCCGCTACAGCACTGTGCGTCTCCACACAGGGTGATGTCTTCCCAGAACTCATGGCAGTCCCTTCAGGAAGAGTCATTGTGGAGGCAACATCTTCGCCTTGTGACCACAATAGCTCTTGCGACATAGTTTCGAACAAGTCATCATCCCCGGGAAGATCTGGCATGGATTCTATTTCCGAGTCTCTCAATTCTTCTGCTGGCAAATACTTATTTACAGTCCCCAACAATGGCTTACCCATTCCAGACGTAGACTCTGGTAGCTCCGGCTCAGGTAACCTCTGGGGCAGGCCTCGACCACGGCCGCGAGAAGCCTTCACATAGCCCACCTTCTTCTGAGTAGGCACCACAGGAACAGGTATAGTGGACTCAGGAATCAAAGTAATGTCTCCTGATGAGACGTCAGCAGCAGTGTCTCTTTCTGAAACATTGTCGGTAGCAACAGGCGAAGTGGCGGCCCATCGCTCTCTCTCTGTAGCGATAGCAGCTTCCACTGTAGCGATACCTGTCACCCAATCTACTCGGCAGGCACGGGGTGGCATAGTAGGTGGCTCCACTACAAACAAATACTCTCCACACTACGGACATCGGCCGAATGGACGAAGATGTACGGCCAATCCTCCACATCGATGGCAGGTCTTGCCCAGTCCCTCAACATCTCCCGAGGTATACAGGACAAACTTCCCCTGCGGTTTCATTCGAACTCCAGGATCCGTGAGCAGAGATCCAGATTGCACAGTATTCATCACGGTGCTTGCAGGGAACACTCTGGGTCCCACAACCGATTGCAATGCCGGAAAAGACGTGGCCACACTCTGATCTTTTCAGCACGATCACGAGGCTTCTCTTCTCCTCTGGCGCCAAGCACACTACACGCATCCCACGCAGTAGCAAGTAGGGTAACTCCCCCCACTTGTTCTTTCAGTCACGTAGCTCCCGGGCCTCTTCTGGCGCCCAGCGTCTACGCACCCAAAAGCAAAGTCCTGCAGTTTAACCTTTCCTCTTCCTGAAAAGATTTTTTTTTTTCAAAGTCCAGTTCTCTCTGTAAACTCCCGGTAAAACACTCAACTGGGTTGCAATAATTGTCGGTCAACAAATCCCGGACGACGCACCCACATGTAGCACTAACTCATGGTGGAGCTGCTAGTTTAAGCGGGTCTGTTACCTTCACTTTGCTTCCCTCTGTTTCACCGGCACAGGGTCTAGGGGTTCCGTTGAGTTTACTGCTGGACGACACACGCACCAACACTGGAGTACGTTTTCAATGCTTTATTGAACAGTCAAACTTTAGGAAGTAGCAGGAAAGAGACGGAAAAGGAAACCTTCAGGAGAATCGCAAATATCTTCTTACAAGATCTTAGCGACAAATGTCCTGGTAGAATTCAAATAATTATGTGGAATGCGTTCCCCTCATGGGACTCACTCTTTGCTTGTCTGGATAGGCCTTTCTCACCGGTCTAGCAGCACGGAACGCAGCACAAATCTAAAGTCTCTGCCACAGACTTATTTGGGGGGGGGGGGTAAATCTGCACGATCCTCTGCCACAGGATGTATCAGATCTTCTGCAGTGAACAGTCAGTCACAGTGCCTGAACCTTTAAGCCGAACACTATGGCGACAATATGCTGTATAATTACTTCTTTTGGATACGTCCTGCAACCGAGTCACCAGGCCCCTCTATAGACCAGCACGCTGCGTGATGTCTCCAAGACGGGTCCTCCCCTGGGATCTCCTCGGCTGTCCAGCTTCGTCACACAGGACCGACAGCTCAGGACCATTCCTCGGCCGTGGTGGTAGGCCCCAAACAAGCCTCTGAACCCACCTCTGCGCCACAGCATCGTGGGCCTCCCGATCGGAGGACCACGAGGTAGCTCCTTAACGCATACCTGTCGGCCAGGAGGGCCAGCAGGTGGCTGAAAAACGACCTTAGAACATGGCGTCTGTCCCATAAATACCCCCTTACCAGAATGCAACTCGGAGGACCACCTCCACCAAGCTTGTCTCCGAGACAGAGGAGCATCTATACACTTCGACACGTTGCCCTTCCAACACTGACTAATGGAAACAGCGACACCCATCTTTTAGCATGGAAGCACACACAACATCAGCCAAGCTGGAACAGAGGCGAACTTTTAACCTTCCTAACACACAATTTACTAAATTTATCTAATTTGCGGTAGATTGTAAATCTACCAGCGCTACATAGAGAATGAATTTTTTGCTCATTCTTCTTTGCACAATAGCTCAAGCTCTGTCAGAATGGATGGAGTGCGCCTGTGAACCACACTTTTCAAGTCTTGCCACAGAGTCTCTATGGGATTAGATAGATCGGTCTGGACTTTGACTGGGCCATTCTAGCACATGAATATGCTTTAACCTAAACCACTCCATTGTAGCTCTGGCTGTATGTTTTGGGTCGTTGTCCTGCTGTAAGGTAAACCTCCGCCCCAGTCTCAAGTCTTTTGCAGACTCTAACAGATTTTTTTCTAAGATTGCCCTGTGTTTTGCTCCATCCATTTTCCCCATCCATTTTCCATTCATCAACTCTGACCAGCTACCCTATCCCTGCTGAAGAAATGGTGGTGGCAACATGATGCTGCCACCACCATGTTTCACAGTGGGAATGGTGTATTGAGGGTGATGTGCAATGTTAGTTTTCTGCCACACATTGCGTTTTACTTTTAGGCCAAAAAGTTTAATTTTGGTCTTATCTGACCAAAGCACCTTTTTCCACATGATTGCTGTGTCCCTCACATGGCTTCTCGCAAACTGCAAACCAGACTTCTAATGGCTTTCTTTCAACTATGGCTTTCTTCTTGCATCTCTTCCATAAAGGCCAGATTTGTCAAGTGCACGACTAATGCCCCGTACGCACGGTCGGATTTTCCGACGGAAAATGTGTGATAGGACCTTGTTGTCAGAAATTCCGACCGTGTGTAGGTTCCATCACACATTTTCCATCGGATTTTCCGACACACAAAGTTTGAGAGCAGGATATAAAATTTTCCAACAACAAAATCCGTTGTCGGAAATTCTGATCGTGTGTACACAAATCCGACGCACAAAGTGCCACGCATGCTCAGAATAAATAAAGAGATGAAAGCTATTGGCCACTGCCCCGTTTATAGTCCCGACGTATGTGTTTTACGTCGTCGCGTTCAGAACGATCGGATTTTCCGACAACTTTGTGTGACCATGTGTATGCAAGACAAGTTTGAGCCAACATCCGTCGGAAAAAATCCTAGGATTTTATTGTTGGAATGTCCGAACAAAGTCCGACCGTGTGTATGGGGCATAACAGTTGTCCTGTGGACAGATTCTCCCACCTGAGCTGTGGATCTCTACAGCTCTTCCAGAGTTACCATGGGCTTCTTGGCTGCTTCTCTGATTAATGCACTCCTTGCCCGGCCTGTCATTTTAGGTGGACGGCCATGTCTTGGTAGGTTTGCAGTTGTGCCATACTCCTACCATTTTTGGATGATGGATTCAACAGTGCTCCGTGAGATGTTCAAAGCTTCGGATATTTTTAATTATCTAACGCTGCTTTAAACCTCTCCATAACTTTACCCCTGACCTGGTGTGTTCCTTGGCCTTCATGATGCTGTTTGTTCACTAGGGTTCTCTAACAAACCTCTGATGGCTTCACAGAACATCTGTATTTATACTGAGATTAAATTACGCACAGGTGGACTCTAGTTACTAAGTAGGTGACTTATGAAGGCAATTGGTTCCACTAGATGTTAGTTAGGGGTATCAGAGTAAAGGGGGCTGAATACAAATGCACCCCACACTTTTCACGTATTTATTTGTAAAAAATGTTGAAAAACATTTATCATTTTCTTTTCTTCTTCACAATTATGTGCCACTTTGTGTTGGTCTATCACATACAATCCCAATAAAATACATTTATGTTTTTGGTTGTAACGTGACTAAATGTGGAAAATTTCAAGGGTTATAAATACTTTTTAAAGTGGTTGTAAACCCTTACAATCCACTTTTCACTACAGGTAAGCCTATAATAAGGCTTACCTGTAGCTACCATGGATATCTCCTAAACCTGCACGGTTTAGGAGATATCCCCTGTATCGACGTCATCGGCACATGCGCACTGAAGCAACGGCTCGCATGCGCGGGAGTGACGTCATCGTGGCTCTGGCAAATCACAGCACCGGAGCCTGTGATACCCGGAAATAACTCCGGGAGACATGTCGCCGGACAGAGCAGTGTGCCGGGACCGCTGCGGGGGCTTCGATCTAAGGCGAGTATTTAATGCATACTAGCTCATTATGCCTTTGTTTTGCAGGGTTTTTTTTTTGTGTGGATTTAAAACCACTTTAAAGTCACTGTATGTTTCTGCTGGTGATAAAATTTAAAAACAAAAACAAAACAAAAAAAAAACACTTCATTTTAATACTTTACAGCGCCAGTAAACTACCAATAAAGCCGTAAACATTTTCACACTACTGCGGGAAAAAAAATGAAATAAAATGAAAAAAAAAAATGAAAGCTAAGGCTCAACCTCAAATTATTGCATCCTGCACCCAAATATGTTATTTAGACATAATTAACATCTGAACGTGATATTCCTAGAAGAACCTTAATTAAAAGCAAGCACAATACAACAACAGGCATGTCTATCAGATGTGCAGCTCATCTGTGTCTGCAATCAAGCATAAACAGGTACAAAAGGACAATTAAAGTTATTACCCTCTGCCCGTAGGAAGCATCTGCTGACTGACAGGATGGCACTGTCAGGTGGGGGCTGTCAGTCACACAAGAAGCTATGTGTGATGCTGGAGAACAGCAATGAGGTCCCCGGTGCAGCTACCAAGAACCCACCGATGTGCTTAAGGGAGAACTCCAGCAAATCGCAAAAAATCTCTATTAATATGTAAATTGAAAATCTAGTTGTTCATATATGCTTTTGGATGCTTTGCTTAGAAGAAAAAACCAAAATGCTCTGGAATATTTTAGGCCCTATAGGCCTCAGTGAGCATTCTGCTGCTGTGTGTTCCAAACAAGAATGTAGCCATAGTACAAAATGCAGTTTGATACAACACGGAATCTTCACACATTTGAAAAAAAATACTTGAACGAAAGCTGCTCTGAAGGTATTTGATCCATTCATGACAGGTACTGCCGCAGCTTTCAGAATAATGTAGTTGCATACATTCTAATGTTCTGTAAGCCAATTTTAACCACATGCCTACCGGGCACTTTCACCTCCTTCAGGCCCAGGACAATTTTAAGCTTTCAGCGCTATCGCACATTGAATGATAGCTGCCCGGTCATGCAATACTGTACCCATATGAAATTTTGATAATTTCTTTGAGACAGAAAGAGCTTTCTTTTGGTGGTATTTAATCACCACTGTTTTTTATTTTTTGCTAAACAAACAAAAAAACGCACTGATAGGCTGCACTGATGGGCACTGATGGGCACTGATGAGGTGGCACTGATGGACACTGATGAGGAGGCACTGATGAGGCTGCACTGATATGTGGCACTGATGGTCACTGATAGGTGGCACTGATGGTCACTGATAGGGGGCACTGATGGGCACTGATAGGTGGCACCAATGGCCACTGATAGGCAGTACTGATGGGCACTGATAGATGGCACTGCTAGGTGGCACTGATAGGCATCGCTGTTAGGCAATGACAGGTATCACTGATGGGCACTGATGACCACTGATTGGCAGTACTGATGGGTACAGATTTGCAGCATTTGTGGGCACTGTTGGGGCTGTACTGATAACCAAGACACTGATCAGTGTCCTGATTATCAGTGCAGATGTCCCCTGTGTAGATTTGCCGGCTATTGGCTCTCCTCTCCTCACGCACTGGTAACGCCATGATCAGCTGTGATTGGATACAGCTGGTCACATGATAAAAAGCCACTGTGATTTGCTCTTTACCCCAATCTGTGATCAGCTGTGTCCTAAGGACACAGCGATCACAGATCACTAACAATCCCTACTGCAGGGGGCGCACTGGCAGCGCGATCACAGGCACTGGCACTGGCAGCGCTATGTCCAAAGATGTGGGCGGTAAGAGGTTAAAGCCCAGTGGGTCCTTCGTTTTAATCAGCTAATTGCATTCCAATTACTATAAAACAAAAAAAATCTTCAAAAAATATGCCTTATGCCGCGTACACACAACCGTTTTTTCCATCAGAATAAACTATGACGGTTTTTCTGATGGAGTTCCAATGGAGTTCCGCTGAAAAGGACTTACGTACACACAATCACACCAAAGTCCGATCGCTTAGAACGCGGTGATGTACAACACATACGATGGGACTAGAAAAAGGAAGTTAAATAGCCAGTAGCCAATAGCTGCCCTTGCATCGTTTTTGGTCCGTTGGAATAGCATACAGACAAACGGTTTTCCCGATAGGAATTGATTACGGAAAGATTTAAAACATGCTCTATGTCTAGGTCCGTCAGAATTTTCGAAAAAGAAAAAGTCCAATGTAGCCCACACACGATCGGAATATCCGATGAAATGATTCCGTCTGACCTTTTCTGCCGGAAAGTCCGGTCGTGTGTACGTGGCATTACTTTGTCTGTTTTCTTTTCTAAACCAGCCACAGCAAAAAGTCCCTTGCCAGCATGCTGCATAGAAGTAACGTTTTTCTCTGTTTAAAAGTGGCGTCGAATGTGGGAAAGATGAGCGCACCAAGGATATAATATGGGTTCAGTAAATCATTATTGCATGAGGCAGAAGGTCACAAGCCAACTCATGTTAGGGGCTCCCTGGCTCCCGTTATCAGGGCTTATGTGCTAAGCTGAGCTGGATGAATTACATGATAAGTATTATCAGATCTGCTTGACGAGCCAGTCAAACATCCATTTTTACTGCTGTCTTTGTCCCTGTTGTGCAAATTCAGCCACTTTTTTATGCTCTTGTGGTCATTATTACAGAAACAAAAAATAAGGCCAAAACCAAAAAAAAAAAAGAAGATGTCTGAGAGAGGATTTTCTCTCATTTCCTGTTTAGTCTGAGCATGGATGGGAACCTTTTTCTCTCGGTTTTCACTTACTCTTTCTTTTGGGAGTCACTGGCAGTCCCACCATATATGCCTGTTGGCAATAATTAAACCTATTCCAATATAAATATATAAATAATTTTCTTAGAATCCCTTGGGACTGCCAGTTGTGTTATTATCTACCACATTATGGAGATCCACAACCTTCTTCAGGTCCTTATGTGTGCGCAATAGCGGTCATTGGCAGTACTCCCACAGTTCCCGGTACAGACGCCCTCTGAGAACTCTCATTCTACAATACTGCATGTTGAACCCTGAGCTAATTTGTGAGCATACTAAGGTGGGAGCCCTCCTTTTTGGTAGGCTTGCTTCCTTCTTCTCCTGCATTTGGGTAAATCATTAGACCATAACAATATTTATATTTTTTTAAAGATTTGCATCTGTTCCTGAGGAATTGGATCATACTCCACAAAATGCGTCGAGCCATGTGGATGCAATTCCTTTTTTATTAATCATGCGTTTTAATGTTTGATTATATACATGAATTTTTGACAATCATGGACTAGGCTTTAATTGTAGGTTTAGATTGTGACAGACCTAGCCGGGAGAGAGACTTTTGGAGGGGACTGAATGCTAGCCTCTTGCCGATCAATCGTGGGCCCTGGCATTTGGGGGAACGGTGCTCTTTGTGAGCTGTATGCCTGGGGACCCTTGAGGTGGTATTACTGCGGATTCGGGTCCTGGTCCCCCAGGACACACAGACTCTGGGGACCCTGTTTATGCCATATGGGAAATGGTGACTTGGAGGGTATGTCTTGGATTGCTTAAAATGGGACAGTAATATTTTTCCCCCAATATCTCCCAGGATACATATGTAAAGACTATTATTGGTTTGTTTGATTCTGAACTCAACATGTTAATTGAGTGAGCTGATCACATTAGCCTCCAGGACTGGCTAGGAGACGAACAGTCTACTCCTACTATAAGTGTTGATGACTAGGCTGAGGAGGGGGGAGAACACTGTTTGTATTGTTAATTGTAATTAGCTCTTACTATTGTGAAAATGTCCTGTGGTTGTACTTATGATAATGTATAATGTACTGTGTGAAGCTCGGTGACCACCTGTCTGGGCAAAAGGTCATGTTAGTAAACTAGCTCATGTTAATTAGGTTAATTAGGTTACAGGTGTATTGTTAGAGTAATATGAGCAGGAGGTATACACCTCCTCTTTTATTGTATAAAAGAGCCTGTATTCCTGTCAAAGGAGATTCCTGGTTGAACTTACATACAGCCTGCCTGGTGTTTGTTCTGAGCTACACAACTGGATTAGAACGACACATAGCTGTAGTTCTAGTCCCGGAGCATCGGATGACCGAACCATCAGATGTTGCGATCTGCAATCTGATTCTATAGCTGCAGAGGAGTGTCGGGAGAGTGGAACCGAGCAAGTAGGGGCTCGTTACATAGATCTTTTAACACAATCAGCTCTTAACTTTATGTCCCTAATTTGAGTGTGTTATGATCCAGCTCAATCATGATGAACATGTTTTACATCTCTAATGAATACTGTAATTATGGATATTCAATAATTCCATTTTTTATCATATGTGTTGATGAGGCTTTAAAATAATAAAATGTGCTCTCTACTGTCTATTATTGTAATATGGTACAATTCTCATTGTGTATTTATATGAATGATCTACAGTGCCTTGAAAAAGTATTCATACCCCTTGAAATTTTCCACATTTTGTCATGTTACAACCAAAAACATAAATGTATTTTATTGGGATTTTATGTGATAGACCAACACAAAGTGGCACATAATTGTGAAGAGAAAGGAAAATAATAAATGATTTTCAAAATGTTTTACAAAAAAATATGTGAAAAGTGTGGCGTGCATTTGTATTCAGCCCCCCTGAGTCAATAATTTGTAGAACTACCTTTCACTGCAATTACAGCTGCAAGTTCTTTGGAGTTGTTCCTACCAGCTTTGCACATCTAGAGAGTGACATTTTTGCCCATTCTTCTTTCTGACAAATTGAACAGCAATTTTCAAGTCTTGCCACAGATTCTCAATTGGATTTAGGTCTGGACTTTGACTGTGCCATTCTAACACATGAATATGCTTTGATCCAAACCATTCCATTGTAGCTCTGGCTCTATGTTTAGAGTCATTGTCCTGCTGGAAGGTGAACCTCCACCCAAAGTCTTTTGCAGACTCTAACAGGTTTTCCTCTAAGATTGCCCTGTATTTGGCTCCATCCATCTTCCCATCAACTCTGACAAGCTTCCATGTCCCTGCTGAAGAAAAGCATCCCCACAACAAGATGCTGCCACCACCATGTTTCACGGTGGGGAGGGTGTGTTCAGGGTGATGTGCAGTGTTAGTTTTCCACCACACATAGTGTTTTGCTTTTAGGCCAAAAAAGTAAAATTTTGGTCTCATTTAACCAGAGCACCACATGTTTGCTGTGTCCCCCACATGGCTTCTCGCAAACTGCAAACGGGCTTTCCTTTAACAATGACTTGCCACTCTTCCATTAAGGTCACATTTGTGGAGTGCGCGACTAATAGTTGTCCTGTGGACAGAATTTTCCACCTGAGCTATGGATCTCTGCAGCTCCTCCAGAGTTACCATGGGCCTCTTGGCTGCTTTTCTGATTAATGCTCTCCTTGACTGGCCTGTCAGTTTAGGTGGACGGCCATGTCTTGGTAGGTTTGCAGTTGTGCCATACTCTTTCCATTTTCAGATGATGAATTGAACAGTACTCCATGAGATGTTCAAAGCTTGGGATATTTTTTTATAACCTAACCCTGCTTTAAACTTCTCCACAACTTTATCCCTCACCTGTCTGGTGTGCCCCTTGGCCTTCATGATGCTGTTTGTTCACTAAGGTTCTCTAACAAATGCCTGAGGGCTTCACAGATCAGCAGTATTTACACTGAGATTAAATTACACACAGGTGGACTCTATTTACTATTTAGGTGACTTCTGAAGGCAATTGGTTAGGTAATTGGTTCCACTAGATTTTAGTTAGGGGTATCAGAACAAAGGGGGCTGAATACAAATGCACACTTTTAAGATATTTATTTGTAAAAAAAATTGAAAACCATTTATGATTTTCCTTCCACTTCCCAATTATGTGCTACTTTGTGTTGGTCCATCAGGTAAAAGCCCAATAAAATACATTTAGGTTTTTAGTTGTAACATGACAAAATGTGGAAACTTTCAAGGGGTATGAATACTTTTTCAAGGCACTGTATGTGTTTATACTTATCTAGTTACTGACTGTACATTACGCACCTCATTCACACTGGTCGTACCACTTTGGATCCCACTTTGCCCTGCGTGGTGTGCCACTACTTATATTGGCATAGAGTGGGGTCACCGGAGACACGCCTCTTATGACGCCCATCATGCCCTGGGTGGTGACTTCATAAGGGGTGGGGCCTCCGGATGACGTCACACAGTGACCCCGCCCAATGCAAATAAAAGTAGTGGCACACTGCGCACCCGGCTTTAGAGCGGGAGAGAGCGTTGAGTCAACATCGGAAGAAGAACAGAGGGAGAAGACAGCGGAGAAGACCGGGCAGAAGAGCGAGCAAAAGAGCGAGAAGACAGCGGAGGGGACCCGGTAGCAGACAGCAGGCAGAGGGAGAAGAACCGGAGAGAGAGCGGAGAAGAACCAGAGAGGGGAGAAAAACCGACAAAGGCAGAGAAGAGCCAGAGAGGGGAAAAGAGATCTGAAGAGACGATGGAGTTGCCATAATAAATTACTTTAAAAACAAGTGTAATGTGTTTTATTTTTGACACTTTTTTTAGGTGAATGGGTAGGGGTACAATGTACCCTCTACTCATTCACATAGGGTGGAAGGCTGGAATCTGGGAGCCCCTTGTTAAAGGGGGCTTCTAGATTCTGATAAGCCCCCCTGCAGACCCCCGACAACCAACGGCCAGGGTTTCCCCAAAGCACCCACCCCCCATATTGAGGGCATGTGGTCTGGTGCGGTTCAGGAGGGGGGTTACACACTCGTCCCCACCCCCTTTCCTGACCTGCTGGGCTGTGTACTCGGATAAGGGTCTGGTATGGATTTTGGTTCGGCGTGGTGATTCCCCTTAAAATTCATACCAGACCCAAGGGCTTGGTATGCTCTTGGGAGAGGAACCCATGCCAGTTTTTTAAAAAAAATTGGCGTGGAGTTCCCCTTCAAGATCATCAGAGCACAAGTCGCATGCCAAAGTCGGATCAGTCAAGACGGCGATCCGACTTTGATCCAACTTCAGTGATATTCAATGGGCTGTAGTAGGATCAACGTCAGACCAAAGTAGTGCAGGGAGCATTTTCAAAGTCGGACCGACTTGTGTCGGACCGGTTAAGACGGCTCCCATAGGAAAACATTGATTTTCACATGTCAGACGACATGAGCTCCCAAGTGTGAACCCGGCCTCGAAGTCCCAAACTCCTTCTTTGCAAGGATATAACATGAGTTCGGTAAATCATTATTGCATAGAGCAGAAGGTCACAAGCCAACTCATATTAGGGGCTCCATGATTCCCTTTATCAGGGCTTATGTGTTAAGCTGAGCTGGATGAATGATATGATATGCATGATCAGATCTGCTTGGCGAGCCAGTCAAACAGCCATTTTACTGCTGTCTCTGTCCCTGTTAGGTATATTCACCTACTTTTTTATGCTCTTGTGGTCATTATTACAGGAGCAAAAAATAAGGGCAAAACCAAAAAAAGAAAAAAAAAGATTTCTGAGGATTTCCTCTAATTTCCTGTTTAGTCTGAGCATGGGAAATGAGGGGAAATACCCCCAGCGGTACACAGACAAAAACCCCTTCTAGATTTAAAATAATAAAATTGGTTTTAGATACATTTCAATGCTTTTTTTTTCTAAATAAATAACTAAGATAAAAAACAAAATGCTTTAATGCTGTCCTTCCTTATTCCACAATTATAAAAAAAAAATATTAAAAATATGTACGCACAGAATCATCAGGAATTAAATGATTAAAAGCTTGAGGTCATTTAGCACAATATTCATCTAATTAAAATGTATGAGCAGATCGGAGGCATCTATTATCTTTTTTCCTTCATATAAAAATTCAGGAACCAATAATTACCACACGCTATTATTAGACTGGTTTGCTCTCCCAACCACGGAAGTAATCTACTTTTATTTATTTTTATTTGGTATACAATATTTCACTGGCGAAATGAATGTATTCGATGGACAAGTCAATTATTTGGAGTGCTCCGCTGATATGGATTGAGTCATTAGGAATTAGCGATTATTCAACGCCAACATCCTATTACCGAGCCTATAAATAAACATATAAACAAAGATGTAGCATATTTAATAAACGAATGGCAGTCATTAGCGAGTAATGACGTTGCAATCGTATGTAGCAATAATTCATCGCCTTAAGTAAGACTGCAGGGTAAGAAGAATGTTCCTCCACACTTTATGCAACAGAATTACTTTATGTTTTTTGGTTTAGATGTTTGTAAAAAGAAATGACATTCTGAATAAACATTTTCAAGCAATTATCAAGCAGTCATAACAGCTCAGGCTTAGAAGCAAAGGCTTTTGTTTGTCTGTTCAGCAGTGGCAGCTGGTACTCCATTTTTTGGGGCGAAGAGGGGGGCGCCAAACAAACCCCTCGCCTGCCTGCTAGTCCGCCTGCCTGCCCACTTGCCCACCCCACATTTACCCCATCTAGGTCGCAGGCGGCTTTCCCGGCTTCTCCTCCTGGCCAATCCGGTCACTTCGCCTCCTGGCCAATCCGGTCTTATAACCCGCTACCTGTCCTGATTGGCTGGGAGGAGAAGCAGGAAGACAATAGCGAATGTTGATTTGCTAATGCCACAAGTGGGTGGACTCAGGGCACAGTGCTCTGCACCCCGAGCCCAATCTTTTTGAAGCAAATTAGAGCCCCAAACTCTAATCATGTGCTTCAAAAAAAAAACCCATAGAAATCCATGCGTCCAATGCCCCACATGGAGATTAGGGGCCAGAGTATGGAGATTAGGAAGGCAGCGCCCCTGTGCCCTTTATGGACCTGCCACTGCTGCTGTTCAGCCTGTGGGCTGGGCCTATTCACCCTGCACATGGGGGTACCCTTTGCACAGAGCATGCTCGTTAATGTCCGGGACCAGGTGGAGACTACAGTCATGTGAAGAATCTAACATTGAGGCAGTTCCTTGACTTAGGGATGAGCCTTCCATGTGTGCAGTAATTAAAGTACAGAGTTCCTATGAAGAGAGACTTGTCCCATGTCATTACACACTATAACTTGTATGTTTGCATTAGGAGGGACATGCTAAACCTGTTCCCACTCCACCAGTCCAGTGCACCCCTGTCACCTCACTCCCAGTAACAGTAACACTCCCAGAACCTCATACATGCTCATAATAACTTCTTCACTTCCTGTATCTGGTGACCAGGCCTTAGATCTCCATAACACAGGTTTGGATCCAGTTGCTACTGGAGTCCGACTACTAGGGAGGGAGCCAGGCAATGACACCCTCGCTGCTAGAGGACCTGTCACCTAACCAAGTACCACACCTAATGATTTATTGTGCTGTGTCTTAAAATTGTGCTTGGTTACCCTTAGCAATGGCATTCCTTCTCCTTGTTTTGGCGAGTTAATTTTTTTGTATTAGCTAAGCTTCATATCCCTTTGTGCTATACAGACCCTGGTTCTTTAGATACACCAGAACCAACAAGCACCCCTTTTGAATAACTTACTGAACAGGTTGCAGCATACAGTTCAATATGAACAACATTCTTCCCTTAATCCTAATTATTGTGGTGTGGCTGGCCAGGCAAACCTCTGTGAGGCGAGAGTCCATTATGGCATTGTCCATGGCTTGGATGTCTCTGAGAATCCCAATCTCCCGAACAAAACCAATCGATTCAACTCGCGGGTCCTACCGGAACTCTGGACCTCAGCCTTTCCCCTTTTTACAGCACAGGTGGGTCGGCTAGGGCCAAAAACCTTGGAACAGAGCGTGCCACAATTAATCCTTTTCCCCAGGCTAGGCCAGCTGCTAATTCACTAAAACCAAACAGTTCAACCCATTGGAAACAGATTTTTTGCATTGCCACATGGTAGCACTGTGGATAAAAGATTAATAGAAATGTGCCAGGTCCTTATTAGATTGGAATACTATTTTGGAAGCATTGACACTGGACTTTGTAGGCACTGAGATACACATGGTTAAAAGTTAAACATCTTTATTACAAAAAAGTTAAAAATTGGACAGACATTGCTAAAAAAATAACAATGATGATATTGCCTAGATGATACACCCAGTTACACCCAAGAAAGTGGTATCCTGAATGGTCGTATGACCATTCTAAATGTGATGATTAACAGTATTCCATCAGCCTTGATGTAGGTTGGTTAGGGCGTGATGTGGCTCAGCTCTACATGTTAAGAGCATAAGCGCTTCTTCAGGAGATTAGGCATACAATAGTGTGTTCATCATAGTTGGATTTAACTAGTAAGAACATAGCGGATGTCCAGGACATGGCGGAAACTGCAGGAGTATGTATAAAATTTGAAATTCATAAAGATAGGGAGAGTATTTTAACCAAAACATGGTGAAAATAATGTATAGTGGCTAGAGCCTTGATGGGTCTGAGGTTAGGTAACCCCTAAAGTGGTTGTATACCCCGCTTGGTCGTTTTTAACTACGGGTAAGCCTATAATAAGGCTTACCTGTAGGTAAAATTAATATATCCTAAACCTGCATGGTTTAGGAGATATTTACCCTGCATGCAGCCGCTGATGTCAGCAGTGCATGCACTCTGAAGGTCCAGCGGATAATGCCGAAACTGAACATAATGTTATTGCGGCTCCGGCCATTCACAGTTCCGGGGCCCGCGAACCCAGAAGAAACACAGAGAGAACATGTCAGGCTCCTCAGCGGTGACCTGGCGTGCTGTGGGAGCTTCGTTCCAAGGTAAGTATTTCATAATGTGCTAGCATGCGGTGCATACTAGCACATTATGCTATTGTCTTGCGGGGGGGGGGGGGGGTTCAGCTGTTTTCTACCACTTTAAAGGCTGCAGTAGTAGGATGGCTACATAAGGTCACTGTGTGGGAAAACCTTTCGCATAAGACATCCGCCGATCCAAGGATCACCATGCAGCAGCTCAACTCTCTCCTTCACAGTAAGTTTGGGTGTTGATAGGTGAGGAGCGCTGTAAACAAAGTCAAGATGCTTGAAACATTGAAGACCCCTTTCATTTTCGGAGTTTTATGACATCTCTTAGTTTGGTCCCGGTTGGTGCCTGGATCTCTTATGCCTTGAGTAATTGGTAGCTTACAATGTGAAAAGCGCTTGGTGCCATGCATCTCGACTAGTGTTTGTGAAGCTCCTCACCGAGGTTCAATGCCAAGTGTCTGCCCTGCTGCTTACTGAACACAGGAGGACTTCTGCTCGACATTGGTGCCATTCAGAGGACAATTCCATTTTCTCAAAGAATGAAAAGTATTCTCTGATTGGCTGAGGTCGAAATTGTGACATCACCACCATGCCTTTTCAACTTGTGCAATCAGAGAATGCCTTGTATTCACTGAGAAAATTCAAAGTGTTCCCTAAATGGGGCCTGATAGCTAGTGGAGATCACTGTAGTAGTGGTGCCTACTACAATGTTTTCCAGCCTTCACGGGGATTCCGAAGGTACGGCATATTCATACTCACATTGGATCAAGATGGACCAATGTATCTACAGTATGTAAAAACTTCCATACCTAAAATTCAGCTTTAATCAAGAAATAGACACAGATCTGTAAACCATTGGCAGGAATTTACATATTATTATAAGTATTTATTGTAAAATAAAAATTCCATGCAAATAATTGAATTAATACAAAATATGAATCTACAGTATAGGCTTGTAAACTTTCAAAAATAATTATATTATTATTATTATACAAATATCAAATTAAAACAAAAACAAAAAACAAAAAAAAACTGCTACACTTTTCTGAAGTCATAAATTTTGAAGTACTAAAGTCATATATTCAGTTGTCAGAAACACAACATGACCTGGGACTAGTAGGGTCAGCAGGTTATCAGGTCTCTAACTACTCCTCCCCTCAAGAAAAAAAAAAAAAGATTGATCTGTTCATAGAACTCCTAATTTCCTCAACAGTCCAAGTCCCATGCAGTCGTCTCTATCATTAAATCACAACATTCCACCTGAACATAACGAGCCAGGGACCGTTTATCAAAAATGACAATCCCGACATCGAACATTACTTATCTGCAGAATTTCACTGTGTGGATAATCATCTCCCCGCTCGTATATTTTTTCAGGAAATTGTCTCCTTATTTATTTTTGCATCTGTTTTGCGGACTAAATGACTAAGAGGGAGGAACGGAACTTTCCGGAAAACGGCTGTGGAGATAAATCTCCTCTTTTCTTTATTTTATTCCTTTATGTAAATCCTCGTTAAATTCAGCCGCAATTTATTTTCCCCCTCAAACTTGAATTTCACTGAAATAATCTCCTATGCTATTTTTTTGAAGGCGCAGAAAGGCGCACTGTTCAGATTTAAAGTCAGGACGGTAAATAATCTTACCCTGCGGAAAGAGTTTGCTTGTCTAAAAAATGCAACCATAGGTATTCAGAACTTTCTCATACTGTATTAACTTTATGATTGCCTCTTTTTATTATTATTCTGGTGTATTTTTGAATGAGACGTGAAAGAGAAGAGCAGCCAATGCTCTTCTCTTTCATGTGGATTGTGGCCTGGTAGGACGCAAGAAGATCGAAAATCCATTGGTAAACCAAATGGTAGAGGCGCCCGATGTGGAGTGCTTAAAGTGGAACTTCACCCAGAATGGGAAGTTCTGCTCTTCTTCCTCTTTCCCCCCTTCTCTGCAATACTTGGAATACTTTTTTTCTGGGGGGTACCTAGTTTGGGCAGTTCATCCCACCTCCCTGCCCGCAACCTTCTGAGACACATTACAGGTCCACAGGGCACAGCATGGCTCCCGCATACGTAGTAGGAAGTTGGCTGTGAAGTAGCAAATAGTCACAGCCGGCTTCTCACAATTAACATGCAGGTGCCAGGAACATGAAGACCGACCAAGAACTGGCCTAGGTGAGGAAGGCGCTGCATCCTAGACATGCGCACTGCCGTAAAATTTCTTCACTTTCATTACATTTTTTTTTTTTTTGTTTTTTAGGGTCATTCGTTATGATCGGAATTCGAGAATCCGAAAATTTAAAGATTCGGAAATTAGAAAATTAGAAAATCCGTAAATTTGAAAATCCGAAAATTCAAAAATTCAGAAATTCCAATATTCAGAAATGTAAAAATCCGAAAATAAGAACGAAAATCCAAAAATTTAAAAAATCTGAAAATTTTAAAATTAGAAAATTCGCTAAATCCAAAATATTAACTAACTAACTAATAATAACTAACTATTAAATTATGGGTATTGGAATTTCCTTTCAAATTTGTCTGTTCTTGAACATAACGAATGCAAATTTATCCGAAATTAAGAATTATCCGAAATAACAAATGCCGCATCTAAACGAATAGAACGTAACAAATTAATAATGATAAATAATAATAATAAAACGATTTTATTATTATTATTTATTAATATTAATTTGTTACGTTACACTTGTTTAGATGCGGTATTCATTATTTCGGATACTTTGTAACTTCAGATACATTCGTATTTGTTACGTTCACTAACAGACAAATTTGAAAGGAAATCCCAATACCTATATTTTAATAGTTAGTAATAGTTATTATTATTAGTTAGTTATTATTTCAAATTTTCGGGTTTTCAAATTTTCAGGTTTTCGTTATTTTGAATTTTTTAATTTTCATTCTTAATTTCGGATTTTTAAATTTTCGGATTTTCAAATTTCGAATTTTTGAATTTCTGAATCTTGAATTTTCGAATTTCGAATTTTAAAATTTTCGTTTTCGGAAAAATTTGTGAAACGGGTTTTCGTTAATTTGAGTATTTTCGAATTAACGGATTTGTCGAATTTAGTTGAAAAATTAATTTGGAACTAAACGAATTGCACATGTCTACTGCATCCCTGCACAGGTGGATGTCTGTTTATTAAAAGTCAGCAGCTACAGTTATTGTAGCTGCTGACTCTTAATTTTTGGAAATCTGGCTGAAGCTCCTCTTTAACGATGGGTCAAAGATACCAAGATGGCAGACATCAAAAATATTTATTTGTCAAATAAAGAAATATTTGAATTATAAAAGATTTATTTGTGAAATATATCTTTTTGATGTTTGTCAAACTTGATGACTCTGACCCAACCTTAAACACCCCACACCGGGCTCCTCTGCTTACCGAGGGGTTCTAGACCTCTTCTCATTCCACCAGTACAATGTCCATGTGAGACCTGAAAACCCATAAGAGGATCAAGGATTGGGACCCCACGGCATCAACAGCGACTGATCTGACCCCACAGGGAGACAGGGCCCTTTCTCCACCTGCGTTCACATAAGGTTTCATGCTTCTACCCATCTGTGTCACCACAAACTCACTGGATATAAGTTTTTTTTTGCTTTTATAACTATAAAAATTATTTGCAGTAATAACTTTACTTTAGGTAAATACTACACTATAAGAACTCTCCCCCTCTTTTTTTTCGGGTAGATGCATCAGGCCCATCTATGGGTCTCCAATCTGCTTTTTCGATCTGACCCCTCAGATCTTTGAGTATTACCACCCTATAAATCCTAGGTTTTGGGGTGTCCCTTTGTGTCTTGATGTACAATGCAGGGCTGCTGCATCATCATCATATTTAATGACATTAGAATGCCTACAATTGAAGAAGCAGCAAATAGACAGTATCAAGAGACCAATCTTGCAGCTGAAAGCAAGCCTGCAGGAGCAAGGGGTAAGTAAAACAGCTAGACAAAATGATCATTTAAAGGGGCTGTAAACCCTCGAGGTGTAAAACCTTCTGTAGTGCAGCAGCCCCCCCCCCCCCCCCCCCAGAGCTCCCCTTTTACTTACCTTCCCATCATTTCATTCCACTGACACCAAGAATGCGACACAATTCCTTACATTGATACCAACGATGGGGCACTATTCCCATCACTGACACCAATGATGGGATTTTATTTTTTCCACTAATACCAATGATGGGGCACTATTCCTCCCACTGACAGCAATGCTGGGGCACTACCCCTCCCACTGATACCAATGATGGGTCACTATTCCTCCTACTGACACCAATGATGGGGCACTATTCCTCCAACTATTACCAATGATGGGGCACTATCCCTCCCACTGATACCAATTATGGGGCACTATTCCTCCGACTGACACCAATGATGGGGCACTATTCCTCCAACTATTACCAATTATGGGGCACTATTCCTCCCACTGACACCAATGCTGGGGCACTATCCCTCCCACTGATATCAATGATGGGGCACTATTCCTCCCACTGACACCAATGATGGGGCACTGTTCTTCCAACTATTACCAATGATGGGGCACTATTCCTCCCACTGACACCAATGTTGGGGCACTAATTCTCCCACTGATACCAATGATGGGGCACTATTACTCACACTGATACCAATGCTGGGGCACTATTCCTCCCACTGATACCAATGCTGGGGCACTATTCCTCCCACTGACACCAATGATGGGGCACCATTATTTCCACTGATGGGGCACTATTCTTCCTGCTGACACCAATGATGGGGCACTATTCCTCCAACTATTGCCAACGACGGGGCACTATTCCTCCCATGGACACCAATGTTGGGGCACTAATTCTCCCACTGATACCAATGATGGGGCACTATTACTCACACTGACACCAATGCTGGGGCACTATTCTTTCAACTATTACCATTGATGGGGTACTATTCCTTCCACTGACACCAATGCTGGGGCACCATTCCTTCCACTGATGGGGCACTATTCTTCCTGCTGACACCAATGATGGGGCACTATTCTCCCCACTACTACCAATGTAATATTTTCTTTATCTGTATCTGTCATTACTTTTAAAAAATAGGGTTAATTTGTTGTTATAAAGGGAGGAACAGGTTGCCCACATCCCTATATGCAGATCAGAGAAACCAAAAACCTCTTAGTGGGATTTTCTAGGGCAAGAACGAACAAATATATATATAATTCAAAAAATGTATTAGTACAAGTTAAGATCAAAGGAAATTTACAATGTTAAAACACTTGATGCAGTGTAACAATAAAGACGGAGAGCCATTTGTGTTTTTCTGTCAACCCATGGAGTGAAAGGAACAGAAATTACCCAACACTTTTCGAAAAATGACATTTTATAACTTTTCTTCTCCAGGGGAAAATTGGATATCAAACATTGAATATCAGTGCATGTGAAGGAATTACACACAAAGCCGCATCACATAAAATCCAAAGGGAAGAAAGACTTTGCTGCCGCGTATTGCCAGAAGGCCACCAGGAAACGGATGCCCAGGTTTGACTCTCAAGACCCACTGAGGGACAAGTAGGCTCCACAGGTATGCCCCAAGGTGTAAATTGTATTAGAATAATGACTGGGATTACTCAAGGATGCCAGAGAGAATGGTAATATGAAAGCCCAGATGGGAGACAGGAAAAGGAAAGAACTTTGGACTTGTCCACTGTCCAGTACTCCATGCAAGGTAGGTGTTTTGAATGAAATAATGTTGACTTATAAAGTTCAGTGTCCGTGTGTGGAGAATACTTCCTCTGCATGGACACTCATCTGAAGGATCTACATCTTGCTTACTCGCAAATATCCCCTTCCAATTAGGAGATCTGTCAAGGGCACAGAGTATCTAGGCCTTCGGAGATTGGAGAGCAGCAATGCTGTCCTCACTGGTCGGCAGTATAATTTATCTTTATTGTTACACCGCATCAAGTGTTTTAACATTGTAAATTTCCTTTGATCTTAACATGTACTAATAAAGTTTTTTATATATAAATTTGTTCATTCTTACCCTAGAAAATCCCCCTAAGCAGGGGCGTTTCTAGGTAGCAAAAAGACCAGGGGCTTCAGCCCAAAGTCAGAGCCTGGAACCGGGGGGGGTGTGTGTGCTTGTTTGGAGGGGGGTGTTACTTACCTGACATACACTGACCTACCTAACATTCAGTGACCTACCTGACATACATTGACCTACCTGACATACACTGGGATGGCCGGTAGTCGGGTTGTGTGGAGGGGGGTGTTAACTACCTGACATGCACTGACCTATCTGACACACACTGACCTACCTGGCTGACATACACTGACCTACATGACATGCACTGACCTACCTGACACACATGGACCTACCTGACATACACTGACCTACTTGACACACACTGACCTACCTGGCTGACCTACACTGACCTACCTGACATACACTGACCTACCTGACATGCACTGACCTACCTGACACACACAGACCTACCTGACACACACTGAACTACCTGGCTGACATACACTGGCCTACCTGACATACACTGACCTACCTGGCTGACATACACTGACCTACCTGACACACATGGACCTACCTGACATACACTGACCTACTTGACACACACTGACCTACCTGGCTGACCTACACTGACCTACCTGACATACACTGACCTACCTGGCTGACATACACTGACCTACCTGACATGCACTGACCTACCTGACACACACAAACCTACCTGACACACACTGAACTACCTGGCTGACATACACTGGCCTACCTGACATACACTGACCTACCTGGCTGACATACACTGACCTACCTGACACACACTGACCTACCTGGCTCACACTGACCTACCTATCTGACAAACACTGACATACACTGACATACTGACATACACTGACCTACCTGACCTGGTACCTTTAATCTTCTCTTCTCTTCTGTCCCACTCCCAGCCACCACGGCTGTTATTCTATTCTCCTGCTAGCTGCTTAACACAGCGTGATTCTGGAGGGAGAAGGGGGCGTCGCCGCGTCACCTCCATACAAGGAGAAATCGAGCACTGCTGCTGTTCTCCTGATCTCCTGCTGCTTTCCTCAGACCGGGCGGAATATCACTCCGCCAGTAACAGTCAGTGCAGTGGGCGGTGCTGTAATGGCCGAATCCCACAGAAGGTAAAATGCGGCTGCCGCCGCTGCTGTCCATCCTTTCTCTCCCTTTCTCTACAGTGACTGCTGGACCCGCTTAGACACTCAGGGCTATTGGCCCCACATTCGGGGCTCCAGGCTCAATAGCCACCCCTTAGCAACGCCACTAAGAGGTTTTTGATTTCTGCTGTTTTACTTTGAATAAATGTTATACTTATACCTATACTTAAGTATTTGTGTGATCTCTCTTTGTACATATTGAATACAAGCCCAAAACCATGACAAAACAAATACAAACAATTGTTTTTGTTGACAATCGAATATAAGATTACTTGAAAAAAACTCCATTCATGTTCTTAGTGCTGCCTGTCTGCTTGCCATTTTTTCCAAATTTTCCTGGATTTCCTGCATGGTTTTTAGCTTTTTCTGCATTTTTAAGGACTATATATCCCATGGTACCCTGCTGCCTGCAAGCAATGATTCCTGTAATGGCTCCGCCTCCTGAAGCTCCTCCTTTCAGCACCTCTGTAGTTCAGAAGGCGGGCTCAGTGAAATATGTGACACAGTGGTGCCTACTCACAGGACATAGTAACTACCTGTCACAGAATTCCAGGAAGTCAATGTGTGGGCATCTTTACAAAGTAAGTTTACAAACTTCAAGATCGTTCAGATTATTAGGAGTAGGCTAGAATTAATTGAGATATAAAGGGGAAATTAATACATGATTTTATATTTTGACCACAGATATGCTTTAAGGATAACCTTGCATTATCATGTCAAATATAATTTTCTATACATATGTTAAACCCAAAGACCTGGTCTCTTTTAGGTTCCTAAATATACCAATAAAAGGGTTTTCATATACAGTATCTGTTCAATAAGTGCAAAAATAAAAAAAATACCTGTTGATCTGCCAGAAATCTTGTAAGTTGATTATTTCCTATTATCTTTGCATGTGATGTTATTAGTTAGCATTGCTCTAAGCGATCTCTGTGGACTGCATAACACCTTCCCCCTATGTTAAGTAGAGGATAACCTGTGGAGGTGTTATGGATTCCTAAGTCTTCCTTTATTTTTAACCTGGTAATCATTCCATGAAATAGTAGCTTCAGTTTAGCTATCAGTGCATTTAGAAGCACTGGGCAGATATGACTTTAGTACTTCAGAGGTGGGCTTTTCGGATCCTTTCGCATTACTTTACCGCAACCTGAATGATTGTGTTGTTTCCCTGAACTTAAAAGCCATACACCATATAGCCAGTAAAGCCACAACTTGAGCTGATGACGGCTAAGAAGCCTGAAAAAGCTGTATGCAAGTTGATAACACTGGCTATGTAAAATGATGGCTTTATCTGTGTCTCCTCCCCACTGCTGAACACAGACCACATGCCCCCAGCATAGGGAGTGGCGTACCTTGCCAGGAGGAACCCTGTGTTGATGAGGACAAAGGCCTCTTCCCCATAACCCTGGTCCAGTGATCATTGCCATGTCATTTTCCTAATTTAGCCATGTGGACAATGATGTCACTGCTACCCCTTCCCGCTTGTTTACATGTCTTTGGATTCCTGGTCAGCAAATGAATGGAGCCAGGTACAAACACTTTAAACACCTTCTTGAGTGATGAGCTGTGAGCTGGTATAGCATTCCAGGTATTAGGACCCAGATCTGAACCTGCAACCTCTACTGTGTCTGGCAGTATCTTTTCTTGCTGAGCCACCTGTGATGCTGGACAGCGCCCTGGAAAATTCCTTGGACAATCTTGCCTTGTACCTTGTTTCTGGTGAACCTTGAACACTTTGCTCCTCCCATGTACTTGCTACATAAAAAAAGGAAAAAATAACTGCGCTTCAAAAACATATGAAATATAAGCTGCGATGTCTTAAATGTGACACAAACACATAACGTAGATGGGAAAAATTGGTGACTCGTGCTAGACAAATTAGTGTGTGTGTGGCTGAAGGGTGCCACGACCTTAAGAAAATCAAAATACAACAAATATATATAAATGTGATAGTGTAGCACACTATACAAAATTGGGGGAATACACAGGCCCCTTTAGTGGGTACATATACAATTTATGCAAGAATGTATCACAATTCGTGCAGAGAATATGTTAAAAAATGAGTTCCGTGTATAATATATACAAAATTAGAAATATAAGTGTGAAGTATTAGAGAAATAGTCCATATGGAGAAAACACCCAAAAAAATGTGATTGAAAATCCTGGGTTATTCAATTGTGTGGAATCCTAGGTGTATGGGTCCACCACCATAAATAAAGAGCCTGGCCGCTTACCAGAACCCCATGACCCCCCCCCCGTTACAGAAGGTCTAAATGGGCTGTGAGATTCTGCTAATCCGGAACTCCCAGGCATGAAGTTGGAGGCTGGAAAGGGACGTCAGGAACTGTGGTGGGGATGAAAGATTCCACAGGGAAGGACTCAGCCCTCAGCAGAGTGTTATCATCATAAGGAGAAAAAAGAGGAGGGCTCCCATAGTGTAAAATCAAACGATATTTATTAAAAATAATAATAGTAAACACTCACATGTAGAATAGGAAATAGCATCATCAGTAGAAAAACAGTCTGTGGCACAGGCCGGATGACCACAGATAGCCCGTCCTGCTGGATGTACAGCGACAGTGGGAGGTGACGCGATGATACCGCTCAGCCCTACGCTGCGTTTCGCAAAAAAATGCGTCTTCCAGGGGCACATTTATCACATATATCACATTTATATATATTGGTTGTATTTTGATTTTCTTAAGGTCGTGGCACCCTTCAGCCACACACACACTAATTTGTCTAGCGTGAGTCACCAATTTTTCCTACTTGCTACATAACCATGTCTTTGTGCATGGTTATGTAGCAAGTACATGGGAGGATTGTGCTCTTAAGTCAATATATAGCTCTTGTCACTCCTGCTGCCATCCGTAGCTTCGCTACCACTTGTTACTGATCTTTGGCTTGCTCAACTACATTTCCTCTTGATCCTAAACTGCAACCACATGTTACTGACCTTTGGCTTTTTATTCGACTACGCTTCTACTTGATCCCAACCTACAACCACTTATTACCAATCTTTGGCTTGTTTTACTGACTATGTTTCTGTTAAATCTCTAGCTGCTATATCTGCTACTGGACCCCGGCTTGCTCACCTCCTGCTGGGGTGATCCTGAGGACCGAGACCTGGTACTAACATGCAACAAAACCCATCCCCACCATCAGGAGCTCTGATAAATACTGGCTAGTGCTTAGACCCTGCACCTCGGGTGAGACCTCGTCATCCACCAGGGTGACCTGCTTGCATACCTAGAGGGAACAGATGGGGGCGCCAGCTTAGATGTAATTGTTTAAAACACAAATTAGTAAATAGAGACCACTTGTGTGCAATTTATTCTCATTATAAATACAGCTGTTCTGTGAAGCCCTCAGAGGTTTGTTAGAGAACCTTAGTTTAAAAACAGCATCACGAAGGCAAAGGAACACACCAGACAGGTCAGGGATAAAGTTGTGGAGAAGCTTAAAGCAGGGTTGGGTTATAAAAGAATATTCAAAGCTTTGAACATCTCACGGAGCACTGTTCAATCCATCATCGGAAAATGAAAAGTGTTTGGCACAACTGCAAACCTACCAAGACATGGCCGTCCATCTAAACTGACAGGCCAGGCAATAAGAGCAATTATCACAGAAGCAGCCAAGAGGTCCATGGTAACTCTGCAAGAGCTGCAGAGATCCACAGCTCAGGTGGAAGAATCTGTTCACAGGTCAACTATTAGTCGTGCTCTCCACAAATCTGGCCTTTATGGAAGAGTGGCAAGAAAAAAGCCATTGATGAAAGAAAGCCATAAAAGTCCCGTTTGCAGTTTGCAAGAAACCATGTGGGGGACACAGCAAATATGTGGAAGAAGGTGATCTGGTCAGATGAGACCAAAATTAAATTTTTTGGCCTAAAAGCAAAATGCTATGTGTGGCAGGAAAACTAACACTGAACACACCATCCCCAACGTGAAACATGGTGGTGGCAGCATCATGTTGTGGAGATGCTTTTCTTCAGCAGGGACAGAGAAGTTGGTCAGATTTGATGGGAAAATGGATGGAGCCAAATACAGGACAATGTTAAAAGAAAACCTGTTAGAGCCTGCAAAAGACTTTAGACTAGGGTGGAAGTTCACCTTCAAGTAGGACAACGACCATAAACATACAGCCAGAGCTACAATGAAATGGTTTAGATCAAAGCATATGTATGTGTTAGAATGGCCCAGTCAAAGTCCAGACCTAAATCTAATTGAGAATCTGTGGCAAGACTTAAAAATTTCTGTTCACAGATGCTCGCCATCCAATCTGACAGAGCTTGAGCTATTTTGCAAAGAAGAATGGCCAAAAATGTCACTTTCTAGACGTGCAAAGCTGGTACAGACATCCAAAAAGACTTACATAGTTACATAGTAGGTGAGGTTGAAAAAAGACACAAGTCCATCAAGTCCAACCTATGTGTGTGATTATATTTCAGTATTACTTGTATATCCCTGTATTTTGTGGTCGTTCAGGTGTTTATCTAATATTTTCTTGAAACTATCGATGCCCCCCGCTGAAACCACTGCCTGTGGAAGGGAATTCCACATCCTTGCCGCACTTACAGTAAAGAACCCTCTACGTAGTTTAAGGTTCAACCTCTTTCCTTCTAATTTTAATGAGTGGCCACATGTCTTGTTAAACTCCCTTCCACAAAAATGTTTTATTCCTATTGTGGGGTCACCAGTATGGTATTTGTAAATTGAAATCATATCCCCTCTCAAGCGTCTCTTCTCCAGTGAGAATAAGTTCAGTGCTCGCAACCTTTCCTCATAACTAAGATCCTCCAGACCCTTTATTAGCTTGTTGCCCTTCTTTGTACTCGCTCCATTTCCAGTACATCCTTCCTGAGGACTGGTGCCCAGAACTGGACAGCATACTCTAGGTGCGGCCGGACCAGAGTCTTGTAGAGTGGGAGAATTATTGTTTTATCTCTGGTGTTGATCCCTCTTTTAATGCATGCCAATATTCTGTTTGCTTTGTTAGCAGCAGCTAACCATTGCATGCCATTGCTGAGCCTATCATCTACTAGGACCCCCAGGTTCTTTTCCATCCTAGATTCCCCCAGAGGTTCTCCCCCCAGTGTATAGATTGCATTCATATTTCTGCCACCCAAATGCATTATTTTACATTTTTCTACAATGAACCTCATTTGCTATGTCGTTGCCCACCCAATTAATTTGTCCAGATCTTTTTGCAAAGTTTCCACATCCTGCAGAGAAGTTATTGCCCTGCTTAGCTTAGTATCGTCCATAAATACAGTGATTGAACTGTTTACCCCATCCTCCAGGTCGTTTATGAACAAATTAAGTAGGATTGGTCCCAGCATAGAACCCTGGGGGACCTCACTACCCACCCCTGACCATTCCGAGTATTCCCCATTTATCACCACTCTCTGAACTCACCCTTGTAGCCAGTTTTCAATCCATGTACTCACCCTATGGTCCATGCCAACGGACCTTATTTTGTACAGTAAACGTTTATGGGGGAACTGTGTCAAATGCTTTTGCAAAATCCAGATACACCACATCTACGGGCCTTCCTTTATCTAGATAAAGTCTGTGACTTGCAGGTGTAATTGCAGTAAAAGATGGTTCTACAAAGTATTGACTCAGGGGGGCTGAATATAAATACACGCTACACTTTTCAGATATTTATTTGTAAAAAATTTTGAAAACCATTTATAATTTTCCTTCCGCTTCATAATTATGTTCCACTTTGTGTTGGTCGATCACATAAAATCATAATAACAATAACTTGACAATGTTTTACCTGAATGTTTGAAATTTGTATTTTCTGAAAATCTTCAATAAAAACATGGTAAAAGAAAAGAAAGACATCACCGCTCTTCTTACCCTTCTTTCTGCAGGGCTTCTGGAATGGATCAGAGTGATAATAATTGGTCAGCTCCTACACAAAACATCATTCTCATCAGTGGCGGCCCGTGCATTAAGGGCGCACGAGTGCCGCTTCCCTCTCTCCTGCCACCCCCTCTATCACCAATAGATAAATTCATGCATTGCATGAATCTATCTATGGCCGCCATGCTGGGCGCTCGCAGGTCACTCAGCTGTGTTAGAAAAGCAAATGAATATTCGCTTTCCTAACACTGAACCGCCTCTCTGCCAATCAGGTACTCGGGTCTGTTACCTGTCACCTGATTGGCTAAAAAGACAGGCGCTGCTATTGGACGCCTATCAGGAGGGGAGGACAGCAGATGAGGACTGCAGGAGACGCATGAAGGACCCCGCTCGTCGCCGTCGCCTGCTGCCCCACCAAGACAGGGTAAGTGCCGGGCAGCATATGATGGGCAAACTGGCAGCATTTGATGGGCACACTGGCAGCATATGATGGGCACACTGGCAGCATTTGATGGGCACACTGGCAGCGTTTGATGGGCACAGAGGCTGTATTTGATGGGAACAGTGGCAGCATTTGATGGCACAGTGGCAGCGTTTAATGGGCACAGTGGCAGCGTTTAATGGGCACAGTGGCTGTAAATGATGGCACAGTGGCAGCATTTGAGGGCACAGTGGCAGCGTTTGATGACAGATTGGCTGCAATTGATGACACAGTGGCAGCATTTGATGGCACAGTGGCAGCATTTGATGGCACAGTGGCAGCGTTTGATGACAGATTGGCTGCAATTGATGACACAGTGGCAGCATTTGATGGCACAGTGGCAGCGTTTGATGGCACAGTGGCAGCGTTTGATGACAGATAAGTGTCAATTGATGGCACAGTGGCAGCATTAGATGGCACAGTGGCAGTGTTTGATGGCACAGTGGCAGCGTTTGATGGCACAGTGGCTGCAATTGATGATTTTTTTTCAAATTTTTTTTGCGCCCCCCCCCCCCAAAAAAAGAAAAATTTTGAGCACCAGCTGCCACTGACTCTCATCCTCCCCGAAAGCCCTGCAGAAAGAATGGGAAGATGAGCTGGTATTTCATTTCCCTGGACTGTTGCATTGGCTGCATGGGCACTGACAGCCCATTGTCCAGGGAGGCAAGTCAAGCAGAAACTGGGGGTGGGGTGGGGTTGGGAGGTGTACAGTGTAAGTTCACCTTTTCATTTTTTTCTGAAAATTTTAACTAACCCATTAACAACCAGCTACTATATATTAATTTTTGGCTTCCAATGAAAAAGGAACGGATGAACACCCAATCAGGCAAAAGCTCATTCCTAATGGTGATGAGATGATGACTGGAGCAAAACCATCCTTAAGAAGGAGTCCTATACCCATTACTTATGTTTGATAGATGAAGATAACTATCCACACTGTGAAATACCATTGCCCTCTGCCCTACACCTGCCAAGGCCTGTTTGTAACTTCTACAAGTGATGCACATAAGATGATCAACACAGCAGATCACAGGTTTATTAAGGGTCATAGTAAATCTGTGAAAGTGATTTTTACTTGCATTTTACCTCTATATAGTGAGCAGTAAGCAGTTTCTGGAGCTGAATGAGTCATTTTCAAGTTTGATGCGCCAAAAATATTATTACCCAGCACGAAGATTTAACATGTCATCATTTGTACATTTATTACCCCGAAGCTTGTCTTTACAGATTATTTTTACTTTACCATAAAACATAGGAGCCATGATGACCTTGGGGCAGGTGAAAATGTTCACATCTGCTAAGAAACATGAAGTTTAATGGAGTTGCAAAGAAAAAAAAAAAAAGAAGAAAAATAAAACAAAACAGAAAAGTATCTCAAAGACAGGATTTCATATATCTGCATTTATTTTATCTCTTGCACTGAAAAAAAAAATGTTCAAAGAATATAATGTTTTTAATGGCTTGATGCAGAATGTCTGAGAATTTCTGTAATTTAACCACTTAAGGACCGAGCCTCTTTCTGAGATTTGGTGTTTAAAAACTGTTTTCTTTTTGCTAGAAAATTACTTAGAACCCCCAAATGTTATATACGGTATATTTTTTTCTAACACCCTAGAGAATAAAATTGCGGTTGTTGCAATACATTTTGTCACACCATATTTGCCCAGACTTACAAGCACACTTTTTTTGGAAAAAAAATCACTTTTGTGAATTAAAAAATAAGACAACAGTAAAGTTAGCCCATCTTTTTTTATATTGTGAAATATTATATTACGCCGAGTAAATTGATACCCAACATTTCACGCTTCAAAGTGCCCGCTCGTGGAATGGCGACAAACTTTTACTCTTAAAAATCTCCATAGGCGACGTTTAAAAATTTTTACAGGTTGCATATTTTGAGTTACAGAGGAGGTCTAAGGCTAGAATTATTGCTCTCACTCTAACGATCACGGCGATACCTCACATGTGTGGTTTGAACACCATTTTCATATGCGGGCGCTACTCACGTATGTGTTCGCTTCTGCACGCGAGCTCAGCAGGACGGGGTGTATTTAAAAGATTTTTTTTTTCTTATTTATTTTACCTTTTATTTTTAATTTTTACACTGTTCTTTAAAAAAAAAAAAATGCGTCACTTTTATTCCTATAACAAGGAATGTAAACATCCCTTGAAATAGAAAAAAAGCATGACAGGACCTCTTAAATATGAGATCTGGGGTCAAAAAGACCTCAGATCTCATATTTACACTAAAATGCAATAAAAGAAAACTTTTTTTATGTCATTTGAAAAAAACAAAACCATAAAATGACCCTTTAAGAGCTATGGGCGGAAGTGACATTTTAACGTCACTTCTGCCCTGCAAGGATATGGAGACAGGTGGGGGCCACCTTCCCCTCACTCGTCTCCATACCAAGCAGGGGACAGGATGCAGTTGCCTCCACCACTACCAGCGGCTCCGGTAAGCAGCAGAGGGTACCGGAGAGGAGAGGGAGGGGGGCCACCCGCCGCCGATAAAAGTGATCTTGCAGTGAATTCGCCGCAGAGACCACTTTTATTATGAAGCAGACCGCCCGCTGAAGAAGTGGATACTGGGGTTTTGGCAGCTAGCTGCTGCCATAACAACGGTATGCCTCTTCAAAGTAGCAATGTAAAACGACGGCGGTCGGTCCGTAAGTGGTTAAAATTGTAGGGCAGGAACACAGCCTCTGTTCACAACAAACTATTCACAGGAAATATTTACATGCATCCGGCTATCATGACTTATACTGTATTAGACATAACAATGAACCATTTTTAAAAAAAGTAGATCGTTCAGCCCTGTTGTTCTGTTGTTGTATAAGGGGGGAGTAGCAATCTCAGTTCAGATCTAAATTTAGCTGGTGGTGCTCAACAGGGGGTGGGCATTTTTTCTATGAAAGGGTCATTCCAGCCAGTGAAAGTTTAGTTAATCCAAGAGCATGATGGGCAGTCAGTCCCTGGTCTTTAAGGTCGAAACACACTTTCAATCCAAAATTGTTAACAAATGGAGACCAAATATGATTAGCCAATTCTTCATTGAATACAATCCAAGAAAATACAGTATAGCAACAAAAATACTCATGCGTTTCGGCTTTACAAAGTCTTAATCATAGAAAGAGGTTTGGGGGGGCAAAACACACTTTTCCATCGTGGTGGTAACATGACAATTACCGCAAAATGCGTCAACACACATTACATGTTGTAAAGCTTTGTGTCACAAGGGCCACGTACCTGATGTGAGACCGAAGTAGTGGGGAGGCCTCCCTTGCACCTCAGGTCCTTAAAGCCTCTGGAGATGGAGACAGAGACTTGGTAGACACCGAGTGGCAGGGGTGCCAGGGGTGCGGAGCGCTGTGCAAGCCTTAGTCTGAGATCCGAGCCGAGGTCAAGTCCAGTTGGGCAACGAGGCATAAAAGGTTTGATCAGAAGAAGAATAGTCGAGATCCAAGCCGCGGGCTGGTTCCAATCTGGCAGCTGAGTAAAAAAGGGGCAAAGAAGTAGAATGGTTAAGGTACAAATCCGAGGTCAATGGCAAGCAGCAATCAAGAGTAGTCAAATAGGTTTCCAGGTCACAACAGGTTCAGACAGATCACACACTAGCACAGGAACAAGGGGGACTGAAGATAATCCAGCCATTTGGCAGTGTCTGGGCTGGGCTTATATAGGGAAGTTTGAGGTCACTTCCTGTGTGCCTCCTGGGTATTTTCCTGCCTGTTTCCATCAGGTTGATGTCACTTCCTGTGTGCCTCCTGGGTATTTTCCCGCCTTTTTCCATCAGGTTGAGGTCACTTCCTGTGCGCGTCCTGGGCATTTTCCTGCCCTTTTCCATCAATTCTTCTGTGCAGGTGCTGGTTGGCACCCTGAGGCGTCTTTGGTCATGCTCATTTGGCACAG
This sequence comes from Lithobates clamitans, assembly GCA_037952925.1. Classification (NCBI taxonomy): domain Eukaryota; kingdom Metazoa; phylum Chordata; class Amphibia; order Anura; family Ranidae; genus Lithobates; species Lithobates clamitans. Next base: position 1,660,184 of record JBBGZY010000975.1, on the reverse strand, counting down.
ATTTCATCTTGTGGCAACGCGTCATTGATGCATGCGTAGTAAGCTCTGGACTCTTACAGAGCCCTCCAGAAGTTCCCTGGAATTCTCTCAGGGCCGTAACTCCTCCACTGTACCAGAAATTGGTGTCCGCAGCCCCTTCTACGGCAGTCCAGGATGGCCTCCACCTCGTACTCCTCAATCGATTTAATCATAGAGGGAGGCGGAGGACGAGCCCCACGTTCCCCGAAGGGGTTCAGGGCCACGCGCTTCAGGAGGGAGGCATGGAAGAAGGGTGGATCCTGTAAGTTGAGGGCTGTTTGTGTTTGTAGACAACAGGGTTGAATCGGGACAGGACAGGGAAGGGCCCAATGAACTTAGGGCCCAATTTCTTGGAGGGACAGGCCAACTTTAAATGCCTGGTAGACAGCCAAACCTTGTCTCCCGGTTAAAGATCCAGGTCCCCCCGCCGCCTTCGATCATAGATGGTTTTGTAATCCAGCTGTGCCTTGGCCATGATATCCTTTAGGAGCTCTAAGTTGTTGTGTTGTCCACTCTGTTCCAGACAGCCGTGACCGAAGCAGAAGCGGGTAGGAAGAGGAGAAAAAGAAGGTTGGTACCCCAGGTTGGCGTAGAATTTATGGGCTTGGAGACGATAAAGGACTTTTCACACGTGGATGTGATGCGCCTCCAGGGAAGGTGAAAAAACAAGGATGTCATCTAAGTACACTATCATAAAGAGGTCAAGAAAATCCCGAAAGATGTTGTTCACCAAGTGTTGGAAAGTTGCTGGGGCGTTATACAGCCCAAATAGCATGACCAAATACTCAAAATGGCCAAACCTAGTACGAAAGGCCTATTTCCATTCATCGCCCTCTCTTATCCGTATTAAATTGTAGGCCCCCCATAGGTCCAATTTTGAGAAGACCTTAGTGGTGCAGAACCTCTGATTGAGCTCAGGGACTAGAGGCAACGGGTATTGAAGTGTTAATCAGAAGAAGAATGGTCGAGATCCAAGCTGGGGTCGGTTACAATCTGGCAGCTGAGTACAAAAGGGGCAAAGAAGTAGAATGGTTAAGGTACAAATCCGAGGTCAATGGCAAGCAGCAATCAAGAGTAGTCAAAAAAAAAGTAGTCCAGGTCACAATAGGTTCAGACAGATCACATGCTAGCACAGGAACAAGGGGGGACTGAAGATAATCCTGCAATTTGGCAGTGTCTGGACTGGGCTTATATAGGGAAGTTTGAGGTCACTTCCTGTGCGTCTCCTGGGTATTTTCCCGCCTTTTTCCATCAGGTTGAGGTCACTTCCTGTGCGCGTCATGGGCATTTTCCTACCCTTTTCCATCAAGTCTTCTGTGCAGGTGTGGGTTGGCACCCTGAGGCGTCTTTGGCACATGCTCAGTTGGCACTTATTTCCTCTTGCGGCAACGTGCCATTGGTGCATGCGTAGTAAGCCGTGGACTCTTACACTTTGATTTGCCACTCATTTTGATGCACTAGGGGGCCATTTTATTGTCCTTCACACTTCAGGGGGGCCAGACCATGGTCATTGGGAGTAGAAAATGTCTTGACATCAGTGGAAGTAAACAATGCCCCATCTTTAGTGTCAGTGAGAGGAGCTGTGCCCCACCATTGGTGTCATTGGGAGGAACTGTGCCCCGTTGTTGGTGTCATTGGTAGGAATTGTGCCCTCTCTCTAGTGTCAATGAGAGGAATTTTGTCCCATCTTTGGTGTCATTGGGAGGAACTGTGCCCCATTGTTGGTGTCGTTGGTAGGAATCGTGCACTGTCTCTGGTGTCAATGGGAGGAATTGTGCCCCATCATTGGTGTCAGTGGATAAAAGCAACACACTATCATGCGTTGTGATGCAGTGCATTGGCAAAATGGGGCATGTCCATTTTTCTTTTCAATATATTTATTGAGTTTTCAAAGTTGAATGACAATAAATTGGGAGGATATATTTCAGTACATAGAATGTGAGGTAAATAAACAGTACAATAACTACAGCAAACAGTGTCATGTCGATTGGCCATTTTTTTGGACCTTATGGTGTGTTGCCAGTCAATTCATTAGAATGGGACACCTAATGCACAAAAAAAGGTCTCAATAGGCTCTTAGTACCTCCGAATCAGCAACATTGAGTTGCTATCATAAGATTCCTCTCTGGTACAGTCCACCAAGGAAATTAGGAAATTTGAGTTTTCCCACCCAACTTCTTTCGAGATGAAAGGAGTAGTTTTAGAAAAGAGTGAATTTGCAGTAAAATTACTGATTTTGTCATAGCAGAAAAAAATTATCTCTCTTGCATTTCTACAATATTTAGAGAGTTTATTTTATTTTTTTTGGGGAGAGGAGGAGGGTTGTACTTAATGCCGTTTAGTTGATTTTTTATTAACAAATCTGTTTATAAATGTTTTCACACAAGATTAACGCAACATTCTTCCAAAATTCAAAATTGACACATTTTCTGATTGGCTTCAATTAGAAAAAGGTTGTGAGCCTAGAATGTTGTGTGAATCTTGTGTGAAAACATTTATAAATTAACCCCTAAGTGTTCCTAGAATTAGATGGGATTTTTTTTAAATTCATTTTTCTATATATATATTTAGCACACGATCGTTTGGTCTGTTTTTGGCACAAGAAAAGGTACGGGAACTTGGATCTGCTCATAGTTCATAATTTCTTCATGACCAGAGGTCTTTGAAACCTACTGTATGTGATGAGCAAGTGGGCCTCACGTTAGAGACTTTATTTTATATCTGATACACGTAGGGTTCTCCCTTAAAGTTTCCTGAGATGATATCATGTGACCTCAGAAATTAGTGGACCAAGTGTGATTTTGATAATATTTGTATAGGTGAATTTGGTACTAAATCAAAAAAGTAAAAAATTAAGTGCGCTTGCATTAAATGACATAACATAAATCACTATTTCAACAATAGAATGTGAATAGAGTGTAAATGGTTAAATAGTTGAGTGGTAAATAGTTAAGTACACTGACTGACAATAATTGATGATCAGTGCTTAAATATAATTAGTTCAAATAGGATAAGATAACCTAATACAAGGATAAACAAAATGCATGGTGAGGTAAATAAGTTTGAAAACATCCAAAATCATAAATTGCTTGTGCAATTAGAAAGTACAAATAATTATAATAAAGTTCAGTCCATTCGTGAAGAATTCAATGAGGACACACAAGTCGCATAGGGAAAGTCGTAGTGGCATAAGAAAAAATCGCATATTCACAGTTCATTAAATGCAACCCATGTCAGTGAGAAAGGATGGAAGAAACGTGAAAGGAACTCCAAGCCACCGGTGAATCCACAGGATAATAAGGATGGACCCTTACCAGAAAAGATGGACCTCCTAAATAGCAAGGTCAAATAGGCATGCAGATACAGCCCTCTGCAGGGACAGATGGATGGCGGCATCTGGATCGACTAATGTGTGCCGCGTTCCAGCAGGAGGTGGTTCCAACATGTCAGCCTAGAGGGAGGCACTCGCTCGTCCCAGGAGCCGTGAGCACAAAGGAAGCAAGAAAAAACTCAGATGGTGTAGTAAAATTAGGATAATTTATTGCCTCATAAAAGCAGAGAACACATCTCCGTCATACAAAGTAACTAACAAAATGTTAAAAAAGCCGGCATAAAAAACGAACACCCATGCATAACTAACATGGGGCTAACAGCATGATGGCGTACAGTGCGTAGCCACGCCCTACATGTTTCTTCATAGATGACGTCTTCAAAGGGGCACGGGCGATGCACTGAACCATCACCTTTATAGTAAACACCGACAACCAGACCTTGTTTTCGTCTGGACACCGTACTTGGCATTGAGCATGCGCAGGAGGACACCAAGCCTCGATATGACGTCCGCCATACAACCCAAAATTAAAACCAAATAATAACATACTGTAAGAAAAGAGGTTCCTAAATAGCCAGAGAAGTGAAAAATTTGAGACTATATATAAACTAACGTTACTAAACTGTAGTCCACTATGCATAAATGCAGAATGTGCTCAATAATGTTACAACCGCACTCTGCAATACGCAGATGGACCACAGATCAAAGAAAAGGACTAATCTACTTGCAAAAAATGGAGAAATAGGGGCGAATAGAAATAATGAATGCTTATTCATAAAAACATAAATCTCATTGGTAGGCAACAGCATATCGCCCTGGTGTCCTTCTCGCTCTACTATAAGCAGTAAGGAAGAAACAATAATGAAAAAACAATAAAGAAAGACAATATGTTAAGGGCTATACATCAAGACAGGGAAAAAAAAGGGGAAAAGAAAGCAACCATGTCCTAGGCATTATCAATAAACGCATTTATTTCGATGTCAACGTTCAACCACCGAGGTTTAAGACATCCAATCTTATAAATCCATTCCATTTCTAACTTGGAAATGGCCCGTCTTTTGGGTCCACCTCTCCATGGTAGCTTAAGTCTGTCAATGCCTGTAAACATCGTACCCTTAGGATCCTGCCTATGTACATCTAAGTAATGTTTGGACACTGGATGGCCTATAAAGCCTCTCCGGATATTCCCAATATGCTCATTAAGCCTGACCTGTAGGGGTCGCACCATGCGTCCCACGTATTGTAACCCACATGGACAGGTCAGGAGGTATACAACATTAGTTGTGGAGCAGGTAATAAAAGATTTAATTGGGAAATCTTGAGAGGTACTAGTGGAGTGGAAAAGGTTCACCCTCCTATGCTTAATGGCATTGATAGAACAAACCGCACAGTTTCTGCACTTATAATATCCTACTAAGTTCTGAAAGAACATAGGTTTCTTATTAGGAAGGTCACAGACACTAGGGGCCACAACTGATTTAATAGAAGGAACCCCTCTAAAGACTACTTGAGATTTTTCAGGAAGCTTAGGTCCCAATATACTATCATTTTTAACAATGTGCGAATGTTTAGACAACAATTTCTTAATTAAAGAATGTTGGTAGTAGTATCCAGTTATGAAGGGACATGAAAACTCTTTATTTTTCACCTCGTCAGTCTTAACTTTGTCCATGAGTAGAAGTTCCCTCTCAAGCTGTTCTACCTCATCCAATTTATCCTTGAGGAAGGAAGCCTCATACCCCTTCTCTATAAATCTATCAGTGAGAACCTTGGACTGAGCTCTGAAATCAGTGATAGTGGAACAGTTACGCCTCATTCGTATGTATTGACTCTTGAGAGTCAAGCCATGCTTTATGATGGCAACTGTCACGGGGTATAAATGAATTCCGATCTGTAGCCTTAAAATAAGTGGAAGTGAGCAAAGTATCACCTTCACTCCAAATCTTAAGGTCCAGGAAGTTGACAGTGTGTAAACTGGCTTCATATTTAAATTCAATTCCCCTGTCATTGTTATTCAAATCCTCCATAAATAAACAAAGAGACTCATGGGTACCATTCCATAGGAGGAGGACGTCATCTATATATCTTGCCCACAAGACCAATTCAGGTCTCGGCTGGGCATAGATGACGTCCTCCTCCCACTTACCAATGAATAAATTAGCCAGACTGGGGGTAAACTTAGCCCCCATGGCTACACCCTTTGTTTGGAGGAAAAAATGGTTCTTATGCCAGAAGAAATTGTGCATAGTGGCATATTCAAGAAGGTCCATTATGAACCGCTTTTGTCTCCTTGGGAGTGAAAGGTCTTTATTCAAGAAATATTTAACAGAAGCAATACCCCAATCATGGGGAATCATGGTATACAGGGAGGTAACATCGGCAGTGACCAGCCAATGTCCCTCCCTGTATCCACAATCTTTTAATAGATTGATAGTGTGTCTGCTATCCTTAATATAAGCCGGTAATAATCTGACCAGAGGTTGGAGAAAACTGTCAATGTACTTGCCAGCCCTAGAAGTAATGGAATCTATTCCACTAATTATTGGGCGGCCAGGAGGATGGACGGGGTCCTTGTAGATTTTGGGCAAGTAATATATAATTGGTATCCATGAGGAAGCTGGTATCAAAAACAGTTTTTCTTTTTTGTTAATGATGCCCAATTCAAATCCCTGGTCCACAATTCTCTCCAATTCCTTCCTATATTTTATACGTGGATCGGACTTGAGGGGGGTATAGGTAGCGCGATCCCCAACTATTCTATCGAGCTCATGGAGATAGTCACCTTTATTCAAAACCACAATCCCCCTCCTTTATCAGCTGGCCTGATAACAAGGTCCTTTTGTTTGCAAAGCTGATCTAGTCCCAATTGTAAGTCCCTTGTCATTTTGATATTCTTGATTTTCAAACAATCAAGGTCGGTGTTTACTATAAAGGTGATGGTTCAGTGCGTCGCCCGTGCCCCTTTGAAGACGTCATGTAGGGCGTGGCTACGCACTGTACGCCATCACGCTGTTAGGCCCATGTTAGTTATGCACGGGTAATCGTTTTTTATGCCGGCTTTTTTTAACATTTTTTTAGTTACTTTGTATGACGGAGATGTGTTCTCTGCTTTTATGAGGCAATAAATTATCCTAATTTTACTACACCATCTGAGTTTTTTCTTGCTTTCTTTGTGCTCTTGGGTCCTGGGACGAGCGAGTGCCTCCCTCTAGGCTGACGTGTTGGAACCACCTCCTGCTGGAACGCGGCTTGGAGCTCCTTTCACGTTTCTTCCATCCTTTCTCACTCACATGGGTTGGATTTAATGAACTGTGAATATGCGATTTTTTTTTATGCGACAACGATTTTCCCTATGCGACTTGTGTGTCCTCATTGAATTCTTCACGAATGGACTGAACTTTATTATTATTATTTGCACTTTCTAATTGCACAAGCAATTTATGATTTTGGATGTTTTTAAACTTATTTACCTCACTATGCATTTTGTTTATCCTTGTATTAGGTTATTTTATGCTTATCCTATTTGAACTCATTATATTTAAGCACTGATCATCAATTATTGTCAGTCAGTGTACTTAACTAATTACCACTCAACTATTTAACCATTTACACTCTATTCACATTCTATTGTTGAAATAGTGATTTATGTTATGTCATTTAATGCAAGCGCACTTAATTTTTTACTTTTTTGATTTACACCTCATTGATATTTGTGGTATTTGTTGCAGCTGCAGTCCATTTTTTCCCTTTTGCTTTTTAGTGCAGGTTCCTTCTCTCTTTTTTTTGAATTTGGAACTACAGTCACCACTTGGGGGGGGGCGGGTGGCAAACAATCCATTCGCCACCAACCCCCCCTCCTCGCCTCCCCCTATCAGTCAGTCGGTCGGTAGATCGGGTCACAGGCACCCCCCCCGGTCTGTGTCTCCTCCTTCTGGACTTCACTGCAGCTTCCCCTGCATCTCCTCCCTTCTCCTCCTCAGTGGCCAAAAGGATCGCTTCTCCTCTCGTCCAATTGGGGTGACAGGTCTCAGGACCCGCTTCCTGATTGGCCGGGAGGAGAATCAGGAAGACAATAGCAAGTATTAATTTGCTATTGTCAGACAACTGGGTGCTCTGCACCCCGAGCCCACCCTTTTTTGAAGCCAATTAGAGCCTCAGGCTCTAATCATGTGCTTCCAAAAAAGACACAAAAAAAACCTATTGGAATCCATGCGTCCAGTGCCCTGCCTGTAGATTAGGGGCTGGGAGCATGGATTACGGGGGCCGCGCCCCTGCGCCCCGTATGGACGGGGCACCAGCAGGTTATCCATGCTGTACAACCTTCTGGGATGGCCATTAGTGTGCAGCGTTTTCTATTTATTATATAATTGCTCTTCCATGACCCTCTTCTGGGACCCCTCTTTTTTTGGCGACGTTCTGGTACATGTGAGAAGCCTTACCAAGGCTATTCAACTCAGTCAATGAAATGGTCATTCTTAACAATGGATATTTATAATAAAATCTAGTGTCCCTTGTTTTAGAAAGCGTCAGAAATGAAGGACAAAACGTTCAAATTTCTGTTGCATTCCAATTTTTGGTTTAATTCTCCGGGTCAGCCTCTCCATCACTCTATATGCCTGACAACTGGACTGTATAAGTGCTCCTAGGCAGAGCAATCAGCATGGATGGAGAAGTATTTAAGTCTTAATGAAGCTATCTGTAACTTGTAGAAAGAAAAGAGCTAGCTGAATTACCGCTTGGGATAAACATTGGAGCTGGAAGAGGAAATCACAAATCTTACCTCCAGTAAATGGCTTCAAATTATGCAGAACGGAGGCGGTGAAATTGAGTTTTTTTTTCTAAACAAAGCAATGTGAGGACAAGCTAACTACTTTTTTTCAGGAAGTAGTCTCTGATTGACTCAAGGCTATCCGAGGACTTATAGTCATGTACATTATGAAATCCTAGCTCCAGTTTCCCTAGTTTATACTTTTTTTTTGCAATACTTGGGCCCTGCAGATAAAAGAATGTCAGTTTTCATTGGCCAACTTACCCCCTCCTACCCATTCTGTCAGTCTGCATTTATCCATCGGCCAGCAACATTCAACTTCTGTCTCCTAGCCTAGGCATTCATGGGGTGCTGCATTGGTCATGTGATTACCACTTTGGAGAAACCTAATTGGTAAGTGAGGAGGCCAAAAAATGTATTGTAAGGCAGGGGTATAGAACGCAGAATGTAAACTCCACTTCCTGTCTACATGCACTCCATCAAGCATCACCATTCTGGACCAGCTTCCAGACAGTGACAATATTAGACCATTCCTATACAATGCATTGTGGTGGGGCATACAGTACCTGGAATTGGTTCATCCACCACACAGGGTGAGGATGTGCCCCTGCTGCTAACACATGACATAGCAGGATTGAACCACCCTGCACCTGCTCACTGCCCCCTTCATCTAGCTGGCCATGGTTTGCATGGAATATGCACTGTGCATGCTTGGTACATTGTTTAATTTCTAACAGCTGGGAGGTGGTTGCGCTTATTATGTTGATTGTGGGTGGCTGGGCTGTAAGTGTTAGAACATGGTGTAACAGCAGTAGTTGTCCGCAGGGCCAGGGCAAGGGGTGGGCAGTAGGGCAATTGCCCTGGCCTGGGCATTGTGGTATTATTGAAGTGGGGGGGCATCACAAGGGGATTGGGGGAGGGAATTTGGGGGAAATAGAGGGAGGGGTGAATTTGGGGGGGGGAGGTGGCAGGGGCAAGTATTGTTTTATGAGGGGAAATTTGGAGAGGGGTGCTACAAGTGGTGATTTAGGGGGGGTTGAGTTGGGAGAGGGAGAAGATTCGTGCTAGGAGGGGGGATTTGGGGTGTGCTGGGAGGAGGGGGTTGAAAAGGGGGAGATGTGTAATAGAAGGGGGGATTTTAGGGGTAGAGGATTTGTGCTAGGAGGATTTCTTTTGGGGGGGGGGATGATTTGTGCTGAGAGGTGGAATTCAGCAGGGGGGTGGATTTTTACTGGGAGGAGGGGTAATTTATGCTTAGGGGTAAGCTTGCAGATTAGTGCTTAATGTTTTTGTGGGGGGATTTCTGCTGCACATAGTGCTCATAAATTTTGGGGAGGGGGGCGCAGTTTGGCATGTTCACCCTGGGCTCTAGGTGACCTTGTCCTATTACTAGTTGTCAGAGCAGGCATGTAGTCACAGCGACTGATCTAGAGTGCACATGGGGTGAGGATAGCACTTCTAGCCACATGGCTGCCCCCTGCCTGTAGGCAAGGGGCTAAGGCCCTTTAGATGTAAGGTCCACCCATGGGAGTGGGTAGGGGGTTGAGTCACCTTTTTGCATATATATGTGCCCCTACAGCATAGGGACAGGGTCAGATGGGAAATAATTGACCTGGCACTGGCAACATGGGTGGCTACAGTGGCTTGAAGAAATACCCCTCTGGGGTAGGTCTCAGGGCGCTTTTTCGAAAGAAGGGTCAGAGCCAAAGACAATCTTTTGGGACTGAATATGGGAAAGCTGCATGGTTGTTCCTGGAGTTATCAAAGTTATAGAGAGGCAGAAGGAAAAGTTTAAAACTGCTTTGTACTGTTTTTACCACCCCTACATTTTCTAGTAAAGCATCTAACAGGCTGACCGTATGGATAATCGTTTATAAAAACAACACTAAAAGTATTTGAAAGTGGACTTCAGGGCAGGAGTATGCGAGTAACCAAGATGGCAGAATTCCTCTAAAATTCAGGTGCTTGGTGCCCCATCACATTCCTGTTCAAGAAGACAAAGGGAGGTGCTTGCAGGACAGTGCTACATCTGGGGCGGCTTGCCTTCATGCACCACCTTTGTCCCTGGTTGTATATAACAGTGGAAATGATGTAGCAAAACTGGGGACAGTTCGTGGGCAAGACTCTGCACTCAATGCCTGTAGGTAAGAACTCACATGGACACAAAATGTTATGCCAAATTGTATTGTGGAGGTATTGAGGAAATTCAACAGAGGTTGCATACACAGTCACGACAGCTCAAACACATTCAATGAACTGCACAGAGGATATCCGTGCACAATGATGACACCCGATAGTATCCGACAAAGGAGGCGGCTGGAAGGCAATCCTGCAACTGGGCACCTGAGAAAGGGAGGGCTGTTGCCCGAGACACCGCGACAGTCCCTGGTCTGTTCCTCCTTCACAGGAACCTGTCCCTACGCTAGATAATCTGTCCCTAACCAGTGGGGGTTCTACCCCTGACCTAACCACTCCCAAAAATGCATGCCAACCAAAGGGGGTCAGCACTATTTATTAGCAATGCCCACACTAAAGATGGCCCCGGAGGTTAGCCAGAGCAGCAACGTCCAACCAGACAGCCTTAGAGCAGTGATGGTGAAGCTTCGCACCCCAGATGTTTTGGAATTACATTTCCTATGATGCTCATGCACTCTGCAGTGTAGTTGAGCATCATGGGAAATGTAGTTCCAAAACATCTGGAGTGCCAAGATTCGCAATCACTGCCTTAGAGGAATATGGGTTCCCTCTTGTTCTCGAGAAAAAAGGGAGGATAAATAGGGCGCTTCTTCAAAGGATCTTCCAATAGGCTGTAATCAAAGGATCATCATGGGAAAGATGTATGGAGACTGGAATGACACTGGAGCAGCCCTTCAAAGAGCAGTAGCAACTCTGGTATTAAGACAAACAACAAGAAGGCGCTTCTAAGTGCAGTATTCCAACAGTTTAATAAGCATAAGATTATAAGCATAAGGTTATAAGCTTACAAGATCAAGCAACTAGGCAGGCTCATCAGATCAATAATTCCAGCTTCTGTCAGTTTACTTAACAATGCCAAGCCGACCAGTAACTGCTGAAGAAGGGGAGAGCATGGGGGCAAGATGGCGGCCACACTTCCGTAACCACCGTGGAATGCACGTGCGTCAAGTGGAACGCACGTACCGGTATTGATGTCAGGCGGGGGGGGGAAGCAATGTGTCACTTCCGGTATGTGCATTCCATGAGGCACGCATGCCTTTCATGGTGCTTCCGAAAGTGCGGCGGCCATCTTGCCCCCACTCTTTCTCCTCCTTCAGCAGTTGCTGGTCGGCTTAGCATTCTGGAGTAAAGTGACAGGAGTAGGGATAATTGATCTGGTGAGCCTGCCTATATTTTTGATCTTGTGAGTGTTTTTAACCTTATTAAACTGTTGGAATACTGCACTTAGAAGCGCCTTCTTGTTTATTCCCCTTGTTCTCCACCCTCTCTGCATGGCAGATGCCTGACAGTGCCACCCTTGCATGGAGGCCAAACTACACCTGCCTACAAGTTCTCACCCCATAACAGAAAATGCCTGAACCACGACCTTCACGGCAGAATCACCGGGTAATATTTTAATGACAGCTGATTTAAAAATATTCAAAGCAACATCAGAAATGGCATAGATATGAGTGGGTTTAGACCTTTAGGATCAGAGATGATGGGTTTGCTTTAAAGAGCCGTTTAAGCCATTATGACGTAATTGTATAACTGCATTCCATGTAATGGGCTTTATAGAATGCATAAACTCTGTACACTGTTTGATTGTGTGACTGTATTCACTGCTAGGTAAATTAATTGCTGACCCGAGCTGCATAACTCAGAGTTGATGTAATCTTCACAGATTATATTGTAATGTGGAAACCTAATGAATCAAAGTCTCGGAGCAGCACTGCCACAGTTGAGATTCGCTGTCATCTGTGTTATTTCTAAGCTTATTACTAGTACATAGAAACAGAACAATTGGTTTGCAGTGAATAGGACTGGACTTCACACTGTTGATAAATACATCATCCCACCGAAGAGTTATTACTGTTTCTTATGTAAAAAAGAAAAAATAATAATACTAAAACTTAAGATTTTTTTTCCTTCTATGTACTGTAACAGGAAGGTAATATAAATATAATTACATTTATAGGAGCCTAGTAAAGTGACACTAAATTAAATCCACAGTAATATTTTGCAGAAGCAGAATGTTCAATTTGGAATTTTTATGGGTATTGATTACATTCACTCAGAAGCCATCACTGATCTGAAATGAGCTTTGACTGATTTCAATAATAATTATGCTGATGTTCATTGGGTGAAAAAAATGGAAGAACATTATTTTAAGATCACAAGCATGCACAAATTCTTTAGAGCCCATCTACACTATTGCATTGCGGTAAAGCACTCCCATGAAAATGTTTTTATTTTTTTTATTTTTTAATGCATTCATGTGCATTGCATTAAGGCTGCTCATTCATTTAAATGGGTTTCCAATGTGACTTGAACCACTTGACCTCCGGAAGATTTACCCCCCCCCCCCCTTCCTGACCACCTGACCACCTGACCACCTGACCACCGGACCAGACCATTTTTTGTGATACTGCACTGCGTTACTTTAACTGACAATAGCGTGGTTGTGCAACACTGTACCCAAATAAAATCTGTGTCTTTTTTTTCCCCACAAATAGAGCTTTCTTTTGGTGATATTTGATCACCTCTGCATTGACTGGCAATTTTGAGAAAAAAAGCAATATTTTTTTCCTTTCTGCTATAAAACATATCCAATAAAAAAAATGTAAGCAAGATGACATCATCTCTCATTGCCCACCCCGCATCACCGCTCTCCTGCTTTCACTAAATGAACTAGTGCTGTCAGCCTGCCACCAATGCAGCATCAATGCACATTTGGTGGCACTCGCTGGCATGGCAAGTGACAATCCACATCAGTTAGCAAGTAACAACCCACATCACGTCTTCCAGGGGCACAGGCGGCGCGCTGCGTCACCCTTCTTAAATAGTGCTGGATCGGACCAAGCCTCACTCACCAGTGAGTGTAGTGATCCATAGTGAGGCTTGGTCCGATCCAGCACTATTTAAGTAGGGCGGAGCCAGACGACGCGCTGACGTCACCCCCAAGCGAGCTGATTTCCAGTAGGACGGGTTTGTCCGAGCTCCGGTGGCCACGGAGCCGGACTTAAGGCTGTTTATTCATCTGACACTTTGTAAGTGTATATCTGTTTTTTATCTATTTTAATAAAACGTTAAGTGGTTTTACACTATGTGAGCCCCTTTTATTTTATGGTATCAATGCCCTGGGTTGTTGGAGCGGCTGCTGACGAGATGACCCCTGGTGGACACCGCTGCTAATTCCCATTCTGGCTTTAAAAGATCCCTGCTTGCTGTGATCCTCTGTAGTGGGGGGTCGTGGCATTCTGGTAAGGAGTAACCCCTTCAGTACCTGGTGGTGGACCCTTCCTCGTTGTCACTGATCTCCATTATTCACCACTTGGATTTTTTACTTTTCACATTTATTTATATTTTTTTCTGTTGGTGATTTGGACGCTTTGTAAACACTTCATTGATGTTTTATTCTTTGGACTTCTTATAACACCCATTTGAGGTTTCAATTTATGGACTTTTTTTCTTTATTATTAGAGCTCTACACATTGATTTATTTGATTTATATGAATTTTGTCACTGCAAATTATTCATTATGTTTTATTAGCATTAGCGCAACCTCTTTTTTTCTTTTTTTTTTTTTTTTCTTTTAAGATTTCATAATTTGCCATGTCACAAATGTTAATTCTCCATTACAAATGCTAGTTTACAAGACTGACTGCTTCTGGTTCCGAGCATGCGTGTTTGTACTTTGGACTTTTGTCCGACGGACTTGTGTACACATGCTCGGAAGGTCCGACAACAGACATTTGTTGGCGGAAAAATTGGAAACATGCTAGCCAACATTTGTTGGCGGAAAGTCCAAACAAATATTCCCGTTGGAGCGTACACACGGTCGGATTGCCTGCCAACAGCCTGACATCCAACATTTCCCGTCAGAAAGTCCGATCGTGTATACGGGGCTTAATGCTCAATGCCCCATCTGGGGTTGATACATCCACTTCTCTCAAGTTCACATCAGAGGAATTTAACTGTCTAAGGTTGTCTCCTGTCATGGGTGATTTCATAATTGTTATATGTCTGTCCTTTTGGGTGTTCTTTTAACCACTTCAGCCCCGGAAGATTTTACCCCCTTCCTGACCAGAGCACTTTTTACAATTTGGCACTGCATAGCTTTAACTGACAATTGCGCCGTCAATGCTGTACCTAAACAAATTTGCGTCTTTTTTCCCCCCACAAATAGAGCTTTCTTTTGGTGGTATTTGATCACCTCTGCGGTTTTTATTTTTTGCGCTATAAACAAAAAAAGAGCAACAATTTTGAAAAAAGCCCATATTTTTTATTTTTGGCTATAATAAATATCCCCAAAAATGTTTTTAAAAAACAAATTTCTTCATCAGTTTAGGTCAATATATATTCTTCTACATATTTTTGGTAAAAAAAATCACAATAAGTGTAAATTGATTGGTTTGCGCAAAAGTTATGGCATCTACAAACTTTGGGAAAGATTTATGGCATTATTATTAATTTTTTTTTTCTAGTAATTGCGGTGATCTGTGATTTTTAGAGGTACTGTGGCATTGCGGCGGACAGATCAGACACTTTTGACACATTTTTGGGATCATTGACATTTATACAGCAATCAGTGTTATAAAAATGCACTGATTCTGTGTAAATGTCACTGACAGGGAAGGGATTAACACTAGGGGGCGATCAAGGGGTTAACTGTGTTCCCTAGTTAGTGTTTCTAACTGTATGGGGATAGGACTGACTGAGGGAGGAGACATATCGCTGTTCCTACTTAGTAGAAGCAAAGTCTCCTCTCCCCTGACAGAACAGGGATTTGTGGAGCCTCTTAAAGGAAACAACGTACCCATACAGGGTTTCATCCAGCAGAGCCATTCTGCTGACATATACTGGCGTGAGCTGGTCAGCAAGTGGTTAATGATTTTTTTCAATAAATTTGTATTTTGTTAATAAATTGAGCATAGTAAGTCTATACCATACCATGAAAGTCCAAGGTTGCCTCAATTTCCTCCAGTTGTTT
The DNA here is from genome assembly GCA_037952925.1 of Lithobates clamitans. Classification (NCBI taxonomy): domain Eukaryota; kingdom Metazoa; phylum Chordata; class Amphibia; order Anura; family Ranidae; genus Lithobates; species Lithobates clamitans. The sequence continues at coordinate 1,644,899 of JBBGZY010000975.1, read as the reverse complement.
TTTTAGAATTGATAGGACGAAGGTACATTACATCTCTTTCTAATTCAGTGGCTAAAAATATTTCTTTATCATATTAATTTAACCCTATTGATTATTCAAAGTATATTTTAGATTTTTTTTGTTTAACTTTGGATGAATTTAATAATTATGGGTTATTTAAAAATATATTTTTTTAAACTTTGGTTGAAGCAGGGACTGGTTAGATCCTCTGTCTTGTTTTTTTTTTTTTTTTAAATAAGTGTTCAATAAATATGATTAATGGTAGGATTTACTTAAAAGTAATCTAATCCTTTATCATATTAATTTAACCCTATTGATTATTCAAAGTATATTCTAGATTTTTTTTTTTTTTTTTAACTTTGGATAGAGTTGGGAATAGTTAGAAAACTATAGTTTTCAAAAAGTATGATTAGGATTGGATTCCTTAAAAGTAGTTCAATCACTTATGATACTAATCGAACTCCTTTGATTTTTATTGTACTATTTAAAGTTTATTTTAGAGTTAAAAAAAAAAAAACTTTGGAAAGAGTAGAAAATAGTTAGAGCCCATGTTTTTTTGTTTTTTGTGATTGGATTTGCTTAGAAGTAGTCTAGTCCTTTATCATATTATACAAAAAAAAATGATCATACTGATTGAACTCAATTAATTATTTCATTATTTATGTGTGATGGGGATTTAGAGTATGTGTGTGCAAGAATGGGGTGGGAAGTGAGGAAGTTAGGCAGAGACAATGGGGGTTAAGCACAGTGGAATTTTTGCCACTGAGCATAGACATGTGTCCTTTTGACATTAAACTGGAGGAGTAATGACACCAATATCAGACCAGTTAGAAAAAGTAATAAAGGTCATATTAGATGAAGATTTTTGGTAATACGAGAGGGGCATGAAAATGCTTTTCTTTATTTTTCACAATACAGGGTGAAATCACATGGTCTCTTGGTGGTTCTGCTGCGTGCGGTAAGACCTCTCTCCCTGCGCTTGGTGGGTCTACCTATTGGATGGTACTGACGGTTTGATGGGCAGATTAGACTTGCTTATTAAGTAAGTTACAATTTGCTATTATTGGATTTTGTTGTGCAATACTACTGGTTACATTAGATGATATAGCATATCTTGTTTGATTATGATATTGTTTTCTTCTGTATAGTGGTACTATCTTCCTTTATGAAGAATGTATTATAGTTACAATTCGAAACGCGTTGGATGTTGCCAATTGAAAGACTCACTGTGAAATGACATTTATTACAGCAGACTACAACTAGGTGCACCACTAAATGTTAGATATGTGATCTAATACTACTATGGACGTGTTGGGTACTCTGTACAAGATCTTCTTTTACCGCTTGCCGACCAGCCGCCATCATTTTACTGCAGCAGGTTAGCACAGCTGCGCGAAACACCATAGGTGTACATCAGCCACTTTAAGAGCAATAGCAGGCACGCGACCGCGGAGTGTCGCCGGAAGCTGATGCGCGTGGCCGGCGGGTGCAATGTCCTCTGGCCACATGTGATCGCTCCACAGAGAGCCAGAACGGGGATCTGTCAATATAAACAAACAGATCCTCGTTCTGTTTAGGGAGTAGAGAGAGATTGTCTGTTCCTAGTGATCAGGAACAGCGATCTCTCTCCTCCTCCAGTCCGTCCACTCCCCCCACAGTTAGAAACACCTCCCTAGGGAGCACTTAACCCCTTGATCCCCCCTAGTGTTAACCCCTTCCCTGCCAGTGTCATACCGTAATCAGTGGCTCTTTTTAGCACTGATCCCTGTATGAATGTCCCAAATAAGTGTCAAACGTATCCGATCTGTCCGCTTCAATGTCGTAGTCCTGCTAAAAATCGCTGATCGCCGCCATTACTAGTAAAAAAAAATAATAATAATAAAAATGCCGTAAATATATCCCCTATTTTGTAGACGCTATAACTTTTGCGCAAACCAGCCAATATATGCTAATTGCGATTTTTTTTTACCAAACATATGTAGAAGGATACATATTGTCCTAAAGTGATGAAGAAATTCGTTTTTTTTTTTAAATTTTGGAATATTTATTATCGCAAAATGTAAAAAATATTGTTTTGTTTTTTTTTAAATTGTGGGTCTTTTTTTGTTTATAACGCAAAAGGAAAAAAACGCAGAGGTGATCAAATACCACCAAAAGAAAGCTCTATTTGTGGAAAAAAAGGACATCAATTTTGTATGTGTACAACATTGCATGACTGAGCAATTGTCAGTTAAACCAACGCAGTGCCGTATCGCGAAAAATGGCCTGGTCATTAAGGGGGGAAATCCTTCTGGGGCCAAAGTGGTTAATATGCCACTTTTTTTAGATGGATTTTTATTATGTGCAAATAAAGATGTTGATTTTTGTATCTTTTAAAAGAAGTTTATTCTTAATCTTTGTGAACTTTATGGTTGTCGACAAAGTCACTTTAGAGGTTCCTTTTGGTGCAATTATTTCATTATTTAAAGTATATTTTAGAACTTTAAATAAAATAAATAAAAATAAATTTGTATAGTGCATGGAATAGTTAGAACCCTGTGTGTTTTAAAAAATACAGTAAATCATGAAATAATAGTGTTCAGTAAATATTATTTTTATTATGATTAAAAAAAAGTAGACTAATCCTCTATCATAATAATTAAACCCCATTGATTATTTAAAGAATATTTGTGAACTTTTTTTTGAACTTTGGATAAAATAATGGTTAGCTCCCCTGTGTTTTTTTTTTTTATTATTTTTTTTTTTTAAGAAATAAGTGTTCACAAAATCTGATTAAAGGTAGGATTTACTTCAAAGTAGTCTAAACCTTTATCGTACAATTTTAACTTTTTTACTTTGTATAGAGTAGAGCAGTGATGGCAAACCTTGGCACCCCAGATGTTTTGGAAGTGGAGCTACATTTCCTATGATGCTCAGCTACACTGCAGTGTGCAAGAGCATTATGGGAAATGTAAAATGTGTAAAAATGGTGCGCTAGTTCAGAAAAAAAAAAACAATTCTATATTGTTGAGCAATCAATCATAATAAGCAAAAAGGCATGGCAATATAATGTGCATAGAACATAAATAAAATAAAACAGTGTCCAGTTACAAATGTGTAAAACGACAATGGAAAGATAAAAAAAACCTGCTCCAAAAATCAAAACGTGAATCCAAATTGAACGTGCAAGTGCTTAGTCCAAAACAAAGCCGCTGTTGCTGAGAAATGTCAGAAAAGATTCTTATAATCATGTGTCAGTGAACTGAACCCACCACCATCAGGTGAAATATCCGCTCACCTCAGAGAATGACCAATAGGTCAAATTATGCTTTTATAGTAGAAAATAAGGTCTTCAATCCTGATCACTTTCACCAAAACGATCTGTCTCCCTAGATCCATACTTCGCTCCACCGATCTCTCTGCGGGGGGTTAAGCTGGCCCCTTGCCTCCCACTTCAGGTATCAGGAGATAGTTGTCTCCCCAAAGGCATCACACATCTTAGGTCCATCTACCACCAAAGGGAAAGGGATTAGATTCCCCAACACAATTAGAATACTCTAATCATTTATTAATGATTAATTAATAACTAATTACTTAACATCCAATTTGATTATTAAAAATATCATTTAGAAATTTGTTTTTCAATTTTAGATTACCGGTATAATTTTTTCTGGTTCAATACATTTTTTATTGAGAGTTTGCAATTTTACAGGAATTGAAAATGCAGCAGGAGGCGTTGTAACACCTCAATACTGGTACCAAATACACACAGAAACAAACGAGACTTCAATAGTCCATGAGTCCATAGGCAGAGGACTCCGAGACTCCGAGGACTCTCAGGACTCTGAGAGGAGTAGCTTATAAAAGGACTGCAGGTCAAGTCCAGGAGTGATCCAGATTCAGCACAGTTGGAAAGAGGGCCCTGAAAAGCACATACCTTCGGGATCAGTGGCTGCTGGTGCCCCAACCGGTGGGGGGGAAGCAAACAAAACACCGGCACTCCTCCTGGGGCGGCAAACAGACAACACAAACACCCCCAACCCACCCCTGGTGGGTGGTACTCATGCGGTCAGGCTCTTGGCGGCGATGCAGAGCAGAGAGATTGCTCCAATGCTCCAATGACGGCGGCCGCCTCCCGGATCTCCATTCATCCTCCCCACCCCCCTGATACTGGCCAATACGATTGCTTCTCCAATCGGGTCTTAAGACCCGCTTCCTGATTGGCCGGGAGGTGAAGCAGGAAGATAATAGTGAACATTAATTCACTTTAGTCACACAAGTGGGTTAGCACTGCTTCCCGAGCCCACATTTTTTTGAAGCCAATTAGAGCCTCAGGCACTAATCAAGCTTAAAAAATAAAAACCCCATTGGAACTCATGGGGTCAGCGCTATGTAAATCTCAAGAGTGGATGGGCAGAAATACCATTTTTTTATGGTAGGTAAATCATTTCTCATACACATTTCCCAACCACTTTATTAGGTATACCCTACTATGACAGGGTTGGACTCTCTTATGCCTTCAGAACTGCCTTCAGTATTTGGGGCATAAATTCAACAAGGTGTTGGAAACATTTTGGTCCATATTGATATGAGAGCATCATGCAGTTTCTGCAGCTTTGTCCGCTGCACAACCCTAATGTGAATCTCCCGTTCCACGACATCCCAAAGGTTCTCTATTAGATTGAGATCTGGTGACTGTGGAGGCCATTGGAGTACAGTGAACTCATTGTCATGTCATGTCATTGTCATTAATTGATGCTCAGTTGGTACTAAAGGGGCCCAAAGTGTGCCAAGAAAAGATCCCCCACACCATTATACCACCACCTCCAGCCTGAACCATTGATACAAGGCAGCATGGATCCATGCTTTTCATGTTATGTACACCAAATTCTGACCCTACCATCTGGATGTCACAGCTGAAATAGAGACTCATCAGACCAAGCAATGTTTTTCCAATCAAATTGTAGCCTCAGGTTCCTGTTCTTAGCTGACAGAAGTGGCACCCGGTGTGGTCTTCTGCTGTAGCCCATCTGCCTCAAGGATCGATGTTTTGAGCATTCAGAGATGGTATTCTGCATACCTTGGTTGTAACGAGTAGTTATTTAAGTTGCTGTTGCCTTTCTATCATTTCGAACCAGTCTGCCCATTCTCCTCTGATCTCTGACATCAACAAGGCATTTTCCTCCACACAACTGCCATTCACTGGATATTTTCTCTTTTTTGGACGATTCTCTGTAAACCCGAGAGATGGTTGTGTGTGAAAATCCCAGTAGATCAGCAGTTATTGAAATACTCAGACCAGCCCATCTGACACCAACAACCATGCCACGTTCAAAGTCACTTAAATCCCCTTTCTTACCCATTCTGATGCTCGGTTTGAACTTCAGCAATTCGTCTTCACCATGTCTAGATGCCTAAATGCATTGAGTTGCTGCCATGTGATTGGCTGATTAGCAATTTGTGTTACCAAGCAATTAAACAGGTGTACCTAATAAAGTGGCCGATGGGTGTATGTATTTCATGTTTGTGTATTTAGCTCTTTCAGCTTTGTTAAAAAGGGAAAGGTTGGGCCAGAATAATGACGTGCAAATTGCTTTGCATTATTCAGGAAATGTTGACGTCTTGGCCATCAAAATGGAATTCTTCCCATGAAGTCAATCCACCCACTTAAACCGCAGATGCCCCGTACACGCGGTCAAAAATTACATCAAAAAAAGTGTGATGGGAGTTATTGGTCTGATATTCCGACCGTGTGTATGCTCCATCCAACTTTTTCTGTCTGAATTTCCGCCAGCAAAAGATTGAGAGCTGGTTCTCTATTTTTCCGACAGAAAAAGTTCTTGACGGAAATTCCGATGCGCATAAAAACACGCATGCTTGGAAACAATTCGACACATGCTCGGAAGCATTGAACTTCATTTTTTATCGGCTCGTCGTAGTGTTGTAAGTCACCTCTTTCTTGAAGGTCGAAAGTTCAGAGAACTTTTGTGTGACTGTGTGTATGCAAGCCAAGCTTGAGGGGAATTCCGTTAGAAAAACCATCCAAGATTTTTCCTACGGAAATTCCGCTCGTGTGTACGGGGACATTAGCTTTGCAGAGAAACATCAGTACAATTCTACTTTAGTTTTCATTTCACTAGTTTTCTTTTAATATACTGCAGCATCTTCAGTCAAAACAAAAAAGTCAACTATCACAGCGCCTACATAATAGAAGCATGCAATAACATGTTATTAAACCAACATTTCAAAGAAACTCTCATTTGTGCTACTGCTGTCAATTTTTTTTTGACCATATGAAAATGGCGCACGCTTAAGCATAACGTTAAGGATAAAAAACAGCAAACTAAAAAAAAAAAAAAAAATGTTCTAACTGAACGAATAAAAAGGCTTCAAATTAGACCGAGCTTAGACAATTCATTTCAGACTCATTAAGCTGAATTAGACTGTAGAAAAAAATATTTAAACCTGTGTTTGTTCACAGTCTGTCACTGTACATTGATTTTTTCAAAGGGTTCACACACAATTAGAGGAAGATGAATGAGCGCTAACCAAATGATTGATTCATACCTTCTTAAAAATAAATGTGGTACAGTCGCTTATGCTAAATTGATATTTATATAACTCCTTTTGAAGATGAAATTAAATTTCCTGGAAAAAAAAAAAAAAAGGTTATTATAAAGGAGAAATTTTTCAGCTGCAGTTCTTTTACGTTAATACATCCAAGAAAAAGGAAAAAAGAGAGAGCGGGAGAGATTTAAAAAGGATATATTAAAAAAAAAACTTTTCTGAAGTGCTTTTAAAGTGATTGATGGACTTCTAAGTAGTAATTACTAAATGTGCTTATCTAGATACCCTTTCTTCCATTGATCCCTTCGTCCTCTGATGAAAAGCTCATAATTCATGGCTTTCTTGATGTTTAGCAGAGGATGAAATAATTTAAAAAACTAAATCCAAATGATCCAGTACGTGGAGTATAAAGTGATGGCGAACACTGACTGGTATCAGGGAATAAAGACTGTGAGTATGTCAACTTTAGAGCAGGTCTGAAGTCTTGGAGGCCTACCTTACTGATCTGGCATCATAGTTTCAAGGATCAGCCTTGATGTGTCCAGATATGTGTAGCGCTTACCCCTGAAGGGGCCACTGGATTTCTTTACTATTCAGTGCAGAGGCAGCCAGGCACACAGCAAACAGTTCACTCACTCCAGCTCAGAAAACACGGTCAGAATTTCTGTCAAAGAAAGTGTGATGGGTGCTTTCGGTCGGATATTCCGACCGTGTGTGTGCCCCATCCAACTTTTTCTGTCTGAATTTCCGCCAGCAAAAGATCGAGAGCTGGTTCTCTATTTTTCTGATGGAAAAAGTTCTTGACGGAAATTCCGTTCGTTTGTATGCAATTCCGACGTGCAAAAAAAACACGCATGCTCGGAAACAATTCGACGCATGCTCGGAAGCATTGAATTTTATTTTCTCGGCTCATCGTAGTGTTGTACGTCACCGTGTTCTTGACGGTCGAAGGTTCAGAGAACTTTTGTGTGACCGTGTGTATGCAAGCCAAGCTTGAGCGGAATTCTGCCGGAAAAACCATCCAAGTTTTTTCTGACGGTAATTCCGATCGTGTGTACAGGGCATAAGGCAGCAATTCTCAATCTTTTCAACAAAGAGGAATCCTTGAAATAACTTTCCAGTCTCATGGAACCCATGATAAAAATGACTGTTTCTACAATTCCTGATACATTCATTGGTGATGGTAATTTGGGAGAATGCTCTTTACACTTGTTGTCATTGGGAAGAACGTTCCTTACACTTGTGGTCATTTGGAAGAATGCTCCTTACATTTGTGGTCATTGGGAAGAGTTACCTCCTTACAGATAGCTAAAAAGATCAATGGTGTCAGGTGAGAACCCTTTTCTGAGAGAGGGAAATTGCTCAAGGAGCCCCTAGCAACCTCTGGAGGAACCCTACGTGAGAAACCATGGTCTTGGGGATATCTTTTTAAAGTTTATTGCTCTAGAACTTGAACAGAAGAAGAACAATAGAGAATAGGATACTCCTAAATCATTGAGTGCCAGTGATGAGGACCACTCTCTCTATAGAAACAAAGCCAAGGATAAATCCAAGGAAAACATCAAGTTTACTTACTGGCCAGCCTGCAGACAACCAAATCAACCTGTCTAACAGTATGCGTTAAAAAAAGGGGTTTAGTCTGCACACATTTGCAAATGCATGCGTAAGCTACATGTCCCACCCCGGCACCCTGGTATATGTAGTCCTATCACTAGCTGATGAGAGACTCCACAATGGAAGCACATGCATTCTGATGGATAGATGGAGGGCAGATGGACTGAAGGGAGCCCAACCTTTCTTAAAGGTACAGGGGCACACTGAACACCCAGCACATAGCACAATGGCTGCAAAGGTGTCAGTGCATTGCCTGACCAATATAACAGTATTACAAAAAAGGAGTTCACTGCCCCCACCTATAACTGGCCATTGCAGCAAGCAGCATTGGAAGGCAACATACAATAGAAACAAAGCCAAGGATAAATCAAAGGAAAATTCCAAGATTACTTACCGACCAGCCCGCGGACAACCAAATCGACCTGTCTAACAGTATGCGTTAAAAACAGGGGTTTAGTCTGCAGACATTTGCAAATACATGCATAAGCTACAGGCCCCACCAAGGCACCCTGGTATCTGTAGTCTATCCTTTAGAATGCATGTGCTTCCATTGTGGAGTCACTCATCAGCTAGTGATAGGACTGTGGAGGCTGAAACTCAGTAATCAAGCTCTACTCACAGACCAGAGAGCGAGATACAGAATTTTAGGGTTCTGTCCATACCTCTGAGTAGTCCAGCAACCATGAAGGTGGGGTGCAGCATGGTGCGGTGGCAATAATTCACACAGTCACAGTCAGGTGCAATGAAGAACTTGTATTGAAACAGTATAGTAACAGTCCACAACAACCCAGTGGGAAGGCTGCCCAACCAGGTACACTCATGGTCCTCCGTAATGAGAAGAGAGCAGGTATAAGCTGGACTTAAAGCGTCTGTTAGGAGAGCAAAATTTGGCTTGACCATCTCGTACCCAATCGGGATGATGTCCAAAGGAGTTGTGGACCATCAGGAACCTCTCCTTACCACTAGTACTATCCCTAACAGGCAGGGTACCTGCAGCCATGGCCCTAGTATAACCCCTTTAACCATCGGATATGTGAGTACATCCTTTTTGGGGAAGGGGTTAATGAAGGATCTGGGAATCACTCAATTAACTTAGTAAACTGTAGCTGTGTTCATTTTGAATGTCCAATAATGCGCAGATGGAATAACAAAAAAAAAAAGATTTTGCTTGATTGGATAATTAAAGTAGATCATTACTTTATTTTGTAAAAAACTGTAATAAAAGGGATATATACTGTACACTCCTCAGTTACTTTATTAGGTACACATGTTGCTGAGTAACACAAATTGCTAATTAGCAAATCACATGGCAGCAACTCAACGACTCAATGCCAATGCTCTCAAGACATCTAGACGTGGCAAAGGCAATTTGCTGAAGTTCAAACTGAGCATCAGAATGGGAAAAAAAGGGGATTAAGGCGACTTTGAATGTGGTATGATTGTTGGTGCCAGATGGTCTGAGCTACTGGAATTTTCACGCACAACCATCTCTCGGGTTTACAGAGAATGGTCCGAAAAAGAGAAAATATCCAGTGAGCAGCAGTTGTGTGGAGGAAAACGTTGATGTCAGAGGTCAGAGGAGAATAGGCAGACTGGTTCCAGATGATAGAAAGGCAACCGGAACTTAAATAACCACTTGTTACAACCAAGATATGCAGAATACCATCTCTGAATGCACAACACATTGATTCTTTAAGCAGATGGACTACAGCAGCAGAAGGCCACATCAGTTGCCCCTCCTCTCAGCTAAGAACGGGAAACTGAGGCTACAATGTGCATAGGCTCACCAAAATTGGACAATAGAAGATTGGAAAAACGTTTCCTGGTCTAGTAAGTCTCAGTTTCAGCTGCAAAATTCAGATGGTAGGGTCAGAATTTGGCATAAGCAACAAGAAAACATGGATCCATCCTGCCTTGTATCAACGGTTCAGACATGGTGGTAGAGGTGTAATGGTGCGGGGGATATTTTATTGGCACACTTTGAGCCCCTTAGTAACATTTGAGCATTGTTTAATTGCCAATGCCTGCTTGAGTATTGTTGCTGACCATGTCCATCCCTTAATGATTACAGTGCACCCATCTTCTAATGGCAACTTCCAGCACCAAGTCACAGCTGTTGACAATTCATTTTTTTCTTTCTAGGGTGAAGATCCTCTTTAAGATCAAATTCAAAATGGTATCAGTTTATCAGGAATCAGCAGACGGGATAGCCAGATTTATGTGAAAACCCAGGGATACAAGGAAGGGGAAACCAGGATTGGGATCAGGAACAAGGGGGAAGGGTTCAAGGCAGTAAGGTACAGGATGTAAGGCAAGAGCAAGATCAGGAGCAGAACATAGGTGCAAGCTGGGAGCAGGCAGGAATGAGTCTCAGGATATAACAGCAAGCATGCATTTGGCTGGCAGGCAAAACATTGAAGCAGGAGATGCTAGTAGAGGAGGAACTAAATACACTACCAGCAGCCGGCACCAGGTGGAGACTGATATAGGGATTACAGAGAGTCACCAACTGGTGGACACTAAAACTACAACCTTTCGCCCAGGGAACCACAGTGCCACTAGCAGATGATCCAGGTCCTGACACAATTTCTGTTGATACCTTTTTCGAAATCCAATACATCCGGGAGTATCAGACCCAGTGGTGGCCGCTCATGCAGGGCGCAGGAGCGTTGCTCTTCTAATCCATGCGTCCAGCCCCTAATCTACATGCAGGGCGCCAGACACATGGATTCCAACAGGGTTTTTTTTTAAAGCACATGATTAGAGCCAGTAGCTCTAATTGGCTTCAAAAAGAGTGGTTACACACAGCAGGAGCTAATCTGCCGGTACCGTGCGCACGTGTGGGGGGGCAGTCCCTCCTCCTCTTCTTGTGTGTTTCATGCAGAGTAGCAATGTCCCACTGTGTCAGAAAGCTTGGACCTGTAAAGTTTAGTAGCCGCTGTAACAAAGTCCTGCCTCCTAGACCGGCTCCTGTTATAGACGGCACACTGAACCAATGTCAGGAAATTTAATCAGTTTGATGTGGTTCATAGTCTAGGAGGCGGGACTTTGTTACAACGACTGCCTGGGCAATTCAAATCCAAGCTCCGGGACACACTGGGAGATCGCCGCTCTGTGTAATTCAAGCACTGGTAGGCTACATTTGATGGGCACTGATAAGACTGAATTTGATGGGTACTGATGAGGCTGCATTTGATGGGCACTGATAATAAGACCACATTTGGTGTGCACTGATAATAAGGCTGCATTTGATGGGCACTTATGAGTCTACATTTGATGGGCACTGATAGGGCTACATTTGATGGGCACTGATAAGGCTGCATTTGATGGACATTGATGAGGCTGCATTTGATGGGCACTAGTAGGCTGCATTTGTTGGGCACTGATGAGTCTACATTTGATGGGCACTTATGAGTCTGCATTTGATGGACACTGATAAGGCTACATTTGATGGTCACTGATGAGGCTGCATTTGATGGGCACTAGTAGGCTGCATTTGATGGGTACTGATAAGGCTGCATTTGATGGGCACTGATAAGGCTGCATTAGATGGGCACTGATGAAGCTGCATTTGATGGGCACTGATGAGGCTCCATTTGATGGGAACTGATAAGGTTGCATTTGATGGGCACTGATGAGGCTGCATTTGATGGGCACTGATAAGGCTGCATTCGATGGGCACTAATGAAGCTGCATTTGATGGGCACTGATGAGGCTGCATTTGATGGGTACTGATAAGGCTGCATTTGATGGGCACTGACAATAAGGCCGCATTTGGTGTGCACTGATAATAAGGCTGCATTTGATGGGCACTTATGAGTCTACATTTGATGGGCACTGATAGGGCTACATTTGATGGGCACTGATAAGGCTGCATTTGATGGACATTGATGAGGCTGCATTTGATGGGCACTAGTAGGCTGCATTTGTTGGGCACTGATGAATCTGCATTTGATGGGCACTTATGAGTCTGCATTTGATAGACACTGATAAGGCTACATTTGATGGGCACTGATGAGGCTGCATTTGATGGGCACTAGTAGGCTGCATTTGATGGGCACTGATGAGGCTACATTTGATGGGAACTGATAAGGTTGCATTTGATGGGCACTGATGAGGCTGCATTTGATGGGCACTGATGAGGCTGCATTTGATGGGAACTGTTGAGGCTGCATTAGATGGGCACTGATGAGGCTGCATTAGATGGGCACTTATGAGGCTGCATTTGATGGGCACTGATATGGCTGAATTTGATGGGCACTGATGGGGCTGCATTAGATGGGCACTTATGAGGCTGCATTTGATGGGCACTGATATGGCTGAATTTGATGGGCACTGTTGAGGCTGCATTTGATGGGCACTGATGAGGCTGCATTTGATGGGCACTGATAAGATGACCACATCCATGTGGGGGCACCAGAAATACTTCTGCACCCAGGCATCTGTGACCCTGGGATTGGCACTGCCGAAGACTCGATGTCTGCTGGCATCTGCCAATCATTTGGTACAGAGGCAGAACGGCAGTCTGCCTATGTAAACAAGACAGATTGCCATTTGGTTTGTTATGGAAGGCATGAATCCTGTGTTCCTGCAAAGCAGAGACAAGGATCCATGTATTCCCCTAGAAAAAGCACCTCCCCCGCTGTACAAAAACACTGGATAGGCACACAGTGAACCCTTTGATCACCCCTAATGTTAACCCCTCCTCAGCCAGTGTCTGGTACAGTGACAGTGCATATTTTTTAGCACTGATCACTGTATTAGTATCACTGGTTCCCAAAAAAGTGCCAGTTAGTATCTGATTTGTCCGCTGCAATAGTGTAGTCCTGCTATAAGTCGCTGATCGCCGCCATTGCTAGTAAAAAAATTCCATAAATATATCCCAGTTTGTAGATGCTTTTGCACAGACCAATCAATATATGCTTATTGGGATTTTACTAAAAATATGTAGCAGCAGGGGCGTTGCTAGGTCTGCAAAAGATCTGGGGCTGGAGCCCATAGCAGCGGTCACCAACCTTTTTGCATGCCTGCGGGGGGGGGGGGGAGGAGGAGAGACCTGTGGTAAGCAATTTTTTACGGACGATGGATGGTGTTGGTGCTTCAATCATCATGGCACCATGGTTGATATGGTGTCAGGGTGATTGAAGTGCATTATTTCTATTGTTATAATATATAATGAAGTGGTTCAACTCACCATACTGCAGAATTAGTGGGAGCCCTGGGCGTGTCACTTGCCACATCTCCTGCCACTAGATGCAGTGTGTCACTTGTCACTGTCACCTGCCACTAGATGTGGATTGTCACTTGCCATGTCGTCTGCCACTAGATGTGGAATGTCACTTGCCACTTTCACCTGGCAGCAGATGTGTATTATCACTTTCCACGTCTCCTACCACCATTTGCAGATTGCCGCATCTCACGCCACCATTTGCAGATTGTCACTTGCCACGTCACCGGCCACCAGATGTGGGTTGTTACTTGATAACTGATGTGGATTGTCACTTGCCATGCCAGCGAGTGCCACCAAATGTGCATTGATGCTGCATTGGTGGCAGGCTGACAGCACTAGTTCATTTAGTGAAAGCAGGAGAGCGGTGATGCGGGGTGGGCAATGAGAGATGATGTCATCTTGCTCCTCCCCGCCGCACCTCCGACATTGAAGCAAGGGGGTCTGGCTGCAAAGTGGAGCTCCACTATGACAGGAAGCACGTGACCTCCACTTCACTGTGCTTTGAGGGCGGAAGAGCGCTAATGTGTGGCAGGCAGTGAGAGATGATGTCATCTCTCTGCTGCTCGCCGCACTTCGCTCCCAAATTGAAGAGGCCCAGCTGTGAAGAGCGCTCATGTGGAGCGGGCGGAGAGAGTCATCTCTGCTCGTCTGCCCACTCACTTCTCTCCTCCGCCGTTCTCATGCAGCCAGCCCAACTGCCGCAGCAGCCGCAACCCGCTGGTTAAGCAGGGACCCTGCGGCAAGAGATTGGGGGCTATAGCCCCAATAGCCACCCCCTACAACGCCCCTGCTATCTGCCAATAGAACTTAACTAAAAAGTGCATTCTATGCATCCAAAAATATAGACAATATACCAAATCAAATCATTATTCAACCAAAAAAATAATGTCAAAGCAATAACTCCAAGGCCAATAATAAAAAACACGTTATCTCCTCTGATTCCGCAACATGTCTGGTTGACGAATGGCCATTTAGAAATGAACTGAAAAGCACGAAATGCAAGAGAGACTTGAAAAGCGCTAAATGAAAAACGCGTAAAGAAAAGCACAAAGCTACAATCACCAAGCTTCTACTAACACGAAATTACCTTTAGCCCAACGTGTGGCGCTAAAGAGCTGAAAAAAACACGTAGTACGTCTGCTATGTTTGTAATTGTTGGTCAACATTTGTGTGACCGTGTGCATGCAAGACAAGTTTGAGCCAATGCCCTTCAGACAAAATTCCATTGGTTTGTTGGCGAAAAGTCCGATCGTGTGTAAGAGGCATTAGTCTCTTCCCAGTAGAGAACTCTACATTTTTCACGGAAAACTGCTTCTTTGGAAATATAATTCAGACAAAAGGTTTATTCTAAAAGAGAAACATATACATAAGGAATCTTCAAATGACAAAACATAATAGTGTAACATTATAGAATTGCAGAGTATGGAGCGGACCACCTGATAGCTATCATGATGGTGAGAAGCCCCACAACTGCAATCAGACCTAATACATATGGTTGGTAAACACATTCATTAGTTCCCATCTGTCAGGGCCACCAGAAAGAAAACCTATGGGCAAAGGTACTCACCAGTGGGACCGTGACCAACAACCAATGTTAATATGATAAAGTATAAAGCCTCGTACACACGATCAGATTGTACGCCAGCAGAGCATCAGAATTTTTGTCCAAAGGGCGTGTGCCAGGAACTTGTCTTGCATACTAACGACACACAATTGTCGGCCAACAAACACGAACGTAGTGACGTACTACATGGAATTTAAGCTCTTGAGTGCCACCCTTTGGGCACCTTCTGCTAATGTTGTGTTTGGAGAGCATTGATTCTGAGCATGCGTGTTTGTACTTTGGACTTTTGTGTGACAGACTTGTGTACAGATGATACGAAAATCTGACAACAGACCGAAAATTTACTAGCCTGCCATCCAACGTTTGTTGGCGGAACGTTGGACAACAGTTGTCTGAAGGAGTGTACTAACGGTCGGATTTTAGGCAAACAGTCTGTCATCACACAATTTAGGCTTTAGACTACGTTTAAGTAAATCCAATCCTTAATTTATCTTTATTGAACACTGTAGTTTTATCCATTAAAAAACAGGCTCTATGCTATGTTACACTTTGAAAATAAATAAAATACAATTTATAAAAAGCAGGGGTTCTAAATATTCCCAATATTATCTGAAGTTTTTTTAAAAGTTATAAAACATACTTTAAATAATCAATCGTGTTGAATGATGATGATAAATGATTGGACTACTTTTAAGTAAATCCAATTCTTACATCATATCTGTTAAACACTATAGTTTAATTATTTTTTTTAAAAAAGATAGACTAACCATCATTTAATATTATACATTTTCTCATCTGCTTATATATATATCCTTAAAATTACACTTTAAATAATTAAAAAAAAAATGTCAGAAGGTTTGCCTACAGTGATAGTTTCTTGAATAATAAAGATACCAATGAAACATGCTAGCAGATGTACTTTCTCTCATTACTGGAAGAGCTTTAGCGTGTGTTCTTATTGGTGAAATTTGTTATCCGGCGATGTCTCTAGACAGACGAGGTCCGACTGCCTGCTACTGTGCACTATAGTTAAGGAGCTTGATGAAGGGGTTCAGGTCTCATTTTATATCTCCTCTGTAATGAAAGTCTAAAATCAAATCGGTTATTACATTTCCTGTCAGTAAATCTAGTGTTATTAGGACCTCTGATAGATTTGATGAATAGTTTCCACTCTTTAATAAAAGGAGACGCGCGGCCATCGGGGGGTGAATTTAGAGGGAGCTGTCGCTCTTGCTAAAATGCCTCTAATCACGACATACATATTAATTCATCTCCAGACATCTCAAAGCCGGCATTTCAACTAACGGGATCTAAGTTCTGCCCGGCAAACTGCAACAAGATCGTAGGCACGCGGCCCTAAGGTTGAGTCAGGGCAAGAGCTGTTTTCTGTAGTCAGCAACAGCCAATAAAATAATTTTTTTTTTTCCATGCTGCATGAGTAGCAAAAATGAAAATCATTTATTTTGTTTATGGAATATACACTATATTAACAAAAGTATTGGGACGCCTGCTTTTACACGCACATGAACTTTAATGGCATCCAAGTCCTTGTCCGTAGATTTCAATATTGAGTTGGCCCACCCTTTGCAGCTATAACAGCTTCAACTCTTGTGGGAACGCTGTCCACAAGGTTTAGGAATGTATCTATGGGAATGTTTGACCATTCTTCCCAAAGCACATTTGTGAGGTCAGGCACTGATGTTGGACGAGAAGGCCTGGCTCGCAGTCTCCGCTCTAATTCATCCCAAAGGTGTTCTATTGGGTTGAGAACAAGACTCTGTACAGGCCAGGCAAGTTACTCTACCCCGTGGCTTACCGGTGTTGTGTGTGCGTGTCTGTGGACATACATAGCTTGGTTTTGGTGAGCATGTGCACAGGTGTTTCCATACTCCCTAGCTTGGTATGGAGTAGAGATGAGCCGAACACCCCCTGTTTCAGTTCGCAGCAGAACATGTAAACAGGCACAAAATTTGTTTGAACACGCAAACACCGTTGAAGTCTATGGGACACGAACATGAATAATCAAAAGTGCTAATTTTAAAGGCTTATATGCAAGTTCTTGTCATAAAAAAGTGTTTGGGGACCCGGGTCCTGCCCCAGGGGACATGTATCAATGCAAAAAAAATTTAAAAAATGGCAGTTTTTTCGTGAGCAGTGATTTTAATAATGCTTAAAGTGAAACAATAAAAGTTAAATATTCCTATAAATTTCATACCTAGGGGGTGTCTATAGTATGCCCGTAAAGTGGCGCATTTGTCCCGTGTTTACAACAGTCCCTGCACAAAATGACATTTCTAAAGGGAAAAAAAGTCATTTAAAAGTACTCACGGCTATAATTAATTGTCGGTCCCCGCAATACACATAAAAGTCATTGAAAAAAACGGCATGGGATTCCCCCACAGTCCATTACCAGGCCCTTTGGGTCTGGTATGAATATTAAGGGAAACCTGGAACCAAAATTAAAAAAAAAAATGGGTGGGGGTCCCCCCAAATTCCATACCAGGCTCTTCAGGTCTGGTGTGGATATTAAGGGGAACCCCGCGCCAAAATTTTTTTTAAAAATGGCATGGTGGTCCCCCTCAAAATCCATACCAGACCCTCCCAGGTCTGGTATGGATTTTAAAGGGAACCCCGTGCCAAGATTAAAAAAAATGGTGTGGGAGTCCCCCCAAAAATCCATACCAGACCCTTATCTGAGCACTCAACCTGGCAGGCCGCAGGAAAAAAGGGGAGGACGAGAGAGTGCCCCCCCCTCCTGAACCATACCAGGCCACATGCCCTCAACATGGGGAGGGTGCTTTGGGGTAGCCCCCAAAGCACCTTGTTCCCATGTTGATGGGGACAAGGGCCTCATCCCCACAACCCTTGCCCGGTGGTTGTGGGGGTCTGTGGGCAGAGGGCTCATTGGAATCTGGAAGCCCCCTTTAACAAGGGGACCCCCAGATCCTGGCCTCCCCTGCCATGTAACGGGGTTACGTTACCAGGTGGCCCCTCCCCCTCTGACACTACGGGGAAGCCATAGGGATGTCCCGTGCCACCATGTGGCCCCGCCCTCAGTTATAAAAGAACTGTCACCTGAGAGGATGGTCATTACGGCGGGTGCCTCCCATGAAGGCGGATCGGTGGCAGCGTGCAGGTTTTTTTTTTTCTTTTTCGGTCAGTCGGCGGAGCAAGAGAAGAAGAGGACTTTGTGGGACATTTTTTTCATTATTTAATGAAGGACTTGTCCCCAAGCCGTGTCATGTCATTTTTACCATTTTCACACTTTTTTTGTGAAATGGTAGGGGTACATTTGTACTCGTTACCATTTCACATGGGGGGAGGCCAGGATAGGATCTGGGGGTCCCCTTGTTAAAGGGGGCTTTCAGATTTCGATAAGCCCCCTGCCCGCAGACCCCCACAACCACCGAGCAAGGGTTGTGGGGATGAGGCTCTTGTCCCCATGAACATGGGGACAAGGTGCTTTGGGGGGCCACCCCAAAGCACCCTCCCCATGTTGAGGGCATCTGGCCTGGTACGGTTCAAGAGGGGGTGCTCTCTCGTCCCCCCTCTTTTCCTGCGGCCTGCCAGGTTGCATGCTCGGATAAGGGTCTGGTATGAATTTTTGGGGGGACCCCCACGCCTTTTTAAAAAAAAAATTGGTGCGGGGTTCCCCTTAATATCCATACCAGACCTGAAGGGCCTGGTATGGAATTTGGGGGGACCCCCACGCAATTTATTTTTTAAATTTTGGTTTGGGGTTCCCCTTAATATTCATACCAGACCCAAAGGGCCTGGTAATGGACTGTGGGGGAATCCCATGCCGTTGCCGGGACCGACAATTCATTATAGCCGCGAGTACTTTTAAATGACTTTTTTTCCTTTAGAAATGTCATTTTGTGCAGGGACTGTTGTAAACATGGGAAACACGTGCCACTTTACAGGCATACTATATACACCCCCAGGTTTGAATTTTAAAGGAATATTTCACTTTTATTGTTTCACTTTAAGCATTATTAAAATCACTGCTCCCGAAAAAAAGGGCCGTTTTTAAAACTTTTTTTTTGCATTGATACATATCCCCTGGGGCAGGACCCAGGTTCCCAAACACTTTTTATGACAATACCATGCATATAAGCCTTTAAAATTAGTACTTTTTGATTTCTCCCATAGAATTTTAAAGGGTGTTCCGCGGCTTTCGAATTTGCCGCGAACACCCCAAATTGTTCGCTATTCAGCGAACACTCAATGTTCGAGTCGAACTTAAGTTCGACTTGAACATCGGGCTCAGCCCTAGTCTTTATATCCACAAGGGCCAGGTCGACTTTATACCTGGGAGACAAAGCCCAGATCAGATCAGGAAGGCGATTGACATTGTCTCCCTTCTGAGGTCTGGATGGGACAAAGGCCCGCCTCAAACGGGATTCTTGCTCTCTTTAGACCTCATGAAGGCATTCGATTCCGTCTCTTGGTCTTATCTGATTCCAATTTTACAAAGATGGGGCTTTGGTCAATCCTTTATGAACATAATAAGGGCCCTCTACTCCAACCTGGAAGCAAAAATTAAACTGCAGGGATATTACTCGGAACCCTTCCCAATCCTCAACGGTACAAGGCAGGGGTGTCCCTTGTCCCCACTGATTTTTGCCATTGTCATTGAAACCTTAGCCATCGCTATTAGAGACCACCCTGATATACATGGGGTGAGATGCGGGCCACAAACCCACAAATGTGCACTTTTCGCAGATGATATTTTGCTCTTCATCACTTCACCACTAACTTCATTACCAAATATTTGCAAGGTGCTTGATGACTTTGGCAAAATCTCTGGACCCAAGGTCAACTACTCGAAATCCCAGGCATTAAACTTACCAGCCCATCTGGTCACACAGCTTAAAGACAACTTCTGGTTTGGATGGAACGAGGCGGCGATGTAGGGATCAATCTTACAGCTTCGGTAGACCATCTATATGCCGCCAATTTTCCCAGAAAGTTTTGTAAATTGGAAAACGATCCCTTACAATGGGAAAAACTGGGACTCTCCTGGCTAGGCAGAATCAATTCCGTAAAGATGACCCTATTACCGCGCATGCTCTATCTATTTAGGTTGTTACCTAACCCAATTCCTAGGGATCAACTTAGTAAGTTCCAATCCAACATTATCAACTTTATATGCAAAGCAAAGGGTCATAGAGTTGCCAAGGGGACCCTTTTTTGAACTAGAGATCAAGGAGGAGTGAGCCTACCAAACCTTATCTGGTACCATCAAGCAGCCCAGTTATCCCAACTCTCCATTATTTATTCCAAAATAGCACACCCAGACTGGATACATATGGAAAGGCAAGCAATACCCCATTACACATTGGACTATCTTCTCTGGTGCCCTGCCAAATCTAGACCTGCTATCAGGGGTCCTACACTATCCCACTCTTTAGTCCTATGGGATTCCCTCAAAAATAACCCACACCTGATCTCTTATGCCCCGTACACACGGTCAGACTTTGTTCGGACATTCCGACAACAAAATCCTAGGATTTTTTCTGACGGATGTTGGCTCAAACTTGTCTTGCATACACACGGTCACACAAAGTTGTCGGAAAATCCGATCGTTCTAAACGCGGTGACGTAAAACACGTACGTCGGGACTATAAACAGGGCAGTGGCCAATAGCTTTCATCTCTTTATTTATTCTGAGCATGCGTGGCACTTTGTCCGTCAGATTTGTGTACACACAATCAGAATTTCCGACAACGGATTTTGTTGTCGGAAAATTTTATATCCTGCTCTCAAACTTTGTGTGTCGGAAAATCCGATGGAAAATGTCCGATGGAGCCCACACACGGTTGGAATTTCCGACAACACGCTCCGATCGGACATTTTCCATCGGAAAATCCGACCGTGTGTACGGGGCATAACTGGTGCCCACTCTCTTATATTTTTCAACACCCCCTATTTCCCCTGGGCATGGATATTAAGGCCTTCCATTCGTGGCTGGACAAGGGGCTCTATAGAATAGGACACTTTGTCAACACTATGGGATCACCCACTATGGCCCACTGTATCAGCAAGCTTGACATGCTAAGATCAGAAAGGTTCAGACTCCACCAAATTTGTAATTTTATCCATTCTTTATGGACCTCTAAACCCAACCCACTTTCGATCACAGCGTATGAAATGTGGTGTGGTCAAGCCATGGAGCAGAATGGTGGGATAACAGTGATATACAGATCACTTGCTATGGCAGAGTCAAAATCCCTCTTCATAAGGGAATGGGAGAAAGACCTGGGACAACACTGGAGCCAGAGTGGCATAGAGCTTCGGCCTCAGCCTCCAAGGGAGCACTAGTTGAGGCTAACTTAAAAGTCCTACTGAGGTGGTATTTAGTTCCACCAAAAATTGCCAAAATCTACCCGAGCGCTTCCCCTCTGTGCTTTCACAATTGCAGGCACATTGAATCAATGTTGCACATATGGTGGGATTGTCCCAAGATCAGAGGACTCTGGCATAAAGTCTTTCACGCCATCAGGACAATTATGGGCATACCCATTCAGAAGTCTCCTCAAATAGCTCTCCTTAACTTTCCTAGCCCCGGGACCCCAAAACTGTCTCAATGCCTCATTATGTTTATTCTGCTTGGGACCAAGCTGACAATTGCTCGAGCCTGGAAGCAACCTTCTGTCTCTTTCACCTAGGTCAAAAGGAAAATCTCATGGATTATGTCCCAGGAGAAGACAGTTAGCATCCTCTTGGATACTGTTGACAAACATGACAACACCAGGGAACCCTGGCCCAGATAAATATCTCTGACGCCTACTGCCTCCCCTTGCCCAGGATCCATGTACAGAAGAGAGTATCACATTGTCACTAGGCCTTTTCTGTCTCTCTTCTTCTATTGTCTCTTTTCCTAACCTTTTCTTTTCTCTCTTTATGTTTTTCTCTGTTGCACTATAGGTACAGTCACCGGACTCTCCCATTGGGACACAGCAATACCCCTCTCCCATGATTTGTTGGAGAGGTATTTCATGTATATAGCCCACTGTGACTGCAGATCAGTTGATACCGTGACCTTCAGCATGACACCTCCGGTTTAGTAGAAATCCCCATATATGAATCCCTTGGGCTCATAACAATAGATATAGGTGACTTTGTCTTGCAGTCACGCAGTGTATTTCAATTTTTTCTTTTCCTTTTTGTTCATCTTTGCACTCACATCTATATTTTATAAGAAGGTTTATACAAGTTCACTATTTACGGTTAGTTGGGCCTTTCAAGCCGACTTAAGGATGTTCTCATCCACACACCCACTTTCCATATATGATATGATCTATACTGGTCTATCCTGTTTCTGTTTTACGACAAACCTTCAATAACTATCTGGCATTTTATTTTCAGGGGCAGCTGCCCCTCACCTCCCGACTAGATCCCGTGAGGGGTGTTGGGAGTGAGGAGTCATCTCTTCCTTCAGAGTATGAGAACCAGTGGCGGTGTGTCCATAAGGGTGCACGGGCGCCACCCCCTCTCTCCTGCCACCCCCTCTATCAACAATAGATAGATTCATGCATTGCATGATCTATCTATGGCCACCGCTGCCACCCCCTATTCAGGTACCCGGCCCATTTTGAATTACAGCAGCAGGGGGGTGTTTGTGAAGCACCTGATTAGAGCCATAGGCTCTAATAGGCGTCAAAAAAGGTGACCTGCAAGCGCAATGCTGGGCGCTCGCAGATCACTGAGCTGTGTTGGAAAAGCGAATGAATATTCGCTTTCCTAACACTAAACCACCTCTCCGCCAATCAGGTGCTTGGATCTGTTACCCGTCACCTGATTGGCTGAAACAACAGGCGCTGTGATTGGACACCTATTAGGAGTCCAATCATAATAGAGGACGGGAAGAGAGGATGGGAGAAGACATCGAGGAGCATCGAGGAGCTGTCCCACCGAGACAGGGTAAGTGCAGACGGCAGGCGGAGGGCACACTGGCAGCATTTGATGTGGCACAGTGGGAGCATTTGATAGGGCATAGTGGGAGCATTTGATGGGGAACAGTGGCAGCATTTGATGGCACAGTGGCAGCATTTGATGGCACGGTGGGAGCATTTGATATGGCACAGTGGCTGCGTTTGATGGCACAGTGGCAATTGATGGGCACAGTGGCTGTGTTTGATGGTACAGTCGTGGCAACTGATGGGCACAGTGGCTGCGTTTGATGGCACAGTGAATGCATTTGATGGCACAGTGGCGGAAATTGATGGGCACAGTGGCTGTGTTTGATGGTATAGTGGGGCTGCAATTGATGGGGGTTTTTTCAGAATTTTTCAGTTTGTTTACGCCACCCCAAAAATTTTGAGCAACAGCCGCCACTGATGAGGATGCAGGCATGTACTGGCCATCGGGACTACCGGGAGATTCCCGGTGGGCCGATGGCTCAGTGGGCCAGTCAGGTGCGGTCCTGGAGCTGCTCCTCTCTGACAGTGAGTGATTGCAATTTCACTCCTGTCAGGAGGAGCAGCTTCCGTCATATGCTGGAGAGAGCATTAGGCGTTATGCTCCCTCCAGCCTGCAGGAGGAGATAGACCAACGGCAGACTTTCCTTCCTCTCTCCCCTATCACTTGTTATCACATGACTGGAGGGAGGAACGAGAAGCTGCCTTCAATACGGTGAGTACATGTGGGAGGGGGAGGAGAGGAAGGACACTGATGTGAAGGGCTGCTGATGGGGACTCTCTGATGGGGACTGTGCTGTGAAGTGGGTTGCTGGTGGGGACTCTGATGTGAAGTGGGCTGCTGGTGGGGACTGTGATGTGAAGGGAGCTGCTGGTGGGGACTCTGATGTGAAGTGAGCTGCTGATTGGGACACTCTGATGTAAGGGGGACGCTGTTGGGGACTCTCTGATGTAAAGGGGATGCTGTTGGGGACACTATGATGTAAGGGGGACGCTTTTGGGGACACTCTGATGTAAGGAGGGTGCTGTTGGGGACATTGATGTAAGGGGGATGCTGTTGGGGACACTCTGATGAAGGGGGGATGCTGTTGGGGACACTCTGATGTAAGGGGGATGCTGTTGGGGACACTCTGATGTAAGGGGGGCGCTGTTGGGGACACTCAAAATTAAAGTGGGCCAGTCATGAGGAAGTCCAGGGCCAAATTTTTGTCCCAGTCCAGCCCTGTGAGGATGTAATAGAAACCCCCCCTGTGTGTGCATAGGAACTCGTAGTATTCTAAAGCATTATGTTACGTTATGTTATATGTAACATCGGGTACACAATAACCGATCCACTTGTACCTATGTTACCATGTTTTCTTTGAAAATTCAATACAAACTATTGAAAGTAAGATGTCACAAGGCAGATTCCACGCTGAACACTAGAGGGAACAGCCTCACTGTGGCTGATGCTGTAGAGTGTCCTCTGATAACACAGGCAATTTAGCCAGCTCCAGGCTACAGGTTTAAAACCCCTTTAAACTTTTGAATAAAAATGATCACGTGTAAAATAACCCAAATACCTTTTGGTTATACTGTATATTTGTCCTTTTATCAGCTTGTATTTAAAAATCTAAACAAGGTACTTATAAAGAATTGTACCAAATAAAAGCCTGATATGTGCTAAACATAACAACACATAAAAACTAATTAGGTATGCAAATGATTGAGTCAACTAATGCTTCCTGAGTCTGCCAAGTTTGGTCTGGGGATCTAAGCTATAGTGACCATAAGCCATGAAGGGGGTGAATACAAAGTACCCAGCTCTACATGGTACCAGCATTGAATTGATTTCCCATTGAAGCATTGATTGCACTGGTTTACCTTGAAAATCCTCAAACCAGACTTTTCACAAATAGTTGATGCCCCCAGGTGAATGTGATTGCTGTTTGTCTGCCGAAAATGTTTGATACGTGTTGCCTTCCAATATTATACAAGTTGGAACCTACATTTCCACAAATGACCCCATCCAAAAATCTGAAAATCTTTGTTATTTATTTTGCGGTACAATGGAGCCTGATCAGCAATGAATATTTCAACGGTTCTTCCGAGGAAAATTAAACTTGGCATGAAGAGGGGAAAAAAAGTTTCCTGCGCCTACAATCAGCATTGAGACATTGTGAGGGGGGGGGGGGGATCTTTGACATTCCTGAAAATAAATCAGTTTTTCCAAAACTGTTATGCCGCGTACACACGATCGGAATTCTCGTCGGAAAAAGCTATGATGGTTTTTCCAACGGAATTCCGCTCAAGCTTGTCTTGTGTACACACGGTCACACCAAAGTCCGACTGTCCAGAACACGGTGAAGTACAACACGTACAACGGGACTAGAAAAGGGAAGTTCAATAGCCAGTGCGCCACCCTTTGGGCTCCTTCTGATAATCTTGTGTTCATCTCGTGTTAGTAGAAGTTTGGTGAGAGACGATTCGCGCTTTTCAGACTCGTGCTTTTTCAGATCGTTTTACTGCTGTTGTGGGTTTGTATCTGCATTTCAGTGCGTGAAGTCAGTTCGTATCTGTTTTTCAGTGCGTTCTTGTCTGCTCGTTACTGATTTTCAGCTCGCTCTTCACAGGCCTTGCTGTTCTTCAGTGCGTTCTGTTTAGTTCGTTCTGACCAGCCAACCGCTTTGAAGCCATGTTGTGGGTACATACTTGTCGTGGGGTTCATGCTGTGTGGGGGCTTGGTGTAATAATCCTAATTATGTTGCTTAAGTTGGGCTTGAAGCCGGACTTTCAGAAACTCCAATGCTGGCTCTGGAAGCTGTCCATCCTGGCTTGCCCCCCCCAAAGCGCCTGTGAAGTGCGAGAAAAATATGTAGAATAGTTTACAGGTAGGGGGGCCATTGCTATGCCAGCACATTTTGAATAAATGTTCTCTTTTATCCGATCAAATCTTGATTTTCATTTACTGCTTGGGTTTATTTTTGCTGTCTCCTAGGTTCTCCTAGTGCACTTGTAGTGCCAAGTGGTTTTTCCATTATTAAATAACACACATTGTCGCTGTAAACACCAACTTAATACAAAAAATGGTATTGATCATTGAAAGAAGAAGCCACACATTGTTGAGTAGAAAGCCTTTTACTCCGTGCACATTCACATGTGCGTTTTATAAAACATTTGGCGGTAAAAAAAAAACACATTTATTTTTTTCAAAGTTTTACCTTGAAATTTCTGAAAAAATTCAGAAACGGGCATGTTTACAAATGTAACATACACAACTCTGGAATTTACAAAGTTCAACATTGCAAAAAAGAAGGCAATATCAGACATTTTATAGTGTGAAAAAGGTCTTGATCTTGCCTTCATCAGATGGGGTGAAGTCACCCCTGTAAAAGCCAAATTTAGAAGATGCACACAAATTGTGAGTCAAAATGGGGATTTCCTTTCTGATCCCATACCTAATGTCAACATGTGCTATCTCCCATCATGGGGGATCAATGGACGTGTTTTGGGGGTGCAACCCCTTCCTCTCACCTACTAGAGTTGGGAGGAAGGGGTTGCACCCACAAAACGCGTACATTGAAATCCCCTGATGGCAGATAGCACAGGCTTACACACTGGGGGTTTTTTACTAAAGGCAAATCCACTTTGCACTGCAAGTGCACTTGGAAGTGAAGTCACTGTAGATCCGAGGGGGACATGCAAGGAAAATAAAAAACATCATTTTAGCTTGACATGATTGGATGATAAAATCAGCAGAGCTTCCACTCATTTCAGATCTACCCCTAAATTTAGAGTGACTGCACTTTCAGGTGCACTTGCAGTGCAAAGTGGATTTGCCTTTCGTAAATAACCCCCACTGTGTGCATCTTTCAAATTTGGCTTTTAAACTGTATTCAAACTTTAGATAACATTTTTGTCAAAAATATAAAAAAAATTCCAGGAATCTTTTTCGGATTTAAATTCTCCCTAGTACATCAATCATGTTCTTCCCGATTAAATACTTTTTATTAAGAAATTTCATTTGTTTTCCAAACTCTTAGTCACATTACATAACCGTATACAAAAAAAAAAGGGCGGTTAGCATGAGCAACATAGAAGGAAACAGAGGCACAATAGCAACGAGTCATAATTCCAGAAAAACAAACCCTATTTCCCCTTTTATCAACCCTACCCACTCCCTTCCCTCCCCCATCCCCTTCCATACTATTCACTCCGACCATTCTCACCTACTACATTCGCACACATTCACATTCACCTAATTAATTGATTCCGATTCTAGCCACTGTTTCTATATTTTAAGAAACTGCTTATAATTCCTTCTTTTCCTGTATATGTATTTCTCCTTATCAATCGTTCCTTTCACCACTTTCTCCCATTCCCTTACTGTTGGGGTTTTTTTTTCCTGCCATTTACGAGCAATTAGCAACCTTCCCTGAAACAGGCATCTAGTCACTGCAATCTGGACAGGGCCCCGTGCCCCTTCCTCCTCTATTAACCCCAAGAGGCATAACCTGGCCTCCGTACCTAGCGACGTCCCAAATACCCCATTGATTTTCCTGATTATATCCTGCCAATATCTATGTAATTTGGGACATCCCCAGGTCATGTGCACCAGGTCACCCCTCCCATCTCCACATCTTGGGCATTCTGCATTCGATCTTTTCCCAAACAAAAACAGCCTTGCGGGTGTATAATAGGATCTATGCAGCAGGTATAGGTGTGATATGGTCTGAGATGGCGATAGCGAGACCTTGGGGCCCAATGCCAAGACTCTACTCATTGATCCTCTCTCATTGGCCCCACATCCCTTTCCCACTTAGTCCTGCTACTACGCTCCACCTCACCTTTCTGTACTGCCCCCCTTATCTTCTCATACATTCCTGATATTAACCCTTTATATGAACCTGCCTTAACCAACCTCTCAAGGGACGGCATTTTACTCAGATCTGGGGTTTTCCCTTTAAATTGCATATTCAACGCATGTCTGACCTGTAAATAACTATAAAATAATCGGTTCGAAATTCCAAATTCTGCACTGATTTCCTAAAATCATTTCAGTCTGCCTTCCCTATATAACTGTGCCAGGAAGCCAATACCCTTCCTGGACCATTCATCCACCTTCCCCAATATCTTGAGTTCTTCCAGGTTTTTATTATCCCAGAGAGGGGAAAATTCAGAGAAACCGCCATAGCCCAATATGGTCTTAGCAGTGCTCCAGACTTTTACCATTAATTGTGTTGTTAAGCATCTGGTTTCAAATGAGTCTGCCTCCACTGCTTCCACTACTGTACTATGTTTTGTATCGTTCAGTAATAAATCATTCCCTCCCTCCTTCCTCATAGGTAAATTAGTCCCCCTCATATATTGTAGATGTGCTGCCAGGAAATAAGATTCCGGGTTTGGCAACGCAAACCCTCCCATATCTTTCGGGCGCTGTAGTGCCTGCAAGCGGATTCTTGCTGGGCCGTTCCTCCAAATCAATTCCCTAAATACCCCTTCTAATTTTCTAAACCAATACTTTGGGATCCATACTGGGGAGTTGTGTACTATGTATAATATTTGTGGCATCCACACCATTTTAATTAAATTAATCCTGCCCGCCACCGACAGCGGCAGTCTTCCCCATACCTTACTTTTCTGTTTAAGTTTGGCCATAAGCGGAATCATGTTCCTTGCTATAAACTGTCCCGGGTCTTTTGTTAAATTGACGCCCAAGTATCTTATTTGATTTTCTATCTTTATCTGGGTTGCCTGCTGTGGGAGTGACTCTACAAGGGGGTCTATGGGCATAAGCACTGACTTCTCCCATCCTATTTCCAGTCCAGAGAAGCATCCGAAGTCCTGTACCAGCCTTAAGACCTCTTCCAAGGACGATTGTGTGTCCCCCAGAAATAACAGAACATCGTCCGCCTACATAGCTACTTTTTCTTCTCCCATTTCTCTTTTAAATCCCTGTATTCCCTGGGAAGTTCTCAAGGCAATAGCCAGAGGCTCTATTGCGAGAGCGAAGAGAAGGGGAGACAAGGGGCACCCCTGCCTCATCCACCTCTCCAACTGGAACCACTCCGAGCACTCCCCATTTATTCTGACCCTTGCCCTGGGGCCCTCATACAGTAATTTTATCCAGCGGACAAATTGGGGACCAAAACGAAATTCAGCCAATACTCTCCACAGGTAGTGCCATTCTACGCTGTCAAAAGCTAATGATAAAATGGCTCTATTCCCTCCACCCACAACTGGGATCTGTGTATTCAGGTAGGCTCGTCTTATATTTAAACTTGTGGACCTATCCGGGATAAACCCGGTTTGGTCCGGGTGTACTACCTTGTTAATTATTTTGTTCAATCTAGCGGCCAGAGTCTTAGCTAAAATTTTTACATCCGTACACAAGAGGGATATTGGCCTATAGGAAGATGTTTCTAAACTATTTTTCCCTTCTTTTGCTAAAACTATTATGGTTGCTTCTACCATAGAGGTCGGCAACTTCCCTTCCTCCATGGCTCCATTGAATACCTGAAGAAGTTTAGGCAATAAGATATCCCCGTATTTTTTATAAATTTCTATTGGCAAGCCATCTGGTCCCGGGGCTTTCTGGCCTGCCATATCTGCCGTAGCTTTGCGTAACTCCTCAAGGGTCAATGGAGCCTCTAACCCATCTCTGTCTCCTCTGATAGTTGAGGAATCCTTAATTTTTGAAAGAAACCCCCCATCTCCCTTTCCGCGTTCTTCTGTGAGGTGCTATATAAATTTTTGTAATATTCCTTAAATTCGTACGCTTTTTCAGAGGTGGTCCTTCTAATATCCCCTTCTTTATCTTGTATTGCTGATATAATATTTGAGGGGCTGTTTGCTTTAGATATTAGAGCTAGGATTCTCCCCACCTGCTCTCCTTCTCCAAAGAAGGTCCGCCTCTGAAACAGTTTTTTATTTTCTACTTTCTCCCTGACTGCTTTTTTATATTCATCCTGCTTCCTTAACCAACTATTGTGATCCTCAAGAGAAGATGACTCCACATAGCATGATTCTGCCCTTTCCACCTCTTTCCTCAGCTCAGTTTCTTTAGCCTGTGATTGTCTTTTAACATACGTTATTTTTTCTATCAGCTCCCCCTGTAGATATGCTTTAAGCGTGTCCCAAATTATACCCAGTGATGCAGTCCCAGTATTCACCCTTATAAATTCTCTCAAGTTGGTGGCAATCCCTTCCGTATCCTTGATTATCTCCAACCAAAATGGATTTACCTTCCAATCTCCCTTGCCATAGCTTGCCCCTATCTTTATTGAAAAAACTATTTGTGAGTGATCCGAGATCCCTCTTGGTTTATATTCTACCTCCTCTACCACCTTCAGGGCCTCTTCGTTACATAATATGAGGTCAATCCTAGACAAGGTAGAATGTGATCTAGAATGGCAAGAATATTGCTTTACCCCGGGGTGCCATCTTCTCCATATATCCACAAACCCTGTCTCTTCACAGAATCGAAACAGTGGACCTCCCGGTGCACTTTTTACAGGAGTCCTCTGTGTGAACCGATCCAAA
Organism: Lithobates clamitans; assembly: GCA_037952925.1. Lineage (NCBI taxonomy): Eukaryota > Metazoa > Chordata > Amphibia > Anura > Ranidae > Lithobates > Lithobates clamitans. The sequence goes on along the minus strand of JBBGZY010000975.1, from coordinate 1,614,502 downwards.
CTTTTATCCATTGTCATATTAAAATCACCTGCTATTATAACCGGTACTCCTGGTTTATCCGCAACAAACCTCATCAAATCACACAAAACATCCAATTTGAATGGTGGAGGAATGTATACGTTTGCTAACACGCATTCACACTCCTCAATCATACAATAAAGGAAAATATACCTTCCATTTTCATCCGTTTTATTCTGCCTGCAGGAGAAAACCACCCCAGACTCTATCAGTATACTCACCCCTCTTGAATAAGAGGTGTGTGTTGAATGGTATTGTATCCTAAATTTTTTATGTTCCAAAACCTTGACAGACTCTCTCTCAAGGTGTGTCTCCTGCAGGCACAATATTTTGGAACCATCAAGTTTAATCTCTGAAACAATTGCCTGTCTCTTAGAAGGATCCCTAACCCCCCGTACATTCCAAGAGCAAATCCTAACATTCCTGTCTTTCTTGGTCCGACCTGAGGCCACCTCCCTCCTATCCCCAAACCTCACCATTCCTCCTCCAAATCTTCCTGTCCCTACAAAATAATTCCTTACTTCTCTTATACTCATTTTCCATGATTATTGTGTTCAAAATACTTATCCTCGTGCACTGTGTAATTTGTGGTTTATCCATCAATGTAAACTCAAACCCTATCCCATATGTATTACTGTATCCCATCCACAACACACAACTCAGAATCTCCCCCCCTCTCACTCCAAGTTCACACCACCTACCCCCACACATTCCCCCATTCTTCTTTCCCCACTCCTGCCCTCCCCAAACACCCTCCTCCCCCCTTTCTCCTCCCCCCACCCCCCCACTCCCCCCTCCCCTCTCCTCCACCCCCCCCTCTTCTCTGCCCTCCTTTGGGCCTGTGTTGGGGGCTTCTAAATTGACCGCATTTCTTCCCCAGAGTGAGATTTCCTAACTTTCCAACAAGTGGATAAAAAATAATCTGTGTACTGTATATCAAAAAAAAAAAAAATAACAAAGAAGAAAAAATTGTCCCAAGAGTCCCAAATGTCTCAACTGTGTCCATTATAAAAAGATAACACACAAAACCACTTCAAAGTTCCCCCTCCTAGAGGGGGAATAACTCCACCTTCTCACACTTTCTTTTTAACCTTTAAACCTCCCTTCCCTTACCCCCCCCCCACCCCCACCCCCATCTTTGTGCATATAAATGTGCAAATGACTACAAAAGGAAACAAATAGAAAAAGAAGTTCGGACGTATGAGGGAAAAGAGAAAAAAAAAAAAAAAAGAAAAAAAGGGAAAAAAAAGGGAGAAAAAGGGGCCCAAGTCTGTCCACTGGATCATGGCTCTTCACCCTATCGTAACTTCCCTTCGTTTATTTCCAACCAGGTTGTCGCTTCTACAGGTGTGTTAAAAAATTTGGTTTCTCCAAGGGCTGTCACTTTTAGGCGGGCAGGGTACAGTAGTGCATAATTGATTTTAAGCTGTTGCATTTTGCGTTTACAATCTATAAATTTTGCTCTTTGTTTCTGCAGTTCAGGGGAAAATCTGGGTATACCGAGATTCTTGCGCCTTTATACTGAATATTCCTCATTGCTCTTGCCCTTTGGAGAACTGTGTTTTTATCCTTAAAATACAAAAATTTAATAATCATGGGCCTAGGCAGATTTCCTGAAGGCAATGGTCTAGATGGCACCCTATGTGCACGCTCGATAGCAAAAAAATTTGAAAAAAATTGTCTACCGAATATTTCCCTAAGCCATGCCTCCATAAATTCTGCAGGATGATCCCCTTCGCTTTTTTCTGGGAGGCCTAATACCCTCACATTCTTCCTGCGTGCTCTATTTTCCATCTCATCTATTTTGTGGATGCACATATTCAACTGTTTCTGCATTGCTTGCATATCCTGTTTGATCGGGCTTACATCATCTTCTAACTGGCTAAGTCTCTCCTCCAATGCTGTTGTTCGCACAGATACCTCCTGTATCTCGCGTTTAATCAGTAACACATCTTCACCAATATATTTAAGCTGTGCAAATACTTCATTTAAAGATGACTTACAGTTATTGATTGCAGAGAGGATCTCTTTTAATGATGGTTCCTCGGCAATCATCAAAGTAGCCGAGGGTGTAGCTTCCGCCCCCCCTTGTTTCTCCTCTGGGCCCGGGGGTGTCACTACCGCTGGTACCCCCGCCGATACCGCTACTGCAACTGTAGATTTTATTGCCTTTGTTGTTGATTTCAATTGTGTATCCACCATAGAGCCCTGACTTTTCCTCCCCGTAGATTGGGCCGCCAAGGGTAACTGGTGCTGCTACTCCCCTCCTTTCCTTGGTGTCTGATTTGGTGTCTGATTTGGCGTGTGCGCAAACCGTTCCAGTTTTGCAGCAGCCAATGTCGCCTGGCTTGTTTTTTCCCCCTTAGTACCGCGTAGGGTCTGGGTGCTTCCCGCTGCACCCCCACCTTCCTGTGTGGCCACCTCATCCCCCCCTCGCCTCCTAGTCATAGCCATGCCAGGGAGCGGGTTCGCTCGTATATAACGGGACTCACGGGACTCACCGGCGGCTGCTCAATCCCGCATTCACTTCCCCACCCCCCTCGTTCTCACCGGGGGGTGTATGTTGCTCTGTTGTCCTTGCGGGAGAGCCACAGGAGGGTCCACTGCGCGTCCTGACTACAGGTATTCGGGTACTGGCTGCCAGCTCTTCCTCCAGCGTCCTCCTTCTTCCACCTTCCTATCTCTCTCCAGTCTCAGACATGGGAGCGGGTGCGAGGTCCGGGATCACAGCGACCTCTCACCTCAACATCCGGTCACGCCCCCCCCAATCATGTTCTTCAGTCTTTGTTCAATCTCCTTGGTTTTTTCTTTGATAATGTCTAAATCCTGACTACAAAACATGATTTCCTGGATCATCCATTGGGCACTGTCACTGGTGAAATCACTGGATTTTGGGACCACAACCTGAACATCACCTAAAATAAAATTACACACTGTGTATTATAAATATGCAGGCATACATCTATTACCTGAATCTGTGGTGTCCGACACTGACCTGTTGTGGTAAAAATCTCCACCACATCTCCTTACTCCACATCCACAGGTTGTGAGCTTTGTTCCCCCTCTTCAGGAGGTGGGGGGTCCCTGGTGTCCTCATGTTGTTACTCTCCTATGAAAATGAAACAAAAGGTATACACACTTATATTTGAGTCCAGAAATAGGAATATGAAACATTGCTTGGAAGTGGGGTACAATTGTCTGTTTTGGCAAAGTTCAAAGCTGGAATACTTCCCTTTTTTGGACATTTTTCACACATGTAGACAACCTAAGTATCCACTGGAGAACCTGTGTGGGACACCCTAAAAAGTTTGTTCTTGTATCCAACACTAGTGCTCCAGAGTCCAGATGTGTAAAAAGCTGCTGAGTGTCCTTTCCTTACATTACACTGAATCAAGTTTGAAATTCGAAACACATCTAGACAACAATGTCCTAAACTTCTTTGAATACAAATTATCATGACCAAATGTAGTTAACTGTATCTGGCAAAAACATTGTATTTATTTGCAAACGAACGATGTTTACTACGACCGATTACTGTGCCCACGAACATGAAAGTAGCCATTTTAAACTGTCCAACAGTAAAGAAAAGCACATGGAGCAACATGCAAGTAATTATCATAGTAGGAACACATGACAAGTGTTTACTTCTTATGCCGTGTACACACGAGCGGACTTTTCGACCGGACTGGTCCGACGGACCGAGTCCGGCGGACAATCTGATCGTGTGTAGGCTTCATCGGACCTTCAGCGGACATTTCCAGTCGAAAATCATCTGACGGACTTTAGATTTGAAACATGCTTCAAATCTTTCTGACGGGCTCGAGTCCGGTCAAAAAATCCGTCCGTGTGTATGCGGCATAAGAAGCACTTTCTTGATCCTTCTGTACTGATCCTGCTCCCTTAATTTGAGGTCCGACCAGCATTTCCTCAGTTGCTCCTTGGATCGTCGTACCCCAAAATTCTGGCACAGGCTCTTCACAACTTTAGTCATGATCTTGGCCTTTCTCACATTTGAGTTTAGGTACGGTCCATACCTCCCATCATAGTCGGCCCTCTTCAATATGTCGACCACCTCCACCATCTCTTCAAAGGACATATTTGAGGCCTTAAATCTTCTCCTCCTGGATTAGGACGTTTCTTGCTCCGGGCTTTCCTCCTCGTTAATGCTATTAAGCACCTGCTGTGTCTCCACCATGCCGTCTCCCACTGCGATGAAAGAGACGGGGCGGGGAATATTCTAGAAAGAACATCAGGAGCGGGCGACGCAGGCAGAGTTTCACGCATGCGCAGTGTATATAAAGCGTAACACGCGTGCACCATATGATCTGTGAGTGGAGGAAGATGTATCGGAAGCACCGATCGTTATAACGAAGGTACAATTTTAAGTACAATTTTAAGTTGGTGCATCAGTGGCCTATACTGCTTATAGATTGTGGCCTATATTGGGTCAAGATTAGGAGAGTTTCATCTAACATTAGGGTTTGTCTTGTGTTGTGTCTTGCAGAGAAAATGGATCTATTCAATGACGAGGACTTTATGCCCATATTCATTGATATGTACAGGGAGCTGCCCTGTCTGTGGCAGGTAAACCACCCCTATTATAACAATCAAACAAAGAGGAAGGCAGTGCTGGATCAATTGGTGGAATTTGTGAAGCCGGTGATCCCCACGGCAGACATCCCCTATTTGAAGGCCCTAATTGGTGGCATGAGGAGCACTTATAATAGGGAGCTCAAGAAGGTCCAGGATTCCCTGAGATCAGGAGCTGCAGCAGATGACATTTATGTCCCCAGGCTGTGGTACTATGACAGACTGAATTTTCTGGCAGGCCAGACTGAACCCAGACCAGCACTCTCCAATCTTCCTTCCACACTTCCTTCCCCCCAAGCTGAGGCTTCTGACATGCAACCTGGGCCTTCCAGGCAGCAACATGTGGAGGAGCCCAGTTTGAGCCAGGTATAGCATGCTTCAAAATATTTCTGAATCTTTTGCTGGCGGAAATTCGGCCAGCAAAATCCGATGGAGCATACACACGGTCACATTTTCCGACCAAAAGCTCTCATCGGTCTTTTGCTGGCCGAATTTCTGATCGTGTGTACGAGGCATTAGAGTGGAATGAATGTAATTGGGATATCTGTAATGCAATTGGCTAATTCAATGGCTGCATTGCCCTCATATTTTACTATTTCAGGACACTCTGGATTCACTGTATCTGGTCTCCCACAGTACACAGAAAATGGAAATGCAGTTATTTTAGTAAATATAAACTGCTAAATACCTTTTATAGGCATTGTAAGTTAGTGTTAGTATTTGGAATATACCATATTTATTGGCGTATAACACACACTTTTTTCCCCTTAAAATCAGGGCCAAATCGCAGGTGCGTGTTATACGCCGATCCCCTGCGATCCCCCGCTGACTGTGAGCGGAGCGATCGCCGGCCGCCGATATACATAGATAGCGGAGTTTGAAAATGGCGCCGAGATACATAGCCGTGACTTGCGGCGGCTCTCGCCCACTTTCGGCTCCACTCGTAGTCCTGCCTGGGATGGGCGTGACTGTGAGCGGAGCGAGCACGGCCCATATACAGATAGCCGTGTATACTCGGCTAGGTTCGGCTAGCTCCGCTCGCAGTCACGCCCAGTCCTGCCCTATGATGGACACAGGGATTGGGTGTGACTGTGAGCAGAGCTAACCGAACCTAGCCGAGTACACTCGGCTATCTGTATATGGATCGAGCGAGCGCCGCCCATATACAGATAGCCGAGTGTACTCGGCTAGGTTTGGTTAGCTCCACTCACAGTCATGCCCAGTCCCTGTGTCCATCATAGGGCAGGACTGGGCGTGACTGTGAGCGGAGCTAGCCGAACCTAGCTGAATGTACTCGGCTATCTGTATATGGGCGGCGCTCGCTCCGCTCACAGTCACGCCCATCCCGGGCAGGACCACGAGTGGAGCCGAAAGTGGCTGAGAGCTGCCGCAAGTCACGGCTATGTATCTCGGCGCCGGTGGCGCCATTTTCAAACTGCAGTGACACTGACAAGTTACTGCAGTTTAACTGCAGCCTGGGCAAGGCTGCAAATGGACACTGATAAGGCTGCAAATGACACCAAGGCTGCAAGGCTGCAAATGACACCAAGGCTGCAAGGCTGCAAACGACTGCAAGGCTGCAAATGACACTGGACAAGCATGCAGATGGACGCTGTGCACGGCTGCATTGATGGGCATTTAAATGTAAGTTCTTTTCCTTAAAACATTTTTTTCCTTAAAATTTTCTCCTAAACTTGGGGTGCGTGTTATACGCCAGCGCGTGTTATACGCCGATAAATACGGTAATTAGTTGGGTGAGGGGCAGCCAATGGAGGGATTAGCAGAGAGGGGTAGCAAACGCTGAGCGGTTTGTAGGGTGGATGAGTCTGGCAGCAGCATTCATGATGGACTGAAGGGGGAATAGCCTATTTAAAGGTAAACCAATGAGAAGGGAGTTGCAGTAGTTGAAGTGAGAGATGACCAGGGAGTGAATTAGTAGCTTTGTAGTGTCTTTGGTCAGGAAGGGACACATTTTGGAGATTTTGCAGAGGTTGAGGAGGCATGATTTGGACAGTGATTGGATGTGGGCTGAAAGGAGAGTTCAGAGTCCAGGATTACACCTACAGTAGCACCCTGATATGCGGGGATGGACTGATAGTTGTGCCATTGATCTCAACAGAGAGATCAGTGGAAGGAGCACATCGGGGAGGAAAAATGATGTGTGACATCCAGACTGATACGTTGGTTAGTAAATTAGTGATACGTGGTACCACTGGCCTTACACTGGTGTAAGGCTTTGCCAATTAGGGGACAGAGCACTGTTAGCGCCCTGATTGGACAAAGCGATGAAGACTTTTTCCAATGACGGCTCAGTGCTCATAGTCCCAACCCACACTATAAAAAATAAAATTGCTTCCTATAGGAAGCATTTGCAGTGTGTTGGAGGGGAAATAGATAGAGCAGGGCTCAGTTTGCTACTAGCTAGTTAGTGTGTTCACTTTTTGTGACTCTGATTGTAGAGTGTTAGTGTAGTGTTAGTATAGTGTGCGAGTATAGTGTAGTGTCTGTGTAGTGTGTTAGTGTAGTGCAGTGTTAAACACAGCATTACATAACAGTGCTGTATACACTACTGTATGCCGTTTTTTTTTTTTTTTGTTGCTGTGTGTTTTTTTGTTTTTTTTGTCCCGTCTATTTTTAATTTGTTAGCCATGTTTTTTTCGGACTGCGACGCTGATGTTCCCCCTTTTTAATTTTTTTTATAGTTTTTACATTTTTGTCAGCATCAGTCCTCAATTTAAAGGGCACCAAACTCCATGTTTCATTCAATATAGTGCATCCAATCACACATTTCCCAGTTTCTATTAAATTTGGATACCAAGCCCCCCCCCCATCATATCTGGGAGGTCAACAAGGAGATGCAGGCATTCCCATGCCACTATAAGGGGGCCAGCAGCGTCTGTGTACACAGGCAAAGATGGAGCTGGTCCGTCCTCAGGCAGGGCACATTTATCTTTGTTTAGTAATGTTGCCCGTGCTATCCAGCAACAGCATGCAGAGGAGGTGGTAGACTGGCTTACTAAACCAGCCTCATCCTCCTCATCTTCTATGACCCAAGCTGATACTAGTACTCAGTCCCCTACAGCTGCCAGAGCAGCTTATTCTGCCTCCTTGTCCACAGCTACTCCTGCCATAGCCCCAGCATCATGCATGGAGGAGTCAGCTGAATTATTTGAACACAGCTCCAGCCACTTGCTTCTTTTGAAGATGCACAGACATTACTTGATTCTGATGTTGGTTCTGAGATAGAGGAAGGGAGTAACATGAGCCTACAGAGAGGGGAGAACAATCATAAACAACAAATCGGCAGCCATGTTCCACCAGCCGCAGTGTATTTCCAAGTTGGCTCCAGTGATGATGAGGATGGAAGGGATGATGATGAGGAAGTCACTGATGCGACTTGGGTGCCAGATAGAGCAAGGAAAGGAAAGTGAGGGGGAAGCACAACCCAAACAAGGCAGAGTGTTGTCCAGAGGCAGCTATCATGGAAGAGTAGAGAGCAGCCACCCTATTCTATTGTGGAGCAGTTATCTCCTGGCCCACTTCCAACAGCTCAGCTGTGTGGGCCTTTTTTATCACATGTGGAGCCGACCACACTGTTGCAATTTGCAATCTCTGCCACAAGCAGATTAAGTGTGGCAAAAACACCAGCCATTTGGGTACCACCTGCTTTACAAGGCATTTAACCTACCACCACTCAGCCCATTGGCAAGAGCACCTGAAAGCCATACACAAGGAACACATTTCTTCTCCTCCTCGCTCCTCTCCTTTCATGTCTTTCACTATATCTCATGACCTCTTAGCAGCCGCCACTGACAGGGATGATGGTAGAGCAAAGGGTGCCACAGGTCTAAATTTAAGCTTCTCCAAATTGCTGGCTTTACAACTCATGCCTTTTCATCTGGTGGATTCTGCCCCCTTCTGTGAATTTGCAAAATGTGCTGTACCACAATGGCAGGTTCCCAGTCACTATTTCTTTGCACATATGGCCATTCCAGCTCTGTATCATCACGTGAAAGGCAATGTTTCAGCATCGGTGGGCAAGGCAGTCAGCCGCAAGGTCCACATTACTACTGACACGTGGTCCAGCAAGCATGGTCAGGGACAATATATTTTGTTCACAGCACACTGGGTAATGCTGCTTGCAACTATGAAGGATGCAGGACGGGGCTCAGTGCTGTCGCTTGTTTTACTGCCACATCTCCATACAGCTGGTGGTGAATGATGCAAGATCTGTCAGCTCCACCCCTCCTCCTCCTCCTCCTCCATGTCCTCCTCTGCTGGATTGTCCTATGAACCACCAACACCCTCTAAGCATTCAAGGGGCCATTCAATGAGTCAGGCTAAAAGATGCCATGCAGTGCTTCAGCTGATCTGTCTAGGGGACAGGAGCCACACCAAAGCAGAGATTCTTGCAGCTCTGCAGGGGAAGGCCCAGAGGAGGTTCACGCCACGGAAGCTTAAGCCAGGAAGGTGGTCTGAAATAATGGCATTAAACTTCTGTAAGCCCTTCAACAGGGTAAGTTGACACATGTGTCATGCCTGGCACATGTCCTCAATTTGGTGTTGCAACATTGCTTAAACAGGTACCCAGGTTTGCAAGATCTTCTAAGGCAGGCCAGAAGAGTCTGTAGCCATTTCAGGTGGTCATACACAGCCAGTGTTCAGTTGGCTAAAATTCAGCAGGATATCCACCTGCCCTTAAACTGCCTGATTTGTGACATGCCCACCAGGTAGAACTCAACTTTGACAATGCTGCAGTGGCTACACATGCAGCAGGGAGCTGTCAACTAGTACCAGTGTGAATACGGTACAAGGACAGGCTCAGGGTAGCTAGGCTTATTTTCCCCACGCCAATGGCTGCTGATAAAGGATGCATGCACTTTACTCTCATCATTTGAGGAAGCGATAAAGGATGGTGAGCCATGACAATGCATGCATCAGTGACACAATCCCGCTTCTGTTCCTGCTGGAGCATACTCTGCATGGCATTATGGACAGGGTACTCAGAGCAGTGGGATGAAGAGGAGGACTTCCTTTCCTCTCAAGGCCCACTTTATGCAGACACCATTCTTGTAAAGCCACAGAACACACAAGAGGAGAGGGAGGAGGATTCTGGCAGTTTTGGAGGCATAGAAGCAGAGGAAGACATGCGTCAAACCTTAAGAGATGGTTTTCAGTCCCCAGAAACCCTGGGAGTAGTATGTGCCTGGGAGGATACAGTAATCCTCAGTGACCCAGAGGCTTCTGCTTCTCATGTCTCCACAAACCTGCGGTGCATGGGCTCCCTTATTCTTTAAAGCCTGCGAAAGGACCCGCGACTTTGTGACATCAGGGATAAGAACCATTATTGGTTGGCAACCCTCCTTGACCACCGTTACAAGGGGAAAGTCTCGGAACTCATTATGCCCTCGCAGGGGGAGCACAGAAAGAAATATCTTGAAGACACCCTAAAGAGGAGTTTACACAGTGGCGGCCCATCAATGGGAGGTGCAGAGGCGCCGCCCCCCCCCCCCCCCCCCCCAAAGCTACTCATCATTAAAACAAATTTTAAAAAATAATGATAAAATAAATGGCCCTTTAAGTGTGTGTGGGACGCTGGACACACAGGTGCTATGGAAAGAATGACGGGTTTGCAATCACGTGAATGCAAACAAGAAGCTCTATTGGCTTCCATTAGAATGTCCTCGGGGCGCAGAGCTCTTCGCCCAGAACACTCCCACTGTAGAATTGTTTCCTGTTGTGGTTAGTGATTGGTGGGTCCCGCTGCGTCACTTCCGGTTTCTCAAGTGACTCATCCCAGTCGGTCTGAAGGTGAATGGAAGGTGCCTTGCTGTGAGTACGAGGGCGGGGGGAGGGGAGAGGGGTGACACCTGATATAAAGGGGGAAGCTGATGGGGACACCTGATTTAAAGGGGGACTCTGATGGGGACACCTGATGTAAAAGGGGACTCTGGTGGGGACACTTGATATAAAAGGGGACTCTGATGGGAACACCTGATGTAAAGGGAATGCTGATTGGGATGCCTTAATGTAAAGGGGGACTCTAATTGGGACACCTGATGTAAAAGGGGACTCTGATGGGGACACCTGATGTATAGGGGGACACTGATGGGGACACCTGTTGTATAGGGGGACTCTGCTGAGGACACCTGATGTATAGGGGGATGCTGATGGGGACGCCTGTTGTAAAGGGGTACTCTGATTGGGACACCTGATGTATAGGGGGACTTTGATGGGGACACCTGATGTGAAGGGGGACTCTAAAAGAGACACCTTATCTAAAGGGGGACTCTGATGGGGACACCTGATGTATAGGAGGACTCTGATGGGGACACCTGATGTATAGGGGGACTCTGATGGGGATGCCTGATGTAAAGGGGGACACCTGCTGTAAAGAGGGACTCCTGATGTGAAGGGGGACTCTAAAAGAGACACCTTATCTAAAGGGGGACTCTGATGGGGACACCTGATATATAGGAGGACTCTGATGGGGACACCTGTTGTAAAGGGGGGACTCTGATTGGGACACCTGATGTACAAGGGGACTCTGAAGAGGACACCTTATGTTAAGTGGTTTTATTTCATTTTACTTGAAATGTGGATGTGATTGGCCTACTGTGATGGACAAAGTGGGGCTGCATATGATGAGCACAGTGAGGCTGCAATTGATGGACACAGTGAGGCTGCAATTAATGGGCACAGTGAGGCTACATATGATGGGCATAGTGAGGCTGAAATTGATTGGCACAGTGAGGCTGCATTTGATGGGCACAGTAAGGCTGCCGTTGATGGGCAAAGTGAGGCTGCAATTAATGGGCACAGTGAGGCTACATATGATGGGCATAGTGAGGCTGCAATTGATTGGCACAGTGAGGCTGCAATTGATGGGTACAGTGAGACTGCATTTGATGGGCACAGTGAGGCTGCAATTGATTGGCATAGTGAGGCTACAATTTATGGGCACAGTGAGGCTGCATTTGATGGGCACGGGGAGGCTGGGATTGATGGGCTTAGTGAGGCTAAAATTTATTGGCAATCTACACCCAAATCTATCTGCCTACTCCTCATCTCACTCCTTCAGTCTCCTCTCTCATTACTAACTGACATATCAGCGTTGATGTCACACCACTTCCTTAACCACTTCGCGCCCGCGCTATAGCCGAAAGACGGCTGCAGCCCGGACGCTACCTGCTGGGTGGCCGTCCCTGGACGTCCTGCTGTTTACTTCCGCGATGCACGCTCCCACGGGCATGCATCGGGGAAGTTCTGTGCTGCCCGTGTCCCTTGGACACAGCCAGGCACAGATTTCCGTAAACGGCCAATCACAGCGGCCGTTTACAGTGCGATCGGCGGTGCCAATGAGAGATGATCTCATATGCAAACATATGAGATCATCTCTCATCGCCGGCTCTCCCTCCTCACACAGAGACAGCGTGTGAGGAGGGAGAGCGAACCGCTACAGCGGTAAATGGAAAAAAAAAAAAAAAAAAACGGAAAAAAAGTCAAGTCAGTGTCATCTGTCCTCACTGCCATCCCTCCCCACTGCCATCTGTCCCCAGTGCCATCAATCCCCAGTGCCATCCCTCCCCAGTGCCATCCCTCCCCAGTGCCATCCGTCCCCAGTGCCATCTGTCCCCAGTGCCACATATTAGTGCCATCTGTCATCAGTGCCACATATTAGTGCCATCTGTCATCAGTGCCACCTGTCAGTGTCACGTGTCATCAGTGCCACGTATCAGTGGCATCTGTCATCAGTGTCATCAGTGCCACGTATTAGTGCATCTGTCATCAGTGCCACGTATTAGTGCCATCTGTCATTAGTGCCACGTATTAATGCATCTGTCTTCAGTGCCACGTGTCATTAGTGCCACATATTATTGCCATCTGTCATCAGTGTCTCGTGTCATCAGTGCCACGTATTAGTGCCATCTGTCAGTGCCACGTATTAGTGCCAAATGTCATCAGTGCCACGTATTAGTGCCATCTGTCATCAGTGCCACATATTAGTGCCATCTGTCATCAGTGCCATGTCAGTGTAATCAGTGCCACGTATCAGTGCCATCTGTCATCAGTGTCATCAGTGCCACGTATCAGTGCCATCTGTCATCAGTGCCACGTCAGTGTCACGTGTCATTGTCCTGGTGCTCCAGGGCCTTCAAAAGTGTAATAGGTAGTCAACAAGTTAGATGTGTAATTTATGTCCCTAGAATGCCTGACCGTGCTCCCTGCATGTTGGGCCTCTGTATGTGGCCAGGCTATGAAAAAGTCCCACACATGTGGTATCCCCATACTCAGGAGGAGTAGCAGAATGTATTTTGGGGTATTATTTGTGGTATATACATGCCATGTTAGAGAAATAACCTAATACAATGACAATTTTGTGTGGGGGGGAAAAAAATCTTCATTTTGCAAAGTATTGTGGGAAAAAATGACAACATCAAAAACCTCACCATGCATCTTACTAAATACCTTGGATTGTCTACTTTCAAAAAAGGGGTAATTTGGGGGGTATTTGTACTTTCCTGGCTTGTTCTGGTCACATGAAATGAGACAGGCCACCAGTGCATCAGGTGTGATCAATTTTTTATGATTTGCACCACAGCTTGTAGACTCTCTAACTTTCACAAAGACCAAATAATATCCACTAATTTGGGTTATTTTTACCAAAGATATGTAGCAGTATAAATTGTGGCCAAAATGTATGAAGAAAAATTAATAATTTGCTAAATTTTATCACAGAAACTAAAAAAAAGGCGTTTTAAAAAAAAAAAATTCGGTCTTTTTTCATTTATAGCGCAAAAAATAAAAAACCCAGAGGTGATCAAATACGACCAAAAGAAAGCTCTATTTGTATGAAAAAAAGGACAAAAATTTAATTTGGGTACAGTTTTACATGACTAAATAATTGTCATTCAAAGTGTGAGAGCGCCGAAAATTGGTCTGGGCAAGAGGCGGGTTTAAGTGCCCAGTAGGCAAGTGGTTAAACAAAATCTCTCTAAAACTGAGCTGATAATATTCCCCCCCCCCCCACCCATGCCCCCTCCATGACTTTTGCATCAAAATCAGTAAATCAACTGTTAATCCCTCCCCTCATGCCAGGGTACTAGGTGTAATCCTCCAATCCCTACACTGGCTCCCAATCACCCAGCAAATTCAATTTAAAATACTAACTTCAACATGCAAAGCCATTAACAACTCTGCCCCAGGCTACATCACCAAACTTGTCTTCAAATATCACCCGAACTGTTCACTTCGCTCCTCTCAAGACCTCCTGCTCTCAAGCTCCCTTGTCTTCTCCTCCCATGCTCGTCTCCAGGATTTTTCTAGAGCCTCTCCCATCCTCTGGAACTCTCTACCTCAATCTGTCCGGCTATCTCCTACTCTAGCTGCCTTCAAGTGATCCCTGAAAACTCATCTCTTCAGAGAAGCCCATAACGCCTCCAACAAATCTTTTATCACTTCCATCAGCTCATTCCCCACAGTGACAACCTTTTGTACCACCTGCCCCTCCCTATTAGCTTGTAAGCTCTTCTGAGCAAGGCCCTTTTAACCCTCCTGTATTATATTGTTTGTAACTGTATTATCTACCTTTTATATTGTAGTTGCGTAAACTATTAGCGCTATATAAATCCTGTATAATAATAATAATAACACCCAAAGACCAATTTGTCCGCAACTGTTTGATTGGGGCATCAAATTAAATTTTTTTGCAGCATGCCAATTCTTGCTTTCATCAAGAGTACCTCTATAGGGTTACAGTGTGAAGGCACCACCAACACTCAAAGATCAATTTTTCTGCACCTGTTACTTCTATCCAAAGTCTGCGAAAGAGACACCAGACCTTATCTAAAAAAAATGTTAATCTTGGCCTGAGTGTAGTATAATTTGGCTTCTTCACATAAGGCTTGCTCACTATGGTGCAAAAATGTGTTATTTCCATCCAAAGTCTGCCAAAGAGACATCAGAATTTATCCAAAAAAATCTCTAATCTTGTTCCGAGTGCACTACATTGTAGCCTCATCATACAGATTGGCTCCCCCAAGCTGTTGTTTACAAAAAAAAAAGAAAGCTTGCAGGGAAAATCAATTTAAAGACATTTTTTTTTTTTTTTATAAATGTCAGTTTTACTGCAGCCAGTTCTATACACGGTACAGATGCGCCACTTTACTGACAGACTAAGGGGACCCCCCAGGAATGATATTGAAAGAATTTTTTCATTTTTATTGTTTCACCTTAAGCATAATTAAAATCACTGCTCCTTTAAAAACAATATTTTTTTAGTTTACGTTTTTTTTTTTAAACTGATACATACCCTTTTTATGGCCAATAACTTGCATATAAATGGGGACTTTTGATTTTTCAAGTTCGGGTCCCATAGACTTCAATGGTATTCGCCGTTCAGGTCCGAACTTTTGCGATGTTCGAGAGTACTGGCGCAAACCGAACCAGGGGGTGTTTGGCCCATCTCTAGTCTGCAGTTTTTTACAGTCCTCTCGAACATTACATACTGTATATTGAACATTATGTGTGGCCCTTTGGTGATGTCAGGGGCCGCATTTCAGGCCCCCTTTAGCTCATAAGCTGACAACCATTGGCATAGACAGTCCAAAATCCAGGTTATCCTATTGGTAAGAGTACAGTTGCCACCTCATTCCTTTAAGCCCCCATTCACATTGACTTTGAAATCGTGCAACTTTATCTGAAATTGCACAATTTCAAAGCCGCATGTCAGTGCAACTTCGGGTGTTTCTTTGAAGACATCTGTGCAGCTTCATGCACAGATATCTATTCAAGCTGTACCTGAAACTACCAAAAGCAGTGCATGTACTACTTTTTCAAATCGATGCGGCACCGCAAAGTCGGCGACACACCGATTTGAACAGTGCGATTGATGGCAATAGGATGCGACCTGTCATGTGATTTGACCTGCCAAAGTGGGGGCTAAAACTAAACACATATTAATTACACAGTTTCTGAGGCTAATTTAATGCACCTAAGGCACTAAGTGAGTTTAATTACCACCTTAATCAACCACAGAATCTGTGTAATTAATGTGTTTTCAGTTTTAAAGGGATGATGTAGCAACCCTAGGTATGATTCATACCATAAGTAAGGCTCAATTCACATCTATGCATGTTGCTTTTGAGCATTCCTGCAGTGCTTTTTTGCTGTGCTAACCGCAATTTTGCTGCAATTTTTTGCCGCAATTTGCTTTTTTTTTTAAAGTTTTTTTGGGGGGAGGGAGAATTTGTTGTTGGACAGACTTAAAAATGCAAATTGCGGCAAAATCACAATAAATACGTGGTAAAAATGCATTACATGCTTTTCTGCAGCTTCTCCATTGAGGTCTATTGAATTGAAAAATGTAGGCTTATGCCCTGTACAAACGATTGGACTTTCTGACAACAAAACTGTGGATTTTTGTTTAAAGGTTGTTGGCTCCAACTTGTCTTGAATATGCGTGGACTTTTGTGCGACGGACTTGTGTACACATGATCGGAAAGTCCGACAACGAAAACTTTTTGTCGGAAAATTTGAGAACCTGCTAGCCAACATTTGTTGGCGGAAAGTCCGACAACAAATGTTCGATGGAGCATACACACGGTTGGACTTTCCGCCAACAAGCTCACATCCAACATTTGTTGTAGGAAAATCCTATCATGTGTATGGGGCATTAGCCTTATGCCGCGTACACACGGTCCGAAAAAGTCAGATGGGAGCTTTTGGTCGGATAATCTGACCATGTGTATGCCCCATCGGACTTTCTCTGTGGGCATTTCCGACGGACTTAGATAGAGAACATGCTCTAAATTTTAATGCAGACGGAGCTTGTCCCATTGACAAGTCCGACCGTGTGTACGCGGCATCAGGCTTGATTCACACCAATGTGTTTTTTCATGCTTTTTGCAGAAACGCAGGACATGTTTTTTAACATGGGTTCCTACGGAATATGTTCACATCCATGCATTTTTTGTGCCTCTGCGTTTTTGGAAAGGGTCAGGGACTTTTTAAACGCAAAACTTTTTTTTGCTTTTCTGGTTCAATAGACTTTAATGGAACTGATGCAAAATAGCATGTATCACATTTTTTACGTGTTTTTAGCTTGTTTTTGACATTTTTTAATTTTTTTTTAAAGCATAAAAATGCAAAATGCATATAAAAATGCGTCAAAAACGTGGATAGTCCAGCTAAAAGTATTGCAGAAATGCTCAAAAGCAACATGCATAGGTATGAATGGTGCCTTACAGTGCAGAGCAGTGCTGGATATTTCAGCACCCCAAAAATGTGCGCAGGTGAATGTAAATGCACTCAAATGCACCACCGTAATATCGCAGTGCACATACAAGCCCAAAGAAATCAAGAAGAAGGAAGTGACCCCACCAGACAGATGGAAAATGTGCATCAACTGTATGTAAACGTGCATAAAATGCATGCAAATGTGCATTAAAAAAGCATGCAGTAGACGTGCAGCTTCTGGTGTAATTTGGCCCTAACCCTTACCTCTCTGGGATAGCTTTTTGTGCTGTGACTGCTGTACCCATCTGTGTGGATCATACACGTTTCATTGGGATTTATTAATAACTCACCAAGGCTTCATTAGATATACAGTACTGATCCAGACTAGCCAAGCCTTCCAGCTTTTATTGCATCCTTTGGTTACTTTTATTTTTGGTATACAGTGCAGAAAATTTGACCTTTGAAGTTAAAGCCTTATTAAGAAACGTATTTGCCATTTCCAGGACTACATACTGCACATAATTCAGCCTTTGCTTGACATAAGAGCTTCTAGCGATGTGCTCTCCACCTACAGACCCGGCTGTCTACCACCCATATACAACCTATACAGTTTAAAGTGAATGTAACAATAAATTATTTTACAGCTTAAATAGTCAAAAGGTCAAAATGTTTTGCTGTAACATTTGGGCTACTCTTTGGGTCAACACGAATTGCAGTTTACCAATTCTTAGATGTGGTGGCTGCATTAGTTTTCTTTTTCAACTACTTTCCGCCCACGCTATAGACGAAAGACAGCTACAGCGTGGGCTTAAATTGCCGGGAGGACATCCATAGAAGTCCTCCTTCACACTTTCCGTATGCCCCCTGGGAGCAGGCTCTGTGATCACCGAGTCCGTTAGACTCAGCTGATCATAGATCGGGTAAAGGGCCAATCAGAGCAGGCCCTTTGCCACGTGATCAGCTGTCAGTCAATGACAGCTGATCATGGAAATAAACAGATGCCGGTTATCATTTTTTTTCCTTCACGCTATCAGCGTGAAGAAAAAAAGCTGCATCTTTTGTTAGAGGGATTAGAGGGACATCGGTCCCCTTATTGCCTGAATGTGCTGTGTGACAGACTCAACCGGGACAGGGGCTTTTGGAAGGGACTGCAGGCTAGCCTCTTGCCTACTGACTATGGGCCCTGGCTTTCAAGGGCACACTACTCTTTTGGAGGTGGGTGCCTCGGGGACCCTTGGAGTGGTCTTGTTTCTGATTTGGGTTTGTGTCTCCCCAGAACACACAGACTCTGGGAGTCTAGGCCAGGGTCCTCGTTAAAGGCCTAGATGGCACATTACCAGCCATGACTGCTCAACACTGGGAAAATCATAGCAGATAATTTCTCATCAGCTCAAGCCACCCGTTTTTCACCTATTGTTATTGAGCTAATTAACACACCTATTGTCTGCTACCAAACTACTGTGGGGATATGTTTATACTTGTAATAATGTGTATTGTACTTTGTGAGCTCAATGCTGGCAAGTCTGTCCTGGAATGAGACCCCTGAGTGTTCAGGTGGGTGGCTAGTTGTTTAATCAATTTAATGTTTCTAGTACATGTTGGCTAATTTGGCTAAACTCCTAAGGATCCTCTATGATGGGATTAGCCATGAGTCAGCTGTAACACTTTATCTAAACCATTGTGAGATGTTTTGGGTAAATATCTGGTTCATTGTTCATGTGGTGACTGACCTACTTCTCAAGTGTATAAAAAGCCTGTATTCTTGATCAATAAACAGTTTCAGTTTTGCAGCTGAGCTAGTCCCGTCTAGTTCTTGGTTGCAATAGGTGGCTATAATATCTGATATGTATGTTCAAACTGGAGAAAGCGGTATACTGATGGAAGCACTCAAGCAGAGTATGGGATGGTTCCGTCACATGCTGCAAATCAGTGCCATCTATTAGCGCCCACTAGTGCCACCTATCAGTGCCCACCAGTGCCACCTATCAGTGCCCATCAGTGCTGCCAATCAGTGCCACCTACCAGTGCCTATCAGAGCCCATCAGTGCCGCCTATCAGTGTCCATCAATGCCACCTATCAGTGCCCATTAGTGCCACCTATCAGTGCCACCTCTCCGTGTTGCCTATTAGTGCCCACAAGTGCCACCTATCAGTGCACATCAGTGCCAACTCATCAGTGCCCATCAGTGCAGTCTCATCAGCTCACATCAGTGAAGGGGAAAAATGACCTGTTTGCAACATTTTATAACAAAATATGAAAAACGTTTTGTTTTTTCAAATTTTTCATTTTTTTTTTGTTTGTTTAGCAAAAAACTTAAATCCCAGTTAAATACCACCAAAAGAAAGCTCTATTGGTGTGAAAAAAATGATAAAAATTTTATATGGGTACAGTGTTGCGTGACCGCACAAATGTCATTCAAAGTGTGACGTTGAAAGCAAACAATTAGCCTTGGCAGGAAGGGGGTTAAAGTGGTTAAGCTTTCATCCCTCTGTTTTGGTGATCCAGCAAGTCTGTTGTTTTTCAAAAGAACAAGCTCTCCTGCAAAATGTACAGGGATGAGACAAACCATTTAACACTGACAGTGGTGCCTAAAATGATCAGTTTTTTTTTTTTTTTATTTATGTAAAAACTTCATACCAAAAGAAAAAAAACAGTTTGCTCTAACTGATTACAGAGTATTAGCTGTAGGGAGAATGGATCAGCCCACTCTCCCTGTCTAAATTCATTAGTTAGTTTCTCCCTGTTCCTTTTCCTGGTTAGCCCAGACCCCTGTTCTTCCTTTTACTCCTGGAAGACTCTGTACATCCTGACAAGTCTAGCAATAGCATTCTGTTTTTACCTCCTTCCTGGATAAGCATTCCTCATAGAGAAGCTCTTGCTCAACACCCTACAACATCTACAAACTCTCAACTTTATTTGTAAAATAACAGTAAAGAAAGTTAAAGGACTTTGTTGTGCTTTGCTAGGAAGGCAAGTTAAAGTGGAGTTCCGCCATATATATATATATATTTTTTTTAAAGTCAGCAGCTACAAATACTGCAGCTGCTGACTTTTAAAATAAGAATACTTACCTGTCCAGGGCACCCGCGATGTGGGGGACCCATGTGTCTCCCAGAAGACAGCGGGGGGAATGGAGGAGACGCCGGACATGGCGTAGATATCCGTGGATACTGCGGCTATCTATGCCTGGAAGTGGGAGCAAATACCTGGATTATACAGGTATCTGCTCCCCCCTCCCCCTCTAAACGGTGCCAAATGTGACACCAGAGGGGGGGAGGATTCCAAAAAGCAGAAGGTCCATTTTTGGGTGGAACTCCACTTTAAGCTATCTGGCCTTATTCATATTCTCGCATATGGCACTGGGATTACAGAATAGTGCTAATACATCTAACACTCCCCTCCTCCCAGACTGACAATGCTGCTGACCAAAGGTGCTCCCTGTGCTCTTTCATCCAGAGTGGGGGCACTCTAATGCAGGAGGTGTGTTACTGGCCAGATCACCAGGGGAAAATAGATATATTAATGAGAAACACAAAATGCTCAATTTAGCCAGTGATTTAAATAACTGATGTACCTATTGTAAGTAATGGTTTGGGTTTATTAAAGCGGTATCAAATCCAAAAGCAAATGTGCTCCTTCATCCAGAGTGGGGGCACTCTAATGCAGGAGGTGTGTTACTGGCCAGATCAACAGGTGAAAACAGAGGGGGGAAAAGACTAAAAAAAGAAAACTACATCTAATGTCTTGTACACTCGGCCGGTTTTCCCATCGGAATAAACTCTGAAGGTTTTTCCGACGGAGTTCCGATGGAATTCTGCTCAAGCTGTCTTGCATACACACGGTCACACCAAATTCTGACCGTCCAGAATGCGGTGACGTACAACACTTACGACGGGACTAGAAAATGGAAGTTCAATAGCCAGTAGCCAATAGCTTCCGTCTCGTACTTGCTTCAGGCATGTGTCGTTTTTGGTACGTCGGAATAGCATACAGACGAGCGGTTTCCCGATAGGAATTGGTTCCATCGGAAAAATTGACAACATGTTCTCTTTTTTAGGTCCGTCAGAATTTTTGACGTAAAAAGTCCAATGAGGCATACACCCGATCGGAATATACGATGAGCTCCCGTCTGACTTTTTCTGTCGGACATTCCACTCGTGTGTACGCGGCATAAGGATTGCTAAGCTGCAATATATTACATTATTGGTTTTAGGTTTAAAGAAGAAGTCCAGCCTGAGCTTGTTTGGGTCACAGGAGTGCAATCCATTTTGTACTCCTGTGACCCGTTTTCAGTGGATAGCAGTCTGAAGTCCGCTCTCTGCTGTCATCGCTGCCATCAGTCGAGGCACCACGTCATCCCGACTTCCCAAGTCTGGATCTGTCAGCTGCCTTGATTGAGGGCAGTCTCAGCGTCTCAGTGAGCCGCCCCTCCACAGCTCAGCACTCCAATGAGCGTGGAGAAGCAGAGAGGAGAGATGCTGACTGACAGGCAGCTGCTCTCACCTCGGGGATCTGTGAGAACCGAGCCATCGGTGGTGTTTGGTGGCTTAGTTCCCTGTGCAGGGACGGCGGGGGACAGATGCAGCATCAGTCTAATGCTGCACCCACCTAGGTAAGTATGAATAAAACAAAAACAAAAAAAAACATACTTCTCTTTTAATACCC
Organism: Lithobates clamitans; assembly: GCA_037952925.1. Lineage (NCBI taxonomy): Eukaryota > Metazoa > Chordata > Amphibia > Anura > Ranidae > Lithobates > Lithobates clamitans. The sequence continues at coordinate 1,592,991 of JBBGZY010000975.1, read as the reverse complement.
CTGTAATATTTTCAAATGTTCATCTTTCATTAAAATAATACTTTGCGGCCCTGCCATGATGGGCACATCTTGTTCAAGGGTGACAACTCCCTGGACTTGTGCCTCAATTATGCTCCTGCATTGTCTTGTCACAATGTCATGCAGGATTTTAGCAGAAAATACAATTGCCTCCCGCCCGCCATTTTGTCAAATGATAAGCGGGCGGGAGTACTCTTGTTATGGGAGTCCTCCCACTCTTACCATGGCAATCATTGCTGGGATCTGTCCCTGGGACATGCCGCATCACCAATCCCGGTAAAGAGTTATCAGCATTCCTCTCCTCACACTGACAGTGTGTGAGGAGAGGAGAGCCAATCAGTGGCATTTCCTCACAGGGGAGATCTGCATAGATAATCAGGGCACTAATCATCAGTGCAGCCCCATCAGTGCCCAGCGGTGATGCCAATCAGTCCCCATCAGTGCTGCCTTTCAGTGCCCATCAGTGCCTGTTCATCAGTGCTTCCTATCAGTGCCAATCGGTGCTGCCTATCAGTGCCCGTCAGTGCTGCACATTAGATCCTCCTCATCAGTGCCACCTCGTCAGTGCCCATCAGTGCAGCCTATCCGTGCCACCTAACAGTGCCCGTCAGTGCTGCATATTAGGCCCTCCTCATCAGTGCCACCTCATCAGTGCCCATCAGTGTAGCCTATCCGTGCCACCTATCAGTGCCCATCAGTGCTGCATATTAGTGCCTCCTCATCAGTGCCCATCAGTACAGCCTATCAGTGCTCATTGGTGAAGGATAAAAATTATTTATTTACAAAATTTTATAACAGAAATTAACAAAAATGTTTTTTTTCCCAAATTTTTGGTCTTTTTTCGTTTGTTTATCAAAAAAATAAATAAATAAATAAATACAAACAGTAGTGATTAAATACAACCAAACAAAAGCTCTATCTGTCTCAATCAAATGATAAAACTTTTGTTTGGGTACAGTGTTGCAGAACTGCACAATTGTCATTCAAAGTACAACAGCTCTACAGTGGCGGAAGGCTACTGTCCGGTCCCAAGTACGATCTTTGCGACCCTGGTAGTTCCGCCACTGATTGGAAGCCTGAGGGATTGGGTCCTGATCATGTGACCACTGTGAGAGACAATTACAGCGGTCACATGATCAGGCAAATTTTTGTGCCCCTGGGCGTAATAGCCCAGCTAAAGGGACGCTGGGGCTGAGCAGGAAGGGGCTAATTCCTGACATGTCACAAGATACAGCTACAAAGTACGTATTCACAAATGTTCCACCTTTTATCAATAAAACACCAATCTGCGGCAGGTCCAGGATGACCCGGAGTACTGGGGAGGAAATCTCTGCGCTGAATATTGGGTTTTTTTATTTTATTTTTTTTATATTTTCTATTTTGTTATTCTTGGCTGGAGTTCTGCTTAATTTGAATAAATACAGATCTGATAATATAGGCTGGAGGCGGCTGTCAGTATATTCTACAAATCCTACAAGCTTCACAGATGGAATGTTCAACTTCTTATGTAAGAATTGGAATCTCTGACAGATTCACAAACGTAGAGTTATTGGAGGTAATGTGCAGCATGGGAATTCATTCTACAGACCTGGATTTGGTGTGGATGCTGAATGGTAAATCGGGTTCATTCTTCTAGACCAAGGCTCTCCAAACTTTCTACACAAAGGGCTAGTTTACTGTCCTTCAGACTTTAGGGGTGCCAGACTTTGCCAGTGGAAGTAGAAAACGACCCGATGTCAGTGAGAGTAATGCCCCGTACACACGGTCGGACATTGATCGGGCATTCCGACAACAAAATCCATGGATTTTTTCCAACGGATGTTGGCTAAAAATTGTCTTGCATACACACGGTCACACGGTTGTCGGAAAATCTGATCGTTCTGAACGTGGTGACGTAAAACACGTACGTCGGGACTATAAACGGGGCAGTAGCCAATAGCTTTCGTCTCTTAATTTATTCTGAGCATGCGTGGCACTTTGTGCGTTGGATTTGTGTACACACGATCGGAATTTCCGACAACGGATTTTGTTGTCGGAAAATTTTATAGCCTGCTCTCAAACTTTGTGTGTCGGAAATTCCTATGGAAAATGTGTGATGGAGCCCATACACGGTCGGAATTTCCGACAACAAGGTCCTATCACACATTTTCCATCGGAAAATCCTATCATGTGTACAGGGCATAACAGTAATGCCGCATACACACGCTCGAAATTTCCGACAACAAATGTTCAATGGGAGCTTGTTGTCCGACCGTGTGTAGGCTCTATCGGACATTTGTTGTCGGAATTTCCTACAACAAAAATTTGGGAGCTGGATCTCACATTTTCTGACAACAAAATCTGTTGTCGGAAATTCCGAACGTGTGTAGACAATTCCGACGCACAAAATTCCACGCATGATCGGAATCAAGCAGAAGAACCGCACTGGCTATTGAACTTCCTTTTTCTCGGCTGGTCGTACATGTTGTACGTCACCGCGTTCTTGGCGTTTGGAATTTCCACCTGTCGGAAAAAAATCCAGGATTTTGTTGTCGGAATGTAAGAGCGTGTATACGCGGCATAACAGTTCCCCATCATTGGCATCAGTGGGAGGAATAGCGCCCCATCATTAGTGTCAGTGGGAGAATAGCGCCCCATCATTGGTATCAGTGGGAGGAATAGAGTGGCAGGAACTATGGCCCACTGTGCCTAAAAGTGAGGGGAATAATGACCCAAGGGCCAGGTAAAAGTGAGCAAAGGGCCACATCTGGCCCCCCGGGCTGCAAGTTGAAGATCACTGTTCTAGAGCAGGGGTAGGCAACCTTAAAGAGATGGAGATCTGAACAACATGAGAGGAATTAAAGATCCCCAGGCATAGTGTCGCCTCCTCACACCTGATTTAAATCTCTAATTGCCGTACTACCGTGACCCAATGCTTGCATTGCACGGCAATCATTTGTTTAAATCAGGTGGTTAGAAGGCAACTTATTGCCTCCTCATCAGTCACCACCTGTCAAACACACTTGGATTTACTTTTCCGAGGAGCAGCAGTGCCTGCTGCACTAGTGAATGAGCCCTTAGTTGCATTCAGCTACATTTACGCTGAGTAAATGTTGGGTATCTAGTTGCTCGGCGTAAAATCATCTTTTATATTTTACAAAAAAATTGGGTTATCTATGGTGGGTTTTTTGTCTTAGAGATCATTAAAGTGTATTTTTCCCCCCAAAAATTGGGTTTGAAAGACCGCTATGCAAATACATTGTGACATAAAATATTGTAACGATAGCCATTTTATTCTCTAGGGTCTCTGCTAAAAAAAAAAAAGTATAATGTTTGGGAGTTTTAAGTAATTTTCGGAGCAAAAAATACTGATTTAAACTTTTAAACAAAAAGTTCCAGAAAAGGCCTAGTCAGCAAGTGGTTAATAGGGTATACAGTATCTCACAAAAGTGAGTACACCCCTCACATTTTTGTAAATATTTTATTATATCTTTTCATGTGACAACACTTTAGAAATCACACTTTTGCTACAATGTAATGTAGTAACTGTACAGCTTGTATAACAGTGTATATTTGCTCTATCAAAATAACTCAACACACAGCCATTAATGTCTAAACCACTGGCAACAAAAGTGAGTACACCCATAAGTGAAAATGAACAAATTTGGCCCAATTAGCCATTTTCTTTTCCCGGTGTCATTTGACTTGTTAGTGTTATGCCACGTACACACGATCGGAATTTCGGCCCGCAAAAGACCGATGAGAGTTTTTCGTTGGGAAATGCGACCGTGTGTATGTTCCATCGGAATTTTACTGGCCGAATTCTAGCCAACAAAAGATTGAGAGCATGTTCTCAATTTTTCGGTTGGGAAAAGTGGCTTGGTACAATTCAGGAGGGGGGGCGCTCTCTCGTATGGAATTTGGGGGGACCCCCATGCATTTTTTTTTTTAATTTTGGCTCGGGGTTCCCCTTAATATTCATACCAGAGACAAAGGGCCTGGTAATGCACTGTGGGGGAATCCCAGGCCGTGTTTTTCGATGACTTTTATGTGTATTGCAGAGACCTGACAATTCATTATAGCAGCCGGCGCTACCGCTAGTACTTTTAAATGATTTTTTTTTCTTTAGAAATGTCATTTTGCTCTCGGACTTTTGTAAACACGGGAAACATACGCCACTTTACAGACATACTATAGACACCCCCCAGGTACGAAATTTAAAGGAATATTTCACTTTTATTGTTTCACTTTAAGCATTATTAAAATTACTGCTCCCAAAAACTTTTTTTAAAACTTTTTTTTTTGCATTGATACATGTCCCCTGGGGCAGGACCCAGGTCCCCAAACACTTTTTATGACAATAACTTGCATATTAACCTTTAAAATTAGCACTTTTGATTTCTCCCATAGACTTTTAAAGGGTGTTCCGCGGTATTCGAATTAGCCGCAAACACCCCAAATTGTTTGCTATTCAGCGAACGGGCAAACAGCCACTGTTCGAGTCAAACTCATGTATGACCCGAACAGACAGTCCATCCCTACTAAGGACATGGATTACTGGAACCATGTCCTGTGGTCTGATGAAACCAAGATAAACTTATTTGGTTCAGATGGTGTCAAGTGTGTGTGGTGGCAACCAGGTGAGGAGTACAAAGACAAGTGTGTCTTGCTTACAGTCAAGCATGGTGGTGGGAGTGTCATGGTCTGGGGCTGCATGGGTGCTTCCGGCACTGAGGAGCTACAGATCACTGAGGGAACCATGAATGCCAACATGTACTGTGACATACTGAAGCAGAGCATGATCCCCTCCCTTCGGAGACTGGGCCGCAGGGCAGTATTCCAAAATGATAATGACCCCAAACACACCTCCAAGACCACCACTGCCTTGCTAAAGAAGCTGAGGGTAAAGGTGATGGACTGGCCAAGCATGTCTCCAGACCTAAACCCTATTGAGCATCTGTGGGGCATCCTCAAATGGAAGGTGGAGGAGCGCAAGGTCTCTAATATCCACCAGCTACGTGATGTCATCATGGAGCAGTAGAAGAGGTCTCCAGTGGCAACCTGTAAAGCTCTGGTGAACTCCATGCCCAAGAGGGTTAAGGCATTGCTAGAAAATAATGGTGGCCACACAAAATATTGACACTTTGGACCCAATTTGGACATTTTCACTTAGGGGTGTACTCACTTTTGTTGCCAGCGGTTTAGACATTAATGGCTGTGTGTTGAGTTATTTTGAGTGGACACCATATTTACACTGTTATACAAGCTGTACACTCAGTACTTTACATTGTAGCAAAGTGTCATTTCTTCAGTGTTGTCACATGAAAAGATATAATAAAATATTTACAGAAATGTGAGGGGTGTACTCACTTTTGTGAGATAGTGTAGGTATCTTCCTTATCTCCTTTTAGTGGCCATAATGCGATATTTTCCCAATTCACACTGTTTTGCTTTCTTCTTTTTTTTCTTTAATAAGATTTGATCTGCAAAGAATATATCCAGAGAACATTTGATTTAACCCGTTTGTACAGAATGAATTTACATGCAGTTCCAATGTACATTTTCTTTTTATATATACCCCCATGAAGAGATGTTACACTGCTATGTATGTTACGTACATTACATTCTTTTTTATTTGGATGATCTGTCTTGCCACAATTGGTGAATTCTCCTGTGAATGTACCTAAATTAGTATTCAATATGCAGAGCCTTGTATAATCATTTCTTACTCTCTTTTGTATGTTATTTACAGAATGTTAAAGCTCAACCCCAGGCAGATAAGGAAATAACAAATACGCTCTGTATTCATTAACATATTTATTAAAAGACACATGCGCTCTGTATTTTTTATTTATTTTTCATTTATTTAAGTAGTGTAAGTATCTGAATTTGAACTACTACCAGCCTCTTGCAGTCCCTTTACAGCGCAGCTCAGACTGGGCGAGGGAGAGGCAGCACAAGGAGCCAGTCACTTGTACTGCAATATAAGAAGTATGCTGATAAGAGGAGAGAACACGTACATTAAAATGTATTTACTTTAACCACTTCAGCTCAGCAAGGTTTACCCCCCTTACTGACCAGGCCATTTTTTGCCATACGGCACTGCATTATTTTAACTGACAATTGCGCGGTCCTGCGGCGCTGTACCCAAATAAAATATATATCCTTTTTTTCCCACAAATAGAGCTCTGTTTTGGTGGTTTTTGATCACCTCTGCAATTTTTTTTTTTTGTGCTATAAACAAAAAAAGAACGACAATTTAAAAAAAAAAACAAAACATTTTTTTACTTTTTGCTATAAAACATATTCAATAAAAAAAAAATTAATAAATTTTTTCATCAGTTTAGGCCAATATGTATTCTGCTACATTTTTTTGGTAAAAAAATCCCAATAAGCGTATATTGATTGGTTTGCACAAAAGTTATAGACACACACACTATGTGTGTTTATTTTTCTTTATTTTTTCATTATTTTTTGAAATTTTTTTTTTCACTAGTAATGGCGACGATCAATGACTTATGCCCCGTACACACGGTCGGATTTTCCGATGGAAAATGTGTGATAGGACCTTGTTGTCGGAAATTCTGACCGTGTGTGGGCTCCATCACACATTTTCCATCGGATTTTCCGACCCACAAAGTTTGAGAGCAGGATATAAAATTTTCCGACAACAAAATCCATTGTCGGAAATTCCGATCGTGTGTACACAAATCCGACGCACAAAGTGCCACGCATGCTCAGAATAAATAAAGAGATGAAAGCTATTGGCCACTGCCCCGTTTATAGTCCCGACGTACGTGTTTTACGTCACCACGTTTAGAACGATCGGATTTTCCGACAACTTTCTGTGACCGTGTGTATGCAAGACAAGTTTGAGCCAACATCCGTCGGAAAAAATCCTAGGATTTTGTTGTCGGAATGTCCGAACAAAGTCAGACCGTGTGTACGGGGCATTATAGTGAGACTGCAATATTGCGGTGAACATTCACCAGTGACACTAATACAGTGATCAGTGCTAAAAATATGCACTGTCACTGTGCTAATTCCACTGGCTGTGAAGGGGTTAACATCAGGGGCAATCAAAGGGATAAATGTGTTCCTAGGGACTAGTGATTACTGACTGGGGAAAGTAAAGATCCGTGTTACTGCTCAGCAGAAACACAGGATCAGTACATTCCCCTCTTACAGAACAGTGATCTGCCTTGTTTACATAGGCAAACCGCCATTCTGCCTGTCTCCTGAACAATGGGTAGGTCCCGGTGGACATCACATCTGCTGGACTAGCTGGTTGGCTTCCACTGTGTCCAATCACAGTGGGAGCGGGTCGCCAGCGGCGCTCGAGCGCACCCCAGAACTGGAAGTATCCAGTCACGTACTAGGTACGTGATCTGGCACAGAGTGGCCGCCCTGCCGCAGTATATGTGCGTGGGGCAGTCCGCATGTGGTTAAACCAATAAGCACTTGAATTTGACTTGGTACAAGTCCCCTCTACAGAAGAGCTCAGACTGGGAGAGCAAGGCACGGCACCAGGAGTCAGGCAGAAGTGCTGCAGTACTCAAGTGCCAACCGTATAAAGACAGGGAGATGAGCTTATCAGGCTGCTGCTTCTCCCTTCCTCATCCAATCACAATCTGGGGGAGGGACAAGACTTGTAAGTATTACTGAACTGTGGGTCTATAAAGTTATGAGAAAAGTCCTGCACAGCCACACTCAAAATAATATTCACCTTTATTGAAATATGGGCTATGATTAAGCACTGTTTGTAGTGTGAAACGCGTCAGCTTCCCTGCACTTCCTGCTGTGGCATGGATTTTTGTTGATTTTATTCAATAAAGGCGAATATTATTTTGAGTGCGGCTGTCCAGGACTTTTCTCATAACTTTGTCGTCACAAGCATTGCCGGCACCCGTGGCTTCCAGCCTGGAGGAGAGGTCTGTTCCTGACTGACCTTCCTAGAGCCGTGATATCTTTGTCTGAACTGTGGGTCTCCAGGGCTGTGCTGTTTGTCAGAGCGGCACAATTCTCAGAACTGGATGGACAGAAAGTCCTTTTGGCAAGTGAAACAGCTTTCCTTTGTGCATTTCAGCTGGAGCTCTAAATTTGGATTGGTAACACAAGATATCGTGCACATAGGGGAAAAATAAGGATTAAAAGATAATAAAAATGAAAGTATTATTCATGAAAAGGTTAAATCTGTAATTCTGTGTATTAGTTTGACCTGCCCCTATGAGTGTTGCTGACCTTCGGACAGATACAGAATAGTTTGTCTCTATCTTCTTTTCTTTTAGTTAATGATGTTCTGGGAACAATTGCAACCTGACCAGACACAACATTTCAAAACATAAGCAGGTCAGCTTGCTCCGGTCGTTCAACCATAAAGTGTGGCAGAGAGGACTGCTGTAACCGGGACTCCAAATTGCTGCATTTATAGGAGGTCTGTTTACTTGGCAATAGGAGGCGATGTGGATCTAGAATAAGAGATTTTATTCATTTCTTTGTTTCATTCTTAATTCATTCATTTTTTTATTTACTTCAAGATTATTTAATTACATATTTTTATTACTATGTATTTATTTAATCAATCAGTCAATCATTTAGTGTGTTGTGCACCGGAGGTCTCAGCGTAAGTTATACAACGTGGACCCGAGATGTGCGCATGCGCGATGAGACGGCTAATGGGCGGAAGCTAGGAATGCATATAAGGGATGAGTGGCAGGGGGCACAGCCTATCCCATGATTAAGTCAACCTATGACTGATTGACGATCGCATTTTCGGATAGGAACTTTTCCCGACCGAAAAATAGAGAACATGCTCTCAATCTTTTGCTGGCTGAAATTCCACCAGGAAAAGACCGATGGAACATACACACGGTCGCATTTTCCGACAAAAAGCTCTCATCTGAGTTTTGCTGGCGGAATTTCCGATCGTGTGTACGCGGCATAACTGACACTTGGTAGGAACCAGTGACACTAATACAGTGATCAGTGCTAAAAATTAGCACTGTCACTGCACTAATGACACTGGCTGGGAAGGGGTTTAACATCAGGGGTGATCAAAGAGTTAAATGTGTGCCTAGCCAGTGTTTTTTGTTCTATATGTGGTGCTTTTAGTAAGGGATGTGATGAATTTTCTTTCCTTGATTTGCAGGGAAAGAAAATCCATCACATCCCCACTAACAGGATGGAGCTCTGCCTTGTTTACATAGGCAGAGCTCCATCCTGTGTCTTTCCCCGCCAATTAGTGGGTGCGAGGGACATCCATTGGCACATAACTTATACCAAAACGGTTTAACTATGTCCTTTATGTAATAAAAACCTTGTCATTTTTATACCTATTGTGGAATATTGAATTTGCTTCTTTTTTTTCCCGGAACCCCCAAAAATCCAGCCAAAAAAAATTTCCTTTGTCCACACTTATCTACAAGGATGTTGGTGCCATTTTCTTGTCATTGTCACCTACCCATATTGCTACTTTCTAATGTCCCTTACAGGTGTTGTACCACACTGCTAAACCTTCTATGGATGGGTGACATTGTTTCTTTATTTCTATTAGTTTCTTTATCTGTACCTCTGAATAGTTTTATGTATAGAAGTATAAAAGCAGTGCCATTTTCTTGTCATTGTCACCTACCCATATTGCTACTTTCCAATTGTTATATTCTATTCTATGTTTTATTCTATTCTATTCCTTTATTTTCTATTCTGTTCTTTTATTTTCTATTTTACTTTGTGCTGTTGTAGTTTTTTTGTTGTATTTTCTATTTGGCCCCTTTTTTTTTCTATTCTTTTTTTTTTCTATTCTTTTATTTTGTACTCTGTTCTGTTTAAGGCTATGTTTCCACTAGTGCGACTTTTCATGCGACTTGGGACAGAAAAGTCGCATGACAAATAGTACCCCATGATTTCCAATGAGTACCGTTGATATCTGTGCGACTTCAAGTCGCAGCGACTTCAAAGCAGACCCTGCACTACTTTGGTCCCACTTTGATGCGACTTGAGGTCCATAGACACAGGCATTGCTTCAAATCGCGGTAAAAAGTCGCTGTAAAATCGCGATAAAAATTTGCGGCAAAATCGCGTGACTTTGGGGGCGCAATAGTGGAAACATAGGCTTACTCTATTATATTCTTTCCTTTTTTTCTATGCTATTTTATCTTCTTCAGAAATTCGACTTCGATTCCAAAACTATTCAAATTCAATTAGAAAAGAATTTGAATTTGGTTTGAAAATGATTTGAATTTCATCTGAACGTTTGATTTGTTATTTTCAATTTGGTTAAATTTGGTACTAATGCCACAAATTGTATTTGATATATATTTATATATTTCCGAATAACCAAAAATTATTCAAATTTAATTCAGAAAGAAATAAACCGCACATATCTATCAGACGACATTGGCCTCTGTGTAAGGCACTCGGTCCGACAGAAGCTGACCGCTTGTCCGACTTCGGACGAGCATGCTGGAAAACCAGCAGCGGACTGGCTCACGAGTGTTCTGGTGGGGGTGGCCAGAACACAATAGCACAGCGGGGGGAGATTGCTGTACTAACAACGGATCGTTAGTACAGCAGTTTCCGACCATAGCTGTTTGTTTTTAGTGTGTACCAAGCTTTAGACCGGACCTCAATTTTCAGAAGTGACTTGGTAGTTTGGCTTTACATAAATTTGCAAGTAAATGCAAAAAAGACCTCTGTTTTCTAATACACATTTTTTGAAGCCATTTAGCCTATTTTGTTTGGTATTGTTCTGTGAAGTGCTCTGCCCCTGTGCAGCTAGGTATAATTTGATCTGCAATTTTTTGTTTGTTTCCAAATATTGATCTTATTTCACAAGCTCCCCCCTTTTTTTTTTTTGTCCATGTATCAAAGCAAAACATTAGTCCAGGCTCGGATCCAAAATATATTCTTTATAACCTGTCTCGCGGGCATATAAACACATCCTTCCCCTCCGCTCCACCAACCTGAATGTCATGATTTTGCTCTACGCTGGTTTGTGCATCCAGCTGAACGGAAACCTGTTTTCTCAAATGTCATAAATGCTCATCCACCTTCCCTAAACTGGCAGGACATGTAAGATAAGCGCAAATTGCTTATTTCATGGTCAGCTCTAGTGTAATGAACACTTTTATTCTGCAGAAGTGTAAATGGTTCCAGATCGCTGGAGCGGGCGGCCGATGGAATAGATGAAAGGGGACGCTGATAAATATCCCCATGCATTGAGACTCGCGGGAAGTGCAATATATGTAGATGTTCAGTGTTGGGAAATCCCAGCGGGGAGCGGAAGGGAGCGCGCAATGTTCCTTATTGGCTGATGCGGCTTGTCAGAATCTGTTTAACTTTTAACACGCGTGTTGCGACCCTTTTCCTTCTACGGTGCGCTGATAAATCACAAAACTAAATGTATGGGAAACACAATGTTGGATAAAGAGGATTTTATCATGAGATATTGTAGACGGAGGAACAATGATGGTTGGGATTGAACGCAATACAAATACATCAGTATAAGGCATTCACCATCTCTCCTAATCACTTTTTGTAATTAGACCATTTTGAGTTAGTTTAACACAAAATTTGATAACTTGATCAATTCAGTTCGTTAACCACTTCAGCCCCAGAAGATTAGGCGGCTCAATGACCAGAGCATGTTTTACAATTTGGAACTGCGCTGCTTTAACTAGTAATTGTGCAGTCATACTATGTTGTACCCAAACAAAATTTGCGTCCTTTTTTTCCCACAAATAGAGCTTTCTTTTGATAGTATTTGATTGCCTCTGCGATTTTTATTTTTTGCGATATAAACGGAAAAAGACCGAAAATTTTGAAAAAAAAAAATATTTTCTACTTTTTGTTATAAAAAAAAAATCCAATAAACTCAATTTTAGTCATACATTTAGGCCAAAATGTATTCAGCCACATGTTTTTGTAAAAAAAAAAATGTCAATAAGCGTATATTTATTGGTTTGCGCAAAAGTTATAGCGTCTGTTAGGGTACATTTTCTGGAATTTACGCAGCTTTTAGTTTATGACTGCCTATCTTATTTCTTGAGGTGCTAAAATGGCAGGGCAGTACAACCCCCCTAAAATGACCCCATTTTGGAAAGTAGACACCCCAAGGAAATTGCTGAGAGGCATTTTGAGCCCATTGAATATTTTATTTTTTTTGTCACGTGATTGAAAAATGACAAAAAAAAAAAAAATACACAAAGTTGTCACTAAATGATATATTGCTCACACAGGCCATGGGCATATGTGGAATTGCACCCCAAAATACATTCTGCCACTTCTCCTGAGTATGGGGATACCACATGTGTGGCACTTTTTGGGAGCCTAGCTGTGTACGGGGCCCCGAAAACCAAGCACCACCTTCAGGATTTCTAAGGGCGTAAAATGGTGATTTCACTTCCTCACTACCTACCACAGTTTTGGAGGCCCTGAAATGTCCAGATAGCACAAAACCTCCCCAAATAACCCCATTTTGGAAAGTAGACACCCCAAGGGGTTAACTGGGGGGGTGATCGGGGGGGGTGACAAGTGTACCTACGTGAACTGGTGTCAGTGTAGTGTTGGTGCACTTAAGCTGGCCATACACCTATAGATTATCTGCAGATTTTCTATGGTTAGATGGAAAAAGTGGAAGATTCCTCCATCCACACAGTTTAGCGAACATGGAGAAATCTGTTGCACTTTTTCCATCTAACCATAGAAAATCTGCAGATAATCTATAGGTGTATGGCCAGCTTTACTGTGAGATGTCTCACAGCCTGCCTATCCAACCCTTCTCACTAAGGATGTGCTTTGGCGTGATCGCACACTACACGTGCAGAGCCCGCCAGGAAGTTGGCGCTGCGCTAATCACAGGCAGTGAGAAATTTTCCCGATGTGCGGCTGAAGAGATCGGGAAATGTCTCACTGCCTATAATTTGCACAGCGCCGTGACGACTTCCTGGCAGGCTCGGCACGTGGAGAGTGTGCGAATACGCCCAAGCTCATCCTTACTTCTCACTCTATGGAGTCCTCCCACAGAAGTGATCCCGTGACCCGTGACCTCAGGACCCAGCTTCTTCCTGATGGCCACAGGATCTGCTCCAGGCTGAGGAGCAACAACGACTGCAGCTTCCCATTTCTGCATAGAATAATGGATCCAGATCTGATGCTTCCCTACGGACCGCTGACACACAGATGAGCCTTTGTATTTCTTGTTTCCTGTAAGTGTGATTTTATCTGTGCCATTAAAAGCTGTCTCTAATACTACACTCAGGTGGCGCTTCCTTTTCTACCTTCTTCTTGCCTAAACTGGCACTAGAGCTGGGAGTTATTATTGAGTAAATTGGTACTAAGGGTCAGGAGTTATACGGTCAGAGGCTGAGTACACCTGAGTTCCTAATAAAAGGCTATGCAAGCCCTCCAAACAATGATTGAATCAATATCCATCTGTTTCTAAAAATGTGTGCTGATTGGAAAATATACACCACTGATTTGCATCCTATTAAACTGGGCACAAAGTAAATTTGTGTTCATCTCACCCGGTAATATTTTATGTATGTGCATGGCATCTGATCTTGCCATCAGTTGCAGAAGAATACATCCACGGTGTGCAATGATCTGCTTTTTGTTGGGTTAAAAAAATAATTATTTTTATTTTTAAAGAATTTTCTTCAGCATGAAATCTTAGTTCTTCCAATATATACACAGCTCCCCCTACCTTCCAATGTCGGACATTACACATACACAGACTTTAGAAAGTGGCTCTGTAAGTTTCTAAAACAATATTTGCAGGATTTCATCATGAATTATCCACACCATCAAGGCAGGCCAATTTAAAAAAATGTGCTGCCAACGCACTACAGCACACCACGAATGTTACAGGCAATATTTGTGCCAGCGCACGCAATGCACAGTAGTGTGTCGCTAAGTTGCAATACATTACTGTCAACAAGGTGCATTGGGGTGCTATTCATAATGAATCGCAATGCTATGCATCAACGCATCTAACATGTGTTGTCTCACATGCAGTAATTCAGTGGAAATGTGCATATTGCTTTAACGTGAATGGACCCATAAGGGTAAGTCCAATCACAAAAATCTGATATAAGCTGTAAAATGCTATTTTCATTTCAAAGTCATTTTTGATATATTTTTTAAATCAGTAGATTTCATTATAGTAATACCCGGTGATCCTGCCAGGAAGGTGCCTGTTCAGGCTTGTCCTGCGGTAGGGTAACAACGCTCTGCCCCTGCTTCCAAATTGTTCTCCAGCATTGACACTCATGTGCTCCTATAAGGGCTCATGCACACTGCAGCTCAAAGAAGCGTCTCCTACAGGCTTCTGAGCTCTTTTAAACTCTTATTTTTTCTGCCTGGAAACTCCCCTCCATGTTAGCCAATGTGTCCATGCACACAATGGCTTTTTCAGGCATTTGCCCCTACAGGCAGAAACAACACTCGACCAAACTCACATTTTTGAGAGGAGCTAGTGCCCCAAATAGCTCAAAAAAGCTCAAAAGAGTTTAAAAGAGCTCAAAAAAGCTCAAAAACGTACAAAAACGCTTGTTCCAGCTTTTTGTTTTGTTTATACAGTGGTTAAGAAAATACTATCCAGGAGGGTTTGCGAAAAAAAAAAATGCTTATGCTCAAAAAAGCTCAAAGGAGCTTGAGGAAGCTCAATAAAAAAACATGCCCAAGAGCACAAAAAAGTACACACTTCTTCAAGCTGAAATAAAAGCTCAAATGCCTGTAAAAGCACCTTTTTTTTGAGCTGCAGTGTGCATGAGCCCTTAGAGATTACAAGAGGCCATGTTGTTACAAATTGGGTTGACATATTCTACTGTTGTCACCATCAGAAAACTTGTCCTAAGAGATTCAGGAAGACAGAAAGGGCTGCAGAAGATCAAAAAAGGATATTGAACTGCATAAAGTTATCATTTGTGCAGTACGCTGACATTTAGTGTCAGTTTTGGGCCACTACTTGTTTACTATGCAATTTTTGTATCTTCCTCAGTCCTCCCCTTCTGTTTAGAGCTAGTTGACTTAGTCCTAGCTAGACCCTCTCCATTCCTTCAATGTTGCTACAGGCGGTATTAGTTATTCACAGAGACAGGGCTTAGGAAAATCATTGTCTTCTTATACTTCAAAAACTGGAAAAACATCTTCTGTACTGCAATTATCTGAAGTAAAAATTGTGTTGGATTCAGTTTCTGTGTCGTATTGAAGAGTTAAAGTGGTTGTATACCTATATTTGTAACTTTTACCTACAGGTAAGCCTATAATAAGGCTTACCTGTAGGTAAAAAAAATATCTCCTAAACCTGTAAGGTTTAGGAGATATTCCCCTCGCAATGAGCCGCTAACTGCAGCGGCGCATGCGCACAGGGGACTCTCGGCTGACAGCCCGGCATGCCGGGCAGAAGTCTCCCGCGCGCATGCGCGGGAGTGACGACATCGCGGCTCCGGCCACTCACAGCGCCAGAGCCGCGATACCCGGAAGACACGCCGAGGGGAGATGTCGGCTCCCTCGGCGTGGACCAGGTGAGATGCCGGCGCCTCGTTCTAAGGTAAGTATCTCATAATGAGCTAGTATGCGGTGCATACTAGCTCATTATGCCTTTTCCCTTGCAGGTGTAAAAAAAAAAAAAAAATGACAGCGGGTATACAACCGCTTTAAGCTGCCTGTGGATGGTGCAGACTAAGCAGGTGACCATACTGTTTGGGCAGAATGGGTCTAAAGAGATATGTCAACGCATAAGCTGGCATTGGAAACAGAACAAAGGAAGAAAACAGGTAAAACAAGTACAGTATGTTCTAAAAGAAAACAATGTTGCAATTGTTTATGAGACATAGTTTTCTAATTTAGGGTAAAGCCCAACGTTGGGCTTATTGCTTTTTGTGAAAGTTTCCCCAGCCTATAAAATAGAAAAAAAAAAAAAAAACGGCAAGGGCTGCTATACGCATCTTCAATATGGAGCTTCCCCAGCAGTACCTCTTCTCAGCCACAGGATGTCCTCAGTCTTCCCGGTTAAAGGACACCGAGCAGCACTCAAGCTCGAAAGACTGAGCAGATTCTGTTAGTAGAAGGTGTCCTGGTTCCACCTGTGAAGATTGGCAAGTGTGATAAACCCCAAATTGTGTGGACAAATGGTATGGAACACAATGCCATCCTCATGTTACCACAAATTCAAAAGTCTGTAACAAGATGGTCATATTAAAATCTTCTGCCTGTGATAAGCAGCCAAGAAAGAATGCACATTCAACAAAAATAAGTCCATTTAGAAGGAACACATCAAAAACCTTAACTAGCAAGAGACTTCAAAAGACCTCTGATGGGACTCTGTGAGGCTATTGACCTATTCTATATCTGAACTCCACACAATCAAACTTTATCCACTTCCGGACCGCCGCATGCCGATATACGTCCTAACATTGAAGAGGAATAGCGTTGTTATTGGAGCTGCCATAACCCCGGTACCTTCTTCTTCGGCCAGCGGTCCGGTTTCCGATAATAGTGGTCTATGCGGCGGATTTGCCACAAAATCAATTTTATCGGCGGCGGGAGAGGCCCCCCCCTCCTGCCACGCTACGGTGCCTTCCGTATCCTTGTCCTTGCTGGGTAAGGAGACAAGAAGGGGAAGATGGCCCCCACCCGTGTCCATACCATTGCAGGATGGAAGCGATGTCAAAACGTCACTTCCGCCCATAGCTCTTAAAGGGACATTTTTTTAAAAAATGTTTTCAATTACCAATTTTTTTTTGTTTTAATTGCATTTTAATGTAAATATGAGATCTGAGGTCTTTTTGAACCCAGATCTCATATTTAAGAGGTCCTGTCATGCTTTTTTTCTATTACAAGGGATGTTTACATTCCTTGTAATAGGAATAAAAGTGACAGAATTTTTAAAAGAAAAAGAACAGTGTAGAAATAAAAAATTAAGGGTAAAATAAATTTGAAAAACATTTTTAAAAACACGCCCCGTCCCACCGAGCTCGCATGCAGAAGCAAACGCATACGTGAGTAGCGCCCGCATATGAAAACGATGTTCAAACCACACATGTGAGGTATCACCGTGATCGGTAGAGCGAGAGCAATAATTCTAGCCCTAGACCTCCTCTGTATCTCAAAACATGCAGCCTGTAGAATTTTTTAAACATTGCCTATGGAGATTTTTAAGGGTAAAAGTTTGTTGCCATTCCACAAGCGAGCGCGATTTTGAAGAGTGACATGTTGGGTATCAATTTACTCGACGTAACATTATCTTTCACAATATAAGAAAAGATTGGGCTAACTTTACTGTTGTCTTATTTTTTAATTCGAAAAAGTTTTTTTTTTCCCAAAAAAGTGCGATTGTAAGAACGCTTCGCAAATACGATGTGACAGAAAGTATTGCAACGGCCGCCATTTTATTCTCTAGGGCATTCGAAAAAAAATGTTTAATGTTTGGGGGTTCTAAGTAATTTTCTAGCAAAAAAAATGTTTTCAGCTTGTAAATAACAAATCTCAAAAAGAGGCTCGGTCTTTAAGTGGTTATACATGTTCCTTAATTCTTACAATAATGGAGTTACCCTCCTGAAAAGTTGCTACACCAATATAGAAGAGGATACAACTCAGTTAGACTCCAGTCATATTTGGTATGTAGCAAATCATAGTTCACTCTGCTAAATAATAAACCAGCAAAACTGATCATACATTCGTTTTGCACAAGTGGAGCAAAATTAAATGTTCTCAGGCTATTCCCTCTATAGGTTGTTATTCATTTATAAAAAAATTCCACATTATGGCCAGTAGATGGAGCTGAGGATCATAGGAAATATGTTTTTATTATTGGGCAACCAAAGATAATTAATGGAGAGAAAGAACATTACAAATCATGAAGAACACTTCAGTCCTCCAGTCCCGTTTCTCAGATATCACTAATTACATCAGGAGTGGAAAACACCAGAGTGGAAAAGGATTAGAAAAAAAGGCTCACCAACCAAAACTAAATGTGATATTTAAAAAATGAAAGTGATATTAAAGCCTTGTCTTTTTATTTTCTCTAAATAACAAACATGTTATACTTACCTGCATTGTGTAATAGTTTTGCACAGAGCAGCCCGGATCCTCCTCTTCTCAGCTGCTGGCTCCTCCTCCCTGCCGGGTGCCCCCACAGCAAGGAGCTTACTATGGGGACACCCAAGCAGGCGTACTCCCGACTTGCGGCTCTATATATCCATTCACACACGGAGCCGTGGCTCAACCCCACCCCTTCCATTTCCTGATTGGTTAACTACTTGTGATTGACAGAAGCCAAAAGACAATTAGGGGTGCGAGTCTCTGGAGGGGCAAGGCTCTTGTGCGCATCACTGGATCCAGAGGGGCTTAGGTAAGTATTAGGGGGCTGCTGCACACAGAAGATTTTTTACATCCATGCATAAAATGCATGAAGGTAAAAAACCTTGTGCCTTTACAACCACTTTAAGTAATCGCTCCAGCTCAGAGCCCGCCTGCATAAAAGGCATTCGGTTTAGTTAAGCTGCTTGTCATTGCAAGTACTGGAATGGGAAAAAATCAAATGCTACTCATTCATAAATATAGTAGTTCAGGAAAATACTTCATTATGACCACTAGGTATTTGGTAGAAAGATCTGGATGCCGCACACTGGATAAAGTAGAAAACTTGTCTTTATTGTAGAGATAGGACCATCAAAAGTACAAGACAATCATGCAGGATGTACAGGATCAGCTGACGCGTTTCACACTCCAAACTGAGTGCTTACTCATAGCTATGAGTAAGCACTCAGTTTCGAGTGTGAAACGCGTCAGCTGATCCTGTATATCCTGCATGATTGTTTTGTACTTTTGATGGTCCTATCTCTACAATAAAGACAAGTTTTCTACTTTTTCCAGTGTGCGGCATCCAGATCTTTCTACCAAGTACCTTGCTCTATTCAGCATTTAGCCAGTACCTGGGACTCTTCAACTCTGAAGGCTTCACATTAACTTTACACCTGGGTCTGGATCCACTTGAGCGGTGAAACACTCTCCCTGCTATAACTGCATCTACGAATTATGACCACTAGATGGCGCTAAGGATCATAGGAAATTCCTTAGATCCTCAGCTCCACCTAGTGGCCATTATGTGATATTTTCCCAAATCACTCTCTATTTTATGAATGAATAACAATCGACCGGTAGAGGAAATAGCCTGAGGACAGTCGATTTTGCCCCATTTGCACAGAAAAAAAAACATCAAGCAATGGACGACTTCATCTTTTTCAGCCCCTACTTTTCTATA
Organism: Lithobates clamitans; assembly: GCA_037952925.1. Classification (NCBI taxonomy): domain Eukaryota; kingdom Metazoa; phylum Chordata; class Amphibia; order Anura; family Ranidae; genus Lithobates; species Lithobates clamitans. The sequence continues at coordinate 1,573,730 of JBBGZY010000975.1, read as the reverse complement.
TTTCTATCGATAATTGTGATTAGCCATTTACCAGTCCATGATGTGTTTTCTGTTTATTGTTGCCCATTGCCAGACAACCTAAGATGACTAAAGGCTATAAAACCTTGTGAAGAAGCCCCCGGTCCTTTAGCCAAGTCCTGTTTCCCAGATATTGCTAATTAAATCAGGACGAGGGAGTGGAAAACACAAATTTTAGAACTAGGCTTGCCAAAATTAAATGTGATGTTTAAAGGATTAAGCAATCGCTCCAGATCAGAGCCCGCCTGCATGAAAGCCATTCGGCTCGGTTAGGCTGCTTGTCATTGCTGGTACAAGCATCGGAAAGGGTAAATCGTATCATGCTATCTGTGAAGGATGCAAAGGAAATTTCACTGGAAATGGCACATGTTCTGCGGGTAATACCAGAGGGGTGATGTATCGGGCCCGGCAGACGGCACAGAACATTAAATATAACAGCTCTTTTCCCCAGGCTATGCACTAATGCAGCAGCTCTTGGCTGAAACAGACTGGAGCTATTTCTGTCACTGAAGACAAGAATCTTTTTTCTTGGTTACTTCTTAAAGCCGAACTCCAGGCAAATTTAAGAAACACCATTTAATTAAAGTGGCTGTAAACCTCAAACATGAAAAATGAACACAGCATATCCCTCTATAGCGTGCACTTGTCTCATTCCAGAGCACTAAGTGTCATTTCTGTCTGCTGCTTCATTCTTCTGCTATCAGCATGAATCACTTCTGACAAGTTTTCCTGACACCAAGAGAAAAAAGGTGACAGGGGAGGGATTTCCAGCACACAGCCTGTGATTGATAGCCTCAGCTCTGTTTCCTCTGTTTCTGTGTGCTGTGTGAACGCGGTGTGTCCAGGGCTGATGCAAGGATTTTCATCTACTCAGGTAAATGGTGCATTTTTCGGCCTCCCCACCCCATCTTTCCCCCACCCTGCTCCCCTCCACACCTACAGTGTGTAATGAGGCCACACCCCTTCCCGGGTTGTGCATTCTCCGTTTACCATTACTGGCTACGGGCAGCTGGCACATGAGGCAAATTAAATACAAAGAACTAAAAACCATTTTCCATGGGACTTTAAATGAGGTATACATTTTTATTTGCATAAAAATGTTTATTGAGCAATAGATGAAACTCTTTTGCATAAGAATATTTTTAAAAACAGCAGGCTGATTTGTAAACACTACCGTGTATCGGCATACAGTCGACATAGTATTCATATAATAATACATATGCAAATTCTACTATTCCAAGTTTTTTACAAAACATAATAATGGGTACATCCTTTAGCTCAACGCGTTTCGTGACAATACTCTCACTTCATCAGGAATAGATGCCCATTGAAAATCTGCAAACCAAAGAACACCTTCATAGAGTATGTTCAAAAATTCCCTCAAAACAGGGGGAAGGGTGGAGATGATGTGGTGATATTTATATATATATATATATATATATATATATATATATATATATATATAGATAGATGTCCAATAATAGAACTATACTTACAAATCAGCTATATAGCAATCTAAGATAACACCTCCAAATGGAAACCACCGCCAGGTGTCTGGCTCGGGAGTTGTGTATGGAAGACATGGTACCCCAATGGGAAACCGAGGAGCAGTTCCTGAAATTATATGCATGGGATTAGAAAGCCTATTGCCCATCATCAAACAAAATCTTTTTTGATGTACCCAGTAGAAGAGAGGCACAGTGCTAGGGAACAGAGGACAGATATTTTACTGGAGTCCCAAAACCATTTTTGACATTTTTTTTTTTTTTTACATGTTTTAAAAATCTTTTTAGGCCTGAAGATTACTTAAAACCCCTAGAACATTATATCATTTCTGGAAGCAGACACCCTGGAGAATAAAATGTTGGTAGTCCCATTTTTTTAAATGTTACATGATAGTAGCGCAATGGTTTATGAAACACAAAATTTCAGTAAAAAGTACACTACGGTTACAGGGTCTTGAAAAAGTATTCATACCCCCTGAAATGTTCCACATTTTGTCATGTTACAATCAAAACCGTAAATGTATTTTATTGGGATTGTATGTGATAGACCAACACAAAGTGGCACATAATTGTGAAGTGTAAGAAAAATTATAAATTGTTTTCAAAATGTTTTACAAATAAATATCTGAAAAATGTGGCGTGCATTTGTATCCGGCCCCCCTGAGTCAATACTTTGTAGAACCCCCTTTCACTGCAATTACAGCTGCAAGTCTTTTGGGGGATGTCTCTACCAGCTTTGCACATCTACAGAGTGACATATTTGCCCATTCTTCTTTGCAAAATAGCTCAAGCTCTGTCAGATTGGATGGAGAGCGTCTGTGAACAGCAATTTTAAAGTCTTGCCACAGATTCTTAATTGGATTTAGGTCTGGACTTTGACTGGGCCATTCTAACACATGAATATACTTTAATCTAAACCATTACATTACAGCTCTGGCTGTATGTGTAGGGTCATTGTCCTGCTGGAAGGTGATTCTTCATTCCAGTCTCAAGTCTTTTGCAGACTCTAACAGGTTTTCTTCTAATGTTGCATACACACGACCGGACTCTCTGTCAGAATAGACTCCGTCAGTCTTTCCGACGAAGTTCCGACGGAGTTCCACTGAAACGGACTTGCCTTCACACGATCACACCAAAGTCCGTTCCTTTAGAACGCGATGACGTACGACGGGACTAGAATAAGGAAGTTCAATAGCCAGTAGCCAATATCTGCCCTTGCGTCGTTCTTGGTCCGTCGGACTAGCATACAGATGAGCGTATTTCCCGATAGGAACTGACTCCATTGGAAAAATTTGAAACATGTTCTATTTCTAGGTCCGTCAGAATTTTCGAAAGAAAAGGTCTGATGAACCCCACACTTGATCGGAATGTCTGACGGAATGGTTCCGTCTGACCTTTTCTGCAGGAAAGTCTGGTCGTGTGTACGCGGCATAAGATTGCCCTGTATTTGGCTCCATCCATCTTCCCATCAATTCTGGCCAGCTTCCCTGTCCCTGCTGAAGAAAAGCATCCCCACAACATGATGCTGCCACCACCATGTTTTACGGTGGGGATGGTGTGTTCAGGGTGATGTGCAGTGTTGGTTTTCTGCCACACATAGCGTTTTCCTTTTAGGCCAAAAAGTAACACTTTGGTCACATCTGACCAGAGCACCTTCTTCCACATGTTTCCTGTGTCCCCCACATGGCTTCTCACAAACTGCAAATGGGACTTCTTATGGCTTTCTTTCAACAATGGCTTTTTTCTTGCCACTCTTCCATAAAGACCAGATTTGTGGAGTGCACAACTAATAGTTGTCCTGTGGACAGATTCTCCCACCTGAGCTGTGGATCTCTGCAGCACCTCCAGATTTACCATGGGCCTTTTGTCTGCTTCTCTGATTAATGCTCTCTTTGCCCGGCCTGTCAGTTTAGGTGGATGGCCATGTCTTGGTAGGTTTGCAGTTGTGCCATACTCTTTCCATTTTCGGATGATGGATTAAACAGTGCTCTGTGAGATGTTCAAAGCTTGGGATATTTTTTTATAACCTAACCCTGCCTTAAACTTCTCCAAAACTTTATCCCTGAAGTGTCTGGTGTGTTCCTTGTCCTTCATGATGCTGTTTGTTCACTAAGGTTCTCTAACAGACCTCTGAGGGCTTCACAGAACAGCTGTATTGATACTGAAATTAAATTACACATGGATGGACTCTATTTACTAATTAGGTGACTTCTGAAGGCAATTGGTTCCACTAGATTTTAATTAGCGATATCATAGTAAAGGGGGCTGAATACAAATTCAGGCCACACTTTTCAGATATTTATTTGTAAAAGAAATTGAAAACCTTTTAGCATTTACCTTCCACTTGACAATTATGTGCCACTTTGTGTTGGTCTATCACATAAAATCCCAATAGAATGTGGAAAAATCCCAATAAAATGTGGACAATTTCAAGGGGTAAAAAAAATAAATGCAATTTATTACCTGATTTTCTGGTAAAATATAAAAGATGAGATAGTGCCAAGTAAATAGACACCCAACAAGTCCAACCTTAAAATTGTGTTCACCCGTTAAATGGTGAAAAACCTCAATACTCTATGTTTTCATTGTCAACATTTTAAAAGCCCCTACAGATAATCAGATGGTGTTACACAGGAGTTCTGGTGCTAAAATGATTGCCCTCACTCTGACGTACATGGTGATATATTATATAGGGCAATCGTTTTCCTACATAGGTGACCTAACATATGTGTTTTTTGTGTGTGTGTGGGGAGGAGGAGGGTCTACGTTTTTTTAAATTATTGTTTATTTGTCTATTTAAATAGTTACAACTTTTTAAATATGTGTTGATTAATTTTTTTACATGACTTTATTGTTATCACATAGGGGACCAATAGTCCATGTGTGATAGCATACAGGTGACAGGTTCTCTTTATGAGACATCCAGGGTCTATTAGACCCTGGATGTCTCCTCTCTACTCTACTATTGGTGTTCCATCACCGGCTTCCCCAGGCACTGATCTCGGTGACTGACAGCTCAGGACCAGGAAGTGACATCATACACGTCACTTCCTGGTCACCTCCTGGTCTGGTCTGACACCGGAGGGAGTCTCAACGGACAGATCACCCTTGAGCTCCCGCCACCCTTCTTGTGACACCCTCCATGACCACACCGGGGCCCGCAGCTGGAACAGCAGAGCCCGGTAAACATGGGGGTCACACAGGGGAGGGCGGCACATTGCGGCGATTGTGGAATTGCTCTTCGGCTTTACAGCTGCTTGTATCACTTCCACAGTGAAAGCCGACAGTCACATTTACAAAAGTATGCACACTCCCAGCCGCTATAGCAGCCAGGAGTGTGTTAAAGCACATGTCTGCAGCACAATAAAAATGAGGATCCCCAAGAGCTCGCACCATGCAGGGCACAGGAGATTTTTATTTCCATCTCCCTATTATATGCCTGTGAGGCAATTCTGCTATTACGGAAGAAGCCAGAGGCCCCTACCCTTTCTTTCTGTAAAGGTCTAATTAACAAAACGTTGCCCCTGTATAAGGCCACTTATTTTAGTAGGGGGTTGCCCAAAAAAGTTTGAAAAGGTGTGGCAGAGTTGGCTGTTGGCCACAACCACTCTAGATTAAGACCTCCCTGCTGACACCCGATTAGGAGCCCTTTTTTGTTGCTTCTGTGAGTCCGGGACTTCCGTTTTCAGCCAAGGGTGCCTTATTGTTCCGAGTATTTAAATACTTCATAGTGGAATTTGAAACTACTATATTATAAGCTGGGCTGATGTCCTTATTGCTTATTTTTGTAGGAATGTTACACATATGGGGAGATTAATGGGTGATTACATAGTAGTTTTTTTTTAGGTAGGTTTACTGGTCTGGGTGAGTTTTGTTGCTCTTATATACAATGTTGTTGGTTGTACTGTTTTTTTTTTTCCTTCTCTGTTCTCTGCATAAAGAATAATAAAAATAATTTCCCCAAAAATCTGAATCCCCAACAAGTGGCTGGGAATTCAGATTTTCATAGGCGTGCGCACAGGGTGTGCCAGGTGTGCCTGGGCACACCCTAATCACCACATCCACATGCACATTAGTATTATTGTTCTGTGTGTCGACAGGAAGATAGAAAAGATCTCCTTCTTACTGGCTCTGTCACAAGTGTCTACGCACTTCTCTTTCACTTGGCTGGCAGGGGGGTCAATGTCCTTTGGCCATATATATGTAGATACACAAACGTGTTGAGCTTTATTCAATAGGCCGTGCACACCTTTGGGGTCCCCGTGATGTAAATGTAAGCAGGCTGTCTTATGCACAGTTAGACATAATAAAGCAAAACACCAAGGTTTACTCTCCATTGAGACTGAGGCATCCCTTCACTCCGTGTTGATCCCGCTAGGTTCCTCCCACCTCTCGCAACTCCAGTTCAGCAGCGATTGTTGTTTCTGTGCTGGACTGGTGGTGCTTCTGCTACCGCCCATGTGGGTGGGAATTGTTGTTCATTAAGGGGGCGTGGAGAGAGAGAAGCGGGTGTTCTGCCCTTCATCTGGGACTCAGAGAGAGGAGGAGCAGTAGCGGACTGGAGAGCAGGTGGAAGCTAGTGTGAGTTGGAGGCAGCGGTTGATTCTCACAAAAAAGTGCTGCTTGTCCTGGTGCGCGATGTGTGACCTGTGCTGAGCTGGGTAAAGGTGAGAGCAGGGACGATGCCAGCATAAGCTTCTCCTGGGAGACCACCAGCTTTAGCGCCCCCCCTCCTGGCGCCCTAGGCCGCCATCTCAGCTTCCTTATGTTGGTGTCGGCTATGGGTGTGTCCCTTCCCTCCAATGAGCTCTCAGAGCACTCCTAACTGAACTCTGCAGAGTGTATCTTCACCTCTCCGCCCCCTGTTTCCTGACAGCTCAGACACGCTTTATAAATTAAGAACTTTGAACAGATGTAAATAAGAGAAGACCGCAGATAAACAGGTACAACTTATGTAGGAGGATTTGTTTGATCTCTGTGAATCACCGGAGGCCAGTCACCTCACTGGGTATATATAAGGTTCTACAACCACTTTTACCACTTGGCAACCAGCCGCCGTCATTATACGGAGCAGGTCGACACGCTCCCGCAAATCTCTGTAGCTGTATGGTGGCTCCTTTTAAGAGCCATAGCAGGCGATGTCCACCGGCCACCCACGATCGCGGGCACGAGAGCCAGAATGGGAATTTGTGTGTTTAAACAAGCAAAGGGTTCTGCACCAATTTGGTGCAAATGCTGTGCGATTTTGAGCCATACAAATCAATGGCTCAAATCGCACTCCAGAGACACTGCATGTAATTCGCACAGGAATGTGCTGCGAATCCTGTGCGAATTAGATGCGGTGTCTCGCACCGCAGCAGTGTGAACCCAGGCTCAAACTTATTTTCGCACACTTCTAGGCATAAGTATCTGAATTCTTCTTCATAGTGGCCCTATTTCTTCTCCTTAAAACAGCAGCTCTCTCAGGCTGGGAAAGGGAAAAAAAAAAAACATTGGGGCCAATCAGGCTTTGCTGCATGCACATGTGACAGATGTGACAGGACAGTTGACAGAAGGAGAGAGCTGGGTGCTAATGTGTAGCTGCTCTGCCATTGTCCACGCAGAGGCTGGAGCTGGGGTGGTGACACCATAGTATTCCTCCATTCCAAATCTAAGGGGTGTATTAAAAAAAAAAATACTGTTTATCTTTTGAAACTGTATTTACACACGTCTTGTGCGAATGAAAGTTCTTCATTCATGCAGAAGAGAGCGAGTCAGGAAAGTACTGCATTATGGCCACTAGATGGAGCAGGTGATCATTGGAATTCAAGTGATTGAAAAGTCAAGTGATTGTAAAACAAAAAGAAATTAATAAAAAAAAAAATAACAACATGTTATACAGTGGTTTTGCACAGAGCAGCCCCGATCCCCCATTTCTCAGGTCCCCCGCCGGCGCTCTGGGCCCCTCATCCTTGCCGAGTGCCCCCATAGCAAGTGACTTGCTGTGGGGGCACTTGTGCATGCTCCTGAGCCGGCTCTCAGGTAGCCAGTGAGGGGCTGACCAATCGGGATAGGGCTCAGGTAAGTATTGGGGGGGGGGCTGCACACTGAAGGTTTTTTGCTTCATATTGCCTCATTGCCAACATCGCCCCCCCCCCCCGCATCCTCAGAGGACCCCTAGAAACATGTATGGTTTCGATTTTTTTCTTCAGGCTGGTCACATAATGTGCTGGGTCCTCATTACTCCTTGGGCTTCTTCCAGTGTTGGACTACCATTGATGTAGCAGAAGCTGGTTCTCTGCATTGTTCTTTCTCACCTACGGTATATATACACTCACTGGCCACTTTATTAGGTACACCTATTCAATTGCTTGGTAGCACAAATTGCTAATCAGCCAATAACATGGCAGCAACACAATGCATTTAGGCATCTAGACATGGGGAAGATGACTTTCTGAAGTTCTAGCCGAGCATCAGAATGGTTAAGAAAGAGAATTCAAGTGACTTTGAACGTGGCATGGTTGTTGGTGCCAGGCGGGCTGGTCTGAGTATTTCAAAAACTGCTGATCTACTGGGATTTTCACACACAACCATCTCTTGGGTTTACAGAGAATGGTCCAAAAAGAGAAAATATCCAGTGAGCGGCGGTTGTGTGGAGGAAAATGCCTTGTTGATTTCGGAGGTCAGAGGAGAATGGGCAGACTGGTTGGAGATGATAGAAAGACAACAGTAACTCAAATAACCAATCGTTACATCCAAGGTATGCAGAATACCATCTCCGAATGCACAACACATCGAACGTTGAAGCAGATGGGCTACAGCAGCAATGGACCACACCGGGTGACACTTCTCTTAGCTGAAAGCAAGAAACTGACACAGGCTCACCAAAGTTGGACAATAGAAAGTTGGAAAAACGTTGCCTGGTCTGATGAGTTTTGATTTCAGCTGTGACATTCAGATGGTCGGGTCAGAATTTGGTGTAAATAACATGAAAGTATGGATCCATCCTGCCTTGTATTAACGGTTCAGGCTGATGGTGGTGTAATGGTGTGAGGGATATTTTCTTGGCACGCTTTGGGCCCCTTAGTACCAATTGAGCATCATTTAAACACCACGGCCTACCTGAGTATTGTTGCTGACCATGTCCTTCCCTTTATGACTACAGTGTACCCATCTTCTGATGGCTCCTTCCAGCAGGATAATGCACCATGTCACAAAGCTCCAATCATCTCACCACTGGACAATGAGATCACTGTACTCCAATGGCCTCCACAGTCACCAGATCTCAATCCAATAGAGCACCTTTGGGGATATGGTGGAACGGGAGATCCTCATCATGGATGTGCAGCCGACAAATCTGCAGCAACTGCGTGATGTTATCATGTCAATATGGACCAAAATCTCTGAGGAATGTTGTTGATTCTATGCCATGAAGAATGAAGGCAGTTCTGAAGGCAAAAGGGGGGGGGGGGGTCCAACCCGGTACTAGCAAGGTGTACCTAATAAAGTGGCCGATGAGTGTACTTTTTTTGTTGTCGTGTCGAACTGCATCAGATTGTAATTGTTTTGTGATACATGTGGTAACTGACGTATAGTGGCAGTTTAGGGTCATACTTAAGTCTACTAAAGTGATTTGGTATATTCCTCTGCTATTCCATCTTTTAATGTGCTTTTTGGCTGGAGCTCTGATTTAAATTATGTATTCATTGAAAAAAAAAAAAAAAAGTAAATTTAATTTGAGGACATCTTTTGGCTGGAAGGAAGTACTGCGGGGAAAGCTCTGGATTGAAACAATATTGCAGAAATAGACTTTTTTTTCTTCTATCTTTTATTACGATACTCATTTTTACCTTGTTATTTTTGGCTGGAGTTCTGCACAGATCAGCCTTTTTCTGACACTTTTTATTTACAACTTTAAGCAGAGACTTTTTAGTAGAGACCCTAGGAAATAAAATGGCGACCATTGCAATTTTTGATGTCAGTCGGTATGTGCGCAGCGTTTTTGTAAACGCAATGCTTTTGGAAAAAATACACTTTAATGAATTGAAAAAAAAAAACCCACAATATTTTAACCAAATTTTTTGGTAAATTGACGTGGAGTAAATAGTTACCTAATATGTCACGCTTTAAAATTGCGCACGCTCGTGGAATGGTGACAAACTACGGTACTTAAAAATCACCATAGGTGCGGTAATTCCTCACATGTGTGGTGCGACTACTGTTACATATGAGCGCATGAAAAAAAAAAATTGTCCCCCCAGTGTAGATCCAACGTCAATCACAATGAACGCCAGCTGCCGACCCCCCCCCCCAAAAAAAAAGGTCTGCACCCACTGCTGGCTCCCACCAAATGACAGCTCTTTTTATCCCCAGGGTTAGGGGGATGGCGAAGAGGACCTTGTCCCCATCTTGGCCTGGTATGGTTCAGGAGTGGGGGGCCCACTCGTCCTCCCCTATCCTGGCCTGCCAGGCTACATGCTCAGATAAGGGTATGGTATGGATTGTAGTGGGGGGCATACGCTGTTTTATTTTTTTTTATCTTGGCATTTGGTTCCCCCTTAAAATCTGTTCCAAAGGCGAAGGGCTTGGTATGGATTGGGGGGACCCTCACGCAGTTTTTCTAAAAAAAAAAAATGTAATGCCAGCATATTTTAGCACTCACTAATGTTGGAAGCATAAATATTAATGTGGAATGTACAGTATGTTTCTTGCTAAAAAAAAATTATTTTCTAGACATGTGCACTGCCGAAAAATTAGTTTGTTTTCATTTCATTTGTTTTTTCGTTTTTCGGGTCATTTGTTTTGATCGAAAATTCGAAAATTCGCAAATTCGTTAATTCGGAAATTCAAAAATTCTTAAATTCATCAATTCGTTTATTTGTAATTCAAAAATTCGTAAATTCATCAATTCTGTAATTTGTAAATTTGTAAAATTGAAAATTCGCAAATTCATCAATTTGTTAATTCGTAAATTCATCAGTTCTTTAATTTGTAAATTCGAAAATCCAGAAATTCAAAAATTTGGAAATTCATCAATTTATCAATTCGTTAATTCATAAATTAGAAAATTCATCAATTTGTTAATTTGTAAATTAGAAAATTTATCAATGTGTTAATTTGTAAATTAGAAAATTCCTAAATTCATCAATTCGTTAATTCATAAATTCATCAATTCGGAATTTCATCAATTCATCAATTCATCAATTAGAAAATGAGTAAAATCATCATCTCATCAATTAGGAAATTCGAAAATTCATCAGTTTGTTAATTCGTAAATTTGAAAACCCGAAAATCCAGAAATTCTAAAATACGGAAGTTCGGAAAATCGAAAATAAGAAAGAAAATTCAAAAGAACAAAAATCCGAAAAGTTGAAATAATAACTAACTATTAAATTATAAGTATTGGAATTTCCTTTCAAATTTGGCTGTTAGTCAATGTAATTTATATGAAGTTGAATTTACGAATTTATGAATTTTCGAGTATTCGAATTTACAATTATTCTGAAAAATTTATTATACGGGTTTTCGTTAATTCGGATATTTCCAAATTAACAAATTTATCAAAATTCTTTAACCACTTCAATACCAGGCCTTTAGACACCTTCCCGCCCAGGCCAATTTTCAGCTTTCAGCGCTGTTGCAATTTGAATGACAATTGCGCGGTCATGCAACACTGTACCCAAACTAATTTTTTATAATTTTGTTCCCACAAATAGAGCTTTCCTTTGGTGGTATTTTATCACCTCTGCGGTTTTTATTTTTTGCGCAACAAATAAAAAAAGACCAAAAATTTGGAAAAAAACAAGTTTTTCTTTGTTTCTGTTAAAATTTTTTGTAAATAAGTACGTTTTCTTCTTCAATGATGGGCACTGATATGGCTGCACTGACGGGCACTGATACAACGGCACTGACGGGCACCAATGAGGTGGCACTGATGAGGTGGCACTGACGGGCACTGATGATGGGCACTGATGGGCACTGATAGGTGGCACTGATGGGCACTGATAGGTGGCACTGGTATGCAGCACTGATGGGCACTCATAGGTGGCACTGATTGGCACTCATAGGCGGCACTGATGGGCACTCGTAGGTGGCATTGATGGGTACTTATGGGTGGCACTGATGGGTACTTATGCGTGGCACTGATAGGTGGCACGGATGGGCACTGATAGGTGGCACAGATGGACACTGATGGGTGGCACTGTTGACACTGATTGGTGGCACTGATCACATTGATGGGTGGCATTGCTGGGCATCCCTGATTTAAAATGGTGCCAGTCAGTGCCCATTTGTGGGCACTGATTGGCACAGATTGGGCACATTGGGCACATGTGGATGGCCATGGGGTACATACCTGACCATCCACATGTTGCCCGGCTCCCTGGTGGTCCTGGCGGCTTCCCTGGTGGTCCTGGGCGGGCATCCTAGGGGAGGCTGCACTGATAAACAATCAGCGCAGACCCCCCTGCCAGGAGAGCCGCCGATCGGCTCTCCTCTATTCGCGTTTGTCGGACGCGAGAGAGGAAAAGCCGATCAACGGCTCTTCCTATTGACATCGTGATCAGCCGTGATTGGACACGGCTGATCACGTGGTAAAGAGCCTCCACCGGAGGCTCTATCCCAAGATCGGTGTAGCGGTGTGTCAGACTGACACACCGTTCCACCGATCGCCACGATGCACGCGGCAGCATGTTATCCTGCTGGACGTCATATGATGCCCAGTCAGGATAACTGAACCACCGCCCGGCCGTCATCTGCTATGGGCCGGGCGGGAAGTGGTTAAAAAAACTAATTCGGAAGGAAACGAATGACACATGTCTATTATTTTCTATCAAGTTGTTATGAGTAAAGTCCTGCTTTAAATGCTGCATGTATACATTTTAATGCAACTTAGTGCACATATTTGCATGTAAATGCACATCAATGCAATTCAAATCTATTGAAGGAAAAAAAGTTTTTTATATTGTGTGCCTTGCAAGGACCCATAACAGTTTAACATGTATAAAAATGTGTGTCAAAGCATGTTAGAACATCCATCAACACACATCAAATTGCATGCCAATGGAAGGCAATGCACATCCATTCTTTTAAATATTTGAATGCATTTTATTGCACATTTATGTGTTAACAGGCCCTAAATCCAAAATGTTGAGTTGCCCCCAGATAACAAATGGGGGGGGGGGGGATCTTCCAATAGGGACACTTCCCATTACAACTGCTTAGGTTGGGATTTTCCTCGTATTGAAGGAATACAGGAAAGGAAGTAGAGGGAAAGCTCTCTATAAGACACAGGTAGCAAAGAAAAAAAAAAAGAAAAACAGCTGTTTAACCCCTTGACGCCGACCTAACACAAATATGCAGCCTCACTGGACTTGGTTTCTTCCATGGGCTTTATATTTGCATATATCCTTTTGTGCTGAGATTCACTGAGAGCCCTGAGTCCCGTACTAACAATCAGAACCCAGAACTCACGATTCCGGGTCACTTGATCGCAGTAATAGCCTCTAATTGGCTACCACATTGATCAGTCACCATGAAGCCTGCCCCCATGTTTTCTCTCTCTGTGAATGGAGGAGAGAGATACATTGTATCTCTCTCTTTCCTTGCAGAGAAAAAAAGTGTTAACAAAAATAAAATAATAATTCTAAAAAAATAGATAAAAACAATACCTATATCAAGGTTTGATCTAGGTTTAGGACAAGGTCAGGGTCAGTATTTTTTTGGACAGGTTTTTATTAGTATCAGTGTCAGTTATGCCTTGTTTCCACTGAGCGGATCGGTTCGGTTTGGTACGGTACGCTATTTTGAGTGTTTCCATTATGCCCATACAACCGAACCGCACCATTCTGAGTCCTGCTTCAGATGTGGGGCCATAGAAAATGGTATGGTTCTGTTAGGGCGGAGCTACGATACATTCCACTGATTGGCGGACGTGTGACGCCATGCTAGGCATTTTTTCTAAACCCACGTATGGTCCCTAGTGGTCCGACTTGCAGTGAAAACGCTCACCTGAATAGGCCGGACCATTCTAGGCCTTCCAAACTGTACCGACCTGAACCGATCCGCTCAGCGGAAACGAGGCATTAGCGTCAGTGTGTTTTAGGTAGCATAAAAAAAATAAAAGCAAAATGCACACAGCAGCTGTACTACAGGTGTGTAGTATGACTGCTATCGTCAGGAGTAGGAGTTTTGGGTTGTTCTTTGGTGGAAGGCTATGGTAGTAGCAAGAAATATACAGCTACATTTTTAAAAAAAATGATTTGGGGACAGTTTTCCTTTGATAATAAAAAAAAAAATTCAGGGTATATCCATTACATTTACCACCAAATGAAAGCCCAATTTGTCCTGAAAAAAACAAGGTATAATCCACCTGGATGCACAAAGTAGTTGTGATGATATGCATGGTTTTACTAATACATGTCAAAGTTGCAAAATTGTGCTTAGGCATTAAGATTTGTTTTATCCTTAGGTGCGAAAGAGGTTACTCCATACCCAAAAAAAAAAGAAATGTGTCAATACGCTGTCAGGCAATCCATTTTCATTTTGACCTCTGCTCTGAAAAAAAGGAACAATAGTTACATAGTTAGTCAGGTTGGAAAAAGACATAAGTCCATCTAGTTCAACCAATTAAAAAAAAATCATATAATCCCATATACACTATCCTATACCCACAGTTGATCCAGAGGAAGGCGAAAAACCCCAGCAAAGCAAAGCATGATCCAATTTGCTACAGCAGGAGAACAAAATCCTTCCTGATCCCCCGAGAGGTAATCGGACATTCCCTGGATCAACTTTACCTATAAAGATTATTGCCCAGGTATGTTATGTACATTTTAGGAAAGAATCCAGGCCTTTTTTAAAGCAATGTACTGATCTGGACAGAACCACCTCTGGAGGGAGTCTATTCCACATTTTCACAGCTCCTACTGTGAAGAAACCTTTCTGTATTTGGAGATGAAATCTCTTTTCCTCTAGATGTAAACAGTGCCCCCTTGTCTTTTATGAAGACCTTAAAGTGAATAACTCAACAACAAGTTCACTATATGGACCCCTTATGTATTTGTACATGTCGATCATATCCCCCTTAAGCTCCTCTTCTCAAGAGAGAATACATATATTTCCTCTAATCTTTCCTCATAGCTGTGCTCCCCCATGCCTCTTATTAATTTGTTTGCCCATCTCTTCACTTTCTCCAGTTCCTCAATATCCTTTTTTAAAACTGGTGTCAAAACTGAACTGCATATTTTTAGATTAGGTCTTACTATTTATTTGTACAGGGGCAAAATGATATCTCTCTCTATGGAGTCCATACCTCTCCTAATACAAGAAAGGATGTTGCTCGCTTTGGAAACCACAGCTTGGCATTGCATGCTATTATTGAGCTTCTCCACTATGGATTCCCCCAGTTGTACTCCCCCTAGCATGTATGATGCATGCATATTCTTAGCCCCCAAGTGGATAACTTTACATTTATCAACATTAAACCTCATTTGCCACATAATCGCCCAATTAGACAGTGCATTGAGGTCGGCTTGTAAGTTGGAAACATTCTGTAAGGACGTTATTCCACTAAATAGATTGGTGTCATCTACAAAGACTGAAATGTGACAACCAGTTGAAACTTTCATTCCTTTCTGGTAGCTGCAGAGAGAACCTGATAGTCACTCATCCTGCCGACAGCTCAACTTTGTACAGCCGATGTTAAATGTCTGTTGGCAAGGTCTACCCAATATTAGCTCCATTGGTTTAGTGTAACTGTAAAAGTGTAGTCTGAATACAGCAGTCTGATTATACATGTTCATTTCATTACGCTAGACAAGTTCCAATGCACAAATGACAGTTGGCAATTGTTTTGAGACGGATGGTGCCATTTGTTTTGTTCTAAGGTAAATTAGGCATGCAGCCCTGAAACAGATAACGCATTTAACGCTTAGCGTGGGAAACGGTGTGTGTAGATTAAAGGTGAGAAGCAAATGAGAACATTTATTTACCTTCATATGTCAAACTGAAAGTTCTCTTTCTGTTTTGTGGCAAAAAGCCATACTCTACCGACTCTCACGTATCTTAGGTTCAAAATGTACAGCCAAAGGAAGCAAACAAATTAGGTGATTTGCCGCCTTGAATTGCTGGGAGTTTCTGAGCCTTCCTATGATCTAAAGGAATTGGCCAGTTAATTTTCTCCCTTCCAAAGTCAGAGGGATGTTATACACTATTGGGCTAACATCCCTCATAGCCATGCAATCTCCAATGGCAAAACCTAAAGCGGAACTCCACCCAAAAGGGGAACCACTGCTTTTTTGCACCCCCCTTCCACTGCACATTTGCCACTTTTTGGGGGCGAGGGGGAAGGGGGGAGCGGGTACTTGGTTTTGACAAGTACCCACTCCCAATTCCGGCTCAAATTGCCACAGCGAACTGAGACTGAAGTTCAGCCTCCCTCCTTCCCCTCCAGTCTTCTGGGACACATCACAGGTCCAAGAAGACTACAGGTCCATTCACAAGGCTCAGTGCGACTCGTGCATGCACAGTTAGAAACAGACTGTGAAGCCCCAAGGCTTCACTTCCTGTTTCCCTTATTAGAGATGCTGGCGCCTACACCCAAAGTCAATTAATCGGCTCAGGTGAGGATATCGCAGGATCCTTGGACAGGTCAGTGTCCTTATATTAAAAGTCAGCGGCTACAGTATATTTGTGAGCCCATGAGGAAACCCTCATGCCCTTACAGGTGTTCCCTACCCTTTCGGGGTTTGGTTTGGCTCCATGGTTGAGTCTCCAAAGGGATGATATTTGATACACCAAAAGGCTTTTTTATCCTTACTTGGTGACTGGCTAAGTAAGATCCAAGATCATATGAAAGAGACAGCTCTAAGTTTGCGGGTCTTGTAAAAGTCTTACCTCATTTATGGTATTCTTATTTGAACCTCTGTGTATTTTCTACTTGCTCTCTGCACTAAGCTTTAATCTACCAACAATATTTCATCACGATTAGCACTACCATTTTGTCTCGGCCACCCCAACGGGTGGAT
Source organism: Lithobates clamitans (assembly GCA_037952925.1). Taxonomy (NCBI): domain Eukaryota; kingdom Metazoa; phylum Chordata; class Amphibia; order Anura; family Ranidae; genus Lithobates; species Lithobates clamitans. The sequence goes on along the minus strand of JBBGZY010000975.1, from coordinate 1,557,202 downwards.
AATTTGCCGGTCCAGGTGTCCCACATTTGATCAAAACACCATTAATTGTTGTACATTACTGTCTGGAAGGATTGTTTTATGTGGAGTCACCCAATATGTTCAAGGCCAATCAGCAACTACCCTTCTTTGTCCTGAGGAAGCAGTTTGATGCGAAACGCGTTGACAGACAAGCATGGAGGAGCTCATAGACCCAACCATTTGACACTATATGGTTTATCATTATACACTTATGGACTCTCTATCAATTTAATAGGATCCATGCCTCCATGTCTCGTTATTTGGGTATCTGTTGACCTTGTCCAATAGAGGGTGTTGTTGTTTGTCATATTATATGTGTTTAACATTTTGTAATTAAATGATATTTTATGCCAATTACCCTTTCTTCATGTTGTGCCTACATTCCTTTCATTCTGTGAGAGAATTTTACTCTTTCAATCCTTTTTCTTGTATTTGTAGCTGCTGACTTTTAGGTTTTTCTGAAGAAATTTGAAGCTCCTCTTTAAATTGGGTACACACTGTCCAAAAGTTTTTAAACGATATGTTAAACGGAAAAAAAATGGCAGTGTGTACTGGGCTTTGGTGTACAAAGATGTCCTTGTGGCAATAGTTTAGGCCATTTTCTGTTTCAGAGTCCTGGCAGGGGTTCTGACATCAGAAGTTTTGGAAGTCCTGGCAGAAATTCTTTGACTATCTTTGGAAGTCTTGTCAGTGATTCTGGAATCCTAGAGGTTTCTCTACTCCAAAACAATGAGTTACATTTTACTGTGACATTTCACCTATTTAGGATCCAGCGCCTTTGACCTAGACCTGTCACAAACAGGGGAGGACTGCAAACGTTTGGCCTGTGGAAATAAACATTTAACTGGACCTTCTATGGTAGAGACTTTAGACAGATAATGTAGAGTGGGAATCAGAACTCCGCAAGATTGGAATTTAGGGGTAATGAGAGGACTTCACGCACAAAGTCAGCTCCATAAAGACATGGTTTGACTGGAGGACTGGCTGGAGTTTGACTAGTTTGGATTGGAGGAGCAAGTCTGCTCCTCCAACATCACTACCTGACCTTAAAAAAATATTTTGGCTAAATGGGCACAAATTCCCATAGGCACACTTTAAAATCTTGTGGAAAATCTTCTATAAGGCTGGATTCACACCTATGCATTTTTAGTGCTATTTGCGTTTTGCAGATTTGCACTACAGAACGTGTTCCATAGGAAACCATGTTAAATGAACTGTAGTGTAAATCTGCAAAATGCAAAAAGCACTAAAAATGCATAGGTGTGAATCCAGCCTAAGGCTGTGGAGGATGTAAAAACCTCAAGGTAAACAGTTCTGGGCAAGCCCATATCAAAGCCCATGGTTTTGGAATAGGGTGCTCAACAATCTCATGTATGTGTGATGGTTTAGTGTTCACAATTCTTTTTTCTTACCCAGAGATGGGCTGCAAGGTAACTTCCACAGACCACCAAAGCAAATTAGCTTTTGTTATGGGTCATTTCTTCGAATGAACACCAATACTTGTTTTTTTTTTACCTATGATAGGACATGAAAATCTAACAATGACCACCATTTTAAAGTGAATTTGTGCATTGCCCATGCATCCAAAAAACAACCTTTTGCTGTGAGCATCCATGGCCTATTAATCCTCCTTCCCTCTGGGCATCTGTAAACAAGTATACATACTTCATGGTTACACTTGCAAATGTATGCTCACATAGAGGGAAAGGCTACTTCCCATGGATGCACAGTAACTGGGGGGCTGTATGAGTGCCTTTAGCTCAGCTTCTTTGTACAAATTAAACAGACAAGTCTTCCCATGCCCTGTCACTTTTCCTGGGGAGCACCTTTTCATTGACTTTTCTCACTAACAAAGTCCTTCCTGCCAGAATACAGGCATAATCCAGTTGGGTGTAATGTGTTTTCATGTAATTTTATTGCCTAGCTGCAAATGGTTGTAGCGCCTCTATGCCTAAGTCCCTGATGGGATAAAATGCATCAGAGGAAAGGAACGGGAGATATTATCCTCATGAGCAATAAAGAATTTTCAATTTGACTTTGTATGCCTAATTATTTTTGGGAAGTGCACAGGTCCTGATCTGCCTGATCGCCCATGGCCAGCAAAAGGAAGCCCTAGGTCTGCCTGGAGCAATACCACTTTGAGAATATCTTGTGCAATTGGTTGTAGGCACACATTTCTTACTCAGGTCCCCCCTCACTTATAAGTACACCCTAAACTGTCTCAATAACTTGAGGACTGCTGCAGAAGGTAAACTTTCCATCAACTGTCCATTACTTAGCATGGAAACAGAGCGATGAGGGGTCTGTACAGGTTGTCATCTTGGCACCATGCATCCTTAATTTTGCAATTGGTTTTCCCAAAGTGCCCAAGGACTATCACTAATGTGCTGCCCCAGACTCCTAAGAGCTTGAACCAAAAGATAGAGCATCAGACCAAATCCACAGAAGAGTCCACAACACCCTTAATGATTCACATTCTTGTGAATCATTCAAACAATTTTAGACTTTATGAACTTGGTCAGGTGCTCCTTCCTTTGGTTTAAGCTCTTAGTGATGTTCCTGGGTACCCATTGAAGGGTAGCTCTAGTTGTATGTGAGCCACCTAACCAGAGAGAGTTTTTCAAATGATTGTCATCCTTCCCTTTACTACTATATCAATAAGCATTAAAGCCCTAGAACCTCGCAGACACCTTTGAAGACCAGAAGAACCTTTTGCTAGAAAAGGAGCCTCCATGCCACTGACAATAAGCCTTGACACTAGAAAAAAGGAAAACTACTCACCTTGACCTTTTCAAACGCACTAAACCTGTGAGGTCTGTCCCATGTTGATGAGGACAAGAGCCTCTTTCCCATTTCCCACAACCCTGACCTAGTGGTTGTGGGCATGCAGGGGGGGGTGACTTATCAGATTCTGGAAACCCCCTTTAACATGGGGGCCCTCAGATCCCGGCCCCCTACTCATTCACCCAAAAAAAATGTCAAAACAAAAACCCAGTGACAGTTTTTGACAAGTCTTTTAGAAGAAAAAAATAATGTCCCCCAGTAGATCCAACGTCAATCACAATAAATGCTGACCTGCAGGAAAAAAAAAACAGCCTGCTGATCGTGACATGTCCCGTGGAGAAACACTCGCCAAATGACAGGTAAACATGGGGGCGGGTCTTCTGGTGACATTACTTGGTGACCCTACCCCCGTGTTTACCTATCATTTTTTTAAACTGACACTTCTTTAGTTTACATGTTTACATTTGCTGTTAGCTGGGAATCCCGCTGACTGCAGATGAGTTATGGTTGTTAAGGACAAAGCTAGCCGCCAACTCTTTAACAATCACAGCTATTCACAATGAATTTGAACGTTATCAAACTAATTTGAAAATGTGACATCAGAATGAACGAATGCATTTGTTTTTTATGATATAACTTTGTTTCAGATTTGTTGCCATTCGTTTCAATGTTCATTTGGATTCTGGATACATGCAAATCTTCTTAAATTAAAATCAAAATTAAACGAATTGCATTTGTCTAGTTAGAGCCTCTGTCAGGTTTCAAAGCTCCAAGTTTGCTTATTGAGGGGATTTCCCTTATTTCATGTAAGAACAGTTTTTGTGAGTAAAAAAGGATAGAACTTCTGTTATTTTTTTTTTTTTTTTTTAATTGTTGTCCACGTCTTCCTGTCCCAGTGATGCCTGCTTCTCCTGTTACTTGTATGGGTGTCACAAAGGCAGAAAATGGGAGAAAATGTCCAGAATAGTGTCACAGTCCGATTTAAAACACTGCCACTAATTTTAAATCTTCCTTGCTCTAATAGAAAAAAATAGAAATGTGAATTTAATAGCTTTATAGTATTGAACGTCTCAATGGCATAGAGAGGCACTGCATTGCTTTGAAATATTCACTGCTGTCAAAAAGTTTTCAGAAATGCAGCCCCAGCACTGGAAATTATCCACAACAAGCATATTAAAGTCCCTGTGCATTAATTAAAATTAACCAGCTTGTCTTTCAAATATATTGCTTTGATTCACAATGAAAAAAGTCAAGGGGCACTGGGACTGCTGCTATTACAAGTGACAAATATTGTAATTTTTTTTTGGTTTATTATTAATTTACCTGCTTATAATTATGCCCAATGTGCTTAATTTCAATGCCCATATTGAGAAGCAATCAATCTCACTCTTCAATCTTTTCAAGAGAGGAAAAGGAGACATCAAGCCAGCAGATCCCTTTGTGAAAATGGGCTAATTGTACACAATGTTCTTCAGGATAAAACAAAGCAAATCCTCTATGAAGTAATGAAAGATGTGCAATTTAGAGCACTAAGGGGGGCCATAGAAAGGTAAGAAAGAACGGCATCAAGAAAGTGACCTGAAACACCCAGGTAACAGATTGAAGTGCTTTAAAAGGATGAGTGTGCCACAATAACTTGAATAAGTCCAGTTTATTTTTCATGATAAGAAGTCAAACAACCAAAATGTTTTGTTGGCTTAAAACTCCCCCGTCATCGGGCTTGAATGCCAGCAGTAATTAAACAGAACTACTTGAAAATTAATTCATTTGTAAACAGCTCCCCGGGCTACCAGTCTACCAAATCATACCTAAAGGAAAACAAGGACCTTTGAAGATGTGGCATCAAAACCATCTGCTTCCATTGTCTGATGCAGTCAGGGTGCCTCAAGTACCCCCTTCACCTCCTCCAAAGGCAACTCCAGAACTCGTTCACAGCAATGTGCTTCTACTCCCCCTGCATTACCAGAGGAAGATGATGTGGAAGAAGAATATGCACAACGACAAGTTCCTACTCCCACTGTGTTACCAGAGGAAGAAGAAGATGATGAGGAAATAGTGCCTTTCTGGATGTGGCTTACAGAAACTGAACCAATGCAGGAACTGTGAATGTGAGAGGAGGAGAGCCAACTAAAGAGCTGACTAAAGTGCCGACTAAAGTGTTGAATAAAGTGACTAAAACAATACGAAGATCACTAAGTCCAGAACTGGAAATCCTACCATTGTTCAGGGAGGCTGACAGGATTAAGGTTCAGAGTACTAGCCCAACCTCTAACAAAGAAGCAAGAGACTTGTTCCATTTTGCGGATGAACCTTTGCCTGAATCAGATTGCCCTGCAGAGGCTGAAGTTCCCCGTATGGGTGAGGAAAACGAAGAATGTCAAATGCCTATTTCTAAACTCCTTGAAGAGGTTGATCTTTCCTCCCCACTGCCAAGTTCTGAGTCTGCAGCTATGGACCTCTCTGCAGTCATGCAGTCCTGATCATGTCAGGAACCCAACAGAGAATCCTGAGAAGTATTCCCCGGTTCGGTTGAGACTAAATATACATCCTCCAAAGACACTCACTTATGAGACACTTTAGGAGAGAACTCTGATAAACTGATCCTTTGAATAATATGAACTGACTATTCAAAGGCAAGTTCCCACGCCTATTCCCTCTACTGTTAATTGGGTAGGGGGCGACTCTGCTCTGGCTTCTGACACCAGTGAGTGGGACACGGAAATTACCCTGGCCTGTTCAAAAACTGATTCTGAATTAACTGAAAGTGTATATAAATGGTTTCAGCAAAACCCAGAGGTGTGTCAATATCTGTTGAACTTAGATTGTGGTTGATGTCATTATAAACTTGTTAGTAACCTTTTCTTCCCATAAAGCTTTTTACGTTTATTGTCTCTGTGTCTTTGGGGGCCAAAGAATTCAAGTGGGGGGAGAATGTAGCCAGGAGTTAGCTATTATTCTTGCAATTCAGAGACATTTTTGCTGTGTTTTTAATGTGGGGTTGGCTCCCTCTAGTGTTTGCTGGACTCTGTGTGTCATTTACTTTTCTTGTGACAAATTTCAGAGCAAATTATCGTGGGATGTGTAGTTCAGAATGATGAAGTTTCAATACCAGCAGGACTGATCTGAACTACAAAATAACAGAATTCTGAGTAGACAAAACAGACTGCTGGGGAAGGATATAAAATTGCTGGCGCAGCCTAGATCTTTCTCTTGGGGACACCTTTTGACTCTGCCAGCAGGAGGTCTGTGTGGCAGTGAGCTGCTGTTGATTTGCGGCCTACACAATGGGGCGACGTTCAGCTATACCCAGAGGGACCTCTGTGCTTTGTGCTATCTTGACATTTCATGGCCTCCGAAACTGTGATTGGTAGTGAGGAAGAGAAATAATCATTTTACGCCAATAGAAAGCCTAAAGGCGGTGATTGGTTTTCGGGTCCTGTACACGGCTAGGCTCCCAAAAAGTCTCACACATGTGGTATCCCGTACTCAGGAGAAGCAGCAGAATGTATTTTGGGGTGTAATTCCACATATGTCCATGGAATGTTTGAGTAATATATATCATTTAGTGATAACTTTGTGCAAAAAAAAAAGTTTGCCATTTTCCTGAAACTTGTGGCAAAATATAAAATATTCCATGGACTCAACATGCCTATCAGCAAATAGCTTGGGGTGTCTACTTTCCAAAAAGGGGTCATTTGGGGCGAGTCTGAACTGTCCTGGCATTTCATGCACAACATTAGAAGCTTATGTCACACATCACCCACTCTTCTAACCACTTAAAGACAAAGCCCCTTCTGACACTTTTTGTTTACATGAAAAAAAATTTTTTTTTTTGCTAGAAAATTACTTTGAACCCCCAAACATTATATATTTTTTTAATGCAAAGGCCCTACAGATTAAAATGGTGGGTGTTGCAATTTTGTTTTTTCAAACAGTATTTGTGCAGCAATTTTTTAAACGCAATTTTTTGGGGAAAAAAACACTTTTTTTATTTTATTGCACTAAAACACACTATATTGCCCAAATGTTTGATGGAATAAAAAAGATGATCCTATGCCGAGTACATGGATACCAAACACGACATGCTTTAAAATTGCGCACAAACGTGCAGCGGCGACAAACTACATACATTTTTAAAAGCCTTTAAAATCCTTTACAGGTTACCACTTTAGATTTATAGAGGAGGTCTACTGGTAAAATTACTGCCCTTGATCTGACCTTTGCGGTGATACCTCACATGCATAGTGCAATTGCTGTTTGCATAAGACACTAGACCAACGCTTGCATTCGCCTTTGCGCATGATCACGGGGTGTTTTTTTTTTGTTTTGTTTTATCATTTGTTTTGCTTTTTTTTATTTTTAAATTGTTCCTTTCATTTTTTTTAAATATAATTTTTATTGTTATCTGAGGGAATGTAAATATCCCCTATGATAGCAATAGGTAGTGATAGGTACTCTTTTTTGAAAAAAATGGGGTCTATAAGATCTTAGATCTCTCCTCTGCCCTCAAAGCATCTGACCACACCAAGATTGGTGTGATAAAATGCTTTCCCATTTTCCCAATGGCCCTGTTTATATCCAGCAAAAGTCATGAAATGCTCATAGCTTCCGGTTTCTTAGGCCATAGAGATGAATGGAGCCGTTCTGGTCTCCGATCAGCTCTATGGTCAGCTGGCGGAACCACCGGCTGCATTCTCGGATTCCCTGTTGGGACAGGAGAGCCAGAGAAAACCATGGAAGACGGTAGGAGGACATGCCCTCCCACTGCTTGTAAAAGCAGTCTAGAGGCTAATTAGTCACTAGGATTGCTTTTACATGAAAGCCGACTGCTGACTGGAAAGGATGATACCAAGATGATACCAAGATGATACCTAAACCTGCAGGCATCATTCTGGTATAACCATGCAAAGTCCAGTAACATACCAGTACGTTGCTGGTCCTTGTTGGGCATATATTGTAATGTTATTTTTTCATGCAGCCTGTGGGCTGAACGAAAAAAAGAGATTAATCAGTGGGAAACAGAAGGGCTGTAAAGATCTCCTTGAATTTAAGGAAGGATCCAGTTCATCCTAAAGTTTTGTATAGCACATAAGCATTAAGCAGAGCCAATTGGAATAAATATACAGACACTTTTTTGTACCAGTGTCTGGCCTTATGGGCAATTAGGTACGGCACCAACAACTGGTCGTTGAGGTGCCCCCCCCCATGTTAAGGTTATTTTCGGGCATATAGAGGGGTTTCTCCACAACACCAGTCACCATAGGAATTTGGACAGTCATATCTGCGTGAAGGGAGGACAGAACAAAAACATTCCGATTATCCCTCCACTTCACTGCTAACAAATTGTTACATTCAAGCAGTCTCTCTCCCTCGTCTAAGTCGGGGCTCTACAAGCCGTTGGAGGAAGTCCCGGTAATTAGATCGCACTGTGCCACATGTGCCAATTCCACAATCAAAGAGGTGACTAAAAAGTGGCACGCTTGTGAAATAATTGTCCACGTACAAGTGGTACCCCTTTCTGAATAAGGGTGACACCAAGTCCCACACAATCTTACCAGCGCTCCCTATGTAGTCTGGGCAGTTCTCGGGCTCCACGTGACTATCTCTTCCTTCGTAAACCATAAAACTACAGTATATGTATAGCCCATTGCCCTGTCACAGAGCTTATACATATTGACCCCATATCTGGCACGCTTGCTGGGAAAATACTGTTTGATAGACAAGCGGCCAGAAAACGTAATCAGGAACTCATCAACGCAGACAACTTGATGGGGAGTAAACAAGGCTGCAAACTGTTGGTTGAAGTGGTTTACGAGAAGCCGAATTTTGTAGAGCCGATCGTATCCAGGGTCCCCCCGAGGACGACGGAGTTCATTGTCATTGAAATGCATGAACCGCAAGATCTGCCCATATCGTGTCCTGGTCAAGGAGGCAGAGAACACGGGCGTATGGTATATTGGGTCAGTGGACCAATATGACAGCAACTCACTTTTTTTAAGCTATTTAACTAGCTATGAGGAGGGATAGGCCCAGGAAGGTCTTAAATTCGGAATCCGTAATAGGGCTCCAATCTCTGGCAAGGGCCAACTGGGGATTAGCAGCGATGAATTGACCAGCATACAAATTGCTTTGGTCCACAACAGATCTATAGAGATCTTCCGTGAAAAACAGCGAATAAAAATCAAGTGACATAAAATCAACTGTTTCCACCAGAATTCCGGGTTGGCCAGTGAATGGGGGAAGTAAGGGTGCTGCAGAAGTGGTGGACTCCCACAGGAAGGGCACTATGGGCTCGACGGGCCTGTGTTTGTCTTCTTGGTGGCTGCAGGACAGTGCTTGTGCTATCCACCACACCAGCTTGAACTGCACTTATGGGACTCGCCACGTCACCAAGTGTTACTGCAGTACTGGATGTACGACCAGGATGAACTAGGCCGCTGGTGCTTGCAAATTCACCAGAAGGATATGAGCGGCACTAGTACTGGCTCTCTGCTCCATATGAGAGCCCTGCAGTTCTTGAACCTCAACAACAGCAGAAGAACGGGGTCGGGTATGCCTGACCTTAGCAGGGACCACTACTCCGTCGTCAGAGATATCTGCCAGGGTGCCGCTGCTGTCTACAGGTTTGTATTCTGAGCCTGAATCTGAGAGATGGGCGACTTCCTCTTCACTCTCATCTGTCAGGCTCAGAAATGTGTAGGCCTCTTCATTAGTGTACCTTCAATTGGACATTTTGGCCTCCAAATTTACTGTTATAACTAGTGAAACTCACAGGAAAAAAGAGCACCTGACTGTCAAAGACTGCTTCAAACGCTACCAAAAAAACTGTTAGCGTCTGCAGGGATTAGGCCTGACGCTAAAACCTAACTAATATTGGTGATCAGGGGGTTAAACCTTTTATTACATAATATACGGCGGGTGCCCTGATGCTATAAAAAAAAAACTAAGTAACCAGCGTCACCTGTGACACTAATACAGTGATCACTGGTGACAGGGGGTGATCAAGGGGTTAAACTTTTATTAGGGGGGTTTGGGGGGGTCCCTAGACCTATCTGGGGCTACTACTAAGTACCCTAATACTAATTATTGTCATAAGTACAGCGATCAAAGAAAAATATGAACACTGCACTGGGTGACACTGTGACAGGGAGTGAAGATGTTAACTGGGGGAGGCATTCGGGGGGTGACAAGTGTACCTATGTGTACTGGTGTTAGTGTAGTGCTGGTGCAACTTACTGTGAGATGTCTTCTCTCCTCTATCTGGAACGGAAAAGAGTTCCACGAGGGGAGATGACATCACTTCCTCTGCCTGTGTTTACACTTACAGGCAGGGGAAGGGTTTCAATCGCCAGAACCGATCACCGGGTCCAGGCCAGAAATCCTTGGCCTGGGTCTGGAGACTGATCGGTTCTGAAGCAAATCCGAATGTCGTGGCCGCCGTACAGCTGCGTTGCGTTGCCCAGCCGAGCCAACATGCCGCTGTATAACTGCAGTGGCTGGTCCGGAACTGGTTAAAGAAGAATTTTAAAATATTTTAAAATCAAATTTAATTTAAAGTAATTGAAATTAAATTAAATCCAATTGATTAGAAAACAAATGGGGTTTTATAATACAAAATAAAAATGCAAAATACTGTAGCCCATAGCAACTAATCAATAATCGCCTTTTATACTTCTGGTATAAATTATGCATTACATATTGTGCTCCTTTAAATGCCCATATATGTATTGGTAACAGTAAGGTATGGTGGTGGGTGGTACATGTAGGAGAGGGGTGCGGAGTATATGGTGGTGGGTGGTACATGTAGGAGGGGGGGGGGGCGCAAAAATCCTCTGAAAACCACTGCCTGCAGCAGGACCCCACTGGCACGCCGTCCGTGGTCAATAGTAAAGGTGAGGAAATTGACCACAGTGTTGCTCCAGGACCGCAAGCCGTAGTATGACCCAGTAGTATGTAGTCCCATAAGTGATAAGATTTGTGTCCCGTGTAACAGTATGTCTAGTGGTAGTAAAGAGTGGAGTGCACTGATATGGCACAAAAACGGAACATAAGCTAAAATAGATGGTCCGAATATGAGTGCATGTCCCTCTGCATAGTTGAAAACCAGGGCTAGAATCAAAGTGGGATAATGGGCAAGAACGTTCAGTGTGGGGGACATGGCATGAGCTCATACAGTACTCACGGCTCAAGTGGGATTCAACTGATCCAGCCAGTCGCTGGCGTCCCCCCCTGCTCCTCAAAAAAATGGACACGGTCCTCCCCAACAACACGAAGGCGAGCAAGGAACAGCATTGCATATTTCAGGTGATGGACTCGCAGGCGCCTCTTGATGTCTGTGAACTGGCTGCGTTGCCCTTGGTCCTCTGCAGAGAAGTCTGGGAAAACCATGATCTGGTGATTGTGTAGGGGTATGTTACCCTTCTCTCTCGATAAGGGGAGAATGACGTTGCGGTCCTTATAGTTGAGAAATTTTGCCATAAATACCCGTGGTGGTGTTTCCTGGGGTGGCTTTTTGGCAGGCATCCGATGTGTACGTTCCACAACGAACTATTGTGAAAAGGCCTCACGCCCATATGCTGTGATTAATAGCTCCTCCAGGAAGGTAGCCAGGTTGTTACCTTCTGTGCCCTCAGGCAGGTCAATAAATCACAGGTTGTTCCTCCTCATGCGATTCTCGAGGTCATCCTGGTTCTGTTGGAGTTGGGCAATGAGGTGACTCGCTTGATCCGACGACTCTTGCAGAGGTGGGAGAGCATCCTCTACATGGCTCAAGCGTTGCTCCGATTCCCCGACTCTGTCTCTCAGTTGCTGCATGTCCTGTTGGAGGAAAGATATATCAATCTTCACCTCCTCTATTCTGGTGGTGAGGGAGGTTTGGCAGGCAGCAATCGCTTCCAGGATCTTGCTCTTGTCGGCATGAGTGGCAGACGGTGAGGACGGAGAGCCGCCATCTTGGGCCTGTGCCTGTCCATCCTGACGGCAGAATTTCTCGAGTTTAGTGGCCGCCGCTTTGCGGGGGTGGTGACATGTCTCCACCGTACACCGAGACTCTAGAGGTAGGTGACCGGGCTGGTGGTTCGTGAAAATGGGATCAGGATCGAAGAAGGATACCAACGGCGGAGCTCAGCTCAAACACTTCTCACCGCATGCAGCTTCAGGCCACGCCCCCGGGTGCGGAGTGTATGACGGTGGGTGGTACATGTAGGAGAGGAGTGCAGAGTGCATGGAGGGGGGTGGTACATGTAGGAGAGGGGTGCAGAGTGTATGGCGGTGGGTGGTACATGTAGGAGAGGGGTGCGGAGTGTATGGCGGTGGGTGGTACATGTAGGAGAGAAGTGCAGAGTGCATGGAGGTGGGTGGTACATGTAGGAGAGGGGTGCGGAGTGTATGGAGGTGGGTGGTACATGTAGGAGAGGGGTGCAGAGTGTATGGCGGTGGGTGGTACATGTAGGAGAGGGGTGCAGAATGTATGGAGGTGGGTGGTACATGTAGAAGAGGAGTGCGGAGTGTATGGTGGTGGGTGGTACATGTAGGAGAGGGGTGGGGAGTGTATGGAGGTGGGTGGTACATGTAGAAGAGGAGTGCAGAGTGTATGGAGGTGGGTGGTACATGTAGGAGAGGAGTGCAGAGTGTATGGAGGTGGGTGGTACACGTAGGAGAGGAGTGCAGAGTGTATGGAGGTTGGTGGTACATGTAGGAGAGGAGTGCAGAGTGTATGGGGGAGAGAGCAGATAATATATATGCTGAGCAGTTGGAGCACTGGGATCGGCAGAGAGGTAGGATGTTCTGATATGAGGGGGAGTACAGGATTGAAGGACTGCAGGGAATAGGAGACTAATCCAGTCCAATCAGTGGGACTGAGAAGAGCAGAAGATCGGAGCAGCTTTGCGGAGACAGAGGGGCGATATATGAGAGGGAGGGGAGAAGAATCTGGAGGGGGGAAAAAACAGGACAAGTGGAGTCAGACTGAGCACAGCCACCCTGCGAGAGAATGACAGGAGGAATGAACTCTCAGCTGGAGAGAGAGAATGTCCAATCCCCACACTCACCTTCAGGCTCTTGTTCACTGCGCTCGGGCTCAGCACTGTCAGCTCCGCGCCCATCCGCTGCATCAGTGATCCGCTCCCGGCCTGACACAGGATCCTGGTGTCTCCACACTCCACTCCGACTCCACAATACTGGAAGTGACGCCATGGTGCCGAAAAAAAGCACCACCTAGTTGTCCTCCGGTCCCGGCCAATTAAAATAAAGGACAGGAGCCAAAGACAAATGAGTGGGGAGTGGAAGTGTTTGCGGGCGCAGAGCTTGCATCCCAAACACGCCCTAAACATGGGCAAATCAGCTTTCCAGCTTGCAATCAGCGAAGCTTCCCATAGACTGCTGTGTGTCCGGCGCCTGGTCACTCTGAAAGTGACCATTTTTTTTTTTTAGAACAGATTGGGGGAGGGGGGGCAGCGCCCCTGCCCACCTTATGGGCAGGCCGCCACTGGTTATAAGGCATGGTGGGTGTAATGCAAGGTAGATTGATGGGCGCCAGACACTTCTTGAATGCAAAGAGCTTTATTGTCTCTTTAACAGAACTGTGGGAGAGAGGGTTGGGGCCAGGACACCCTTAAGTAGATACAATATTAATTGGCAGACTCCGAGACTTCTATAGGCAGACAGCCATGCAGGGAAAGGTATCTAGCCAGACACCACATCTGCATGATTAAGAACGCTGTCTCCTATAGCAACAGTCTTGTAATGCCCCGTACACACGGTCGGACATTGATCGGACATTCCGACAACAAATTCCTAGGATTTTTTCCAACGGATGTTGGCTCAAACTTGTCTTGCATACACACGGTCTCACAAAGTTGTCGGAAAATCCGATCATTCTGAACGCGGTGACGTAAACCACGTACGTCGGGACTATAAACAGGGCAGTAGCCAATAGCTTTCCTTGTCAAAAGAAGTTTATTGAGTATACAATGTTATAAAGATACATAAAGTAAGTTTACAAGGATCTATAAAGTAAGCTCATTGTTTTACAGTAGGGTTTATATAGGTAAATATCATGAAATTTCAAATATTAAACATTGAGTTCACGTAAACCTAAATTAAAGATATATATCATTTCCTTAGTTACTTTTGTAGGTATTTAAATGATTTATGTAGCCAATAGCTTTCATCTCTTTATTTATTCTGAGCATGCGTCGGATTTGTGTACACACGATTGGAAATTCCGACAACGGATTTTGTTGTCGGAAAATTTTATAGCCTGCTCTCAAACTTTGTGTGTCGGAAAATCCGATAGAAAATGTGTGATGGAGCCCACACACGGTCAGAATTTCCAACAGCAAGGTCCTATCACACATTTTCCATCGGAAAATCCGACCGTGTGTACGGGGCATTACAGTTTCTAACAAAGGTTGCAATGAACTCTTTTACTTCTTCTACAATCTCCTATTGTAGAACTTTCCTCCGCTGAGCTCCCAGTTATTTACTAGACTAACAGATCCACTCGCCACTGGATCTCCTGAGCTCTTCCAATCTTCTCACTCAGTATCTTCCTCAAGCATCACCCCCACGTCCCTGCTGGGTCCCTAGCTTGGCACTCACATATACTCCATAAGCCCCCCTGGCTTGGCGCACATTAATGCTCTGCAAGCGTCACCTTCGCTGGCTGGGTCCCTGGCTTGGCACTTGCTGAAGTTTCCCAATTCTTCACCATCCCCGGTTGGTGAAAATACTGCTCAGGTACTTGCTTCAGCTACTCACAGTGGTCTTCGGTAGCAAAGTGGATGGTCCCTTTGTGGCGACAGCTTCCCTTCTACCTCTGACCACAGCTGGTTCTCTGGCCGGCAGAACTGTTTCCTTTGGTTGGACTGCAAGTCCCAACCCTACGCTGCTCTCTTGCTTCTGGATAGGCCCTCAGACAGGCTAACAGCCAGATGTTCCCGGGATAGGCCCAAGGCTTATGGCCTAGCAGCCAGGGGCATTACAACACAGCCGTCCATGTGGTACAGAACCCGGTTCATCTGACTTCACCCAAATAAATAAGCTCTACTAGCAGGCCAAGGGACCCAAGAAATCCCTGCCCATTGGCTGAGACACCCCATTCATTCCTAATCTGTCCTTGCAATGCCCTTGTATTAGCTAATCCCATCAGATACCCGGCCATCTAGTGACAGACGAGAGATGTGAAGCAATTCCAGAATTGGGGTGAAATCAATTGCCCTCCTATCAATTTGGCCGTGGGGCCAGTGTTCAGTTAGGACTGACTATTTTATCAGTATTTTATTTTATTCAAAGACTTGTTTTTGTTTAAATTTCAGAGGTGGGCTGTACAGCAACTGATCACTGTGACAACCAATCATGGGCGATCGTGTGATCGAGAGCCAGTCCTCCCAGCTTCTGAAATTTTTATGAAAGCTGGAACTCAGCCTCCATGCTGAGAGTGACCTCCCAGTGCAAACACAGATAGGCCACATACATATGTGTGTATGGTTGTCGGAAACGGGCTAGGATGTTATACACCATTTTTGACATTAGTATTGGAGGGAGAATTTGGAGTGTAGGCTTTGAAGAATATGTTGTATTTTGGATAGAGCACGGGAGGGTTATAACCTCCATCAGATTTTTTTCTGCCATCATTGTGGAGATTTCCCTTCACTTCCTGTCCCATAGCCAAACAGGAAGTTAGAAGAAATCCCTGCAAATGAAGGGACTTTCTTGGGGCCCCCAGATCTCCAGAACTAGTGTCCCCATTGGAAGATGTCCGAAGATGCCTGAAATTTGGGATTTTCTTTTACGTTTACTTTCAATAACAATGGTAAACAGGACAAATAGAGAGGGTGAACCTCCTTAAAAGGGGCACAGACAGCAGTAAAAACTGAAAAACTGACACGCATTGTAATCCCTCTGCACTCTACCCAAAACTAAAAGAAAAAAGTTTTGCCTTCAGTTACACTTTAACAAAGGAATCTTCTACAACTCGAGTCTTACATGCTAAATGTTCTTTTCCTACTGTTTTTGTTAGGTAAGAGGAAAAAAAATAATATGAAGAAAAAAATGTTTTGTATATAAATATATATATATATATATATATATATATATATACTGATTTAGAAATAAATTAGACTGGAATCCAAAGAATTAAATTCATTTTCTCAGAAGACAGACATCTGAGAGCTGAGAAGAAAGCTTCATGAAAGACGGACAGAGCTTATAGCCAAGTCTTTCAAGGCAGTGATAAGGTTGAAGAAAGGATTTTTTGAAATAAGATTTTGGGCCCCTGCATCCCCTACTGTGTGCCGTCTCTCAGTGGCGATACGGCAGACCTGTTCACTTTAGAGTTCTGCATTCGGAAACCTCTGCCAGTTTGGCTCTTTTTTTGAAGTCAAGTTTTCAAACTTCCAAGGCTGAGTATTAGTGTATCAAACCATTTCACAGTTCCGCCGAACAAGTAGTAGCCAATCCAGGCAATATCTCAAAAATGCCTGTACAATGCACATCGCCTGGAGAGCAATGCAAGGGAGCTCCTTCATGTAAGGCCTTCGTGGCGGTGGGGCGAAGTTTGGCAAGACAATATACCTTCTACATTTTTCACATTTGTTTCAAATTGATTTAAGCTAGTCACTAAAAACTCAGACAGAAAAAGTCAGACGGAAGCTTTTCATCGTATATTCCGATCGTGTGTAGGCCTCATCTGACTTTTTATTTGAAAATTCTGACGGACCTAGAAATAGAACATGTTCTAAATATTTCCGACGGAACCCATTCCTATCGGGAAAACTGCTCGTCTATATGGTGTTCCGACGGACCAAAAACGACGCATGATCTGAAGCAAGTAAGAGACGTAAGCTATTGGCTACTGGCTATTGAACTTCCTTTTTCTAGTCCCGTTGTACGTGTTTTACGTCACCTCGTTCTGGACGGTCAGACTTTGTTGTGACCATGTGTAGGCAAGACCGCTTCTGTCGAAGTTCCGTCAGGAGAAACCTTCGGAGTTTATTCTGACGGGAAAACCAGTCGTGTGTACAGGGCATTATACTATGCAACATGTTAACACCCTTTATTAAAAGATGTTTTCATTTTTTTTTAAAAATGCAGAAATAGCTAAAATAATCCCTGTTGATTCAACCATAAAGATCCTTATTCAGTTACATCTCTCCAGGTTGCCAACTGTCTAATGCCCCGTACACACGGTCGGATTTTCCGATGGACAATGTCCGATCGGAGCGTGTTGTCGGAAATTCCGACCGTGTGTGGGCGCCATCGGACATTTTCCATCGGATTTTCCGACACACAAAGTTGGACAGCAGGAGATAAAATTTTCCGACAACAAAATCCGATCGCGTCTTTTCCGACCGTGTGTCCTGTTCCGACGCACAAAGTGCCACGCATGCTCAGAAGAAATTCCGACACGGGACAGCTCGTTCTGGTAAACGTAGCGTTCGGAATGGATACAGCACTTTCGTCACACAGCAATGTTCAAAATGGTTTAATACAGCGCACTCTCTTCTTCTTTATAATGTGACAAGAATTAAGTTGTTTTGCTGCTCATATTCACACACACTTCTCACAAACTTATTTCGTTACTATTTATCGGGATTCCCTCAATATATTTTGATTTCTCACATCTGACAACAAAATTTTTATTTTTTTTTGGACTTTAATGTAGATTCTTTTTTTGTGTTTCTCTTTTTTATTTTTTATTTTTTTTGGTGATTTTGATTTGTATTCCCGAAAATGTTTGTGTGTGTTTTTGGTGACAAGTTCCCACAACACCACTAATATGTTGTTCTATTTAATCTGTAGGAGATTGTTTGGTGTTGTTGTCCCTTGTTAATTTCACATTGTACTTTAGAAATGTACCTGAATCGTCACCAACAAACGGTCCTTTTTGGATGAAAACACACACAGGAGAGTAGAATTTACCTAAAAATCTTTTATTAAGGGGTCACAACTATAAACAAAGAGGGAGGCAACGCTGGAGAAACTGCAGAAGTGGGCGAAGCCTTGGACCCCCAGGACAGACATCAATTGTTTAAAAGCAAAATTGGTGGCCTGAGGAGTCATTATCTAAGGGAGGGCAGTCTGGTCCAGAAGTCCCAGAGATCCGGAAAGCAGCAGATGACATCTGTGTCCCCAGGCTGTGGTCATACGAGAGACTGCATCTTCTGTCAGACCAGACTGAACCCAGGGTCATCACTCTTTGGTCTTCTTTCCACGCTGTGGCTGTGGTGGTGGAGTTGTGGCAGCAGGAGGAGGAGGAGGAGGAGGATCGTCCCTCTCCATGACATCCGTCTTGTGTGTCAGTTCCCCACTCTCCCCCTTACGTAGGACTTTAGAAATCAGGTCCTCAGAGATCTTGCGTTGACCCTCCTGCATGCCCTGCAATTTGGTGGCAGCCATGCAGGCAAAGGCCTCTTCAGGACTGGGGAAGGCTCGGAGGGACGCCGAAGCCTCTTGGATCAGCCTGTATGCTGAATCCTGCACGGGACTCTGAGTCGCCTTCCTGGCTCGTTTATATGGAAGGCGGAGGGGAGGAACCTGAGACTCAGTCAGGCTGCGACTTGTCCCAGGCTTCTCTTGGCTGACACTTAGTCCCGCCTCCTCCTGGCTGCAACTAATCCCCGCCTCCTCCTGGCTGACACTAATCCCCGCCTCCTCCTGACTGCCACATTCCACAACCTCCTCCTGACTGAGGTCTTCCTGTGTATGAAAAAGGGACATAGTTTTAGTATTTTTTACATCAATCACACACAATTTTCACCTCCTGACTGCTGCAAATTGAATGTTAACAAATATAACAGACTATCCTTCTGAGCCCAGCAGTTTTCAATCTTTTCCCAATTTTGGGTGCCCACCACTGTCTATTGATATGTAAAGCACTTTTTTTAATCAGCAAGTAATGATCAATAATAACATCTAGTAAACATCATTTATTTATTGCCCAGAAATCTGTAGAAGAATGCTATACCTGACTCCAGCTGGGCTCCTCCACTTCTTCCTGGCTGGAAGGCCCAGGTTGGACATCAGAAGCCTCAGCTGGTATGGAAGGAAGCGTGGAAGGAAGAGTAGAGAGGGACTCCCTGACTTCAGTGTGGTCTGACAGAAATCGCAGTCTCTCATAGTACCAGAGCCTGGGGACATAAATGTCATCTGCTGCTGCTCCGGACCTCAGGGAATCTGTGACCTTCTTGCGCTCCCTAAGATATGTGCTCCTCAGGCCACCAATTTTTGCTTTTAAATAAGGGATGGTTGCTGTGGGGACCACCGGCTTCACCAACTCCAGCAGTTTCTCCAGCGCTGCCTGCCTCTTCTGTTTGTGATTATAGTGGGGGTGTCTCACCTGCCACAGACAGGGCAGCTCCCTGTACTTGTCTATGAACAGGGGCAGGAAATTGTGGTCGTTGAACCCATCCATTTTCTCTGCAAGACACAACACAAGACAAACCCTAATGTCAGGCCAAACTCCCCTAATCTTCTTTCCAATATTTTTATTGAATATTGTGTATGAAAAATATACAATACATATTTCTCAAATATAAACAACAATGTAGAAAAGATTAGAAGGGCAAAGCTCGGCCAACATGGCCTACACACAATACATATAGCAAAATGCAACATTTTTATTGGTATGTATATCAGTTCAGCATCTGTCTGTCCTTATATTTTAGTGCCCTAGAATCATTACCTTATCACTTATGAATTCTTTGAATTCTTTGCAGAGAGGCCGCGGCGCCGGGAGCCCCCCCGTCCACCCCGTATGGGATCAGTTCTGCGGACGAGAGGCTCCCGACCCGCTAGCCCCCCCTACTTTCAAGCAGCAACGCTACTGTCGCTTCTTAAAGCTTTGCTAATGCTGCGAGGGCAGAAACACCAGACAGGAGAACCTACGTGAGCTAATAAATGTGGGGGGAGGGAGAGTTAAGGATCAAGGGAGCAGAAAAAGAGAAAAAAGAAAAGAAAAAAGAGAAGAGATAGGGGGAAAGGGTTGGGGTTGAGTGCACCCCTAGGAATCTTTTCTTAAATCCATTAATTATCGAAGCCCACAGATAGGTATGTTAACCATGGTTCCCAAATCCTGTCGAAAACCCGTTGTTTGTCCAATAGAATCGCAGACAGGCGTTCATTAATCATGATCCATGTCAGTTTAGCTTTTACCAGTTCAAATGGGATCAGGGGTTTTCTCCAGGATCTAGCAATCGCAATTCTAGCTGCTGTAAAGACAAAGGATATAAGTTTTTTCGTGTATCGAGGCACTCCTTCCACTGGACAACCCAGTAGAGCTTGTTGTGGGGATTTGGTTAGGTTAACTTGGGTCAATGAGTAAATAAAATTGTAGATGCGTATCCAATACCTTCTAACCTTTGGACAGGTCCACCAAGTGTGATATATCGTGCCCTCCCCTCCACACCCCCTAAAGCACAATGGAGATGCACCGGGAATGTATGTAGCGATTCTCGCCGGGACCATATACCACCGTAATAAGACTTTATAATTCGCCTCTATTAGGGAGGTATTTATATAACCTTTTGAGGCCAAATGGGCCGTATTATACCACGTGTCCATTTCCATCGTTTCCTCTATATCTTGTTCCCACTTTTGCATGTAAAACAATTTTTCTGACTTGGAGGAAAAAATACCATAAATGTTAGATATGTGACCTTTATGTTTATCGAAGAACCTGCATAAATATTCCATTGGAGTGAACGTCATAATGTCAGCTTTGCGCTGTAAAGTTTTCAGGAAATGTACTATTTGGACGTAATGATAGAGTTCTGTGTTAGGTAATTGGTATTTTTCTATAAGGGATTGCTTCGATAGTATACCTCTATGGTCACATAAGTCGGCTATACGAATCAAGCCCTTATTGGTCCACCATAATAATCTTTGAGGGTTAAGACCCGGGGTGAATTCTGGGTTGCCCGTTAATGGTGCTAAGGGAGCATGAGGTGAGCGGAAGGTAAAAGGTTTTTGTAATCTATCCCATAAACTTAATGAGAATGATAATGTGGGGCATAAAATGATCGGTCTGTCTTTCATATGGAGCCACATCAAGTGACTTATCGGTTTTGTGGGGTATGGAGATGATTCCAGCTTCATCCAAGATGGTTGAGGCAGTCCAGAGTGAGTGCGAATTAATTGGGCCAGTTGGGCTGCTTCAAAATACCTGACCAAATTTGGTACTCCCAACCCTCCTTTAATTCTAGGGGCGTATAGGGTTCGTTGATTCACCCTGGGTCTCGTGTTTCCCCAAATGAACTGCATAATCTTTTTCTGAAAAACTTTAAGATCGTGTCTGTTAATTGCTATTGGAAGGGTTCTGAACAAATACAACAGTCTTGGTAAGATATTCATCTTGATGGAATACAGTCTGCCAAACCACGACGGAGGATTTTTAGCCCATGACAATAAGTCTGCTGATAGTTTCTTATAGAGAGGGGGGTAATTGGCCTGATACAGAGTCTGCAAGTTGTTAGTTAGAAAGATTCCCAAATATGGGAGTTTATTTTGTTGCCACCTGAACTGAAATGATTTTTGGAGAAGTTGTACAGTCTGTGGTTCTAGGGTCAGATTTAGGGCTTCAGATTTGGAGTGGTTTATCGTGAGACCCGAGAATGCGGTGAAGCGCCTCAAGACTCGGTATAAATTAGGAAGGGACGTGATCGGGGAGGAAAGGAACATGAGGATATCATCTGCGAACAGAGAGCATTTCTGCTCCCCGTCTCCGCAGCATATACCCCTTATGTCTTGGTGATTCCTAAGCTTTATCGCTAGGGGTTCTAATGCTAAAATAAATAGAATAGGAGAGAGGGGGCACCCTTGTCTCGTTCCCCTGTGTATGTTAATTGTGTGGGATTTGTGGCCTTTGATCTGGATTTTGGCCGTGGGTGTTTTGTATAATACTTGCAGTATATTCAGGAAATTTGGCCCAAATCCATATCTTCTCAATGCGTAGTATATGTACTCCCACGTTACCGAGTCGAAAGCCTTACAAAGGTCTAACGACAAAATCATACCCCTCCGCGGCCCCAAATTGTCCCAGTTTGAATTAAGTGCTGCAATGATGTCTATCGCTCTTCGGGTCTGATCCGGGGCCTGTCTGTTTGGAACGAATCCTACTTGATCAGGGTGGATATATTTGGCCAGAAAAGAGTTCATTCTGGTTGCCAAGACTTTGGTCATCAGTTTAAGATCCACATTAATAAGTGATATCGGGCGATAATTTGCGGGATCCCCGTGATCCTTTCCTGGTTTAGGGATTACTTGAATGAGGGCCTCATTTTCATGTAAAGATAAGGAGTTGCCTTTCCGTATTGCATTAAAAAAGGAACACAAATGGGGAGTCAGTATGGCTGCAAATTTTCTGTAATAGTGGCCCGTAAAGCCATCTGGGCCAGGTGCCTTTGAGGGGTTCAAGCTCTTAATGGCAGCCAGAACTTCTCCTTCCGTGAACTCTGCCTCCATTAACTCAGTGTGTTCCTGTTCTAATGTTGGCAACGGGATGTCTTTGAAAAATTCCTCTGCTCGGTCCTTGGGAAATGGGGTGGGCTTATTATATAGATCGGTAAAGAATTTTGAAAATTCTAGAAGTATTTCTTGGGGGTTTTGGGTGATTTTCCCAGCTCGAGTACGTAGTCTAGGCATAGCTGAGTTAAATGGTCGCGGTGTAAGTTTTCTAGCTAGAAGTGTAGTAGGTTTGTCTCCCTTGGTGTAGTAGCGATGTCTAGACCAGCGTAGAAATTTCTCAGCTTTGGTTGTTAAACTAAGATTTAGTGCCGTTCTAGCTGTGTCTATTTTATGTCGCAGGTCAAGATGGGGGTTACATTTTTGTTCCTGTACTATTTTATTTAATTCATCTTCTTGTTGTTGGATTTTTTGTGCATCATCCCTTTTTTTTCTGGAGGCCACTTGAATCAGTGTGCCACGAATGGTGGCTTTATGTGCCGCCCAATTAATACTTGGGGACGTGTCATTAGCTCGATTAATAGTAAAGAATTGTTGTATGGCCTTCTCGATTTCAGTGTATATGATAGGGTCATTGAGTAGCGATGCGTTAAGTCGCCATATGGAGGGTTTTGGTTTTTGCCATAGGTCAGTCAATGCCATCAGTACTGATGAGTGATCTGACCATGAGCTAGGTACTATTTTGACTGATTCAATTGAGGGTAAAAGTGAGGATTGTGTTAACAAATGGTCTATGCGTGAATACGTTTTATGGACCTGAGAATAATGAGTATAGTCTCTGGTGGTGGGGTGGGAGTCCCGCCACGTATCTATGAGATCATAGGAGTGTAGGATTCGGGCCAGTTTGACACCCTGTTTGGGAATATGTTTCAGGATAGGTTTATGTATGTTGGTCCTGTCTGCTGTTTGATCTAAGGAGACATTACTATCCCCTCCCATTATCACTTGGCCTTGTACATGTGGCATCAATGTTCGCAACATAGTGTCGAAAAAAGTCACCTGACCCGTGTTGGGGGCGTAATATGAAATGAGAGTGACAGCACTATCATTTACTTTCCCTGCTACCATGATATACCTCCCCTCTTTATCTCTAATGACTGTTGACGGGGTAAATGGTACCCTTTTTGCGATGCATATCGCTACTCCTCTTTTTTTATCCACTCCATTAGATAAGTAGATCAGGGGGAACCTAGCATTTAGATATTTGGGTGCTGAAGTGCGGGAAAAGTGCGTTTCCTGGAGGAGCAGAAAATCTACATCTAGTTTATGGTAATCAAGGAAGGCTTTAGCGCGTTTTGTAGGGGAATTCAGACCTTGCACATTATGTGTTAAAACCTTAGTGCATGAAAAAGACCCCTGTGACTTTATCATCGTGTTTTGGCAGACCGTACTTGCCTGTTGTAGATGATCATCCTGATTTTCAAGAAGGAAGAGTTTCGGCCGGCTTCTCCAGTTATCTGGCCCAGGGGTGCACTCAAGTATAAGGGGAAAACAGAAGAAAAGAGAAAAAAGGAATTAGTGTTAGGATAAGATGGACTGGACCAATGTCCACCTTTCACCTCAGAGATGAAGTACATGAAAAACTGAACCAACATCGTAAACATATTCTTAATGGTCCTTGAGACTATAGTCTCTACTAAGTATGGCGAGGTTGCTTCCATCTAAGCGATGAAGACAAGCTCGTCCGGGAGTGGCATGCGGTTTCGCCTCGACACTTTCCATATAAGGCATTGTAGTGGTTTAGAGGGGAGTCAGATGGAACCGTAAGGTTTAAACTATAGGATTTCCTCTATTCTAACCAAGCTAAGCAATATTAATCTAAAAAAAAAACCTCCTTTCTTCTCTTTCTTTAGCCCTAGATTGGAGGGTTCAGGGTGTGTTATATCTAGGGAGACATTCTAGAAAAGAGCAAATAAACATGAGTGAAACAGCTCTAAGCTAATCTCGCACCCCTTCAGGGTGTAGGCAGTCTCTTTAGTGTCCTGAAGACCAATAAGACAAATAAAGAAAGCTTAATGTTAGCCAACAGGGCAAAATCTAAACTATTAAACTGTGTACAGGGGGGACCTGTACGGGTGTACTGTGGTACTCTACATTAGGGTGTAGTGGATACTTCCCCTAAAAAGGTAAGAATTTGAAGGGTAGATAAGCGAGCTTCCTCTTCAACTTCATCCGTCCGGTCCGGTTGCTAGGTGTCGCCTTCTAGAGGAACGTCGCTGGCGTTGCTGTTCCCAAAGGGGCGAGATTGGACGATCCATTTCCTGTTGTTGTGCTTTGGGGGCCAATGAGTCCCTGGATATCAGACCAAGTTCCAAAAGGATATCTTCTCCGTCCGGGAAATTTGCAAAGGAGTATGTTTTCCCCTTGAAGGAAAAGGATAGTCGGAACGGAAATGACCACCGATATTTTATTTGGTGATTAGTGAGCTGTGCCAATAATGGTTTCAGGGCCCGTCTTTTTTGGATAGTCATCTGTGATATGTCCGCAAAGATTTGTATTTGGTGTCCCAAAAGGTTTATGTCGCCCTTTGCCCGGGCTGCCGACATTATTTGTTCCTTGATTCTATAGAAGTGCGGATTGACTATGACATCTCTCGGTGGGCCGTCTTGTCTTGGTGCCGTCAGAGCCCGGTGTACCCTGTCAATTTCCATGTGCTGTTGGGAAATATCTGGAATCAGATCTTGCATGAGAGTATGTACTGCATCTTCCAGATCAGTGACTGCTTCTGGCAGACCGCGGATTCGAAAATTATATCGTCTGGATCTATTTTCCTGATCTTCAATTTTGGCGTTGGCTTGGTCTAATTGATCTTGCAGTGAGGTTATCATACTTGAGTTTTGATTTACCTTCCGCACTGTGCCGTCCATTTTGGATTCAATGGTATCCAGTCTGTCTCCTATATCATTAAAGTCATGTTTCATTTCTGCTGTAATCAGTTGGCAGGCTTTTGTGAGCTCCTGTTGTAGTAATGCTGAAAAGCGAGCAAGGAGGACAGAATCCCCAGAATATGCTGCTGGAGGTGGAGGTTGTTGTTCACTGCCCATGCTGTTTTGGCTTAGTGCTAGCTCTGCTATCTCAGCCATGTTCCTCTCCATGGAAGAGGCAGGGGAATCTGCGCCATCTAGTGCCCCCTCCTGATAAGTTTGGGAGGGGGAGAGAGAGAACCTTGGGGATCCCTCTTTCTGTAGTCCTGTAATGCCTGTAATGTCCTCCTGTGACTGGGAGGAGAAGGGGTCTCGCTCTCTGTCTGTGCCTGCTGTCCCAGTGTTGTGGGGAGAGAGTCTCTGTGCAGGGAGGCTTTGGTGTCTCTGGGTCCCGCTCACCTGCTTTGCTGTATCAGCCCCTGTCCTCCGTCCCGACGCCATCTTGGATGGGGGAGTCTTTACTGCAGCGTTTCCTAAACGGAACGAGTAGTTGGCAATCGGGGGTTTCTTTTTGGCTGTCCCCCCTCCTCTCCGGTTCATAGTGTGGATCGCTCTATGGATGGCGAAATATGCGGCTCCCTTCTGGCTTTTTGTGGCTTGGAAAGGCCGGCGGCGTGCGGAGCAGGTCAGAACATGTCCGCTCCCGTGCCCGCGCGCATGCGCACTCAACTCCCCTAATCTTGTTACAATATATAGGCTTCCATTTCGAAGCAGTATAGGCCCAAGTTTAGATCCTACCTTCGTTAGCACGATCGGCATCTCCGATGCTCCTTCCTCCGCTCACAGATCGTACGTAAGACGCGCGCGTTACGTTTTATACACACTGTGCATGCGTATAACTCCGCCCGCCCCTGACGTTCTTTCTAGTCTATTCCCCGCCCCTTTTCGTTCGGCGCAGTGGGGGAAGAGCACATGGCGGATAGACAGCAGGATCGTGCTAATTGTAGCAACGAGGAGGAGGAGGAGGAAAGGCTGGAGCCTGAAACGTCCCGATCCAGAAGGAGATTAAAGGACTCAAATATGTCCTTTGGGGAGATGTTGGAGATGGTGGTTATCCTGAAGAAGGCCGACTATGATGGAAAGTATGGACCTTACCCCAAACACAATGTCCGAAAGGCCAAGATCATGGCGAAAGTGGTCAGGGGTCTGCACCGGAAATTCGGGGTACAACGATCGAAAGATCAGCTCAGGAAGCGGTGGTCGGACCTCAAATTACGAGAACATGAGCAGTACAGAAAGATCCGGAGAGTGCTGCAAAAAAGTAAGTAGTTGTGCTGTGTTCCTATTCTTTATGTTTATTACGTTCGTGCTGCTCCATGTGCTTTTAGGAACTGTTGTACAGTTTAAAATGTTAACTTTCATGTTCATGGGCACATTATTCGTTCGGATCACACATTGTTATTTCGGACGATAAAATACCATTGTTCAGGCCATATGCATTTGGCCACCATTTTGACACCCTATACTTGTCTTCAAAGAATTGGGTTGTGTAGATGGCTTTGTTACTAGAATGAAATGCAAACTAGATTCTGTGAACGGAGAGGACACTCAGCAGCTGTTTTCACATCTGGACACTGGAGCACTAGTGTGGGACCCCAGAACACCATTTTTATTAGGGGGGCCACAAAGGTGCTCCAGTGTATACTATAGGGGGGTCTCCATCTGTGAAGCTTGTACAAAACAGGTAAAGTATTGCAGCTTGACAAAGGGCACTAAAGAAGCTACATCTTGGAACTCGGCTAAAATAGATCATTGTACCCCACTTCCAAGCAATGTTTCATCTTTATAGTTCTGACATTAAATATCTGTGTGCTAATTATACCATTTTTTTTTTACATAGGGGAGAAAAGACTCGGAGGACACCCCTCATCCGAGGAGACCAGAGCCCCCCCCTCTGGAAGAAGGGGAAATACCCCCAACACAAGATGAGCAGGAGGAAGAAGACGTGGTGGAAGTAGTTACCACAACAGGTGAGTGTCTACGACCACAGGCTCCGATAAGAGATGGATGGCGGCATTTTTTGGGAAACCTAATTTATTTGGGGTTACCTCTCTTTTTAGGTGATCGTGAGGTTGTGGATCCAGATCCTTTCACATCCGAAAGTGCCCAGATCCTGATCGGGGAGATCATGGGGTGTAATTTACAATTGGAAAACATCAAGCAAAACATCAATGATGTTATTCCAAAATATAAAAACATCATTGATGTTTTGGGGCGAGTTTAAAACCCCTCCAAATCACTTTCTTCTTTTGTGTGCTACAATGTGCTAAATGTTTTTTTGATTTTTCCCAAAGCCAAATTTGGAGGATGCACACAGTGTGTCAACATGTGCTATCTGCCATCACGGGAGATCAATGGGCGCGTTTTGGGGGTGCAACCCCTTCCTCAATAATAAAGTAGCGGTGAGGAAGGGCTTTCTCCCCCAAAACACATCCCTTGATCCCCGTGATGGCAGCTAGCACATGTTGACATTGTGAAATTTGTGTGCATCTTCCAAATTTGGCTTTTCCAGGGGTGATTTCCCCCCATCTGAACGCAATATCAAACACAGTTCCTAAATACTCATGTCTGATATTGCCTTCCAGTTCTACCAAATGTGAACTTTGTAAGATCAAGATTTGTGTCTTTCTTGTTGGTTTTACACAGGCTTGTTTTCTATAAAATGGACTTTTTGATTTTGGATAATGACACCACAAAAATTGGTATACAACAAACATGTTGGTTTGTCAGAAAAACATTTGGTAAATGCACATGTGATTGTGCTGGTATTAAAAAGATTGTTAATCAAGAATGTGTGGATTATTGTCTCAACGCTACAACACTTTTGGGGTGATGTAATTGTTGTTTTATGAGAAAATGGGGGTTATTTCCTAAGGGCAAATCCACTTTGCACTACAAGTGCAGTTTCAGTGCAGTTGCAAGTGCACTTGTAGTGAAAAGTGTCTTTGCATTTAGTAAATTACAGCCAACAGTGCTTTGTATAAGGTTACACAATCACGACATTTTCTGCACTCCACACATTTCTGTCAGGGTTAGCTAAAACAAACACAAGCAGTAAATGGCCACCAAGATTTTCTTTTGGTTGTTTTTTATTTGAAAAAGGTGTCACAGATTGTCTGGCATATTGATAGCCCCCCTACCCGCAAAGAACTCCAGGTATCGTAACCGGACATCACAGGCATTCAGGGAGGGCAAGCCAGGACGGCCGCTTTCAAGCGCCATCATTGTTGATGTATTTGGGATTCCAACTGAGCCAGCATAGTTGGCTGAATGTTTTCGTCGAAAATTATGGAGAACACAGCAGGCAAGTATTATATGGTTCAGTTTATACTCCGCCATATGGATGGGTGTCAGAAATAATCGGAACCGGCTGGCCAGGATTCCAAATGTGTTCTCCACCACTCTTCGGGCTCTGGCCAGCCGGTAATTAAAAACCTTCTGTTCCGGGGTGAGGGTCCTCATCGGGAATGGCCGCATCAGGTGGTCCCCCAGCGCAAACGCTTCATCAGCAACGAACACAAATGGGAGACCTTCAACATTGTCCTCTGGAGGTGGCAAGTCCAAGCTGTCATTCTGGAGACGCCTGTAGAACTCCGTCTGGGCGATCACTCCACCATCGGACATCCGGCCATTCTTCCCCACGTCCACATACAAGAACTCGTAATTAGCCGACACCACCGTCAACATCACTATACTATTAAACCCCTTGTAATTATAAAAGTATGACCCCGAGTTGGGTGGTGGGAAGATGTGGACGTGTTTCCCATCAATTGCCCCTCCGCAGTTAGGAAAGTCCCACCGCTGGGCAAAGTGGGAGGCCACAGTCTGCCATTCCTGTGGCGTGGAAGGAAACTGTTGAGGAAAAAACAATAAACATTACTATTTTTTCACAGAAACATGGCAAGCAGATTAGACACAAACATTATGGGTCAACCTCCAGATAGCATTTATTAAGGGGAATTTTACAACAACAAAGTATAAGGTACACCTATCATATTCCCCCTCCCCCCCTCTCATGGGCCATTTCTAACATTATGGGGGAGGGAACTCTTGGACAGGTAACCCTCTTCACTTCATTGAGAGATGAATGCCTAAATACAGTGTATTACTTGGAACAGCCCCTCCTTAGTTACACTATTGGCAGCCCACTGGACAGGTAAGAAGTGTCATAATACAAAGATATAAATACACATTGTACACATTTGAGCACATTTGGACATTCTGCTATTACCTATCAAGATCATAATAGGATACAAGAACTTTAAACAGTACCATTGGAAAGTATACAGGTAGGCCCTTGCACTACATGCTTTAAGGAATTCATCCATAAATCTGAGCACTAAAGAGGTGGGTATGGTGTGTATAGGTTTGGCAAAGTCAGCAGATAGATGATTGAGGATAGATAGAGAATTGGGATCAGCTGACTTAGCAGTTGGGGGAGGGAGGGTTACAAAAAATTTGGGGACACCACAAAATAAAAGCCTCTAGCCCTCTGCCTGAATTTAAATCAAAAATAGCATTTCCAAACATTTTAGGGGGTGTTTGGGGTAAAGCACTACTATGGAGCTGATAAAATACATTGTTAAGTGACTACATGAGGTGAATATAGGGCAGGAGACACCATTGTGGGGAGGTTATTGAAGGGCAAATATGTATGAAGGACATAAAATAATAATTACATAAAAATCCAGCATGCATGAGGACAAAGGGGACATTCACAGCATATTCCAATCATGGTAATTAGGGAATGAGGAAAGAAATACAATATATTAGCAAACATTCAATACCATAAAATGTGATATAAAAGGATAAAAATCTTACCTTCATATACTCCTTCTGCAGGACCTGGATGATGGCAGAACAGGTCTCTGGGATAATGATCCCCAGAGCCTGGGGGGAGATGCCTGTCGAGAACTTGAGGTCCTGCAGGCTTCTCCCTGTGGCCAAATACCGCAAGGTAGCGACCAACCTCTGCTCTGGAGTGATGGCTTGCCTCATGCAGGTATCCTGCCTGCTGATATAGGGGGTCAGCGAAGCCAACAGACGGTGAAACACGGGGTCCGTCATCCTGAGAAAGTTCCTGAAATCATCAGGATTATTCTCACGGATCTCACGGAGCAAAGGCATATGACAGAACTGGTCATGCTGAAGCAACCAATTCTTGGTCCATGAACTCCTCCCCACCCTGTTTATGGACTGGACTTGTGTCAAGGTCAGGACCCCAACACCAAGCCCCCGCACAGCACGAACTCTACGAGGAGTACGCATACGCAACATGGCTAGAAAACGGTCGGCTGCTCAGAACGAAGTAACAGAACGCACTGAAAAACAGCAAGGCCTGTGAAGAGCGACCTGAAAAACAGCAACGAGCGGACAAGATCGCACAGAAAACTCCAATACGAACTGACTGCACGCACTGAAGAGCAGGTACAAACCCACAAGCACAAACTGAACGTCAGAAAACGATCTGAAAGACACGAGTCTGAAAAAGCGCGAATCGTCTCTCACCAAACTTTTACTAACACGAGATTAGCAAAAGGAGCCCAAAGGGTGCCGCGCTTGGTTCTGAACCGGCCTTTTCTAGTCTCGTCGTACGTGGTGTACGTGACCGCGTGGTTGTCGATTGGAAATTCCGACAACTTTGTGCGACCGTGTGTATGCAAAACAAGTTTGACCCAACATCTGTTGGAAAAAATCCAAGGATTTTGTTGTCGGAATGTCCGAACAAAGTCTGACCGTGTGTACGGGGCATAACAGTTGTGCTTCTGTGTTATCACCTTGTTACATGTGATCCTGGATAAGGCTACCAGTGGCCATAAATAAACAGTAAATACCGCACTGTGATAAAAAGACCAATTGATAATGTTTGACAGAAAAAAAGAAACCTACACCCAAGAAGCTGCTGCTATAAGTGAGATACACACCTATTTGGAAAATTACAATAAATAGCAGCGCTAAATAAACTAAAAAGTGTACACCAGTATTAGCATACGAAGTGGCAATATTAGTGACATATACAGGTACATATATGTGAAAACAGCCCATAAACTAAATTGAGTTTGATAAAATAAAAAGCAGCTCTAAATAGGCATCAATCAAGTCCATCTAGATGCAGGTGAAAAAGTCTGAAGACCTATAACAATATCTCCAAAGTGATGTTGCTGGGTAGACAAATGATTCCTCCTCCGCACCACTGTGATAACACCAGTAAAATTATATGCTTACCACAAGGCAAGCTCAAATAAGGGCCTTTGAACAGAGGGGATGATTGGAAGGCAATGGTCCACCAAACCGCATAGAGGGATCGGTCACAGCAAAAAACCTTTCACACACACCTCCAAGGTACCGGAACAAATGTCACTCAGGGGTTCCCCAAGAGAAAAGAGGGAATCGACATAGCGTAATCCAGATGACTGATTTATTCATTAAAATAGTATAAAACACACTTACATTGTATAGGAGAACAAACAGCATAAAGTAGTATAAGCCCGCCGGCTACAGTGATCACCCATCCAACAGACGGAACACGCGAGACGTCAGCACGTCAGCTCCCGACGCACGTTTCGTCACACAATGATGTCGTCTGGTGCCCCAGATAGCTGTTTTGCTTGTCACTTTTTGTAGCCAACTATTAAAATTGCTGTATGGACTACAGAGTTGCCGGCTCAATCATTCTACCCACATTATTCCCATACATGGGAGTTCAGTCATCTCAGCACACACCATGGCAGAAATGTAAACTGAGCTGCAAATGTGCAGCTCAGAATACCAATCTTCTACAGAAGACTGTGACTAGGCAGGCAAGCCTATGAGTTTGCTGTAAGTGTATAGTCCAGTTCTCCTAGTGTTCTCAAACCCCTTCCTGCTGACTGTACACAGATATGCAGCCTCACGAAAGTGGGTCCTTATCCGTGAGGCCACATATCTGCATACCTCTCTATTTGGTGGGAGGGCGCTGCACAATATGCTCCCAGCACAGAGACCAGGCTCTCATACCTTATCACTGTGATAGCTTCTGATTGGCTATCACAGCGATCAGTCACTGTATAGCCCACTCCTGTATTTTCTTTCTCCTCTTAATAGAGAGAAAGATACATTTCACTCCCACCGCACTCCCACCTCTCTATTTGGTGGGAGTGCGCTGCACAATATGCTCCCAGCACAGAGACCAGGCTCTCATACCTTATCACTGTGATAGCTTCTGATTGGCTATCACAGCGATCAGTCACTGTATAGCCCACTCCTGTATTTTCTTTCTCCTCTTAATAGAGAGAAAGATACATTGTATCTTTTTCTATTTGCAGAATGCAAAGATGTAAATAAATGTGTGTAAAAATAGAAAAGCTAGATCAAGGTGTGATCTAAATCAGTGCCAGGGTTAGTGTTAGGGTCAGTGTGAAAATCTAAGGTCAGGGTCAGAGGTCAGGCCAAAGGTAAGGATCTGGGGGAACACATAAAGTGATTGTAAAGTCTCGTCTTTTTTTCTTTAAAAATAACAAAAATGTTATACTTACCTCCTCTGTGCAGTTGGTTTTGCACAGAGCAACCCAGATCCTCCTCTTCTAAAGTACCTCTTCGGCTCCCCTGGCCCCTCCTGCTGAGTGCCAAGTCACAGCTCCCTGTATCCATTCAGATACAGAGCCCCATTTTGGTCCCGCCCCCTCTCTCCTGATTGGCTAAATGACTTTGATTGACAGCAGCGGGAGCCAATGGCTCCGCTGCTGTGACTCAGCCAATCAGCAGGAGAGTCCCGGACGACCGAGGCACTTGTTGACATCGCTGGAGAGAGATGAGGCTCAGGTAAGTATTACGGTGTGCTGGGGCGGCTGCTGCACAAAGAAGATTTTTTTTATCATAATGCATTAAGATAAAAAACCTTCATACTTTACAACCACTTTACAAACGCATGGGGAACATATGCTAAAGACTTGCTATGGTCTGCTCTGGAAACCTGATTCGATGGAAGAACCCTGGAACATAGACTTCCCTGTTAGAGCACCCCAAGCTTGGAGTTTCCTCTAAGAGATTTCACCTGTGCATGTAACCTGGGGCAGAAACAGTTAGGTTCAGTTAGGAACAGAATGTTATTACATGTTATACATGTTGCCAAGTTTACAGTAAATGTTGATTCAACTACTCAGAGCCTGTTCTATTCAAGGGGTGCATGTGAGGTCTTGGCATATTAATTCAATGACCATACAGGGTATATGAAACATCACCACAGCAAAGGTAGAGTAGCTACGAGGAGAAATAGCAACCAGTCATGATCCCTTTTAGGTGACAGGTTATCCGGTAGCAAGGAGGCCTGTGCTTGGATTTCCTCCCCAGCTGTCCATCTCCATCGGTCACCAAGAGTGGACTAGCATTACAGAAATCAAAAGCCTGGTCATGTGGTATGGTAAGAGATTAGTTAAGTGGGAGAACATATGAGGTCTGTGCTATGTGCTTGATGAAACCCCATTCTGCTACTGGGAGTGAGGTAACAGAGGTAAGTTGACTGGTGGAGTGGTCCGTGGCTCAACCTGTCCCTCTGAATGCAACACATACTGTACATCAGAGCAAGTGCGTAGGACATGGGTCCCCAGGCATTGGCGAGCATACCCTTTGGTGAAGTATTGCCCCCAGGATTAGACCCCTTTCACACCGAGGGCGTTTTGCAGGTGCTATAGCATTAAAAATAGTGCCTGCAATCCGCCCTCAAACAGTTGCAGCATTGTCTCCAGTGTGAAAGCCTGAGGGCTTTCACACCGGAGCACTGCGCTGGCAGGACGGGAAAAAAAGTCCTGCCAGCAGCTTCTTTGGAGCAGTGTGTTTACCGCTCCTCCACTGCTGCTCCCCATTGAAATCAATGGGGCAGCGCTGGGATACTGCTGGCAAAACGCCGCTATTGCGGGGGGGGTAAAAGTGCCCCGCTAGCGGCCGAAATGCGGCACTAATCCGACGGTAAAACTTCGCTATTTTTATCGCCGACGCTACGGGTGGCCCGGTGTGAAAGGGCTCTTAGTGACCCTGTTTAACCCTTTCACTGCCAGGTCCATATGCCGTACGGACGTACAGAAGTGCCCGCAGGTGGCCAGGTCAGTACAGCGTACGGATCTCATTTCTCAATCTCCCTCTATTCTACTGGCCATGTGCTTTTAGAAATTGAATGTTTAACCCGAGTGATACTGGTATGCAAGAGTTGCCATATCAGTCTCCCCAGGAGCTGAGGTGTTGCAATCCATCGGGTTTAACATTCAATGGGATTCACGTTTGTGGATTAGACCTATTTAACAATTTTTACATATAACTTTCCCATAAGATGGGTCTTTATTTAGACCATCTTTTATTGTCTACAGATACTTTAGCATCCGCTCCTGATTGATCGGATTTTCGACAAAACGCGTTGAACTTTTAAGGACGCAGTCCCCATTTCCATCACTGGTTTTATGGACAATTATTTTTACACTACAAGGTTTATTCCATCACACTTATGTACTATGTATATTTGCTTCCTTGTTATGGCATTCATGTTTTACATTATGGTTATATATATGTAATGTTTTCCAAGTTCATCATACTAATTATTCTAGGGTGTTGTATATGCTTTGAGCATTTACTTTCATGTACAATGTTACGTATTTTGTTACTTATGCCAATAAATCTTTACTCCTATATTGTGTTTTAGCCTGCCTCACTCAAAGTCCCACACTTTTTTATTTTTTTTGTATTCAGATTAGGGATGGAGGTGCACTATCACCCCTTGTGGACCTCATCATGGGCGTTACCAGGGTGGGGCCTGAGGGGGCCACGACCCCCCCCAATTTTACAGTGTTCCCCCCATGTGCCCCCCCAAGTTAAGCACTGTCTGCAATAAATGAATGGTCACCGGCCGGCTATCCGTCCGAGTGTCCACCCGGCCCCCACTTGAATGACTCACTATGACTGTGACTGAGTCTGTCTGAGCCAGTAAGCGGGGCTATCCCAGGTGACGTCGGCGTCGCACGACAGCATGCTCAAGCTCCAGGGGTGGGTGGGGTGTCGTCAGAGGAGAGAAGCCAGCTTGAGCCTACATGCTACCTACAACTCCCATCGCGGTGGGATATTGCCTGGCCTGCCTGGACACCACGTGGCTGGCCTGGGTGCGCCTTGTGGCAGCAGACAGTACAGAGTACTTGCATTTTATGGTTGGCCTCCCTACTTTTGTCCTTGTCCCCCCATGTGCCCCCCCTAAATATGAAAGCTAGAGACGCTACTGCACCTCATTGAAAGTCTCAGTATATGTAGATATACATTCCCCCCTTTCTTTGTATGTTTGAACCAGGAATGGAGGCAGAGCTTTAACACAATAGGTAGCTTGTAGCTACCTTTTGAACGCTCATGTACTTATCCAAGGGTTGGAGGGGATTCTGTTTTTGATTCCCACCCTCTGGATGTGTGGTGTGTCTGCGCTTCTATTTATTGTTCGTGTATATGCGGTTCGTTTTCATCATGACACTCTCTCAATTAGATTAGTTCCACAGCTCTTCCATTCCTCTTTTTTGTTCTCCGGGGTCTGTTTTGCTTGGGCTGCCCCTTTTCTTTTCCCCGGGAGTTGCGATGCGCAGCAGACACTGCCCCCCGCCTCCCTCTGTTGCCTGTTGGTGGCGATTGGGTGCATGCTGCACTAGTGACATCCTCTCTGGGTGCTGCCTAGTCCCCACGGCTATTCCGCCCTGGCTGATGCAATGGTGGGATTCAGTTTGGCACCATTGGCGGTGGACACTTCTCGCCTGCCATCATGTTTGGTCTAAAACAGACAAATACCGCGGAGTCTAAAAAATCAGTAGCACTATTTTTTATTCTAGAGGTCATATGCTTTCAGAAAATATATAGTTTTGGGGGTGTTTCACAAATTCTGAAAGCTGTAAGGGAAAAATGAAAACCTTCAGATTTTTTGAGAAATTTGAATATTTACACTTTTGTGTCTGTTCAATTTTCACCATTTCGCAAAAGCACAATTTAACAGTTACAAATATTTGTTATTTATTTACTCAATATAGGTTAAGCTTTTATATTTAGTAGGGATGTTGTAAAAATTTGTTGTGTTTTTATCTGCTAATAATGGTTTTAGTGTATTTTTTTGCAAATATATTGGTTTGATAAACATTTGTACATGGGGCGCGGGGTCTAAAAAATCAGAAGTACCTTCTTTTTATCCTTTCAGAAAATATATAGTTTGGGGGGGTCTTTTACAAATTCTGAAAGCTATAAGTGAAAAATTAAAAACAAAGGAAAAAATGCAAAAATGGTCTGGCCACCTGAGTGTACAAAATGGAGCACAGGGCCTGGCAGCGAAAGGGTTAATGCCTGGCGTAGTCCAAAGAACTCATTCCAAGTGGGAACCTCTCATGTGACCCTTGCTTGGCGCCCAATGAGAGAGGGAAGTATGGAAGGCATGATGGACATTCTAAAGAAGACAATCTAAACACACACACCCCTTACAGGTAGAATCTGCAAAGAGGCTGGAGGTCGGCAGCACTGTGGTGCAAATAGGATGAGAAAAAGTAGGAAAACATTTTTTTTTAAAGTAAAAATAGCAACAAAAAAAAGGAATTTGTTTATGATAAGTGCTGCTTTTGAAAACTAAATGTTATCCAGTTAGGGTTTACATCTACTGTAAAATGTATGCAGAGCCAAAAACATTTTACAAGTGGGCAGCACAGTGGTTAGCACAGGGGTCTTTGGCTCATAATCCAGCCGGGACAGTATCCACATGGACTTTGTATGTTCTTTGTGGGTTTCCTTTTACACTCTAAATACATGTTGGTAGGTAGACATGTGCAGTTACTTTGGAAATTTGGATGTATCCAAATTTCTGAATTACAATAGTAACGAATTTAAACAAATTCAAAATAACATTAAAATTTTGGATGAAATTCAAATCCTTTTCGAATTGAATTTGAATAGTTTTCTAATCTAATTTTCGAAGAGAATAAAATAGAATAGAAAATAAAGAATAGAATAGAAAAGAATAGAGTAGAATAGAAAAAATAATATAATATGTATATATTATATATAGAATAATAGAATATAATATAGAGTTTTTAACTTGTTGTTTTTGCTAGAAAATTACTTAGAACCTAAAACATTATATATTTTTTTCTAACACCCTAGAGAATAAAATGGCAGTCATTGCAATACGTATTTGCGCAGCAGTCTTACAAGCGCACTTTTTTTTAAAAAAAATACTCTTTTTTTCAATTAAAAATAAAACAACAGTAAAGTTAGCCCATTTTTTTTTTATATTGTGAAAGATAATGTTACACCGAGGAAATTGATTACCCAACATGTCACGCTTCAAAATTGTGCCCGCTCGTGGAATGGCGACAAACTTTTACCCTTAAAAAACAAATCTCAGAAAGAGGCTCGCTTCAATAAAAAATGTTTGCACAATGCTTTAGTAATCTAAATGTCACTCGTTTAGGGTTTACAAAGTCTCAAATCACAACTTCTACAACGAACTGCAAAGGCTTGTGAATGTATTTTTTCCATGTATACATTTAGTTTTTCTCCTTGAAGAGAAGACAGGGATTTATCAGAACGAACATAAAAATCAAAAAGTTGTTTGAAGCAGATTTTATTTTCGGCCAGAGATGTAGATAAGTGGCATCTGTGGTTTATATACTGAGCTGGCCATGCAAAGTCTAGATCAAAAAGTATTTTTTTTTTTTTTATCGCTATCTGTCAACACAGAGGGAGATATGATTAAAGGAGATTTGGAATAAGAGGAATGTGTAGGATATGAAGTGCAGCTTGATGTCCCTATTTTTCAGCTAACAATGGTTTGTGTTTAATGCACAAGGCATTTGTACGATGGAGGAGAAGAGACCTAAATATAACAATATACACGTCTGAGCTGTGCGTTATTAATATGGAAAAAGCTTTTCATTTGTTTTTCTAGGGATCTTCCATATTTTTCAGAGACCCTAACCATCTAAAAAGAAAAAAACCTTCCAACACTGCAGTTTCTGCCAGACATTTTGCCATTCAACGTTTCCCATACACACATTGTGGTCCCATCCTCGGAACCCCTACAGCACTGCAGAGTCTTGTATTGATGTAGGGGGTCAGAGGAAGGAACCACTACACTCAGAAGGGGACACAAGCATCCGAAATATGAAAAGTCTTATGCGTTGGAAAATCTTTGATTTTCCAACGGGAAATGTACGATGGGAGCTTGTTGTCGGAAATTCCAAACATGTGTAGGCTCCATCGGACATTTTCCGTCGAATTCCGACAAGCAAAATTTGAGATCTGAATCTCAAATTTTCCGACAACAAAATCCGTTGTCGTAAATTCCGATCGTGTGTACACAATTCCGACACACAAAGTTCCACACATGCTCGGAATCAAGCAGAAGAGCCGCACTGGCTATTGAACTTCATTTTTCTCGGCTCATCGTACGTGTTGTACGTCACCATGTTCTTGGCGATCAGAATTTCCGATAATATTTGTGTGACCGTGTGTATGAAAAGCAAGTTTGAGCCAACATCTGTCGGAAAAAAAACATGGATTTTGTTGTCGGAATGTGCGATCGTGTGTACGTGGCATTACAGAAAATGCAGTGCTGGAACAGTAGGAGACATGGGCTGCCAAAGCAATAAGTATAATAAGGTTACCATTCATCCCATTTTCCAGAGACAGCCCCCATTGTGAGAGGTAGAGATGCACCAAAATTTTCGCGACCGAAAATGGTGTTATTGACATTTTGCCGATAGAGAAGAAAGTGACGATAATGGTGCCAAAATGGTGTGTTTTTCATAGGTCATGTGACTCAAAAACCACATCAAATACGTAACTAGAAAATGCATTTCCTGGGGAAAATGCGTGGGAATGCTGAATAGCTAAATTGCTAAAATGGCCGCCATCAAAACTGCCCCATCATACTGCTATCAAAACTGCCCCATCAGAATTGCCCCATCAAAATTGTCTCCATTAAAACTGCCCCATCATATTGCCACCATCAAAACTGCCCCATCAGAATTGCCCCATCATATTACCACCATCAAAACTGCCCCATCATATTGCCATCAAAACTGCCCCATCAGAATTGCCCCATCAAAACTGCCCCATTAGAATTGCCCCATCAAAATTTTCCCCATCAAAACTGCCCCATCATATTGCCACCATCAAAACTGCCCCATCAGAATTGCCCCATCAAAACTGCCCCATCATATTGCCACCATCAAAACTGCCCCATCAGAATTGCTCCATCAAAACTGCCCCATCAGAATTGCCCCATCAAAACTGCCCCGTCATATTGCCACCATCAAAACTGCCCCATCAGAATTGCCCCATCAAAACTGCCCCCATCAAAACTGCCCCATCATATCACCACCTTTAAAACTGCTCCATAAAAATTGTCCCCATAAAAACTGCCCCATTATATTGCCACCATCAAATCTGCCCCATCAGAATTACCCCATCAAAACTGCCCCATATTATTCCTCTATTATAAATCAGTACATGGTGTGTCTGTCCCCTCCCCCGGGCTCTGTAATCAGAGCTGAGATGCTCCAGCCACCTCCCCCCTGTGTATAATAGAAGCTTTGGTAACCATGGCAACAAAACAAACACAGTACACTCTGATTAATGGCTAAAATTTCCTGAAATGACCTCTAAACAAAAAGCTTTTTCTCTAAAACTGTAAAAGATATCAAACTGAAAAGATATGGCCAGATAGCTGAATATTTTGTGAACATTTTAAAGTTTGTTTGGTGTCTCTAGGTGAAAGTATGAAGGAGCTGAAACTTTTGGGAGCTTAATATTTTAAAAAGTATAAATGGTAGAAAAAAAGTTGAAAAAGAGCACACATCAGCTAAAAGAGACGAACATTTTAATAGTTGAATAGTTTTAATACCTGAAAGTATGCAGAAGTTACGCAGAGCCAAAAAATGTACGGAATAAGAATAATAAGTAAAAAAACGAATAACAATAGTGGGACTGCTAAAGCATTCCCACTAACAAGGGTGCATTATTGATGCGTTCTTGCTGCGTTTTCAAAGCATTTCAACAAGGAGGTGCGTTTTTGGTTCAGTTTTTTTAACTGACCAAAAATGCAGCAAGCAAGATTTTTAACACCACAACGGAAGTGCAACGACCATACATAGAAATTAAAGGGATGCATTTTTCCTGAGCTTTTCTTCGCCGATAATGGCCAACAATAAATTCATATTCATTTAAAATTCATGATATTAATTAAAAAGTGGAATATAATACAATAATATATAAAAATATATATATATTTTAAATACGGTCATTTTCGTTTTTGGTTTTCGACCAAGTGCATCCTGAATTTTCAGTTTTGGTATCGGCACTAACATTTCTATTCATGCCCCTCTAGTGAGAGAAGTCTGTCCCTGGCAAATGGGTATCCCTCACATGGTCTCCAGGAGCAGTGCACACATTGTAGTGTGCAGATTGCAACTTAAACCACACTGTGCAAGCATTAATCCAAAATGGCGCAGCTGAAGCAGCTTGCGCATACATGGCAACATGCGCTTTAGCGGCAGACGCTTGCGCAGTGTGACTTATGTTGAAGCCTGCACAACACAATGTTTACTCTAGGGTGCCTGGTTCAAGGATACAATGCTGGGGATGATCGGGAAAGAGAAAGGGGAGGGTGAAGAAGTTGGTTGCCGAATGTGGGGGAAACCAGGCACAAGCCCCAAGTCAAAGGATGAAGTATAATCTATTTTAAATATACTACTGCTGTACTTATTACCCTGCAATCTTCAAATTATTTACCCCTGAACTCTATGCTTTAGTTAATCCTGGCCCCTGAACTCTGTTACTTTATCCTGACCTCTGCACTCTGTGCCTTACTTACTCCTGACTTCTAAACTCTGTGTATTACTTATTCCTGTCTCCTGACGACTGTGCTTTACGTAATTTTGACCCCTGAACTCTGTGCATTACTTAAAGGGGTTTTAAACATTCGTATTTTTTCACCTTATTGCATCCTATGCATTAAGGTGAAAAAACACCTGCCATTCATCGGCCCCCCAGCCCCCTGTTTTACTTA
Source organism: Lithobates clamitans (assembly GCA_037952925.1). Lineage (NCBI taxonomy): Eukaryota > Metazoa > Chordata > Amphibia > Anura > Ranidae > Lithobates > Lithobates clamitans. The sequence continues at coordinate 1,515,970 of JBBGZY010000975.1, read as the reverse complement.
CCTGAGCCCTGGAACTTGACCCGCTAGGGACGCGCTGTCTCTCTACCTGGGGTTCTCAGCTCTTGATTGGATAGATTGATAGCAGCGCAGCCACTGGCTCCCGCTTCTGTCAATCAAATCCAATGATGCGAGCGCTGGGGGGCGGGGCCAAGTCATACATTAGGCGGCTATGGACGCCAAATGCTGGACACAGGAGCGTGCCCACAAGGTAACCCCCTCAGGGAAGCGCTTCCCCCAGGGGGTTGTCTGATGCGGGGAGAAGCCGTGAGAGCCACCAGGGGACCCCAGAAGAGCAGGTTCAGGGCAACGCTGTGCAAAACGAGCTGCACAGTGGAGGTATGATATGTTTGTTATTTAAAAAAAACAAAAAAAAAAAAAACCCTTACAATCACTTTAAAGTAATACTAAAGTCTCATTTTTTTTTTATTTAAAAAAAACAAACATGGTAAACAAAACCACCATTGCACAGAGAAGCCCAGATCCTCCTCTTCTCAGGTCCCTCGTCGACACTCCTGGCCCCTCCCTCCTGCCGAGTGTCCCCACAGCAAGCAGCTTGCTATAGGGGCACCCTAGCCGAGCCCCGTCCCCTCTCTCTACTCATTGGCTCACTGACTTTGATTGACAGCAATGGGAGCCAATGGCGCCCCACTGCTGTTCCAGCCAATGAGGAAGGAGAGTCCCAGGCAGTCGAGTCTCTCATGTAACATTGCTGGATCGAGATGGGGCTCAGATAAGTATTACTGAGGGGGGCTGCTGCACACAGAAGGTTGCATAGAATGCATTAAGATAAAAAAAAAACCTCTGCCTTTAGAACCACTTTAATCCTGACCCCTGAACTCTGTGCATTACTTATTCCTGACCCTTGAATTCTATGCATTGCCTAACCACTTCAGCCCCTGAAGATTTTACCCCTTTCCTGACCAGAACATTTTTTGTGATTTGGCACTGTGTCGCTTTAGCTGACAATTGCGTGGTCGTGCGATGTTGTACCCAAACAAAATTGACGTCCTTTTTTTCCACAAATAGAGCTTCCTTTTGGTGGTATTTGATCGCCTTTGCAGTTTTTATTTTTTGCGCTAAAGGCCGTCAATTTTGGAAAAAAAGCAATATTTTTTACTTTTTGCTATAATAAATATCCCCAAAATATATACAAAAAAACAAATTTCTTCCACAGTTTAGGCCGATATGTATTCTTCTACATATTTTTGGTTAAAAAAAATCACAATAAGTGTATATTGATTGGTTTGCGCAAAAGTTATAGCGTCTACAAAATAGGAGATAGATTTATGGCATTTTTATTATTCATTTTTTTTTTTTACTAGTAATGGTGGTGATCTACGATTTTTATCGGGACTGTGAGATTATGGCGGACACATTGGACATTTTTGACACTATTTTGGGACCACTGTCATTTATACAGCGACCAGAGCTAAAAATAGCCACTGATTACTGTATATATGACACTGGCAGGGAAGGGGTTACACACTAGGGGGCGATCAAGAGGTTAAGTGTGTCCTAGGGAGTGATTCTAACTGTGGAGGGGATGGGCTCACTACAACTCTGTCATGTTGCTAGGCAGAACAGGGAAATGCCTTGTTTACATAGACATCTCCCTGTTCTGCCTCTCCTCACGGTAATCTCGGGCCACCGGCAAACATCCTGATCTCTGACAGTTACTTAATCCTGATTCCTGCACCCTATGCGTTACACTCTTTTGACCCATAGCAGCATAGGCTTAATTTTTATTTAACCATATATTTTTAAGCCTCACCCAATGTTATGTAATGTGGATGCACGCACAATTCATCATAATTTCGCTTCTCATGGTGCCCAAAATATTTTCTTTTGTACCATGAATGTCTTGTTCCAAAAGTCAGTGTTCAATTGCCTGTCCTTTTCCTGTCCCAGCACTTCTGAGGCTGCAATGGTTAACAGCTATGGGTCATCAGGCAGAACAGCAGGATGGATGGTCCAATGGAGACTTTCTGTCTCCTTCCTGAGAAAAGTCATATCCAGCTACCTTCAGTGTGGGACATACTTCAGTATCGGTATGTTAAATGACTAACAGGGATGGGTCTACCGATGGTTGGTGGGATGGGATGGTTCGGTTTGCACCAGAACTTTCGAACATCACGAAAGTTTGGAACTGAATAACGAACCCGATTGAAGTCTATGGGACCCGAACTGGAAAAATTGTGCATACAATGGTTATGGGGGTCTGGGTACTGCCCCTGGGGGACATGTATTAATGAAAAAAAAGTTTGTAAAAAAACTTCATTTTTAAATGAGCAGTAATTTATTGATGCTTAAAGTGAAAGCATAAAAATGAAAAATTCATTTTAATATAGTATACTAAACTATCACTAGATTCACACTAATGTAAAGATGAATGGTGGTCACTACACTCACACTGACTGAACTTTCCCTAGATTCACACTAAACTGATATTCTACACTGACAATAAAATCAGAATAGCACATTATAGCACACTAACTGTCTAATAACACAGAACAGAGCCCTGTTCTATCTCTTTCCATGCCGATATCACACTAAAAATGTTCACTATTAAAAGAATACTTTTATAGTGTGGGGCGGGACTAAGAGCAATGAGCCATGATTGGATAGAGTCATCATGACAGTGTCCAATCATGGCTCTAAAAGTGCTCTGCGCCCTGATTGGACAAAGCTTTCATTGCTTCAGCCAATCATGGATTCCATTGCACCGTGCGGCGGTGCAGTGCATTGTGGTCATTCGGTGGGCCGAACAAACGGTCAAACACTCTAATAATTCGGGTGTTTATTGAACAGCCAATGTTTGGCCCAAACTCATGCTCAGGCCAAACCGTTCGCCCATCCCTAATCACTAAAGTCGTAAGGTTTTTTTTTTTTTTTTAGCTAAGACTTCAGATTTTGGGCCTGTTCACACTGGAACATGCTGCGGGAAAGACTGTCTATGGTTTTACACTATGTCTAGTCGTCTATCTTCTCTCCTTGGATTTATATGCTAATGGAGCAATGGTGAGAGGATTCCACCTCTGAAATCTACTTTGAAAGGTCCTGTTTAACAGTGTGCAATATTGCTTTATCGGCTGTGGTGGTGGCTGGCAATCCCCCCCAGCATTTTACAGTTTGTCTGGAGATGGTTGGAATGGCGATTGCTTACTAGGTGTTGAAACACCACTGCTTGTATTGACCCATTTTGTAAATGCTAATTGGGTCCATACGTTTTGGTAAGCCCCTTCATATCCTATTGGTGGCAGACCCCTTCACTGTGGTGATCTTTTAACTTTGGGATTCACTCATCACATTTTGGATTATTTTTTCATTCATTTTTTTCATTCAACAAAAACGTCTGAATGGACTTGTTCACCATATTTGAACCTTCATTTTTTTTTTTAGTTCACTGATTATGTGAAAATGTTACATTCACTTTATTATGTTATAGATATTCTGTATAATATGTATAATATACATAATAATATATATATATATATATGTTTAATAATAAATAATGTATAATAATAAATAATAATAATAATATTCACTTGCAGTCCAAATGCCATATTTCATATATAAGACCATATTATTTTATTTGAAGCACTTTAGCACACTTTTTGTTGTACTTACTTGTATTTTCAAATTAGCACTGCACTGAGTTTATCCATTCTTATGCACAAGTTGTCCATTGTAATGTTAGCTGCTGTTTAAGTTGAACGGTATATTTTTATAATTCTTTTTCAATGAAATCAATGGGATGTCAAAATGAGAATATGCGGGGCTGCACAGGAATGAGCGTGTTCTAGTGTGAACCGGCCCTTAAAGCGGTTCTTCAGTTATTAAAATAACTTTCTTCCTTCCGGCTCCTCCCCTCCCTCTCCAATAATTGAAGATATTTAACCTCATTTTTTTAAATGTGCTTTGACCTTTTTAGTGCTACACTGCAGCTCTTCCTTCTTCTCGCCTAAGCAAGAATGACTTTACACCCCCCGCTGCCGACTGTGATGTCTACGTAACAGTTTTGATGACTGGATTCTATGTGTGTTCAATTGTTGCAAAGGTCCTTAGGTCATTTAGTGTATCTGCACGTGTTCAGGGGTATTCCCATGCATGTGTTCAGATGCTCCAGGTGTCAATGTACCAGATACCAGCGTCACCGTGTGCACGTGTGCAGGAAACCCCCGCACATGATAAAAATACCACAGATCTCTGACATGTCCCAAAGACTTTCTGCTCATTAGCTCACATGCTAGATAGTCAAAGATGGCAGTGGGAGAGAGGAGGGTTGGGACCAGTATATCGGGGGACTGAAATTCCTCTTTAAAGCGGTTGTATACCTTTTTTTAAAACTTTTACCTACAGGTAAGCCTATAATAAGGCTTACCTGTAGGTAAAAAAAATATCTCCTAAACCTGTACGGTTTAGGAGATATTCCCCTCGCAATGAGCCGCTGACTGCAGCGGCGCATGCGCACAGGGGATTCTCGGCTGACAGCACGGCAAACTCCGGAGCTTGCTGGACAGAAGTCTCCTGCGCGCATGCATGCAGTGACGACATCGCGGCTCCGGCCACTCACAGCGCCGGAGCCGCGATACCCGGAAGACACGCCGAGGGGAAATGTCAGCTCCCTCGGAGTGGACAGGGTGAGATGCCGGCGCCTCGTTCTAAGGTAAGTATCTCATAATGAGCTAGTATGCGGTGCATACTAGCTCATTATGCCTTTTCCCTTACAGGTGTAGGGAAAAAAAAAAAAACAGCGGGTTTACTGCCGCTTTAACTGAAAACGCTAGAAACTGATTGGTTACTATGCACAGTTGCACCAGATTCTGCCAGCTCCAGTTTTAATCAATTCAGGTGGTTGCAAATCTGTTGGATGTGGCCCTTTGCTTGCCCTAATCTGGGCCTTGAGGTACCATTCCATCCACTGACAATGATGGGGCACTATTCCTCCCACAGACACCAATAATGGAGCACTATTCCTCCCCTAAATACCAACAATGGGGCACTATTCCTCCCACTAAAACAAATGATGGGACATAGTTTACGTCTACGTTTTTTTAACCTTCCCGGCGGTATGATCATTTCAGATTTTTGCGTCTCAAAGCGGTACAATTATTTTGCATAGAAATTTGGCGTTTTATATGGTAGGCCTGTAATTCTTAGCAATAACACACTTATATCTGTCCACCAAGAGTGTAGTAGATATCCCGGGTATGATGAAGTTTGAAACACAAAATCATAAATTATAATATAATAAATAAATAAAAATAATTTAAAAAATAATAATATAATAATAGTAAAATAAATTTCCCCACGATTCACTGTCGCTCAATTATGAAAGTGTTATAAATTACTATCGCTGTTTTCTAGCTGGTCTAAAGCCAATTTTAACGTAAAGGGACACTTTTTGGTTGCTATGGACAATCTCAAGTTTCCAGGCAGAAAGAACAGTATAAAAAACTTAAAACTGCATGCAGGGCAAGGGCCATAGCACTGGGGACAAAAGGGATGTGAAATGATTTCATACAGTACTGTAATCTGTAAGATTACAGTACTCTATGTGTTATGATTTTTAAATTTTTTTTATATTGCCGTCAGGCTCCACCCTCGTGCGTCGCGACGCTCACAGGGAATGGAGCCTGGCCCAGAGAGGCTTCGGGCAGAGGACGGAGCCCGCAGGTAGCGTGGGGGGACAGCGCAGGATCCTGAGGACAAGGTAAGTAACCTGCACCAGGATCCTGAGATGTAATCCCGAGTGTGGCTCGGGCTTACCGCTAATGGTGCTGAAATTTAACCCCGAGCCACACTCGGGAATATCGTCAAGGAGGGTCCTCCCACTGGCAATAGTCTGTCCCCCCTAAAGTTTAAAGGACAGTCAATTGTTTGGAGACCCCTGATATAGAGGAATCAGGACCTCCTTCTTCCTGCTGGTGACCCCTCTAGCATTAACTAAAGCTCTATATAGAGGAATCAGGATCTCCTTCCTCCTGCTGGTGCTCTCTCTAATGATATAAACATCTATATAGAGGAATCAGGATCTCCTTCCTCCTGCTGGCGATCCCTCTAGTGATATAAAGATCTATATAGAGCAATCAGGGCCTTCTTCTTCTTCTAGTCACTTTCTCCATTGCCAGACAACACTGCTCATTTTCAAATCATGTGAAATAAGCACCTCCAAATTTTTTTCCTCTCTAGTTGTGGTCAAAATGGTAAATTATATACTATATCAGAAAGTCCTGTTTTCTAAGTGCATTATTTAGAAACATTGAACTGTAAGCTACATTGCTTTGGCCAATCTTCCAATAATGCCAAATCATCTTCCATGTTACAAACACCTAATAGCCTTATTGCCCACCCTTGGGTCATCAGTAAAAAAAACATACCTTGCTTAACCCAATCTATAACCAATGAGCCTACCAAGTCTCTAATTCATGAGATCATTATGTGAAACTTTATCAATTGATTTGCCGAGTTCAAGACTGGCTATACCCATGCACCACCCTGGTCCAAAACATTTGTGATATAGTAAAAAGAAAAAAAAAAGCAGGTCTTCCCCTTGGTGAATCCATGTTGCTTTGGGTCCAGCAAGTTGTGAGTTTTAAAAGGTCATTGTTATTTATGAGGGATTCCATTACTTTACTACTTCAGATGTTAAACTGACTGGCATGTAGCTGCCACCATCTTCCGTACTATCCTTCTTGTGGATAGATACCATATTATTTGTCTGCCAGTCACAGGGAACTTCTCCTGTTACAAGAGATCGATTTAAAAAGATTAGCTATTGGTCCAACAACTATACATCAAAGTTCTCTTAGGACTCTAGACTGTGGACTATCAGGGCCTATTGCCTAATAAAGCTTTACCAGTTCCTTTATTACCTCTGTCTCCAGAAATCTTGAAAATGAAACTTCGGGGTTGATTTACTAAAACTGGAGAGCGCAAAATCTGATTTAGCTCTACATAGAAACCAATCAGTTTCCAGGTTCTTTTGTCAAAGCTTTACTGAACAAGCTTAAGTTAGAAGCAGATTGGTCTCTATACAGAGCTGCACCAGATTTTGCACTTTCCAGTTTTAGTAAATCAACCTCCTTATCTTTAAAACGAATATGATCCTCTAACTTGTTCTTGTCAGTGTCATTTCCTTCTGACACATCTGAATTAAAGTAATGCCATGTACACACAAGCGGAATTTCCGACAGAAAAAGTCAGATGGGAGCTTTTCATCATATATTCCGATCGTGTGTATGCCCCATCGGACTTTTTACGTTGAAAATTCTGACGGACCTAGAAAGAGAACATGTTCTAAATTTTTCGGACGTAACCAATTCCTATCGGGAAAACCGCTCGTCTGTATGCTGTTCCGACGTACTAAAAACGACGGGAGCTATTGGCTACTGGCTATTGAACTTCCTTTTTCTAGTCTCGTCGTATGTGTTGTACATCTCCGCGTTCTTGACGGTCGGACTTTGGTGTGACCGTGTGTATGCAAGACAGTTTGAGCGGACTTCCGTCGCAATTCCGTCGGAGAAACCTTCAGAGTTCCTTCCTCGTTCTCCACTAGCCGACCAGCGCATGACGATGTACGTCAGCACAATGGCACGGCTGGACAAATGGTTGTACAAGTACGTCCCCTTTAAACCGCGGCATTGTGGGCGTGTGCGCGCCAACCATGTGCATGCCCGCCGCGTGCTCCATGACCATGCATGCAGGTCCCGCGGACTCGATGTCCGCCGGGTGGGCTGCGATCGTGTCACGGAGTGGAAGAACGGGGAGATACCTTTGTAAACAAGGCATTTCCCCGTTCTGCCTAGTGACATGACAGGGATCTACTGCTCCCTGTCATCGGGAGCAGTGATTGCTGTCATGTCAGTGGAAGCCCATCCCCACAACAGTTAGAACACCTCCATAGGATACACTTAACCCCTTGATCGCCCCCTAGTGTTTAACCCCTTCCCTGCCAGTGTAATTTACATAGTAATCAGTGCATTTTATAGCACTGAACGCTGTATAAATGACAATGGCCCCAAAATGGTGTCAAAAGTGTCTGATGTGTCCGCCATAATGTCGCAGTCATGATAAAAATCACAGATCACCGCCATTACTAATAATAAAAAAATTATAATAAAAATGCTATAAATCTATCCCCTATTTTGTAGACGCTATAACTTTTGCGTGACTGAATTTAAACCTCTAAGATAAGTGGAATAAATAGTAGCGCAACTATATATATATATATATATATATATATATATAAACTATATATGAATGTGAGTACTTAACAATAATATTATTGTTAGGTACTCACATTCATATATAGTTTCACTACTCTTTCAGGGTCATCATTTTTTTATTAGCACATATTTTATTTGAGCGCTACTATTTATTCCACTTATCTTAGAGGTTTAAATTCAGTCACACATTTGGTACATATTAAGTGGCGGCTAAAGTTTATTTGAGACAAACACTTTTTTTTATTTATTCAGAAGCGCAGTGGAGGTAGCACGAGGTGTAGGGCGTTTTACTTGAGAACCATCAGGTGTACTATAACTTTTGCGCAAACCAATCAATATACGCTTATTGCGATTTTTCTACCAAAAATATGTAGAAGAATACATATCGGCCTAAACTGAGAAAAAAAAGTAGTTTTTTTGTATATTTTTGGGCGATATTTATTACAGCAAAAAGTAAAAAACATTGCTTTTTTTCCAAAATTGACGCTCTTCTTTTGTTTATAGCGCAAAAAATAAAAACCGCAGAGGTGATCAAATACCACCAAAAGAAATCTTTATTTGTGGGAAAAAAAGGACATCAATTTTGTTTGGGTGCAATGTCGCACGACCACGCAATTGTCAGTTAAAACGACGCAGTTCCGTATCGCAAAAAGTGCTCTGGTCAGGAAGGGGGTAAATCCTTCCGGGGCTGAAGTGGTTAAATAATTCAATACTATCATCTGAGAAACAACAACCAATTTTGCTCTGGTTTTGGGAGGTTACAGGTTCCTATAAATTATGAACAGAACAGGAGAGCGCATGCGCGAGAGTTCCGAGATGGCAACCTGAGCCCGGAGCTCCGCACGACGTCAGACCAGCGGTGCCCGCAGTGACTTCTAGTGCTACCCAGGGCTAACCTTAGTAAGGGATTTGTCCCCCCAAACCATCGGGGATCACCCCTGAATGCAAAACCCAGCCATCAGGTGTAATCTGGGGCCGGATTTCGAAGCCTCCACCCGGACTAGGTGTACCAAGATGGCTGCCACAGCCGCTGCAGCCACACAGCCTCATGCTCAACACACAGAAGGAACACTGGAACAAAGGCAAGTGTTAACCCCTGCCACCCTGAATTACACCCCTGCGACTCATGGATATGGCCAGCCCTCATCGGCCTCCACAGAATCCCTACTAAGCCATTCCTTTGGAGATTAGGCTTTTTTCCCCTACAGAGCCTGCAGTATCCACCTACACTGACTTTCCTAACTATGGCATCCCAGCCCAAGACCACCTCTTTAAGCAGACCTGAACCACAAAGTATCAGCTCTCCTGTATAGGGGTTTGGTGTCCACAGCAGCTAAAATCACAGGAGCCATTAAGCAGATCCAAAATATAGGCTCCAGGATGGAAGCAATTGAAAGCAAACTGGATCAGAGTATCTAATCAGAACTCTGACCTTATCCAAACTCTCCATGAACAACTGGACACTGCCTTATCGCGCATAGACGACTTAGAAAACAGGTCCAGAAGGTATAATTTCGGGATCCAGGGACTGTCAGGGACAATCCTGGATGTCACAGCGGCAACACAAGATCTAATGAAAACGCTGATACCGAATGTCCAGTAATACCGTCTGGAGCTGGACAGAGCCCCGTAGAGCCCTGGGACCCCCCAGGAAGGATGGCTCCCCCAGAGACATCATATCCAAGCCCCACTTCAATGTAGTTAAAGAAGCGGTTATGAAACAATCTTCAGCCTTGCCCCAGGTTTCATGCCAAGGCCACCTGGTGCAAATATTAGCGGATCTCTCACTCTCTACTATCCAGCTCAGACGAACCCTGAAACCACTGCTGTCTGCTTTATCCCAGAAAGACATCAAATATAGATGGTCTTTTACTTTTGCAGTAACATTTTCCTATAAAGGCCAAAATCAAGCTTTCTCCAACTTAGCTACAGGAGAAAAGCTCCTACTCAGCTTGAAAATAATCTCTCAAGAAATCGATATGGAGACATCGTCTTCCACTTCAAGATCCACCAAAAGACCACCACCAGCAAGTCCACTGAACCCCCTTTGGAACAAGCCAAAGACTCAAAGATCTAAACACAATGACCCCCCATGAATAGCCATCTTCTGAAAAGTTCAGGTCCTAGACGGATGTCTGTCCACACATTTAATCATTCACTTTTTGGATATGACTGACTCCATCTCCATTTCCAGGAGTCGTCTCTCCTGTGTTCCTCCTTTGTTCCTTCAACTGTTCTGTTTTTATTTGACAGTTTTCCCTTAGCTACCAGAGGCGGGAATCCCAGCGGCCCACTCTCCTCTACAGCGGAGGGAGGAAAACCTTAAAGAACTGGATAATGACTTTCACACTGGAGCCAAATGGGCTAAATTTGCTGGCCCACCCTGTCCACTTCCCCTCCCCATCTTTACTATCGAGATGGGGGGATCCTGGGGTCATTTGATCCGCCACCATGGCTATAATTTTTCTTAATTCATGTTTGCAGTCTTGGATATAAATTTTTTTTGTTAACACGAGTCTAACTGTTACAATTTTAAAGGGCCGCCCTGGTTTGGGATGGCTCACATGTGCCTCCTCCTATCCCTTAGACTCCTTCCAGTGTTCGGGTGGGGGGGGGGTAGGACTTCCGAGCCTTTCTGGTTCGGATACTTTTGTTTTTGTTTTTTTTCTTCTCCTAAGGGATAAGAATCCCTGAGGTAAGTGACAGTAGATCCATTTGTGCTCCTCAATTCTGGTTTTATGGCTAACACCATTCAGAAGATCCTAAAGGTTGCCACTCATAACGTTCAAGGCATAAATTCACCTCTTAAATGCAGAAATTTTTTTAACAATTACAAATTCTCAAAATTAGATGTTGTCATGCTTCAAGAAACCCATTCGGTACAGTCCCAAGTTCCTACACTCCCACTTCCCTAATTTTTATCTAGTTAACGCTGAAAATAAAACCAAGGGGGTAGCCATCATATTTTCTAACTTATGCAAATTCAATTGGCTCTCAGACACTAGAGACCCGGAGGGCAGATTCACCTTAGTTAAGGGAACAATCGAGGGTCAACTATACTCCCTAATCTCATACTACACCCCCAACAAAGGACAACCCTAGCCCCCATCCTTGAGGGCACAGTCAACTCCAATGGGGACTCTAATGTAGCCTTTGATCGGGGATTAGATAGATCGAAACCACCTAGAACCCAACTGACCCGCCCGACCAAAGTGAGACTCAAAATAGCCATGCTAATACATGCCCAGGGCATGGCAGATGTCTGGAGAGAGCTGCACCCATCTAAGCGACACTTCACACACTACTCCAATCCTCACAACTCATATGCTTGGATCGATTATCTTTTCGTCCCAACTCACATTATTCCACTTATCATAAAATCCCAGATTAGAGATACGGTCCTGTCTGACCACTCAATAGTGATAATGTCAATTTACTTACGATCCCCAAAATCTGGTCAAAGGCACTGGAGACTGAATGAGTCCATCCTCTCTGACCCCATTAGAGTTACTATGATAGATAAATCACTGCAGGAATACTTTCACTTTAACAATATTGATGGAACCTCTGCGGAGACCTTGTGGGCAGTCCACAAGACCAACATCAGAGGGGAAATCATTTGGCTGGCCAGGCAAATAAAATGAGAAAGAGAGGCTGACATCGAGAAATTAGACAAAGCTTAAGCAACTTTACGAGCCCAACACAAAAAGAACCCATCCCCCACTACCATGGCCCAACTGGATAAAACCAGGCTGGAACTCAACTTAGCAATCATGGTAAAAAGCTGAAAAACAAATTTGCTGGAATAAAAAAATAGATTTTATGCCCAGAAGGACAATTTAGGTCCCATGCTGGCAGCTAATTTGTCACCCCAAATTCAGTCTTATGTAATTCCAAAGATAAGAATCCCAGAACAGGGCACCACGGCTAACCTCTCGAAAGTTTTAGACGCATTCCATGATTTCAACGCCAATCTGTATAGTCCCCACACTTCCAATAATGATAATTCCATTAAGGGATTCCTGGATGGTCTCCCCGTACCCTCCCTTTCCCCAGAACACAAAGACATTCTCAAAGCATCCTTCACTGAGGGGGAGGTGTTGGGAGTAATCAAAGACCTTAGGAGGGGCTCAGCCCCTGGAACAGATGAACTTTCAAACCTCTACTAGAAAACATTTGCTAACACCTTGGTTCCTCACTTAACAAAATTCATTAACGCAAAGACTCAGGGTGACCCAATGGGCACCCAACTCAATACAGCATATATTGCGGTTATACCAAAAACGGATAAAAATCCAGAAGAGGTTAGCAACTGTCGTCCAATATCCCTTATTAATAGTGATTTGAAAATCCTTACCAAAATTCTAGCCAACCGCTTAGCCTCCTTCATTAATGCTTACAACCATAAAGATCAAGGTTTCATCCCAGGCAGACAGGGCCCTGACCAGATTAGAAGGGCAATTGACATAGTTTCCATACTCCAGACCAATTGGGATGGGGGACCTAAACAATCGGGCATGCTTCTTTCTTTAGACCTGCACAAGGTCTTTGACTCGATCTCCTGGCCCTACATCTTTGCTCTTCTAGAACATTGGAGCTTTGGCAGACGCTTCATGGGCTTAATTCAGGCTCTATACTCACAACCTAAAGCTTTTATCCAGCTTCAGGGATACTACTCCAAGCCAATATCTATAGCGAAAGGAACCAGACAAGGCTGCCCACTTTTTGCTTTAGCAATTGAAACCCTAGCCATCTCAATTCGCCAAAACCCAAACATAAAAGGGTATCATGTGGCCCCCAAACACATAAATGCGGTCTCTTTGCGAACAATATTCTTCTATTCCTCACCTCCCCTAATTCCTCCTTCCCAAACTTATGCCACACATTAGAAGATTTCGCTAAAATATCAGGCCTCCAGGTTAACTACTCAAAGTCTCAAGCACTAAACGTTTCTCTACAGCCTGATACCATAGCCCTCTTACAAAAATCCTTTAAATTCAAATGGAGCGAGTCCTCCATTAGATATCTAGGAATTAATTTGACAGCTAAGACTGAAGCCCTATATGCAAGTATTTACCCCCATATGTACCATACACTTGAATCAGACCTCGTGTCCTGGTCCAAAAATAACCTATCATGGCTGGGAGAAAACACACACACATAAAAATGATGCTGCTCCCCAGACTGCTATACCTGTTTCGCTCTCTCCCCATCCAAATCAAGAGGGACCACATCAAATCCTTCCAAAGCAAGCTATTGAAATTCATCTGGGGAAAGGCTGCCTATAGAATCCCTCGACAAGCTTTATACTCACATAGAAGAAAGGGAGGTTTGGGCTTACCTCATCTCCACAAGTACTATTTAGCTGCTAGACTTGCCCAACTATCTATAGTCTATTCCAGGTTCGAGAAACCAGACTGGGTACAAATAGAAAAACAAGTTCCACGCTATACCCTGGATTTCCTACTTTGGAGCCCCCTGAAAAACCGCCCATAGATTTGGCCCGTACCTTGTCCCATTCTTCTGCCCTTTGGGCCGCTATTTGCTCATCGACAGCCCTGGTGTCAGCTAGTAAACCGCTAACACATCTATTTAACGACACGGACTCCTCCCCCGGGAATGAATATTATAGCTTTTAAATGGTGGTTGGACAAGGGACTGTACCGAATTGGACATTTTTTCACAGCTACGGGCCCTTTCACCCTCAATCACTGCATCAAAAAGCTGGACCTACCCATTTCTGAATGATTCAGGTTTGGACAAATAGCACATTTCTTGCACCCACTCTGAAAGGATAAACCAGTTCCACCAAGGTTAACAGATTATAAACTTTGGTGTGGACAAGCCATGAATCAGAAGGGTGGAGTTTCGATAATCTACTCGTCACTTACAGTATCTTACCTAACTCTAAATCTTCCTTTATGAATTCCTGGGAGTCTGATTTCCCATTCCATTGGGACCTGGAGAGCTGGCAGACGGCTTGCTTCAAGTCTTTCAAAGGTATCCTAAATACTACTCTGACAGAGACCAGTTTGAAAGTGCTCTCTAGATGCTACTATACCCCATCTAGACTTGCCTCCATTTTTCCTTCGGCAGATCGTCTATGCTTCAGAGGTTGTCAACTCACAGGTACAATGGCCCAGATATGGTGGGAGTGCCCCAGAATACGCTCCTTCTGGAAAAAAATGTTTAATCTTATTGACAGGCTGGCAAAAAGCCAGATCCCCAGGACCCCAATGGTCGCCCTTCTTAATGCCCAGATAACAAAGATCTCCAATCACATATCATACTACTGGGAGCTAAACTTACTCAACCAACCACTACCCCCCCCCCCCCCCCTACACACACACACACACTTTTGCGAGTGGAGGAAGCAAAAAGCTATTTTACGTACCTAAATCTGTGGTCACCTAGTGCTTCAGGCCCGCATTCTTCTAAGTTTCTCCTTGAAGAAAAGGAGGGTTAATTTTTAGACAAGTGCATGGGGTGGTAGCTTCACAAGGAGATGACAGGCACAGTGCTGGGTCACCAGTCATCACTCAATGGACATGGTTGGCAGAGTTACATTGGTTTAAAAGGGCTTCAGTAACTCATTTAACCACTTCCCGCCCGGCCTATAACAGAATGATGGCGGGGAAGTGGTTCTGACTGGGGGTCATATGACGTCCAGCAGGATAACATGCTGGTGCGCGCCCACGGGGGCGCGCAGCACGGCGATCTTGAGTGTGGCGTGTCAGTCGCCGCATCTCCGATCGTAAGAAGCCTGTGATAGAGGCTTCTTACCACGTGATCAGCTGTGACCAATCACAGCTGATCATCGCAAGAACCAGGAAGTGCCGGTAAACAGCGGCTCTCCCTGTCAGAGAGGGGGTCTGTGCTGATGATCAGCACACTGATTGTCAGCACAGCCCCCATCAGATGTACCCATAAGCTGCAATCGGAGCCCAGTCAGTGCCCTATCATAACCCCCTGCCAGTGCCCAATAAAGTGCCAATCAGTGTCCACCACAGTGCAAATCAGTGCCCACCATAGTGCCAATCAGTGTCCTTCACAGTGCCAATCAGTTCCCGGCATTAACACCTGTCAGTACCTGCCCAATCAGTGCTGCCCATGAGTGCCATCTATTAGTGTCCATCAATGCCACCTGTCTGTGCCTATCAGTGCCACCTATCAGTGCCAATCGGTGCCACTTGTCAGTGCCCATCAATGCCGCCTGTCAGTGCCCATCAGTGCCGCCTGTCAGTGCCCATCAATGCCGCCTGTCAGTGCCCATCAGTGCCGCCTGTCAGTGCCCATTAGTACTGCATATCAGTGCCACCTATGGGTGCCCATCAATGCTGCCTATCAGTGCCCATTATTTCTACATATCAGTGCCTCCTCATCAGTGCCACCTTATCAGTGCCAACTCATCAGTGCCCATCAGTGCCGCCTTATCAGTGCCCATCAGTGCCTACTCATCAGTGCCCGTCAGTGAAGGAGAAAACAAAATTTTATACCAGAAATTAAATAAAACTCTTTTTTTTTTTTTCAAAAATGACAGTCTTTTTTAGTTTGTTTAGCAAAAAATAAAAACCGCACCAAAACACCACCAAAAGAAAGCTCTATTTGTGGGAAGAAAATGATAAAAAATTAGCTTGGGTACAGTGTAGCATGACCACGCAATTGTCATTCAAAGTGCGACAGCACTGAAAGCTCAAAATTGTCCTGGGCAGGGAAGGGCGAAAGTGCCTGGTATTGAAGTGGTTAAAGAAAAAAAAATGTTGGCAAATGGGTGGGACGGCTAGACTTTTGCTTTAACCACCATATAAATAGTCCAGACTAATATACTATAACGATAATAATAATCAATACAGATTCATAAAAAAACAATAAAATGGACCACACGACCAGGATAACCAATACAATAACTATTTAAAAGACTTTAATGACACTCCACTTGAATACCTTTTGCTGTTTTCCTTACAAGCACTAATTGTGACAATAATCCATTCTACTGTACATTACTGTATTTTTAAACTTCAATAAGAACTTATTAAAAGTATAATGTTTAGTACTGCTCAAGCAGGTTTGCCTAGGTCTGGCCTTGGGCTGAGAAGGCATGAAAGCCCATGATGATGGTACACCCTGAGAGTAGCGATTTAGGGGTATCACAAAAACACAGTGGGTTTGGGGTCCACTTTAAGCGGAGCTCCACTCAAAAGGGAAAGCTCCGCTTGTCTGCCTCCTCCCCCTCTCTGCTGCCACATTTGGCACCTTTTTTTGGGGGGGGGAGCGGGCACCTGGTTTTGACAGGTAGCCGCTCCCACTTCCGGCTCACTTTGCCACGGCAAAGTGTGCTGGAAGTTCGGCCCCCTCCTCCTTCCCCCACAGCCAGCCCATTCATAAAGCGCAGCGCAAATCATGCATGAACTGGGAAGGTTTCCCTTAGCCAAAATGGAGGCGCCAGCACCCGAGAGCTGATTCATGAATCGGCTCGGGTGAGGACACAGCTGGATGCCTGGACAGGTAAGTGCTGTAATAGTAAAAGTCAGCAGCTACAGTGTTTTTTTAGCTGCTGACATTACATTTTTTTTTTGGCGGGTGGGGGGCAGAGTTCCTCTTTAATATCGGAAGCCCCCCATCACATCAGAGTTTCCCCCCCTTCATATCAGGAACCTCCCCATCACATCAAAGTCCCCCTTTCACATCAGAAGCCCCCCTTTTATTTTAGAGCTCCCTTGCATTTGGGTCCCCAGTCCCCCCATACTTCAAGTTCCCCATCAGAAGCAGAGACCCACTGAATCCTCAGTCTGTGCACCAAGCCAGATTATATACCACTAACACTAGCTGTGGGTTGTATAAATTTTCTTAGCAGGCTGAATGTGGACCATTGCCTGTAGTTCAGAGGCCCGTGGTCTAGTGCATGCATAAACCCCCAAAGAAGAGAATGTATAACTTGAGAGTGTAACTTGATTAGGTAAAAAGTTGGTTATGTGCACACATAAATAGACCATAGTTAGTATTTATATATTCTCAAATTCTCAATTAAAGAACTGGCGAAGGCCACTCATGCTGATGTCACCTATTATGCATAAGAGTAACAGCAAACCTGCTAATCCTTTAAGATATAAAATACATAAATTAATGCTGCTTTGTATTCAATAACTCAATATTACATTTATTTTTTTAAATGCAAGTAGTGTAAGCACCTGAATTTGACAAGGAATTAACCTCTTGTTGTACAGCAAAGCAGAGCTCAGAGTGCAAGAGAGAACCAGCTCAAGCCAATCAGTTGTGCTGTAGTGCTAACACAAAGAATGTCGACTTCGGGGGTCTCTCTGGCGTCCGCATCTGCCGGCTCCACCGCTATCTTCTGGTGCTCTTTTGCCAGCGGTGGTCTGGACTGACCCTGCCCCCTATGACATCACAGTCCCGGGGCGGATGACATGACCACTCCCCCTTATGACCTCACAGTCCCAGCATGCCCTGGGACTGTGATGTCATAGGGGGGTGGGGTCACTGCCTATATAAGTCCGTTGCGGAGCGCACAGAGACCATTCCGGCTGGAGAGAGCGTAGTGTCAACATCTCTGGAAGAGAAGAGGGAAGAAGATGATCCAGAAGTCCGGACCACCTCTGGCAAAAGAGCGCCAGAAGATAGCGGTGGAGCCGGCAGAAGATGCGGACGCAGGGAGAAGATGCCGGAGAGACCCCCGAAGTCCGTAGAGGACCCCCGAAGTCGGAAGAAGACCCCTGAAGTTGGAAGAGGACCCCCGAAGTCGGAAGAAGACCCCCGGAGCTGCCTAATAAATTACTTTAAAAATCTGTGTACTGTTTTTTATTGACACTTTTTTCCCTAGGTGAATGGGTAGGGGTACGATGTACCCCATACTCATTCACATAGGGTGGGGGGGCCAGGATCTGGGGGCCCCCTTATTAAAGGGGGCTTCCGGATTCCGATAAGCCCCCCGCCCGCAGACCCCGACAACCAACGGCCAGGGTTGTCGGGAAGAGGCCCTTGTCCTCATCAACATGGGGACAAGGTGCTTTGGGGTGGGGGGGCCCGCAGGGCGCCCCCCTCCCCCAAAGCACCCCCTCTTGTTGAGGGCATGCGGCCTGGTACGGCTCAAGAGGGGGGGCGTGCGCTGGCCAGGCTGCGTGCTCGGATAAGGGTCTGGTATGGATTTTGGGGGGACCCCCACGCCGTTTTTTCGGCGTAGGGGCTTCTCCTTAAAATCCATACCAGACCGAAGGGCTTGGTATTCCCAGAGGGGAATTCCCCCTCACGCCCGCCGCAGTAGGAAAATGTGTTTTTCCTATTGCAGCTAGCGCGAGATGTACAGTACCCTGCCGCCGAGGACCAGCGCGATTGTCACGCTGGAAACATTCTCGCAGGTGCGTACTGTAGTTGGTACAAAAGTCCGATGGCTTTGTGTACACACGACCGGACTTTGCTTCATCAGACTTTTGTTGCAGGAAAGTTTGTCCGTTCGCACAGCCAACAAAAGTCCAATGGAAACTGAAAAAGTTTGTCCGATGGAGCGTACACACGGTCGGATGTTGCTCCAAAACAGCTAATTTGCATGTTTGTTGTCAAAAAGTCCGATCGTGTGTACGCCTCTTTACTGTGGGGATTATCAGGACCACAAATTCTTTGGTGGTATAACTGAAGCACTCATAATAGGGCGCAGCTGTGCATGGTAGCCAATCAGCTCCTAACTTCAGCTTGTTCAATTAAGCTTTGACAATAAAACCTGGAAGCTGAAAATAAAATAGCCAGATGTCCCATTTCTGTTCCTTTTTAGTCCTTTTGGTCCTTTTTAGGGCTCATTTTGAAATCAAGCATCCTCAAACACTGCTTTATTGGTGCTTAAAAGCCAATTTACACAGTTTCGTATTAACTTGCATACAGTGACATATTTACCAGCTTTATTTTATGCCAGCACAATGTACCACAGTGTATGTGCATTACTTTGTAAAGCATTGAAGGGTCATTGTTTTTCACTGTGGTAGCATGTATTGTGGTAGCATCTCTAATGGGAATCATTAGAGATGAATGGCATCCCCTCCAAAACGCAAGTAAAATGCATGGTACCAACGTGCATCAATGCACTTGAAAACATAACAGAACAATTTTACACAAAACCCTGTACAGAAACACTCAAACCTGCAGAGGGAGAGTCAGTATGGTAAGCTATTCAGGACTTAGTTCCTCTAGGATCCACATCTGTATATTCAGGGGCCTGGCCCATCTTGTCCATGTTCAGCATGTCACGCACTGGATCGTGGCCTTTTGGCTATGGCTACTTGCAGGCTCAAAGCCAAGTTCCAGCCACAAACATTATTTTTTCTTACGTCAGCAGCTACAAACACTGTAGTTTCTGATTTTTAATAAGGACACTTACCTATCCAGGGAGCCTGCGATGTCGCCCCCCCCCCAGGACGATTCGTCCATCGGATAAGGTGCAGGTGCCGCCATTGTAACTAAGGGAAACCGGGTCTGGAGCCTTGCGGCTTCATTCCCGGTTTCCTACTGCGCATGCGCAAGTCGTGTGGACACTTTGTGAATGGCCAGCTTGTCTTCTGGGACACACACAGGTCCCAGAAAACAGCAGGGGGGTTCAGGACCTCAAAAGAGGATGTGACGTCCTGCACCGCGGCCTGGATGGAACGGAAGTACAGGCTGTACTTCAAAAAAAGGTACTAAAGAAAAAAACAAAAAAAGTAATACCCAAAAATGAGGGGTGGAGGGGTGGTCTTTAGTTTAAGACCACCTCTCAAAAGTGGGTGGAACTCCGCTTTAAGCATATGTTTTACCATGTGCAGCACCCTCTAGTGTGCTAGAAGTAGATTGTTTTTATTAGTGTTGGAAAACTGTAAGGTGTGGCTGGCAGCCAAGCCTGTGTTTTATCTGGGTCAGGGAAGTGACTCAGGGAGGCTGGTTTGAATCACAGGCAGCATCTCTGAAACCTCCCACTACTTCTTGAAGCATGCAGAATATTCTAGAAGGATGGGAGTGGAGGTGAGGAGGAACTGCCTGGAGTATTCATGAGGAACCTGACCAATCCCCAACAGATGAGTTGGCAGGGGGCAGGCCCCCTCAAATACTCATGGTCAGCCCAGCTGGGGGTAGTGGAGTTCAGGTGAAAGCTGGAGATGGAGTGTTAGGCTGTCAGAGGCTTTTGAGAGTAGCCCCCTAGCCTGGGGGGGGTGAAATCAGGCCTGGGCTCGGGTGTGGAAGGGACCTTCTACACCACACACAGAAGTGTCCTGACCAGAGGTCTCCCTCTACACGTCAGGCTCTGCCACAAGGTACGTGACACCACTCTTCTCTGCCAGCCTTGACCTCTTCCTGGACCTTGACTACTCTTGCTTGTTGCCTGCCTCAACCTTTGCTTGGACTTGATTACTCCTGCCTGCTACTTGCCTCAACCTCTGCCTAAACTTTGATTACTCCTGCCTGCCACCTTCCTTGACTCCTGCCTTGACTTTGACTGCCACCCTGCCACCTGCTTCAATCTTTGCCTGGACTTTGACTAATCTTGCCTGCCATCTGCCTCAACCTTTGCTTCAATTTTGACTACTCTTGCTTGCCACCTGCATCAATTCCTGCCTGGACTTTGATTTCTCCTTCCTGCTGCATACTTCAGCCTGAACCTCAACCAGCTGTAGTGCTGTTTACCATTCGCTCAATTATAGCCATCCTATTCCTGAGACCCCCATGGTGAACCACAAACAGATGATATCTCGTAAAAAAAGTAGCCTAGAGTCACCAGCCCATGGTTTCTTGTGGGGTGCTCTGGTGAAGGCCAATGTGTCTGTGTTCTTTCTTTGTCAGAGCCTTTAGATTTACACCTGGACCAGCAGCTAGTCTACCATGAAATCCAAAATCGGTTATACTGTCCATCTGCCATGAGTTGATAATAAGACCAGCTGGACAAAGTTACAAATCCTCTAATAGGTATAAAAGTTCACATTTAAACTGTAGATTTAGCTATATGCCTGGAGCTTTATGCTTTGCACAAATCTGAATAATTTTGTGTTCAGTTTTTAGCATCACCAGAGCTCATACATTACATTTCACACAAATCCACAAGTTCTGCGTTCCCTTAATAGAAATCCTTTTTTCGAGAGGGAAGGAAGGACGGGTTTTAGAGGACAAACATCAAAGGAGACAAAAAGGACAAGACTGAGAAAATTAAACCAGCGGAGGCTTTGCTGGGAAAGATACAACACAGAGAATGCTTAAATGTTCAGATAAGTCACAGAGACACAGATAACAAGAACAGAGCTTATATTTAAATATCGCTAGAGATAATTTAACCATGGAAATAATCATACCAATACTGTAGCATGTCTCTTCTTGGGCTGATGCAGAATGACCCTCTAAGTCTTCCTTTCTTAACCTTTTTATCATGGAGGAACCCTTGAAATACATTTCTGGTATCAGGGGACCACTGCTAAAGATTACTCTATCTACAGCTCATGGTATGTTAGTGGTATGGTCACTTGGAAAGATGCCCCTTACATTTGTGGTTATTGTGAAGAACCCCCCCTTACAGATAGCAAAAAAGATAATTGGTTATTTTCTTTCTCTCTCTCTCATTCCCCATATTCTCTCCCTTTCTCTGTGTCTCCCATATTCCAGCACTGCTCTGTACAGCGCAACTGAACACTAATAAATTCTTTGTGATTTACATACATTGCCTTCTGCTTCAAAGGCTGTGCTGACCATCCAACATAATGACTTGTTTCTCCGTGTAGCGAGCCATTTTTACCAGACTTCCCATCTTCCCAATCCTGCAGCCGCCTATTACTCATTCCGAGCCATGGTGAATTTTCAGTATATTATTCTCATGGTGCAGCTATTTTTTTCAGTGGGGTGATGCATTCAAAGGTCGAAGGTCGCAGGCTCATTAAGAAGATAATTTATTATAAACAGTATAGCTCATGTAACTCCCGGCTCACCTCTCTGGCTATACCAATGACCCCCCTCCTCTCCCCCCCACCTCAGGTGTTTCACTAATTTGTATTTTTAAAGTATTAGGTCCCCTTTGCACCTTAACTACTTCAATACTGGGCACTTTCCCCCCTTCCTGCCCAGGACAATTTTCAGATTTCAGCGCTGCAGCACTTTGAATGACAATTACGCAGTCATGCAACACTGTACCCAAATTAAATTTTTATCGTTTTCTTCCCACAAATAGAGCTTTCTTTTGGTGGTATTTGATCACCTCTGTGTTTTTGTTTTTTTTTGCGCTATAACCAAAAAAAGACTGACAATTCTGAAGGGCACTGATATGCATTACTGATGGGGCACTGATTGGAACTTTTATGGGCACTGGCAGGCGTTCTTTCTGGGGCACAGGCTGGCAGGTAATGGGCACTTGTTGGCAGCTGATGGGCACATCTGATGGGGGCTGCAGTGATAATCAATGTGCTGATTATCAGCGAAGACCCCCCCCTCTGACAGGGAGAGCCGCCAATCGGCTCTACCTGTCAGTGTGAACCGAGGAAAGACGTTTACCGGCACTTTCTGGTTCACGCGATGATCAGCTGTGATTGGTCACAGCTGATCACGTGGTAAGAAGCCTCGATAGCCTCTATACCACGATCGGAATTGCGGTGTGTCAGACTGACACACAGCACCTCCGATCCCTGCATTGCACGCCGGCTTGTTATCCTGAACACGTCATATGACGTCCGATCAGGATAACTAAACCACTTTCCGTTGTCATATTGCTATATGGCGGGCGGCAAGTGGTTAAAATATGTAAAAAAAAGAATATATATATATATATATATATATATATAATGTACAATGCATGCTAATGCACTACTACATATAAATGCACTATATTACCAAAAGTATTGGGACACCTGCCTTTACACGCACAGGAACTTGATTGGCCTGCACAGAATCCTGACCTCAACCCGATAGAACACCTTTGGGATGAATTAGAGCGGAGACTTGCGAGCCAGGCCTTCTCGTCCACATCAGTGCCTGACCTCACAAATGCGCTTCTGGAAGAATGGTCAAACATTCCCAAAGACACACTCCTAAATCATGTGGACAGCCTTTTGAAGCTGTTTTAGCTGCAAAGGGTGGGCCAACTCAATATTGAACCCTAGAGACTAATGCCCCGTACACACGATCGGACTTTCCGACAAGAAAACCGTGGATTTTTGTTCAAAGAATGTTGGCTCCAACTTGTCTTGCATACACATGGTCACACAAATGTTGGCCAACAATTACAAACGTGGGAACGTTGTGACGTACAAGACGTACAACGAGCCGAGAAAAAGGGAGTTCAATAGCCAGTGCGGCTCCTTCTGCTTGATTCCGAGCATGCGTGAACTTTTGTGCGTCAAACTTGAGCACACACGAACAGAAATTCGGACAACAACGTTTTGTTGGTGGAAAATTTGAGAACCTGCTATCAAACATTTGTTGGTGGAAAGTCCCACAGCAAATGTTCGATGAAGCATACCCATGGTCAGACTTTCTGCCAACAAGCTCACATCCAACATTTGTTGTCGGAAAATCCAATCGTGTGTACGCAGCATAAGTCTGGGATGTCATTAAAGTTCATGTGCGTGTAAAGGCAGGCTTCCCAATACTTTTGGTAATATAGTGTATATCCTTATATCTTCTGATTTTAAATAATATACTTTAATATATGTATAGTATATTGCAAACTTTTATAAACCTTTATATTTTTTAAACAAAAAAAAATGCACAGTTAAAATACATAAAACTTACCTGATTGCACCCCTGACATAGAGTATAGACAGGTTGGTTGACACCAATATAATGCACCAGACTAAATGTATACACTAGAAATTCTGGATAAACGCACTGCATACTGTTATATGCCCTTTCTAGCAAACTTTGCAATACAAAACAGTAATTTTTAGTTCACACAATGCAATACGTGTTATGGCCAGTCCTAAATGACTAGACTGTGCATGTAAGGGCAAAAACTAAAACACATGCAGTACATCTCTCCGATACCAGCACTGCTGGACTACCGAACACCTCCCCATTATTTTATGGAGGTAAGGAGTAGCAATGAGCTTGAGTTAGGTCCAATCTCAAGTTCATCCTAACCCAGAAGTTAGCTGTTATTGCCAGGACAATGAGCTGCAGGCGGGAAATTCCTTGCCCTGCAGCTGATGTACACAAGGGGGCAGGAATTCTTGAAACATTGCTGACATTGACTTATACAGGCACATGGCCATATTAGGTCAATGCCATTGACCTAATATGGCCATGTGGCTTTATTAGGTCTATGATGTCAGAAGCAGGAGCGTATCTACTGCAAGGCAAACAAGGCATTTGCCTTGGGCAGCATTTTATAGGGTGGCGGCACTACAAGCAGTGGGGTCGCTACGGGGGTGCGGGGGATGCAGACCGCATCCGGGTGACACCCGCCAAAGGGGTGTTACCAGGGGTGGCCGCAGACTGATCGTTCAGTGACAGGGGAACAAAGCAAAAGGCGGCAGTGGCTGTAGCCTCTGATCCGGGAAGTAGCTCACTTGTCAGAGCAGGCCAGCGTCCCGGGCTGTGATCGTGCCTCGGCAGCCTTGCTGCACACAGCTGGTAAAAAGGAGCTGGTGGGCTCTGGGAAGGTGAGTGTCTGGTGTAGTTTTTTTTTGGGGGGGTGGGAGAATCTCCTGGTGCAGTATGGGGGGATAGGGGAGCCCCCTCTCTATTACCCCTCTCTGCCTCTCACCCCACCTCTTCCCCCTCTCTCTCTCTTTCTCTCTCACTCACCCCCCCTCTGTCTCTCCCCCCACCTCTTTCCCCCTTCCCTCTCTCTCACCCCCTCACTCTCTCTCACCCCTCTCTTTCTCCCCCCCCTCTCTCTCTCTCTCTCTCTCTCTCTCACCCCCTCTCTTTCTCCCTCTCTCTCTCTCTCTCTCTCTCTCACCCCCTCTCTCTCACCCCACCTCTAAAGAGGTGGAGATCTAATAGAAAGAGGTGGAGCCTAAAGAGAAAGGGGTGGGGTTTACAGATGAAGGCGTGGATCTTAAACAGGAAGGGGTGGGGCAAAATGTGGATGGGCACACCCAAATTTAGTCTTGCCTAGAGCAACACAAAACCAAAATAATTACTGGTCACCAGTATCCCCGACCTCTTTGAATCTTCCACCCGCAGGTCATTGGTCCAGCACTGACAGCTAACCCCTGAGTTCAGACCAAAACCCTGTTTGGACCAAACCCAAGCTCATCCCTAATGGAGAGAGTAGGAGAAGGGTGGAGGAAAAACAAAAAGGGGCTGGATGCATCTAAGGCTTATCTACAAAACTGGATCATGAGAATGAAATGATCAAAACACATACTAGACCCAAAGATTTAGGGAGCTGAATATTTTGCAACTTCAATCTTTCCTTTAAAAAGTTGTTCTTGGGCTCACATACCGACATCCAACACTTCCCCTAGCAAAATTAGCAGCCGCATGAGAAACCTAGACATTGGTTGAATACCTCCTGTGTCCTGCCCTCTCTCTTCCTCTACCTTTCCTCTTTCTTATTTCATTCTTCTTACTGATTCTACTCGTAGATGCCACATCAGCCGAAACAGCTGATCTCCTATATTTTTTGTATTGTTAACATTTTTTTTTTACCTTCTTTTGCCAATTGTACACAAATTATCTATAAACGTGGCGGGTTGCTAACATCCTAATGGCGTATACAAAAAGTGGGAAACGAACAAGATGGACTTTTAAGGTGCCATAGTGCCCACACATTTTTATAAATTTACAATTTTTTTTTGATTCATAAGAAAACATTTAAAAATATTTTAAAAATATGCTAATTAGCCATTGGACTATTTAGTCTTTCTGCTCTACTATTTTTGGGGTCCTTACGCCGGTGGGCACTTGTTGAAGGGAGGCTTTATACTATTTAAATTGTATGTTTTTTTGTAATGTTTTTAAATGATTTCTTATGTATCAATACCATTTGTAAATTTAAAAAAATATTGTTAGCACTATGACAACTTAAAATTCCAACTTGTTCCTTTCCTACTAATCGTACACAAATTATGGCACACCTATATACGCATTATCTTTTATTCAACCACTGTCTTGGTAATACTCCAATACTCCATATGCTTAGCTTGTGGACATCTATCTTTACGCTCTGTTTTTAGTTGTTTTCTATACAACAAAATTAAAAAACATGAGAAGGAAAAAAATGTTTTTGGATCAAATAGGGAATAAGAATTGAGGGGAGGAGGGTAACTCCATGTATTACATTTTTCTACACATGCGCATATGGGGACACATACAGATGGGGACAGGCCCAGATTTGACTTTTGCAAGGAAATTCCACAATTCCAAATAATTTTGTCTGTCTGGATCTACTAACCACTTGTGTTTTTTGTTGAAGTTAACCCATGGTTATGCATTTTTTTCCATCATATACTTAGTAGACATGTGCAGAACGGAAAAATGTGTTACATTTAGTTTCGGATAGATTCGTTATGTTGCTATTTTCATTAGGAATTCATTTAGTGTTCGTTAAATTTAACTTTGTTTATTCATTTTCTAACAAATTCCAAATCTTCGGAATTATTCAAGTTCAGATTGGTCGAAAAATGATCGACCAATTCTAATTCTGTGTAAAGAAGCTGGCCGCCGCGTCCTTAACAACCATTGACTCATCAGCTGTCAGCGGGCTTCCCCACTGACAGCTGAAATGTAACCAAAACAATGCCAGCAATAGAAAATTCCTAAAAAAAAAAAAATACCAGTGTGGGGTCCTCCCCCAATCCATACCAGGCCCTTCTGGTCTGGTATGGATTCTAAGGGGAACCCAATGCCAAAATTAGGAAAATAAAAACAGCGTGACCCCCCCCCCCCCAAATTCATGCCAGAACCTTATCCGCGCATGCAACACGGCAGGCCAAGAAAGGGGGGGACCATACCAGGCCACATGCCCTCAAGGTGGGGGGTGCTTTGGGGCAGGGGGGCTCTGCCGGCCTCCCCTATGTGAATGAGTATGGGGTGCATGTTACCCCTACCCATTCACCAAAAAGTGAATTAAGAAAGACCGTAAACACGTTTTTGACAATTCCTTTATTAAAAAACAATGACCCTTGATGTGGATCCTTCGTCAATCACGCCACCCACCACCACCACCGGACCTGAAAAAAGAAAACAAAAACCTCTGGCCTCATCAAATGTTCCCCACTAAATGCCTGCTCCTCCACCTGACATGTCTTAAATAGCTAAGGGACGGAGGGGTAAATTTTTTAGGGAGGGCATTTTGGGGTTGGGGGGATTTGGGAGATGGGGCAAGTATTTGTTCCGGGAGGGGGATTTCAGCAGGAGGGCAGATTTGTACTCTGGGGATTTATGCTTATGGGGTAAGCATGCAGATTAGTGCTCAATGTTTTTGAGGGGGATTCTTGCTGACACATAGTGCTCATACATCTTGAGGGCGGTGGGGCCCTGGGCTCTAGATTACTTTGTCCCGCTATTGTGTTCATGTATGAGTGCCAATGTAAAGAGCTCATGTGTTTGTCACTCTGTTCTCTCCTCCTGTCAACATGCTCTACGTTAGCCTATGAGCACTGCATCACATCTGATTGGCTGCTTGTGCTGCTTTTGTGTCTCCTAGTCCGAGCTCTGCTGTTCATGACACTACAAGAAGTCAATGCCAAGTCTAATTCAGACAATTACATTGTGTGTATTAAAAAAATGGTGTTTTAATGATTACAGAACTGCATTCATTTGTGTCTTTTATATACATCCGTAAATACCATGTGCAAAATACAGCAATCTACAGCAGCCAATGAGCTTTTAGCTTCTAGGAGCAAGGCGAATGGAGGGCGATTTTGGTTGGTACTTGTCTCTATACTTTGCATTTTCCCTTATTGTACAAGCTTGGATATGTCTGCGCTCGGTTGCAAGACCTGCTTCGTTGGGTTGGCAGCCTGTGTCTGCTTTCTGAGGATAAGCCTTCCCCCCACCACGCTCTGAGGATAAACTGAAACCTCCGAGCATTAATGCAGGTAGACATGAACCTCTGTAGGTCTTAATGGTTTCAGGAATTAGAGATCTTTAAATATTGAACATGAGCAGAACACGGCAATCCGTGAAAGATAAATGAAAGTTGTCATTTCATAACTGTGAATTATGTAGCGCAGAGCAGGGCAACCTTGTGTAATAAGGGAAGGGAAGATGGGGAATTAGAGACACATTTTCCCCTTCAGCATGTTGATAACAATCTTCGCACTTTTATTGAAAATGAATTCTACACGTGGAGAGATGATTGTACTTACACAATCCCTACTGTCTCATCTCCCTGCTTGTATATTCAAGCAGAATTAAAGTTTAAAAAAAATGTCCGCCGCTCCCTCAAGCTGCAGCCTGACTCTTTAAATACTTAGCTCTTTTCTGAAGCAGTGTCCCCCAAAGTCTAACCATGAACTGCCCCACTGCCTGTAAAGCTGATCTCCAGCCAGTGGGCCCCCTCATCAAGGGAATCTTTATCCAAACCACCCCCTCTAACTAATCTCTTAAAGTTATATCTGAATCCACAGTCACGTGCCATGCCAGTTACCAAACCTTCTTTCTGTGCCACTACAGAGTGTGAGGTTCCTACTTTGAGTACCTATAATGAAAATCCATGGTGTGCACCCTTCCCATGGACTGAAAGAGGTCCTTCTTTGAGCACCTGTGATGATCACCCTTGATATGGATTCTTCCCATGGACTGAAAATGGTCCTTCTTTCAGCACCTATGATGATCACCCTTTATATGAACCCTTCCCATGGACTGAAAGAGGTGCTTCTTTTAGCACCTATGATGATCACCTATAATTTGGAATGGAATAGGTCATTCTTTGAGCATCTATGATGGTCATCCATGGTGTAGACTCTTCCCATGGACTGAATGAGGTGCTACTTTAAGCACCTATGATAATCAACCATGATGTGGACCCTTAAAATGGACTGAAAGAAGTGCTTCTTTGAGCACCCATGACGATTACCCATTATTGGGACTGAAAGAGGTCCATTCCAATGGACTGAAAGAGGTCTTTCTTTGAACTCCTATTATGTTCACCCATTATATGGACCCTTCCCATGGACTGAAAGAGCTCTTTCTTTGAGCACCTCTGCTGTTCACCCATTATACGGGCCCTTCCTATTTACTGAAAGAGCTCTTTCTTTGAGCACCTATGATGATCTCCCATGATATGGACCCTTCCCATGGACTGAAAGAGGTGCTTCTTTTAGCACCTATGATGATCACCCATGATGTGGACCCTTCCCATGGAATGAAAGAGGTCCTTCTTTGAGCATCTATGATGGTCACCCATAATGTGGACTCTTCCCATGGACTTCAAGCAGAAATAAAGTTATAAGAAAATGTCCGCCGGTCCCTCAAGCTGCAGCCTGACTCTTTAAATACTTAGCTTTCTCCTGAAGCAGTGCCCCCAGAATCTGGCAATGCACTGCCCCACTGCCTTCAAAGCTGATCTCCAGCCAGGGGGCCACCTCATCCAGGGAATCTTTATTCAAACCACCCCCCCTCTAACTAATCTCTTAAAGTTATATCTGAAGCTACAGTCGAATGCCATGACAGTTACCAAACCTTCTTTCTGTGCCACTACAGAATGTGAGGTTCCTCTTTTGAGTACCTATGATGATCACCCATGATGTGCACATTCCCATGGACTGAAAGAGGTCCTTCTTTGAGCCCTCATGATGATCACCCATTATATGGACCCTTTCCATGGACTGAAAGAGGTTCTTCTTTGAGCATCTATGATGTTCACCCATTATATTGACTATTCCTATGGACTGAATGAGGTCCTTCTTTGAGCACCTATGATGGTTACCTATGATGTGGACCTTCCCAGGGAGTGAAATAAGAGTTCATTGGGGGGGTGTGGTTCACACAGGATTCTGAAGACCTCAGCAATGGTGTGATGCCAGACCAAAAGGTGACAATAAAGCCTCATACACACGATCGGACTTTATAAAAACTTTCCCGTGGATTTCTGTACAAAGGGTGTTGGCCGTGAACTTGTTAAGTATACATACGGCTGGACTTTTTAGGCAACAAACACAAACGTAGTGACGTTTCAACGTACTGACAACACTTCAAAAGAGGATGTTCAATTCTCTGACGCCACCCTTTGGTCAACTTCTGTATTGTTGTCTGATCTTTTCCATTGTTATGAGCATGCATGTTTGTACTTTGTACTAAAGTCCGATGGTTTTGTGTACACAAGATCGGACTTGCCGACGTCTGACTTTTGTTGTCGCCAAATTTGTCTGTTCGCACAGCCAACATTTGTCCGATGAAAACCGAAAGAGTTTGTCTGATGGAGCGTACACACGGTTGGATGTTGCCTCAAAACAGCTAATTTACATGTTTGTTGTCAAAAAGTCCGGTCGTGTGGACTGCAGTGGTGGATCACCAGTCTTCACTACTGGAAGATGGGTCCTGGAGGGTCGCATGACCGAGAATTGAAATTAGTTAAAAATGGTGAAAGAGTGTTTAAGAAAAAAAAAAAAAACACATTTTAATTGGGTGGAAGGATTGAGAGGTAAGCTTGTTTTTGCCCAGTGATGGACTTTAAAGTATATTTGAACTTTTAAAATAATTTTTTGTTCAAATTCTAGCCTTTGTGCAATTAAAAAAATAATGTATCACCCCACTAACCCCAGACTTTCCTTCAAGTCATACTCACCTGTCTCTTCACTAGCCCAACTTGGAAAGATTTTGGCAAGCCAGTTTGTGGCCTTGTTGGCGATATCTTGCTGGATCAGGACTAGTGACTTTAGGACAGGAAAGGGGTGTAGTTACACTTTAAACCTAAATACTAACAGTGTATAAATAGATCCCTTTTTGCTTTGTAAATGTAATTATGCAAGGTGTTTATGTTAGTGTAAGTAAGGCTCGGTTCACACTGGTGCGATGCGGGAACCACTGTGATTCCTGCGCTTGTGCCTGCATCACATCTGACTCGCAGGCAGTTCACACTGCTCTCTGCAAATTGCTGCGGGTGTCAATATAAAGTTAATGACACCCCCAAATCCGTTTGCAGAACGCAGTGTGAACTGTGGAATCGGATCGTATGGGCCTGAACACCCATAAGATCCGATTCCAGTGCAAACCAAAAAAAAGGTCTTGCACCATTTTGGTGCAAATTTGATGCGATTTCAGCCATACAATCGCACAGACATCGCATGTGATGTGCACAGCAATTTGGTACAAATCATATGCAATGTCTGGCATTAGTGTGAACCCAGCCCCAATATTTTAATGAAATACCTATTGATCCTGCCAGTTTCTGCTGTCTTTCTGAAGCCTTATTTAATAGGGTGCCCATCAGCTCCCAATTTTGTAGGATTGCTGGTCATCCTGTGCTTTCATCTAATTTCCTGCAGTCAATGCACATGGGCAATTAGTTTTGGTCCAAATGAAATAGTAATCATTTCAGTGAAATTCATTTCATTTAGTTTCGTTTATTCGTTTTCTAAGGAATTCCAAATTTTTGGAACAATTCAAATTCAGAACGATCGAAAAATGATCGACCAATTCAAATTAGGTGTGAAGAATAGATGGTTGTTATGGAGTGGGCCGGGAACACAACAGCTGTCAGCGGGCTTCTCCAGTGAGAGCTTAAATGTAAACAAAGAAAACCGGAAATAGAAAATTCAGAAAAAAACAGCCCAATCCATACCAGGCCCTTCAGGTCTGGTATGAACTTAAAGGGGAAACCCATGCCATAATTTAAAAAAAAAAGAGTGTAAAAAGTGAATAAAGACACAATACAAGTTTTTAACAATTCCTTTATGAACCGCTTCAGCCCCGGAAGATTTTACCCCCCTTCCTGACCAAAGCACTTTTTGCGATTCAGCACTGAGTCGCTTTAACTGACAATTGCGCGGTCATGCAACGTTGCACCCAAACAAAATTGAGGTCCTTTTTTTTCCCACAAATAGAGTTTTCTTTTGGTGGTATTTGATCACCTCTGTGGTATTTATTTTTTGCGCTATAAACAAAAGAGCGACAATTTTGAAAAAAGCGCAATATTTTTTACTTTTTGCTATAATAAATATCCCCAAAAAATATATATAAAAAATATTTTTTTCCTCAGTTTAGGCTGATATGTATTCTTCTACATATTTTTGGTAAAAAAAATCGCAATAAGCGTATGTTGATTAGTTTGCGCAAAAGTTATAGCGTCTACAAAATAGGGGATAGTTTTATGGCATTTTTATTATTCATTTTTTTTTTCACTAATAATGGCGGCAATCTGCGATTTTTATCGGGACTGCGACATTATGGCGGACACATCAGACAATTTTGAGTTTGACACATTTTTGGGATCATTGGCATTTTTATAGCGATCAGTGCTATAAAAATGCATTGATTACTGTAAAAATGTCACTGGCAGTGAAGGGGTTAACACTAGGGGGCAATCAAGAGGTTAATGTGTTCCCTAGTTTGTGTTCTAACTGAAGGGGGGATGGGACTGTGCAGGGGAGATGACAGATCGCTGTTCACACTCTGTATGAACAGACAATCTGTCTTTTCTTCCCTCAGAGAACCGGAAACTGTGTGTTTACACACACAGATCCCGGTTCTCCGTGTGCCCCGTGCGATCGCGGGAGCCCAGCGGTGATCGCGACCGCCGGGCACTCGCATCGGCTCCGTGGGCAAGCAGGGGGCGCGCGCCACTAGTGACCACAGGGCAAAGCGACGTTACATAATGTCGTTTCGCCCAGCCATGCCATTCTGCCGCAGTACAACTGCGGCGGGTGGTCGGCAAGTGGTTAAAAATGTTTTATAAAATGTCCCCCGGTGTAGATCCATCATCAATCATAACTCCTGCCACCCCCGCCTGACCCAAAAAAAGTAAAAGAAACCCTCTGGTCTTGTTGAAGGTTCCCACTGTCTGTCTGCTCTGCCCTCTGACATTTCCTAAAAAGCTAAGGGGCACAGTCACCTGATGACATGAACGGGTGACCCCGTCCCCTAGTGACTTCACCTACCTGGGTCTAGTATGGATTTTGGGGGGGACCCCCACAATGTTTTTGTCTAAAGTTTCTATAGGTTGTTAAGGAGTGGGTCGGGAAGCCCGCTGACAGCTGATGAATCATCAGTTGTTAAGGACGCGGCAGCCGGCTTCCCGACCCACTCCTTAACAACCTATTTTTCACACAGAATTTAAATTGGTTGATCTTTTTTCAACCGATCCAAATTTGACTTGTTCCGAAAATGTGGAATTCGTTAGAAATCTAATAAAAGAAACTAAATTGAATTAAATTAAACTAAACTAATTCTGAGACCAATCAACGAAATTAAATTAATAACATAACGAATCTGAAACAAAACACATTTTTCTGTTCTGCACATGTCTAGCAATCAATACCACCTTCTGGTTGATAGATAGCTGATCATTTAACAAATGATAATAGTATGAGTTTCAGGATCTTCCTGTAAATGTAATTGCCTTATTTTGCTGGACAGCTTGGGCAGTTAATGGAAAAATAATAGATTTACTAACAGGATCAACAGATAATATTTTACAAAGAAGACTTAAAAAAAAAAAAAAAAAAAAACTTCTGTACTAATGCTAGTGAGGAATATGTTTATTCCAGCATCTGTCAGCAGCTGTTTTAAGGTACATTCCCCAAAATGCTTTAGCTTTAGTTTGGGGTGGCCCCACTGCAAGGATAGATTTTGGTTAATTCCTGGAGTTCAGCTGTAAGAAAGCAGTATACAGTGAGGAGTGATGAAAAAACTGTGATGCACAGCTCAATGCCTAGGCCAGGGACTGCAGCTAGCCAGTATTTCTTCTACCTGCAGCAGCCCCCCTTCCCTTAACTGCTTCAATAACCGACGTGCGTCCAAGGACATATAGCATGCAAATGTAGTTTGGAAAACAATTCTGAGGTCAGGACTGGTAGCAAACAAGCTTAGTCTAGTAACAATCCAAGGTCAAGTCCAGGAGGCAATCCAAAGAATAATCCAAGGACAAGTCCAAGCATCAAACATCTGCGACAGGAGAATCCAAGATAACAGAAGATCTGGGTCAGGCAAGGAACCAGGAAAAAATATATAACTATCCCAAGGAGAATCACAAGAGGGGATTTCCCTGGAACATAGGCAGCTACTAGTGGCCAGAGAGGGCAATAAAGAAGAGAGTGAGTAAAAATCAATACCAAATTTTATTGATATATCAAAACCACAAAAAAATAAAACATGTTGCTTCACCATGGAAGCTGAATGTAACTGGTCCTAATTAGGGATGAGCCGAACACCCCCCGGTTCGGTTCGCACCAGAACCCGCGAACGGACCGCAAGTTCGCACGAACGTTAGAACCCCATTGACGTCTATGGGACTCGAACGTTCGAAATCAAAAGTGCTCATTTTAAAGGCTAATTTGCATGGTATTGTCCTAAAAAGGGTTTGGGGACCCGGGTCCTACCCCAGGGGACATGTATCAATGCAAAAAAAACTTTTAAAAACGGCCGTTTTTTCGGGAGCAGTGATTTTAATGATGCTTAAAGTAAAAAAAAAAAAGTGAAATATTCCTTTAAATATCGTACCTGGGGGGTGTCTATAGTATGCCTGTAAAGTGACGCGTGTTTCCCATGTTTAGAACAGTCCCTGCACCAAATGTCATTTTTAAAGGAAAAAATCTCATTTAAAACTGCTTGCGGGTTTAATGTCATGTCGGGTCATGGCAATATGGATGAAAATCAGTGAGACAAACGGCATGGGTACCCCCCAGTCCATTACCAGGCCCTTTGGGTCTTGTATGGATATTAAGGGGAACCCCGCACCCAAATTAAAATAAGGAAAGGTCCCTATATACTCTGAACAGCAGTATTCAGGCGGTGCAAACAAGACAGGGACTGTAGGTTTGTTGTTAAGTAGAATCTGTTTGTAATTTTGAACATTTTTAATGTGTTTAGCTCCAGCCAAAAAATCTTTTCTAAGCTTTTTGGAAAACATAGGGAAGGGTTATCACCCCTGTGACATTTGTTTTGCGTCTTTCCTCCTCTTCAGAAGATTTCACCTCACTTTTTTGTCCCAATGAAAAATGTTTTTGGAAAATTTGGGTTTTTTTGTGGAACAAGGATTGGAAAGCATCAGTGGAAAGGAGAAATTGTTTTCCCATATTAACTCTTACAGGAGAGAATTTCCCTTCCTTAGGGGTAGATTTCATCTCACTTCCTGTTGTCTCCTTCCGTTTGCAAGTAGGAGTCGTTTGTAAGTTAGATGTTTGAAAGTAGGGTCCTGCCCTATATACTCAGCAGAAATTTGGGCCTTAGGTGTTGCTGTGGCCAAAACACTGTAAGCCCTCACAGGGCCCTGCTGTGAAATATTAGATCAAGAATTGTAATTACATGCCCCTGTTGAACAGGAGCTGAAAAATTAGGCCTTAGGCACTGGTGCTGGTGCCACAACACTGCAACCCCTCACAGACACTCTAGTTGGAACGCAGGAACGAGCCCTGCTGCAAAGTATTGCATCAAAAATTGTAATTACACGCCCCTGTTAGACAGGGGCAGAAAAATTGGGTCTTAGGCACTGGTGCTGGTGCCACAACACTGCAACCCCTCACAGACACTCTAGTTGAAACGCAGGAACAAGCCCTGCTGCAAAGTATTGCATCAAAAATTGTAATTACACGCCCCTGTTAGACAGGGGCTGAAAAATTGGGTCTTAGGCACTGGTGCTGGTGCCACAACACTGCAACCCCTCACAGACACTCTAGTTGGAATGCAGGAACGAGCCCTGCTGCAAAGTATTACATCAAAAATTGTAATTACACGCCCCTGTTAAACAGGGGCTGAAAAATTGTGCCTTAGGCACTGGTGGTGGCGCCCAGAACCAAAAATGTTCTTACAAGCTATCAGCGTGATGATTGAGGAGGAAGAGGATAATTACTCAGGGATAGTCACTCAGCATCAGCATAGGCAGTCTTTGAAGGGATCTGAGATTTCAAAAAAAATTATTCGGTTACATCTGCATCAGGTGCTTGGTAGCTGGTGGTGATCCAAGACTGATTCATTTTTATGAAGGTCAGCCGATCGACCGAGTCGGTGGACAGACGCACCCTGTGATCGGTTACCACGCCTCCAGCAGCACTGAATGTGCGTTCCGAAAGAACGCTGGATGCAGGACAGGCCAGTAGCTCAATTGCATACTGTGCAAGCTCTGGCCAGTGATCCATCCTCAAGACCCAGTAACCCAGAGGATTTTCGGTGGGAAAGGTGTCCAAGTCTGATCTTGCCCCTAGGTATTCCTGCACCATGTAAAACAGACGCTGGCGATGGTTGCTGGAACCGATCATACCTTGGGGCTGCGGACCAAAAAATTGTCTGAACGCATCGGTCAGACGGCCACCTTCTCCACCGCTCCTTCTTTGACTGACCGAAGCCTCAGCAACACGTTGTCCAGAAACAGGAGTTTGTAACCTCCCAGTCTCTGGGAACGCGTTGCACAGACCTTTCTGCAAGGCCTCCCGAAGATGTTTCATCCTCTGCTCCCTCTGCGATGGCAAGATAAGGTCCGCAACCTTACCCTTGTAACGTGGATCAAGGAGGGTTGCCAGCCAGTATTGGTCCTTCTCCTTGATACCACGAATACGAGGATCCTTACGCAGGCTTTGCAGGATCAGGGAGGCCATGCAGCGTAGGTTTGCTGAGGCATTCGGTCCGGAGTCCTCTGGGTCACTAAGGACAACAACGTCCGCAGCCACCTCCTCCCAGCCACGTACAAGTCCATGTGTTCCTTGGGACTGATCCCTTAAAGACTGCTGATGCTGAGTGCCAGGCTCCACCTCCATACTGACACAATCTTCCTCCTCCTCCTCCTCCTCCTCCTCGTCCTCTTCCTGTGTGATCGGCGGGCACGCAGGAACACTGTCTGGATAAAGGGGGCCTTGAGAGCTAAGGAAGTCCTCCTCTTCCTGCCTCTGTTCTGCCTCATGTGCCCTGTCCATTATTCCACGCAGCGTGTGCTCCAACAGGTGGACAAGGGGGACAGTGTCACTGATGCATGCACTGTCAGTGCTCACCATCCTCGTGGCCTCCTCGAATGGTGACAGGACAGTGCATGCATCCCTGATCATGGCCCACTGGCGTGGGGAAAAAAAACCAAGGTCCCCTGACCCTGTCCTGGTGCCATAGTCGCACAGGTACTCATTGATGGCCCTCTGCTGCGTGTGCAGCCGCTGCAGCATGGCCAACGTCGAGTTCCACCTGGTGGGCATGTCACAGATTAGGCGGTTCTTGGGCAGGTTAAACTCCTTTTGGAGGTCCGTCAGCCGAGCACTGGCATTATATGACCGGCGGAAATGCACACAGACTTTCCTGGCCTGCCTCAGGACATCCTGTAAGCCCGGGTACCTGCCCAAGAACCGCTGCACCACCAAGTTAAGGACGTGAGCCAAACAGGGCACATGGGTCAGTTGTCCCTGTCGGAGGGCAGAGAGGAGGTTGGTGCCATTGTCGCAAACCACCATTCCTGCCTTAAGTTGGCGTGGCGTCAACCACCTCTGAACCTGCCCCTGCAGAGCTGACAGAACCTCTGCCCCAGTGTGGCTCCTGTCCCCCAAGCACACCAGCTCAAGCACCGCATGGCATCTTTTGGCCTGCGTACTTGCGTAGCCCCTTGAACGCCTACGGAGCACCGCTGGTTCCGAGGAAGAGGCCATGGAGGAAGAAGAAGAGGAGGGGGTGGAGGAGAGAGGTGTGTCACAATCAGCATTTTGGAGGCGTGGTGGCGGAACAACCTCCAACACTACTGCACCTTGTCCTGCATCCTTCCCAGCTGCCAGCAGAGTCACCCAATGCGCCGTGAAACTTAAGTAACGTCCCTGTCCATGCCTGCTGGACCATGAGTCAGCGGTAATATGCACCTTACCGCTGACCGCCCTGTCCAGCGAGGCATGGACATTGCCTTCCACATGCCGGTAGAGAGCCGGAATCGCCTTCCGTGAGAAAAAGTGGCGTTTGGGTACCTGCCACTGAGGAACCGCACATTCCACAAACTCACGGAAGGGGGCAGAGTCTACCAACTGAAAAGGCAGCAGTTGAAGTGCTAGCAATTTTGCCAAGCTAGCATTCAACCGCTGGGCATGTGGATGGCTGGGAGCAAACTTCTTTCGGCGGTGCAGCAGCTGGGGCAGGGAAATTTGCCTGGTACAATCTGACGTCGGTGTACCAAAAGCAGATTGCCCATAAGTACTTGGCTGTGACACACCTAATTCTACACCTTCATTCCTCTCACTGCAGGTCGCAGAGAGGACTGAAGGTCTAGTGGGGTTGGAAATCTCAGCTGATGAGGAGCAAGGAGAGATCGTCTTTGTTCTTTGGTGTGGGTCTTTTAGATACGCTTGCCAACGAACTGCATGGCAGGTCAACATATGTCTGGTCAAGCATGTGGTACCCAAGCGGGAGATGTTTTGGCCACGCGAGATACGCTTAAGACATATGTTGCAAATAGCAGCGGTGCGATCTGATGCACTCGTCTCAAAAAAGGCCCACACCAAAGAACTTTTTGAATAACGCGCAGAGACTGCAGCGCCCTGCACATGTGGAGCTTTGGGGTGTGATGCAGTCAATGTGCTGCCCTTAGGCTGGCCCCTGGAGGGCATCCTGCCTAGTTGGTGATGTGCCACCTCCTCCTCCTCCTCCTCCTCCTCCTCCTCTCTCCTATCAGGCACCCACGTTGAGTCAGTGACCTCATCATCCCCTCCCTCCTCATCACTGGAGCAAACCTGGCAGTATGCTGCAGCAGGGGGAGCATGACTGCCAGATTGCTGTCCTTCTTGGGCACCCCCTCTGTCCGTGCTCATGTTACTGCCTTCATTGAGCTCAGTATCATCATCAGAGCCTTCCAAACGCTGGGCATCCTCCTGGAGCATGTACCCAACACTGTGGTCAAACAGTTCGAGGGAATCCTCATGAGGACATGGTGGAGCTAGGGAAGGAGTCACTGATGACATTGAGCTGAGGGAAGAGGCCGCTGCTTTGCCAGACAAAGCACCCTGGGCATGGGTGAGAGAGGATGAGGAGGATGAGGACGGCTTGGTCATCCACTCGACCAAGTCTTCCGCATGTTGCGGCTCAACACGGCCAGCTGCCGAAAAAAAGGCCAAGCGTGTCCCATGGCCACGTGCTGATGAGGATGCACCGTCTCCACGACCAGCACTAGACACAGAGCCTGCTTGCCCTCTCTTATTGGCTTGTGACTGTCTGCCTCTCCTTCTTGGCCTTCCAGACATACTAATGGCCTGTAGCTGCACTAAGCTGGGATAGAACACCTGTAATTTTCTTCAGGTAGCTTTATATACTGTAACCAGACAAGCCTGCCTGTCAGTAGGAAGATAACAGGAACGGATCTAGCTGAACACTGTGAGCAGGACGTACTGCACTAAATGTATATAGCAGGAACGGATCTAGCTGAACACTGTGAGCAGGACGCACTGCACTGAATGTAAATACCAGGAACGGATCTAGCTGAACACTGTGAGCAGGACGCACTGCACTGAATGTAAATAGCAAGAACGGATCTAGCTGAACACTGTGAGCAGGACGCACTGCACTGAATGTAAATAGTCTAGCTGCCTGACCGTGGTACTAATAGGATCAAAAAGAACACCTGTAATTTTCTTAAGGTAGCTTTATATACTGTAACCAGACAAGCCTGCCTGTCAGTAGGAAGATAACAGGAACGGATCTAGCTGAACACTGTGAGCAGGACACACTGTACTAAATGTAAATAGTCTAGCTGCCTGACCGTGGTACTAATAGGATCAAAAAGAACACCTGTAATTTTCTTCAGGTAGCTTTATATACTGTAACCAGACAAGCCTGCCTGTCAGTAGGAAGATAACAGGAACGGATCTAGCTGAACACTGTGAGCAGGACGTACTGCACTAAATGTATATAGCAGGAACGGATCTAGCTGAACACTGTGAGCAGGACGCACTGCACTGAATGTAAATAGCAGGAACGGATGTAGCTGAACACTGTGAGCAGGACGCACTGCACTAAATGTAAATACCAGGAACGGATCTAGCTGAACACTGTGAGCAGGACGCACTGCACTGAATGTAAATAGCAGGAACGGATCTAGCTGAACACTGTGAGCAGGACGCACTGCACTGAATGTAAATAGTCTAGCTGCCTGACCGTGGTACTAATAGGATCAAAAAGAACACCTGTAATTTTCTTAAGGTAGCTTTATATACTGTAACCAGACAAGCCTGCCTGTCAGTAGGAAGATAACAGGAACGGATCTAGCTGAACACTGTGAGCAGGACACACTGTACTAAATGTAAATAGTCTAGCTGCCTGACCGTGGTACTAATAGGATCAAAAAGAACACCTGTAATTTTCTTCAGGTAGCTTTATATACTGTAACCAGACAAGCCTGCCTGTCAGTAGGAAGATAACAGGAACGGATCTAGCTGAACACTGTGAGCAGGACACACTGTACTAAATGTAAATAGTCTAGCTGCCTGACCGTGGTACTAATAGGATCAAAAAGAACACCTGTAATTTTCTTCAGGTAGCTTTATATACTGTAACCAGACAAGCCTGCCTGTCAGTAGGAAGATAACAGGAACGGATCTAGCTGAACACTGTGAGCAGGACACACTGTACTAAATGTAAATAGTCTAGCTGCCTGACCGTGGTACTAATAGGATCAAAAAGAACACCTGTAATTTTCTTAAGGTAGCTTTATATACTGTAACCAGACAAGCCTGCCTGTCAGTAGGAAGATAACAGGAACGGATCTAGCTGAACACTGTGAGCAGGACACACTGTACTAAATGTAAATAGTCTAGCTGCCTGACCGTGGTACTAATAGGATCAAAAAGAACACCTGTAATTTTCTTCAGGTAGCTTTATATACTGTAACCAGACAAGCCTGCCTGTCAGTAGGAAGATAACAGGAACGGATCTAGCTGAACACTGTGAGCAGGACGTACTGCACTAAATGTATATAGCAGGAACGGATCTAGCTGAACACTGTGAGCAGGACGCACTGCACTGAATGTAAATAGCAGGAACGGATCTAGCTGAACACTGTGAGCAGGACGCACTGCACTGAATGTAAATAGCAGGAACGGATCTAGCTGAACACTGTGAGCAGGACGCACTGCACTGAATGTAAATAGCAGGAACGGATCTAGCTGAACACTGTGAGCAGGACGCACTGCACTGAATGTAAATAGCAGGAACGGATCTAGCTGAACACTGTGAGCAGGACGCACTGCACTGAATGTAAATAGCAGGAACGGATCTAGCTGAACACTGTGAGCAGGACGCACTGCACTGAATGTAAACAGCAGGAACGGATGTAGCTAAACACTGTGAGCAGGACGCACTGCACTGAATGTAAATAGCAGGAACGTTTCTAGCTGAACACTGTGAGCAGGACGCACTGCACTGAATGTAAATAGCAGGAACGGATGTAGCTGAACACTGTGAGCAGGACGCACTGCACTAAATGTAAATACCAGGAACGGATCTAGCTGAACACTGTGAGCAGGACGCACTGCACTGAATGTAAATAGCAGGAACGGATCTAGCTGAACACTGTGAGCAGGACGCACTGCACTGAATGTAAATAGCAGGAACGGATCTAGCTGAACACTGTGAGCAGCACGCACTGCACTGAATGTAAATAGCAGGAACGGATCTAGCTGAACACTGTGAGCAGGACGCACTGCACTGAATGTAAATAGCAGGAACGGATCTAGCTGAACACTGTGAGCAGGACGCACTGCACTGAATGTAAATAGCAGGAACGGATCTAGCTGAACACTGTGAGCAGGACGCACTGCACTGAATGTAAATAGCAGGAACGGATCTAGCTGAACACTGTGAGCAGGACGCACTGCACTGAATGTAAATAGCAGGAACGGATCTAGCTGAACACTGTGAGCAGGACACACTGCACTAAATGTAAATAGTCTAGATAGAAGATAACAGGAACGGATCTAGCTAAACTGAATACAGTGTATATATATATATGCAACACCTGGGATGCATATATATACACAATACACTGTAAGTGCAGCTAACTGACTGACTGTTCTGCCTAATCTATCTAACTCAAATCAAATGACACTGTCTCTCTCTCTCTCTATCTCTCAGCACACCGGAACACACACTACACAGGGCCGCCGTGCAGGCGGCCTTATATAGTGTGGGGTGTGTACTAAATCCCCTGAGCCATAATTGGCCAAAGCCACCCTGGCTTTGGCCAATTACAGCTCTCTCTACTGACGGCGCTGTGATTGGCCAAGCATGCGGGTCATAGTGCATGCTTGGCCAATCATCAGCCAGCAATGCACTGCGATGCCGCAGTGAATTATGGGCCGTGACGCGCCACACGAATTTGGCGCGAACGGCCCATATCGTTCGCAATTCGACGGACGGTCGAACAGCCGATGTTCGAGTCGAACATGGGTTCGACTCGAACACGAAGCTCATCCCTAGTCCTAATGAACAACCATAGAAAAGTACACCAAGTGTAAGGATACATATGGTGTACCAGTGGGACAGATAGACAGACAGTAGACAAACAATAACAAAGAACACAAGCAGTGCAGGCGCCTATATAACCACATATGCATAGAAACCCTGCAGGCCAATCGCCAATAGAAATAAAGTTAAATAAAAGATTGAAGAAGAATACAGGGGAAACTATGCATGTGTGGCCCCCGGGGGAACAGAGAAACTAAACCTAACTGGGGTGATGCCGCCAAGGATATGTTGCCAAACAGAAGATAAACCGTCTGTGAAATCTCCAAGTAGTACTGACATATAGTCCTAATAGGATATGCTGAAGGTGATTCAAATTGTACAGTTGCATGCACATGCAGGAAGCATATCCTAGAAATGTGTCAGGTTCAAGGTAAAGATAATGATTTGAGCAACGTTCAGATACAGTGGGGCAAAAAAGTATTTAGTCAGTCACCAATTGTGCAAGTTCTCCCACCTAAAAAGATGAGAGAGGCTTGTAATTGTCATCATAGGTATACCTCAACTATGAGAGACAAAATGTGGAAACAAATCCAGAAAATCACATTGTCTGATTTTTGAAAGATTTTATTTGCAAATTATGGTGGAAAATAAGTATTTAGTCACCTACAAACAAGCAAGATTTCTGGCTCTCACAGACCTGTATCTTCTTCTTTAAGAGGCTCCTCTGTCCTCCACTCATTACCTGTATTAATGGCACCTGTTTGAACTTGTTATCAGTATAAAAGACACCTGTCCACAACCTCAAACAGCCACACTCCAAACTCCACTATGGTGAAGACCAAAGAGCTGTCAAAGGACACCAGAAACAAAATTGTAGACCTGCACCAGGCTGGGAAGACTGAATCTGCAATAGGCAAGCAGCTTGGTGTGAAGAAATCAACTGTGGGAGCAATAATTAGAAAATGGAAGACATACAAGACCACTGATAATCTCCCTCGATCTGGGGTTCCACGCAAGATCTCACCCCGTGGGGTCAAAATGATCACAAGAACGGTGAGCAAAAATCCCATAACCACATGGGGGACCAAGTGCAGAGAACTGGGACCAACGTAACAAAGGCTACTATCAGTAACACACTACGCCGCCAGGGACTCAGATCCTGCAGTGCCAGATGTGTCCCCATGCTTAAGTCAGTACATGTCCGGGCCCGTCTGAGGTTTGCTAGAGAGCATTTGGATGATCCAGAAGAGGATTGGGAGAATGTCATATGGTCAGATGAAACCAAAGTAGAACCGTTTGGTAGAAACACAACTTGTCATGTTTGGAGGAGAGAGAATGCTGAGTTGCAACCAATGAACACCATACCTACTGTGAAGCATGGGGGTGGCAACATCATACTTTGGGGCTGTTTCTCTGCAAAGGGAACAGGACGACTGATCCGTGTACATGAAAGAATGAATGGGGCCATGTATTGTGAG
The DNA here is from genome assembly GCA_037952925.1 of Lithobates clamitans. NCBI lineage: Eukaryota > Metazoa > Chordata > Amphibia > Anura > Ranidae > Lithobates > Lithobates clamitans. The sequence continues at coordinate 1,471,794 of JBBGZY010000975.1, read as the reverse complement.
ATTTTGAGTGCAAACCTCCTCCCATCAGCAAGGGCATTGAAGATGAAATGTGGCTGGGTCTTTCAGCATGACAATGATCCCAAACACACTGTCCGGGCAACGAAGGAGTGGCTTCGTAAGAAGCATTTCAAGGTCCTGGAGTGGCCTAGCCAGTCTCCAGATCTTAACCCCATAGAAAACCTTTGCAGGGAGTTGAAAGTCCGTGTTGCCCAGCGACAGCCCCAAAACATCACTGCTCTAGAGGAGATCTGCATGAAGGAATGGGCCAACATTACCAGCAACAGTGTATGACAACCTTGTGAAGACTTACAGAAAACATTTGACCTCTGTCATTGCCAACAAAGGATATATAACAAAGTATTGAGATGAACTTTTGATATTGACCAAATACTTATTTTCCACCATAATTTGCAAATAAATTATTTCAAAAATCAGACAATGTGATTGTCTGGATTTGTTTCCACATTTTGACTCTCATAGTTGAGGTATACCTATGATGACAATTACAGGTCTCTCTCATCTTTTTAAATGGGAGAACTTGCACAATTGGTGGCTGACTAAATACTTTTTTGCCCCACTGTATCTGTAGGCACAGTACAAAACCAATTAATAGTCAGGCGGTGCTAAGGTGACAGTTGTCTTAGAAAAGATGGCCTGAATCAGAGTGGATTTAAATAATACTATTTCAGGTGTCTTCTTTGACCATCACCAGTACACAGCTAGCGCTGACAGAATGTCCATCACATCAGACTATCCCGGGATCGGCATCTATCCCCAGGCCACACAGTTCGTAAATAACAGAATGTCAAAACTTAAATGTAGTTAAGTATAAGTGAATGTTGTAGTGGTAATGTTACCGCTTTCCTTCCCAGTGCAGGGGTGAACTCGGATGCTTCAAAAGTATGGCAGACTCGTCATGTTCCCATCCACCAGAGGAGGATAGACCAGCGGGCGCTTTTGGATGTGCCGTGCTGTGTGTTTGCCAATTCTCTGCTCGTTTGTCGGCCGCGCTGCGGCGGTATCTTATAGCAGCTTACAGCTTCACTGATGGCAACTTCTACTGTGTGGACAAGGTATTTCACTCAAAGTTTCTCCGCTTCCCATGATGTTTGGGGGATCGCTGTAGCGGCGTCCACACACCACAATTACGTTGACGCGTTTCGCAACGTCATGTCATGTAGCTTCAACTGGTCGACAAGGAACCAGGAAGCTGACACCATTACAAGCATAGAGGCACAGATTGATGATATTTATAATAAATATGGCTCCTCCTGTACTGAGGACCAATCCAGCTAGGTGGTGCATGGTCAAACTCATTACCCCACCACTAACAGGAGAAGCAAGGAATATGAAAAAAATCATTACCTTGTAGCTGACGGGAGAAGCAAGAAGACTGCCTAACACAACCTTACCAAAAATAGATTTTTTTTTTATACAATTTAATGTTTTAGGAGCTGGTTGTGAGTGTTTTTTTTTAATCAATAAAAACCAAAGATCTAACCCTTTCCTGCTTCATCATAAATAAAATAATACACTTTGGCTGGAGTTGGGTTTTAAGAGGATCTCCAGTTGGAGCCTCCACCACATTCAGCATACATCCAGTTTGACATACAACTAATTGTATTATGTAGAGCAATCCGCACTCCTTTAAAAAGCTCCTTAAATTACCCTAATAAAAGCAGAAATCTGCACTTCTAGATAACTTGCAGACAATACAGTATGAGTAACAGTAACAGACTTATCAAACCAAATTATAAAGAGGCTTATTACTGAATCAGCATATGCTCTATTCTCTTCCTGTGCAATTGTAGGATATTCTATTCTTCCGAAAAGCCAAAAATTGCTATATGGTGCAGCTCTCCTGACAAATCTTCCCAATTATTCCGCTACATTAACCCAATCTCCACGCGGTTGTGTGTGGAGGAAATAAAGAGATCTTGCAATATAGCCAGCCTAACAGAGAGAACACAATAACATTCATTTATTTTGTAATGAAGAGCGCAAGACACAAAGGCAAATGGATGGAGCCGGGTGTATGATGAAATATAAGCATTTCTTCTTTGGGGAAACATCATCTTTCAAGCGGCTTATGGATACAGGGTTATTACTGTGAAACAAATGAACAGCACAGATAACTGAACGCAAACGTGCAGCCAGTTCGTTCATCATCAATACTTGGAACAAAAGACCAGGCCTCTCTATCAAGGGAAATTATAGAAAATCCCCTCTGAATGTGTTGCGCAGGTATCAGCTGCTGTTGCCAGTGGTTGAAGTGTGCTCCCTCGAGGCACAGAACATGAACTTGAGCCGGTGTTCACCACAGATATCTGCAGGTTTGAGTTTAATTACACGGTGCTCCAGTTTTGACCAGTGGTGACAATTGAGAAGACAAAAAACCTAGTGTTTTAACCAGAAAGGGTTGGACAGTTGGACTATCAAAACTGGGTTGGTGGCATTCAGACCGAGCCATAGGAGAGCCTACACATCAGGATTGGGGATGAGCTTGGGTTTGCTTTGAAGCCATGTGCAGCCAAACCCAGAAGGAAGCCCAATTGTCTGCAGTCAGTTCATTCCCTGCACCACACCTTGAAGAGGAGTTGAGTGGAAACTACATTGCAAGAAAGAATCATTGCCCACAAATCAAGAATATCTTTGTCTGCTATCAAGGGTTAAGGGTAGAGAAGAGCTTGGGTTTGGTCCGACCCCAATGAGCTATACCTGGCCCATTCTCCAGCTTGGAGCTGCACTACACAATGAGGTGGGGATGCTTGTAAAATCATAGACCTAATATGAGCACATGGACATAGACCCTATTATATCAATGATCTCATGAGCAGAGCTGCCCCTTTGTGTATGTGACGCAGTGCAGTGGGGACTGACTCACCCACAGCTGATTGGGCAAATGACAGCTTTCTTCCAAGTTCAGATGAACATGGATTCAGACCAAACCTAATCCCTAGTCAGGATTTAGCAATCTTCTTTCACTCTAAGGAAAATGTAATTATTTTTAGTACAGTGAAGTGCACAACTTGGATAGAGAAGGCAACTGGTTCACAAGTGGCATGACTAGGGCCATCTGTGTCAAACTGGTAGATTTGTGGTAGGTGATGTCAGTGAGGTTATCCACATTGGATGCCCTCATGGAAGTCAGTTCACACTACTACTCAGCCCTATTGCAGGTCAAATCATTCCATTGTAGTACATTACTTCCCCTTTTGGTCAATAATCATTGTTCTCAGGGCTTTTTTTCACAGAAAATAGGTGCAGGAACTCAACCAGGCCGCCACACACACACATACCTGCCAAATGACATCAAATAGTGCATACAACCCCTCCCTCCACTGTCCCCATCTTCTCCTCCCTCCTTAAAAGCTCCACCATCTGTCATATTTCTTACCTTTGTTGCAATATTAAGCTGAAGCACCTATCCGGCTGTAGTACCTCCCAGCATACTATACTATACTATACTATACTATACTATACTATACTACAGTCACTTGCAAGGGAGATCATGCAGTAGGAGCATCAACAACTGGTCACCAGGGAAAAAAATGGAGACCACAGAGGGTGCAGCCTACCACGCACCCTCTCCTGCCCATGACTGCACTGAACCCGGGGCACCTGTTCTGTATCTCCCTTGTGCCTGTCCAGCACTCAGTGGGATCTGCGCAGGAGATCTGACCTGTGGTAGCTACTGGGAGATAAGCTATCACTTGTAAACGCAGAAGCTGGACTTCAGTGTTACCAAGTGATAGTGGTGTGCAGGGAGCAGAAGACCTGAGGGAGAGGTGGTGGAACTGAGTTCCCCCTAGTTCCTGCTGAAAAAAGCCCTGATTGTTCTAGCCCTAAAGAAGAGGGGTAATCTGTTCTCTGAATCATTTTGGATGTATCTGCCGTTCTTGTTCATTTAGTATTTTAAACAAACTTCCAAGTGAGATGACCATTTATAAATAGATGTTCCCATTTCCATGCCCAGGACTGGATCAACCATCCCTTAACGGTTGGGGCCTTCACCCACATCAGTGACTTGACAGTGCAAGCTTTAAGCCAAGTAGCTCTAACAATTAACACATGTATGACACCATGATGTTGTAATTAGAAGAAGGCTTAAAAAAAAGAACATTTCAGACTTTAAAGATTAAAGTGGACCTTTCAGTAGCTTTAGAAGTCTGCATGAATAATTTCCTTACTTATCTCTAAATACAGGAATGGTAGAATTTTAAGTAAAGCTCCACCTTTTATCTTTTTAAGAAATCCCTCCTACAGTGATCATCTGAGACAGTTTCTCAGTTCAGGAAGTAGATGGTGACCATGGATGATGCCTGAACAAAGACCCTTTTGGAGATAAAAGCAGATGAAGGCATTGTTATGAGGAGTATTGTGATCTCTGAGAGAGGTAATAAATACCTGGAAGTGTTACATTGAAACATTACTTTGCGGCTTTTGACATCACTAAAGGGCCACACATAAAATTTTGTGAATATGCAGTGTCAGAGACAGCAGACACACAACAGGATATAGTCAGATACTGCAAATTTAATACAAGAGATTGTCAGAGACTGCAGACATGATACAAGAGATGGCCAGAGACTGTAACATGCTATAGGAGTTGTTGGAGACAGGGGGCCTACTTCAGGAGTCATTGACTGGAGGCATATTACATGAGACTACTATAAATCACTATTATAACAAGACATTAGGGAAACAAGGGAAACAGATTAGTGTCTTCAGGAGCCCCAAGGGCAACCCAAAAAATGCCAAATGGCCTCATGTGGCCTCTGGGCGGCAGGTTGAGCACCAAGGGTCTATTTTTAGCATGTCTTTGACCTATGACCTCACTGTCACTCACTCATGCAAAACTCATTGACTAGGCTCCACCCAAGACCTCTTTGCCCCAATCACGACCAATTCTTGCATGATTGTTATTCTGCAGACATGTATTTGCAAAGAGGACCTGTTACCCCTTTACATGCGTACACTTACCAACATTAAAATCATAACAGCAGCTCCCTGACATAATGAAATCTGCATATTTTAGTTTTAGGCTTAGCAGCCTTTTAGTGTTCATTTATTTCAGCAGGAAAGATAAATTATTAAAATGGAACTGTCTAGAACCCAACTTGTAAGATCACAGTGAGTTTTCTTAACATGGCCCTTTCCATAGCATTTATTCAACTGGCGTTTGTACCTTGCCTTGAAGGCACCTCTGTCTATCGGCGGATCTAAAGCTTGGTGCCAGAGTGACTCAGACATGCGAGAATTGAAGGAGATGACCTCAGGCACCTAAGTGTTATTTTATTAACTCATGTCAAGCGGAACCGTGCAGCGTTATGAAAAGGGCAGAGGCTCCTCTCAAAGCTATGGAGGGCAACACAAAACAATTGCTGACTTCATATAAACACGATTAAAAGACAACAATCCCACGACCAAAACCTTCTTGACCGCTAGGAAGATCAGCAACAACCAAAGTTTACTTCTATCGTTCAAAATTAAAGAATTTTGGATGGAAAGGCTTTAGGAATATACTGTACAGTTGTGCTCATAAGTTTACATACCCTGGCAAAATTTATGATTTCTTGGCCATTTTTCAGAGAATATGAATGATAACACAAAAACTTTTCATTCACTCATGGTTAGTGTTTGGCTTAAGCCATTTATTATCAATCAACTGTGTTTACTCTTTTTCAATCATACTGGCAACAGAAACTACACAAATGACCCTGATCAAAAGTTTACATACCCCAGTTCTTAATACCATGTATTGCCCCCTTTAACATCAATGACAGCTTGAAGTCTTTTGTGGTATTTGTGGATGAGACTCTTTATCTTCTCAGATAAAGCTTCCCATTCCTCTTGGTAAAAAGCCTCCAGTTCCTGTAAATTCTTGGGATGTCTTGCATGAACCGCACGTTTGAGATCTCCCCAGAGTGGCTCAATGATATTGAGGTCAGGAGAGTGAGATGGCCACTCCAGAACCTTCACTTTATTCTGCTGTAGCCAATGACAGGTCGACTTGGCCTTGTGTTTTGGATCCTTGTCACATTGGAATGTCCAAATACTCCAGTATTTTTTGATAACATACTGCATTTATCTTGCCAACAATTTTGACCAAATTTCCTGTGCCTTTGTAGCTCACACATCCCCAAAACATCAGCGAACCACCTCTGTACCTTTTATCATAGGCCTTGTTGACTCCTCTTCAAATGTAGCGTTTATGGTTGTGGCCAAAAAGTTAAATTTTAGTCTTATCACTCCAAATGACTTTGTGCCAGAAGGTTTGAGGCTTGTCTCTGTGCTGTTTGGCATATTGTAAGCGGGATCCTTTGTGGTATTTGCGTAGTAATGGCTTTCTTCTGGCGACTCGACCATGCAGCCCATCTTTCTTCAAGTGTCTCCTTATTGTGCATCTTGAAACAGCCACACCACATGTTTTCAGAGAGTCCTGTATTTCACCTGAAGTTATTTGTCGGTTTTTCTTTGCATCCCAAACAATTTTTCTGGCAGTTGTGGCTGAAATTTTAGTTGGTCTACCTGACCGTGGTTTGGTGTCAACAGAACCCCTCATTTTCCACTTCTTGATTAGAGTTTGAACACTGCTGATTGGCATTCTCAATTCCTTGGATATCCTTTTATATCACTTTCCTGTTTTATGCAGTTCAACTACCTTTTCCCTCAGATTCTTTGACAATTCTTTTGCTTGTCCCATGACTCAGAATCCAGAAACATCAGTGCAGCACTGGATGAAAGATGCAAGGGTCTGTCAGGAGTCCAAAAACTCATTGACCTTTTATACACACACACTAATTACAAGCAAGCAGATCACAGGTGAGGATGGTTACCTTTAATAGCCATTCAAACCCCTTTGTGTCAACTTGTGTGCATGTTATCAGGCCAAAATCACCAGGGTATGTAAACATTTGATCAGGGTCATTTGGGTAGTTTCTATTGCCATTATGATTTAAAATCTGCATGCTTTACACTTTCAATAAAAGATTATACTGTAATTCTACACAAAAAGTTGCATTTTTCAGACACTGGGTGCTTCTCCCTCCTCACCCAAGTATTACCACTGCTCTAGCATCTGGTCCCACCACCAGTATCAAAGTAAGAAAAAAATATCAAGGGGAGTTCCTTTTAATCGCCCTGCACTGCATGCAGCTGTGGTGGTGTGGGCTTTACAGAGTTGAAAAAGGTGGTGTGGAAGGGAATGACATATTGCCTCCTCATTGTCTACCAAACATTTCAATCCACCACAGATCGTTTTTCAGAGGGGAGGCAAGGTCTGTCACAAGTGAATGGACCATGCCACAATTGCCCTGCAATCATGTGCAGTGCATGTGGTTCTGGAGCCAGGCGTGCTCCTTACAGGGTTAAATAGGGGGTGACATATCATCTAAAATACAGTCCACCGCAGATCACTTTTCAGAGGGGCGGCAAGGTCTGCTGAAAGTGTAAACGTAGTCCAAGGGTTTTTTCTTTTTAATCTTAGTCTTTAAAAGTATTTTTTAAACACAGGCAGTGTAGGTACTTGACATTGACCTGATTTGTAGTCTTGGTACAGCAAAGCTTAGGCTGGGACAGGAAGGAGCAATACTCCGAGTCAATGGGCTTATTACTGTGTTGCTTCTTATTTCACTGTCCAATCACAGACTTTCAGGAGAGACAAGTTTTTTTTCCAGCGTAAATACAGGGAACACAGTTTCAACAACCCCCAGCACTAAATGCCTGTAATGGCAAGCAGTGTTGGGGTGTGTTGGAGAGTCTATTGATGCTGGCTGCTGGCGCATCTATTGTCACTAGGGGAATCTATTGTTGCAGGGGGTCTAATGTTACAGCTGGGGGATCTGTTGTTAATGGGGGGGGGGTCAGTTGTTGCTAGGAGGAATCTACTTTAGAGGGAGAAGTCTATAGTTGCTGGCTGCTGGTGAGTCTATTGATGCTGGCTGTTGAGAGGTCTGTTGTTGCTAGGGGGGGTTCTATCAGCTGGGGGGTCTATTGTTACTAGGGGGATCTATTGTTTCAGGTGTCTATTGTTACAGGTGGGGGATCTGTTGTTAATGGGGTGGTCAGCAGTTGCTAGGAGGGATCCCCCTATTGTTACAGGTGGGGATCTGTTGTTAAAGGGGGGGTCAGTTGTTGCTAGGGGGGATCTACTTTGGAGGGATGAGTCTATAGTTGCTGGCTGCTGGAGAATCTTTTGATGCTGGCTGGTGAGAGTTCTATTGGGGGATCTCATGTTGTTGAGGGTTCTATTGCTGCTGGGGGATTTATTGTATCTGGCTGCAGGGGATCTATTTTACTGAATTTCTTGTTATTAACCTCTTAACGCCAGGGACTTCTAAGCATTACTTAACTGCAGTAGAGAGAAATCTGGTCCTACTGGCAGAGGCTGTGCTGTGTGGCAAGCCTGTATAAATCTCAGGACTGGATGGACAAAAATACAGCACCTTTGGCAGGTAAAGCAGTTCTCATATCATTTTTTGATCGGTGTATTTAGCTGTTCATCTGCAGTTCAGCTTTAAAATAATAGTTATGTTCATCTCTGCAAGCAAGGTAAGTATCAGGGTCACTGCCCTGTCATTAGGCAATCGACCTAGGCATCGCTGAAAGCCTTCACTGCAAAAACAAATGAGTCCAGAGCCCAAGTTCCACCGACAAGGATATATTTTGATGAAAGAGGACAGTGCTTCATTATCATTAGTGTATTGGAGATTGTCTGGCGATGACACTGGTGTTAGAGAAAGCAGTAATTAGCTCAGGTCGCAGGCGAGTACAGCCTTGCTAATAACACTCCTGAGCGATGCCTCCCTGTACTGTATGCAGAGCCGCATCAGCAGAACGCTGCAATGTTTTATTTATTAAGTGTCCTAATATGTGAATATTCAGCGCCGGCTCCCTCCGCGTACGCCTGGAATAATAATGTATTTTTTCTTCCAGATTAAAATGTAAAGGTGAGAGGCCGGCCGTGCTTCATCGACGTGCCCATCTCTCCTCTTACTAATAAATCTCCTTATTGAATGTGCCATATAATTGATCTGGAAGTTGCGCGTTATGGATGGCGTGCATTACGTGCACTCGATGTGTTAAGAATGACGGTCATTTATGTGGAATGATTAGGAAGCATTCTTGGTGCTAACGGTTTCAATGTAGCAAAAAATGAGATCGTGCATCAACACGCTTAATGCTGAACTCCTGGAGAAGCAAACATTGTCTGAATCAATTCATCATGTGTAATCTTCCTGGAATCTCGGTGTGCATCATGTATTTCTTACAGATCTGTGCAGTAATCCAGTGTGAGATTTTTCCTGTAATAAAAACCGCTCACTGCTGCTCTCTCTCCTTGTGCAGGGTCACTGGTCTTGTCTCCGCCCCCTCCTGTAGTATTCTACAGGCAGCCTGTAGTGGGTGGCAGGGCCGGGACAAGGGGTGGGCAGAAGGGACTGCTGCCCTAGACGCAATGGTTTATTGCAGAGATGTGGGTGCCCTGACCCTAACCCTAAAGGGAAGGGGGGAGGGGCGCAATTTGGCTTTATTGCCCTGGGTGCTGGATTGCCTTGTCCTGGTACTGGTGGGTGGAGCCTGATGGGCCCTTCCCACAGCTCTGCTCTCTGCACGGACTATGTACATCACAGAGATGATGTCACTGCTACGTTTTCAAGGTAACATCTGGGTTTGTAAATGTATTTGGTACACACAAAGTCATTTTATATTCTTTGTGGCTACAGATGAAAATATTTAAATTACGTATTTTGTGCCTGGGGTTCAGCTTTAGAGCTCGTTCAGACTAGTGGTTGAGGTGTGGTAAAACCCACAGTTGAACTGCGTTTTCGCCTCCCCCTGACCCCTCCCCATTTAGTTGCAGGGACAGGGGCCAGGGGTGCACACATGCTGTGGCTGCGATACTTTGTTTCATACCCCCTATCACATTTGGCAGCGTAGCACCTGCCGGGCGCAACCAATTCAAGTGAATGGGGCTGCTGTGCAAGGCACCCCTCAATCGTGTGCAATGTATGCAGTTCTGGCACCCTATTTCAGGGTTCACCTAATCTGGTTGGTTTTTACTGCCATCCAGAGCTTAATAGAAATATTTCCCCCCACTTCCTGTCCTGCTGCCATTTAACAAGACAGGAAGCAAGGGGGACTCTCTAAAAGCAATTTATACAGAAAGTGGTGGATACAAGGGGACCTTTGATGGGAAAGAGGGAGTTCGGGGGATGAGGGGGGAGGGGTGCAGTGGGGGGACAGGGTTGGAACTTGGAAGGGGGAGGGATAATGGAAGATAATGGGGTTGATTTACTAAACCTGGAGAGTACAACATCTGGTGCTACTCTGCATCGTAACTGATCAGCTACTAACTTCAGCTTGTTCAATCAAGCTTAGACAAAAAAAAATAGAAGCTGATTTCTATGCAGAGCTGGACTACCGAGCTGGACTAGATTTTGCACTCTCCACTTTTAGTAAATCAACCCTATTGCCTTTCATTATCCTTCACCCTTCCAAGTTGCAACCCTTTTTAATAAATCAACTCCAAAGAGAGGAAGTCTGAAAAATGAGGTTCACTTAGACAATGTATGAGAGTGATATTTCAGTGTGTTTGATGTCTATTGTGGTATTGGCCAAAAAGTTAAATTTTAGTCTCATCAGACCAGAGCACCTTCCTCCATACATTTTGGGAGTCTCCCACATGCTTTTTCGCAAACTCAAAATGTGACTTTTTGCTTTTTGCTGAAAGTAATGGCTTTCTTCTGGCTACTCCGCCATAAAGCCCAACTCTATGGAGCGTACGGCTTATTGTCGTCCTATGTACAGATACTCCAGTCTCTGCTGTGGAACTCTGCAGCTCCTCTTGGGTTACCTTAGGTCTCTGTGCTGCCTCTCTGATTAATGCCCTCCTTGCCCGGTCCATGAGTTTTGGTGTGCGTCCGTCCCTTGGCTGGTTTGCTGTTGTGCCATGTTCTTTCCATTTGGTTATGATAGATTTGATGGTGCTCCTAGGGATCATCAAAGATTTGGATATTTTTTTATAACCTAACTCTGACTTGTACTTCTCAACAACATTGTCCCTTACTTGTTTGGAGAGTTCCTTGGTCTTTATGGCAGTGTTTGGTTAGTGGTGCCTCTTGCTTAGGTGTTGCAGCCTCTGGGGCCTTTCAAAAAGGTGTGTATTTGATGACAGATCATGTGACACTTAGATTGCACACAGGTGGACATCATTTCACTAATTATGTGACTTCTGAAGGTAATTGGTTGCTCCGGAGCTTTTTATGGGCTTCATAACAAAGGGGGTGAATACATACGCACATGCCAATTATCAGTTTTTATTTCTGAAAAATAGTTTTATGTATATATTTTTCTAATTTTACTTCACCAACTTAGACTACTGTGTTCTGATCCATCACATATAATTCAGATTAAAAAAACATTGAACTAAAGGCTGTAATGTAACAAAATAGGTAAAAAGCCAAGGGGGGTGAATACTTTTGCAAGGTACTGTAGTTGGGGTCTCCACCCCAAGACCGGAGGTAGGATGGTGGGGAACGGTTGTCTGCCTTTTACCAACTATTTATCCAATGTTGCTGAGCCAAACTTGCATTGCGAGCTCAAGCTGAAAGATTCTTATGCCCCATTATTTTTGACAGCTCAGTTTTTCAAAACACTGCATGTAGGTGGTCTAGATTCTTGGATTTTGTTAGAAACAGATGACTTGTAGGTTAGTAGAAGAATTCGGTCAACTTGGTTTTGGGACAATGTACGGTTAAGGACTGTTTCCCAAGACCGGAGTTAGGATGGTGGAGAATGGTTTTCCATCTTTTACCAACTATTTATCTAATATTGCTGAGTCAAACTGGCATCATGAGCTCAAGCTGAAAGATTCTTATGCCCCATTATTTTTGACAGCTCAGTTTTTCAAAATACTGCATGTGCAGGTTTTATGCTTTAAATATTTAGCAATGAAAAGCCTTTAAAAGTTTTATCAGCTCATATGAAAATAAGTTTCCAGGCAGATTCCACTAATGTACAAAAATATTTTTTGTGCGGGAAAGCTTTCCGATGCCAGAGCAAAATCTAAGCATTTTTCCATGTTAAAACGTATTGGAGTATAAGACTAAAATGTACTGGCCAATCACACCTGAACTGAATTTAACACTTGCCAAATCTGAATCTGAATTTCATTGTACTTTTTCACAGTTTGGATTCCCAAAAGGCTTCTGGGAGAAAGGGACTGAAACCTGTTTCAAAATCTCATTTCTGACTTATATGTGTTCATGCTGATCTTCGAGCACCCTAAGCTTGTCCACAAGTGTCACAAGGTCCCACCCTTCTATCTTATTATCCCTAGTAAAATGTTTAAAGTATCTTAGCCTGTCTGGCTCCATCATCTAATCAGACATAGCTGCCGGGAGCTCCAAACCATTCTGTACAATGTTGCATCATTTGCAACTCTGCAAAATGTTTTTGGTTCGTATTTCTATTGACTTCAATGGGGCTTTCTGTTAAAAAATGATGAATTATCAAGGTTTGCGAATATACACAAAGGGGGGGGGGGATTGAGCCTTTAATTGAGGCATACATATGGTAAAATGGGCCTCCATCCCTGACTGAATGAAATATAAAGAGGGAATTGGGACTTTGTGTGAGGAAAGTGGCAGCTATAAAAAAAATACGTACATAGTGACCCAATGAGTTTATTATCATAATGAGGGTATGAAATCGCACTCAGTATGAAGTACATTGAAGGCCACCATATTTGTAATTGTTTGATGAAGTACAGTTCATAGACATGTAGCGGTACCTCCATGGGGGCTGCTGGTTTTTAGTTCCTTACCTTTGCCAATCACTCCGCTTCCGATCTCCCATGCACTCACAGAACACCAAACAGTCAAAGTTCCAACTTTAAGTTTCTTTTTATTCAGGATTATATCTGTGGGGCTATTCAGTGAAACATATGAGATGTCCCATATTATTGAAGGGTGTGAATCCATAGCCGTAGCTTTGTTGCTGGATTCCCTTTTTCCCTTCCTGGTTCCATTTCTCTGTGTAATACAGCACTCCCAAGCTAGACAGATGAGCATTACTCTGAATAATATCCCTCTGTCAGACTGATGTATATTCCTTGGGGTTTGAACTCAAAAACACAGGCCAACACTGCCTATTTCCATGACTTGTCTGTCAGCTCCCCTCAGTCCCTGAAAGCGCTTGATACTGTGGTCCTTGGATTCACAATATGAAGTTCTTATTCGGTTCCTCTGGGTTTGCACTCCCTTTGCTCTCTCCCAATCAACAGTCCATGTTCTACTCACAGAAAGTCAATCACCCAGCATTCATCTTCCGCTTTGCTTCCACTTCCTCCTGCTCTGACGCTTAGCTCCTACTTCCTCCTCCTCCGACCGGCACATTCCCCACATGGGAACATCCAGTAGTTCCTGTGCAACCACATGTTGATTCCTGCTCCAGGGCCTAGGCTCCTCCTCCGGCTCCAGGGCTCCGGTATCTCTGAACTTAGGCCTCTGGGCCTAACTTGTGGACTCTGAATCCTGCACTGAATCTGCAACAACCTCCCAGAGCATGTGACCCCCCCTTTTATTAGAGACCTCCCCCTAACCATAGAAATTAACCATTGGTCAATCCTCTCACATGGGTTTCCTGCCACTCAGGTCTCAGCCCATTCTCTCTCTCCAGCAGAATCCACTGTTAAGCAGAGAAGGTCTCCCTGAGCCCAAATGTAGGCGGCCACACCCCCTTCTATTCTGACACTTCCAACACTTAATTAACATCCAGGCCTAGTAAAGAACACAGGCCTGGTCAAATTTACCTGTCCCTATATCCCACATTATCAGAAAAACACTATAAAGCACCTACCCAAAGGTAGAGGGCACTACAGACACATAAAATATAATATAAATACAAATTCCAGACAGTTCATGTAATTGTAACCTTAAAAACGAAATAGCACATTCCAGTTGCCAATGTATGGAGTATATACTCCGTGTAAGAGAATAACAAGTATAACAAAGGTTATAAATAGATGGGATGATGATAAACTAAAACAAGTTTGCATCCTGACGATGCTCAATGCGTTTTGTGTGAAAACACTTCATCAGGAGCGCATGCATTCGTTTGCCTGTAAGAAAAATATAAATACCGATAAGTTCTGGTAAGAACTCCAGCATCAAGGGAAAGGAAATAGAAAATGTTATGATCTGGTTACTTACATGGGAATGGAAAACAGGAGTATGTATTGCTGCAATTAAAAGGAACCGCTAGGGTAGGTCATCTGTCCCGGGAGCTGGGGAATCTTCACTGTGCATGGGGCGAACGCCCAAACACAAGATACCCTGGCCGCTTAATCTTAGGGGGAGATTTTAACATTCCCCTAAACCCGCTAGTAGATACGTCAACAGGAAAAACCTTCATTACCTATAAAATATTTTAAAAAATCAAAATTCTCCTCCACTCTTTAGATTTAGTTGACACTTGGCGCTTTCTACACCCTGAGGACAAAGATTTCTCTTTCTATTCAATCCCACATGATCGCCACTCCAGGATCGATTGCCTCTTTATCACACAGAGGGATCTCCATACAGTCAGAGAGGCAAACATAGGGATACAGATAATTTCTGATCATGCCCCAGTTTCCATTAGCCTAAACTTGACTGGTTCCCCCGGCCAGATCGGGAACTTGGAGACTAAATTCCTCTCTCATAACAGATCCAGTTCTGCTGTCCACACTGACCGCAGCTTTAAAAGAGTTCTTCAGGCATAATGTGACCCCGGGCATGGAACCACTGGTGATCTGGGAAGCCCACAAGTGCTCCATCAGGGGAGAGCTAATTAGGATGGGTGCACAAAAAAAGAAAGATCAAGAAAAGGAAATTCTCCAACTAACGCAAAAAATCCGTCATCTAGAAACCTTACACAAGCAATCCTTGACATCCAGATCGGTGACTACTCTTCTCGAGATGAGATTGACCCTTAAACAGCTTCTAGAATCCAAAACGAAACGCTTCCTTTTTTTTAGGATAAAAATATACTACGAACAAGGTGACAAACCCGGCTATCTGCTTGCCAGGGCATTCAGGGGACCCACTCCTAAATATAACATCTCAGGCAGTCAAAATAAGGGTGGTAGGGTGGATAGAACAACGGACAAAATAGCACAATACTTCCAGGAATTCTATACCAATTTATATAATCTCCCAACCCAACATAGACCACATGATTTGCAGGGAGAAAGGCTCCAGGTGATGCAGGATTTCTTGAGGGGTTCAGGCCTCCCTTCGCTTACAGCGGAGTACGCCGCATAGCTCGAGAACCCCGTGGACCTGTCGGAACTCAAACTCGCTATTAAAGATCTAAAACACGGTAAGAGCCCGGGTCCTGACGGGTTCACGGCCATATACTACAAGACATTCGTCGACACATTATTTACACACCTCCAAGACGCATTAAATTCCCTATCAAAGCCAAGAACGGTCCCCCCAGAGTTTTTATCAGCTTTTATTACCGTGTTACCCAAGCCAGATAAGGATCCGCTTCACTGTTCTAGCTATAGGCCTATATCGCTACTGAAGTTAGATGTGAAGATACTGGCCAAAATCATCTCCAATACACTGAAACCTCTACTACATAATGTGATAGGACCGGAACAGGCGGGCTTTATGCCTGGAAGAGAGGCAAGGGATAACGTCACCAAAGCCCTAAACCTGATTCATGCTGCCCATGGACGAAAGATCGAGGGTCTTCTCTTGTCTACGGACGCGGAGAAGGCCTTCGATCGAGTAGCCTGGGACTACATGTTTGAAACTTGCAAACACATAGGCTTGGGACCAGGAATGAAGGCCTGGATAACCTCCCTCTACCAAAACCCTTCAGCCAGACTCAAAATAAACGGTTCACTATCCAACAAAGTAAGCATAAACAATGGGACAAGACAGGGTTGTCCATTGTCGCCCCTGCTAGTCATAATATCACTAGAACCATTTGTTAGACAAATCCTAGCAAATAAAGCTGTAAAGGGCTTTAAGGTCACAGGGCGTGAATTCAAAGTAGCGGCATATGCCGATGACCTACTCTTCTTCTTGACTGATCCACATATATCCATCCCCTCCCTTATGAAAAAGTTCGCAATTTTTGGTTATATTTCTAACCTTAAGATAAATTATTCGAAATCGGAGGCGATGAATATTTCACTCCCAGAACAAACACTATAGACAATACAGGACAATAGTCGATTCAAGTGGGAAGCACAGGCCGTCAAATACCTGGGAGTTTGGCTTACACCTAGGCTGTCCTCTATCTTCTCCCGAAACTTCCTTCCCCTTCTCAAAACTATAGAAAAGGATTTACAAACCTGGCACACGGGGTTCTTTCCGTGGTTTGGCAGGGTGGCCATTTGCAAAATGACCATACTGCCTAAAATCCTATCTTTATTATGCACACTTCCCATTAAAATCCCACTAAGCTTTTTTAGATCGCTCCAGGCCCTCCAAATGCGATTCATTTGGGCACACAAATCACCACGTATTAAATTTTCCCTACTAACAAGAGCCAAAGCAGTGGGTGGGATGGGGATACCGGATTTTAAAATGTACTACCATGCCATGCACATTGCCAGGATCATAGACTGGCACTGTCATGGCGGCATAAAGGATTGGGTGTCGTTGGAAAATGATTTGAGCCCGATTCCCCTGATGTTCTCCCCCTGGATACCAAAACTCAAATACCCCCCGATTCTGAGAGCCCACCCTTTGATAGGGACCACTTTGGAAATCTTTCATCATCTAGCTAAACAACCCAAACTTTCTTCTCCTCTCAGCCCTGTCACCCCATTGCAAAACAACCCAGACTTCCCACCTGGAATGGGGAACCGCCTCTTGCACTCCTCTGATCAAAAACAACCACTTCTAACTTCCCACTGCTTCGACAACAAGATAATGAAGGACTTGACTAATCTAAAGGCTGACAACAATATACCTTCCCTTCCCTTGTGGTCATACTTTCAAGTCAGAAGTTACGTCAACAATGTCACCCGTAAGAGACACTTCACTAGAGAACCTACTGAGTTGGAGTCGGTGTGCCTAAAGGGGGAGCAGGTTGTAAAGACCACATCAGTCGCTTATCAGTGGTTACAAAATTTGAAACAGCCCGCAGATAATAGGCTCAGAGAGAGATGGTCAGACTGCCTTGACATGACGATTTCAGATACCCAATGGGAGAGAGCCTGTATCATGGCGCATAAATCCTCCTTAAGCACGAGAATGCAGGAGACAGCTTATAAAATGCTCACTCATTGGTATGCAACCCCAGCAAAGATTCACAAATGGTTCCCCCAGTCGCCGGACACATGCTGGAGGTGCAACAAAGAGAAAGGAACTCTAATGCACATTTGGTGGCAATGTGAACGAATAACACCGTTCTGGAACAGGGTTAAAGAGGTAATATACCGAATCACGGAGACCAAGCTCAAACTTAACGCAGCATGTTGCCTGCCTCACATTACAAATTTTACCTTTAGAAGATACAAAAATTCTCTCACCAGACACCTACTAAATGCGGCCAAGTCTCTCATTCCATTGTTCTGGAAATCAACAATAGTCCCTTCTCTGAAAGACTGGCTGCACAAAATTTCATATATTTGTGAAATGGAAGACACACGGACACAGTCAGAAGAAAAAGTTGAGCGTTATCACGAAACTTGGTCTCCTTGGTTCATATATAGATACTCCCAAGATTATGAAAACTTGATTAAATGACTGGTCAATACTTACCATTACTTGATCGAATACATAACCATGTAATAACCTGAACTGTTTTGTTATATTGAATTTAAGAAGACGTTAGAGCCCGATAAGCTCTAAATAACTCCCTCACATCACGGTGACTTATAGGTCATAACACTTATCCTTTTCACTAGATTTCTTACCTCTTCTTTTCTTATCTCCACTCTGTTCTTTACCCTACTCATCAAACAAATGCAGATTTCAAAAAGATATCTAGAGGTGGGCATAGCTTCCTCAACACACAGAAGTTCTAATCTAAAGACAGCATGTTTAATTGTCAGAATGCATAGCTATGACTCACGGACATGTTAGATACGACTTTGATTTTAAGTTTGATACCAGTTGATTGATGTATATCAGATCCTATCTACACCCATGTATGTTTATATATGCTTCATTTTCTTCATTAAACTACTTTATGAGAAAAAAAAATAAAATAAATATATCCCATAGTTTGAAGACGCTATAACTTTTGCACAAACCAATCAATATACGCTCATTTGGATTTTTTTTTACAAAAATATGTAGCAGAATATAAATTGGCCTAAACTGACAAAGAATTTTACATTTTGTTATTAGATTATAGATAGATTATAGCAGAAAGTAAAAAAAAAAATGTATTTTTTCAAAATTGTCGGCCTTTTTATGTTTATAGCACAAAAAATAAATACCACAGAGGTGATCAAATACCACCAAAAGAAAGCTCTATTTGTGGGAAAAAACAAGCAAACATTTTATTTGGGTACAGTATCGCACGTGCAATTGTCAGTTAAGGTAATGCAGTGCCATATTGGAAAAAAATGGCCTGGTTGTTAAGAGGTCGTAAACCTTTTAGGGCTCAAGTGGTTAAGGGACAAAGGGGCTGAGCAGGAAAAATTAAAGTAAGCAACTTTGCACCAAGTTTACTATATGGGCTGTTTATGTATTAATACAGGGTGATCATATCCTCCTTGATCACTTCCCAAGAAAGAAGAAATTCAGATCAATATCAGCCGATAAATTACCGACTTAATCAAACTGCATACAAATTTGATATGCTACATGCAGTGCTTGACCATGCCCAGCCAGTCAGCCTAAAATTAATTAAAAGTCTGCTGCTCAAACTGGAGGGTATGTTTTATGGATCTTTTGATTGATATTTAGCTTGAAAGGTTAGTTTTGATTGATGATCTATTGATTTTAATGGCTAATAGATCTGCACAAGGGAATATTGTAACATGTTTAAGAGTATATTTTACTTAAATGACATTTGATGTCTGTCATTTCTGATGAAATGTTTTGAAATCAATCACTATTATATGGTGACAATAAAATTTTGCCAATCTAAAGCTGTCTAACCTGATCAGAGATCTAATATGATTGTTACAAATGTTTTTGTTTTTTTGTGTCTATGACTCATTTAACCACTTAGGGACCGTAAGGATTTACCCCCTTAATGACCAGGACATTTTATGCTGAAAATTGCGCGGTCGTTCGACATTGTACCCAATCAAAATTGATGTCCTTTTTTTCCCACAAATAGAGCTTTCTTTTGGTGGTATTTGATCACCTCTGCGGTTTTTATTTTTTGCGCTATAAACAAAAAAAGAGCAACAATTTTTTAAAAAAGCAATATTTTTTACTTTTTGCTATAATAATTACCCCCCCCCCCCCAAAAAAAAAAAATATTAAAAAAAACAAATTTCTTCCTCAGTTTAGGCCAATATGTATTCTACATATTTTTGGTTAAAAAATTTGCAATAAGCGTAAAAGTTAGAGCGTCTACAAAATAGGGGATAGATTTATGGAATTTTCATCATTATGATTTTTTTTTTTTTTTACTAATAATGGCGGTGATTAGCAATTTTTTGCGGGACTGCGACATTGTGGCGGACATATCAGACACTTCTGATACTTTTTTGGGACCAGTGACATTTATACAGTGATCAGTTCTATAAAAATGCACTGATGACTGTATAAATGACACTGACAGGGAAGGGGTTAACACTAGTGGTGATCAAGGGGTTAAGTGTTTCCTATGGAGGTGTTTCTAACTGTGGGGGGAGTGTACTGACTAGAGGAGGAGAGAGATCACTGTTCCTTATCACTAGGAACAAACAATCACTCTGTACTCCCTTGTCAGGACGGGGATCTGTTTGTTTACATTGACAGATCCCCGTTCTGGCTCTCTATGGAGTGATCGTGAGTGGCCGGCGGACGCCCACTGTATCTATTGCACGAACCGACGTACAGCTACGGCGATTCGCGCAATAGAGCCAACCTGTAGCAGTATAAGGACGACGGATGGTCATCAAGTGGTTAAAGCCCGAGTTTAGTTTTCTCTTCTTTTTTTTCTTTTTCTTTTTTTAACTAGCTCAGGGGACAAGTTCAGCAAAAGGGACAACACTTACATTGAATGAGAAGTGTCCATTCTGCTGATGGCGGCTCTCTTGATTGAAATCTTTTGTCCTCTGTCCCCTTCCCCATTCCCAATACCCCCACAGTGGGTGCTACAAATTATATATACCTTGCTGCTGCTATATTCTTTCAGCGTTCCACGCACTTCCAATCCAAATTACAATTCCTATGATACAGCACTGCAATATACACTATATTGTCAAAAGTATTGGGACACCTGCCTTTACACACACGAACTTTAATGGCATCCCAGTCTTAGTCCGTAGATTCAATATTGAGTTGGCCCACCCTTTACAGATATAACAGCTTGGTGCACTACAGGATTGAGGCTTGCACTGTCCCGTTAAGATGTGGATGGATGCCGCTCACTATATCCACTCTAGCCTGCAAGGTCCACACTGTCCCCTTTAGATGTGGATGGGCTCCGGTCACTGTATTAATCGAGCGTGCTCCCTTCTGCCAGGATTCTAGTGGCTATTTGCTTACGTCACGAGCTCCACCCCTTACTCGTTATGTCACCATCAGGTGGCTTCATCATGTGGATACCCTCTGATGAAGCCACATAATGGTGCCAAAATGCGTAAGGGGTGTAGCCAGTGACAAAGCATAAGTTGCAGCACTGTACAGCAGGAATCTAGGAATGGAAGATAGATAGATACATAAAAGGTTCACCTCCCCTATTCATAGAATGCTTTTCATTGATGAAAGATATAGTACAGCTTCTATGGATGGAAGAGGGGGGGCAGGAATTAGGTGCTGTGACAGATCAAATGGGGACAAGGGCTTTTGGAGGGGGCTGCAAGGTAGTCCCTTGCCTACTTACTATGGACCTTGGCTTTTAAGGGGGCTCTATTCTTTGGAAGGTGTGTGCAAGGGGGACCTTTGGAGTGGTTTTGCTTTGGTTTCGGCTCCCTGTCTCCCTGAAGTACACAGTATCTGGGAACCTAGGACATAGATACAGATTTGGAGCCCAAACCAGCATTGACTGCTTCTACCACCCCCCCCCCCCTCCCCCTTAACTCAGAGACTCAGAGCAGATGGTAACATAATCAACTCAAAACAACCTGATGCTGGGGTCTCCTGTTATAATCTGTTTACTAAGGTGTCTTTCTCTCAAAGTATATTTTCCCCATTGCGTGCCACATATGTGTGAATTTATATTGTTAATTGAGTCACCTATTGTCTCTGTCTGTCTGTTATTCCTCTTGGAGATGTGACTAGCATTGTGTCCACTTTACTGTGTTACCAAACTATTGTGAGATGTTTATATGTTTATGGTAATTAGATTACTGTTTATGTTTATGGTAGATGTTCATTAGATGTTCACAGTTTGTTCACAGTTTGAATTGTTTGGGATTATGTGATCAAGCTCTTACCTGATTTTGTGTAGTATATATTCTGTGTGAATTTACAAAAAAGAGTCAGTTCCAGTTTGCACCTAAGCTAGTGTTGATTATTTCTTGGGTGCAATATTCAACTACAATACCTGGTTCCTGGTTCCAGAGTAGAGGAAGCTGCATCTTGGCAGAACCAGGAGTTTACTGCTTCGGGGGTGTCAGGAAGCGAGGGGGGGGGGGGGCAGAGGAATATTTCAACTAAGAGAGCAGCCACCAGCACAAGGGACACTTCTCATTCGATGTAAATGCCACCTCTTGTGCTGATTTAAAAGAAAATGAACTAAACTAAGGTTTTAAAGTGGTAAGACCCCCCCCCCAACCTCCCCATGTTTTTTCCCACTTAGCTGCAGTGCTGTGGTGCTTTTCAAAGCACAGCGAATCAGGTGTTGCCCTGCTGCAATCCATTGTTTGGGTGCCATATAACAGACCCTAAGCTGCCATCTTTGTCCTTTTCACTTGGCTGCCCTTTCTGGGTACAGGCAGCCAGCTCCGATGATGCTCCGGACCCACCCCCTGTCATTCTGTGTGCTTATCATGTAGGCTCCTGGGAGATGTGATATATGTATCCCAGGAGACTGCTGGACCAGGTACATTCTTGCCTAGGCTAGAATGGTGGTAGTGGCAGGGCTAAAGATTAAAAGAAAAAACAAATCCTGGAATTCGTCTTGGGGGTGGGGTGTTAAATCAGAAATAACTACCTTGTGGGAGTTAGGTTCCACTTTCATTACCCTTCATTTAGGACCTGCCTGTCTGGGCCTGACCCCGGGAGTACATAATCCTGTGACCTGAGCAAAATTTTTTTTACAATTTTGTGCATCTCAGTGCTGTTGATCTACTCCAGCCACTGTCATTCATTGCCTGTCTATATGCACGTACTCCAGCACTGACTGCACATCATTATGCTGGATTTGATTCATGATAGTGACAGCGGTGGACCATGTAATGTGTCAGCATTGTCGCTTGTAGTCTTCAACAAGTGTGCATGTGATGGAGTAACAAAACAGGATCCTAACTTGGACACAGTCTTCACCCCAGTGCCTAAGAAAGAACCTTTAATGGCAGGTTTAGAATGGATTTATTGTTGCCTGGTCATGCCTGGTCATGTGACCACTGTGATAGGCTATCAAGGTTGTCACATGATCGGGAACCAGACCACCAGATCGGGAGCAGGGAAAACTGGTGGCATCTAGTGATGAAAAGGGGTTACTGCATGGGACAGTTACTGATTGAAGGTAGAGATTGCAGCATAATATGCATTTTTTTTATTTAAATTTGCGTATTTGAATTTTTATTGGAACAATATTCAAATGAAGTTTGCCTTAAAGCATACATAGCAATCGAGGCCATACATCTACTGGTCATTAACCGGGTTAAACACTGGCATATCTCTGCAAGCATGCAAAAGGTTAATCGAGCCACCCTCGCTCTCTCTTTGATGATTTTTCTATTGATCTGCCATGTAATATTTCATGTCAGAAGAACAGGGGTCTTTGTTTCACTTTAGACTCAGCAAAATCCGAAACGCTAAGTACATAAGAAAATCCTTTTAGTTGCTTCCTGCATTTGTGCTGACATGCATACAGTGTCATTTCACCATGCGCCTTTCTTTCCACAAAGCGGGGAGCTCGGCAGAAAAAGCAATTACAGGCTGGGATTGGGCGTTTTAGAGGGAGGATGAAATGCTTTCAATAGGGATTTCTGGGGGCTCCATTCTTTTGGCGCACAATGTAGGAACCACAGAGGGTTTTTTTTTTCCTTTCCTGAGCCATTCAATTGCTTCTTTTATGTCGAAAACATTGCAGACAATTATTTCAAGCTCATGCAAAGATTTCAGCACCATGGAGAGTGCTGTATTTATTCTGGTTGGCTAGTCTCTTGGTTTATGCATTTTTGGCAGAAGGTAATGTTTTCAGACTAACTTTTTCTTATGCTCTTCCTTGCAGACTAAGATCCACTTTATCTATAAGCAGGCATATTATTTATCTCACTTCCATGCCTTTCTTGCCTGCAACAGGAAATTATATTGAGCTAGAGAGTGACATAAAGCTGAAACCAAGCCCAGAACTTAAAGGAACACAACACACACTTTAATACCAACAATAGTTATGTTTGACAATTCATTATAAGATTACGTTAAAAATCTCCTGTAGTGCTACCCCCATAGGACCAGCTGGCCCGCTGACCTCCCCAGTGGCGGCTGGTACTAATAAATTTGGGGGGCGCAGACAAACCCCTCCAGGTCCACATAGAATGCATTAAGATAAAAAAACCTTTTGCCTTTACATCTCCTTTAAGGGCTCATGAACACTGCATCTCAAAGAGGCAGCTCTTACAGGCTTTTTTAGGTGTTTACAGGCATATGCTCTTTGTCTCGGTTCACACTGGGGTGACTTGTCAGGCTCCATTTAGTGCAATGGAACCATTCTAATCGGAGCGACTCAAGTCACTCCAACTTAGAAAAAGCCGGCAGCACTGCAGCGGGATCCACAGGAGTCATAAGGCAGTTTTTTGTTTTTTTTTTAACAGCAAGATCCTTATTACATGTGAATGCAGCATACCTGATTGGCTTCTATCCAGTTTGAGTCGTGCTTTAAAGAGGAAGAAAACCCTGATGAGATTTACTTTCTCTTTTTTTTCCCCCTGCAAAAGTAAAAGCATAATGAGCTAGTATGAATTGCATACTAGCCCATTATGTTGCACTTACCTGCAAATGAAGCCTGCGATGTCCTCGCTGGTGGACGCATCCATCTTCACCCCTCTTACTTCCGGGGCTGTGGACTGTGACTGGCCGGAGTCGCGTGACATTGCGCATGTGCGCGGGAGCCGACGGTCACGGCACGGGCCCTTTAGAAGCAGGACAATCTTCAGTGCGCATGCGCCGATGATGTTGGTGCAAGCCTATATGGTAAATATCTCCTGAACCGTGCAGGTTTAGGAGATATTTCCAGTACCTACAGGTAAGCCCTATGCCCTGTACACACAGTCGGATTTTCCGACGGAAAAAGTGCGTTCGGATTGTGTTGTCGGAAATTCCGATCATGTGTGGGCTCCATCGGACTTTTTCTGTCGGAATTTCCGACACACAAAGTTTGAGAGCAGGCTATAAAATTTTACAACAACAAAATCCGATCGGTTAAATTCCGATCGTGTGTACACAAATCTGACGCACAAAGTGCCACGCATGCTCAGAATAAATTAAGAGAAGAAAGCTATTGGCTACTGCCCCGTTTATAGTCCCGATGGACGTGTTTTACGTCACCGCATTCAGACTGATCGGATTTTCCGACAACTTTGAGCCAACATCCGTCGGAAAAATCCATGGATTTTGTTGTCGGAATGTCCGATCACTG
Organism: Lithobates clamitans; assembly: GCA_037952925.1. Taxonomy (NCBI): domain Eukaryota; kingdom Metazoa; phylum Chordata; class Amphibia; order Anura; family Ranidae; genus Lithobates; species Lithobates clamitans. The sequence continues at coordinate 1,446,870 of JBBGZY010000975.1, read as the reverse complement.
TCCGACCGTGTGTACAGGGCATTATTATAGGCTTACCTGTAGGGAAAAGTGGTGTGTAAGGGTTTACAACCACTTTAAAAGGAGTTACAAGAGGCTCATAGCAAGTAAAATTCAAGTGTCTATATTATCTGCCTTCATTAAAACATTTAATGAAAAAAAAAAGTTTTTTATTATATGAAAGCATGGGGTAAATGACTAAACTGGCAGTGCTTTCAGGATATGTGGACACTTTTGCCAGCTCCGTGGACACAGATTAACTCCTATCATTCTTATACAACACATTTTACTAGTATCTGGGGAACCCACAACACCCAGGGGTGAACCTAGCACAAGCTTGGTTACAATGAGCTTGAGAGCATCAGGATCCAGCAGGAGTTTGGAGAAAGCATTTGATGTATTGATGGGCTAGTGAATGTTTAACAAGCCCTTGTCACAAATTTTCAGGACCCGTACAATTACAGTTTATAACACTGCGTTGCATTGAGGCAACCCATTCATTTTGTGCACAAATAAAAAAAAAAAAAAACTGTGCTGAGTGTAAGAATACCAAATAGCAGCATACTACAATATCAGAATATTTAACCACTTTAAGGCCGGGCCTATTTTTCAAACTTATGCCCCGTACACACGGTTGGACTTTGTTCGGACATTCCGACAACAAAATCCTAGGATTTTTTCCGACGGATGTTGGCTCAAACTTGTCTTGCATACACACGGTCACACAAAGTTGTCCGAAAATTCGATCATTCTGAACGCGGTGACGTAAAACACGTACGTCGGGACTATAAACGGGGCAGTGGCCAATAGCTTTCATCTCTTTATTTATTCTGAGCATGCGTGGCACTTTGTCCGTCGGATTTGTGTACACACGATCGGAATTTCCGACAATGGATTTTGTTGTCGGAAAATTTTATATCCTGCTCTCAAACTTTGTGTGTCGGAAAATCCGTTGGAAAATGTCCGATGGAGCCCACACACGGTGGAATTTCCGACAACACGCTCCGATCGGACATTTTCCATCGGAAAATCCGACCGTGTGTACGGGCCATTAGTCATAACAAGTTAAAATATTTTTTTTTTTGCTAGAAAATTATTTAGAACCCCCAAACATTATATATATATATATATACATATATATTCTAACACCCTAGAGAATAAAATGGCAGTCGTTGCAATACTTTCTATCACACCTTATTTGCGCAGAGGTCTTTTGGAAAAAATACACTTTTTTGAATAAAATATAAGACAACAGTTAAGTTAGCCCAATTTTTTTTTTCATATTGTGAAAGATGATGTTACTGAGTAAATTGATACCCAACATGTCACCCTTCAAAATTGCACCCGCTCGTGGATTGGCGACAAACCATTATCCTTAAAAATCTCCATATGCAACATGTAAAAAATTCTACAGGTTGCATGTTTAAGTTACAGAGGAGGACTAAGAATTATTGCTCTCACTCGAACGATCGCAGTGATACCTCACATTTGTGGTTTGAACACCGTTTTCATATGCGGGCGCTACTCACGTATGTAAACATTTTTTTTTTCTTATTTATTTTACTTATTATTTTTTATTTTTACACTGTTCTTTAAAAAAAAAAAAAGTTGTGTCACTTTTATTCCTATTACAATGAATGTAAATATCCCTTGTAATAGAAACAAAGCATGACAGGACCTCTTAAATATGAGATCTGGGGTCAAAAAGACCTCAGATCTCATATTTATACTAAAATGCAATAAAGAAAATTAAAAAAAAAAAAAAAGTCGTTTGAAATGTTTTTTAAAAAAAAAAATGTTTTATCTTGTTGACAAGACAGACTGAACACAGCTAAGTTGCAAGTATGTAGTAGCAGTGGCACCAACATTACATAGCCCTGGAAACACAAACTCCTCTCCAGACACACACTTCCATCCACCAACAAATATTTATATTTACCCAGCTCTTCTGCACACAGAGTGAATAATGTATAGATCAGGGGAAAGGCGAGGTGTCCCAGTGTCACTTACCATGGATGATGAGGTTCTCGCAGTCCTGTAGCTGAGGCTGGGTTCACACTATACTACACGACAGTAGTACGACTTTTATCCTACTTTGCTCTGCGACATCAGTCCTACATTGATCCTACATTGGTCCTACATCCATCCAACTTTCATGAACAGGATACTACTTTGATCTGACTTTTCAGATAGTACACTTGTCCTTTGACCAATCAAAACTAACACACAATGGGAGGGGCTACAGCAGGGGGCAGGAAATAACACAATGTCGGATGGACATTTGGGGGTCCTCCCCAAAATCTATACCAGACCCTTATCCGAGCATGCAGCCCGGCCGGTCAGGAATGGGGGTGGGGACAAGCGAGCGCCCCTCCCCTTCCTGAACCGTACCAGGCCACATGCCCTCAACATAGGGACAAGGTGTTTTGGGGTGGGGGGGTTTTATTTAAAATTTGGCACAGAGTTCCCCCTCAAGATCATCTGAGCACAAGTCGCATGCTGAAGTCGGATCATGCGAGACGGCAATCCAACTTTGATCCGACTTCAATGATAGTCAATGGGCTGAAGTAGGATCAAAGTCGGACCAAAGTAGTACAGGGAGCATTTTCAAAGTCGGACCGACTTGTGTCGGACCAGTTAGGACGGCTCCCATAGGGAAACATTGAAACATTGAATTTCACACGTCATGCGACATGAGCTCCCAATGTCGGAGCGTTTGTCGGACCAGTGTGAACCCAGCCTCAGGATGTGATCAGAACATTCCACATGCATACAGCAATCAGACATTCTCCTTCTCTCAGGTCCTCCTGATTGCACACAACAAAGCCTTCAGCAGCCTAGGAGGAGGAAGTCATGCTTAGACCTCTCCACTTTCCTAAGTTGCAGTCCATCCACCGTGGGACTGGGAGGAGTCGTCGAGAAACCGGAAGTGACGACTCAGTTCCACTAAAAGCACCGCCCTGCATCCTACGGATGCTCCAATCAGTAAACACCACAGAAGCATAATTCTTTAGTGGGAGTGTTCGGGCGCAATGCTTAGCGCCTGTAGATATTTCAAAGCAGGCCAATAAAGCTTCTTAGCTGCAATCGTGTGATCGCTAAAACGTCAGGCTTCCCATAGACACTTGTGTGTCTGGAGTCCCGGATCACTTAAAGGGAGAGGTTTTTTTATTTTTATAATGACTAGCTTAGGGGGGGGGGGGGGCGACGCCCCTGCAGGCGGGCCCTCACTGATTCTAAGGCCTGATTGGCTGAAGAAATGCACCTAACAGGTTCAAGGCTTTGCCCAATCAGGGCACAGTGAATAGCTGGTAGTTAAGGAGAGGGCTGGGAAGCTGACGGATGAGTCGTCAGCTGTCAGCGGGCTTCCCCACTGACAGCTGAATGAAAAAAAAACATTGGCAGCAATAGAAAATTTTGAAATAGAAAACGCCATAGGGGTCTCAAAACCCTTTAGGTCTGGTATGGATTTTGAGGGGAACACCCACACCAAAATGTAAAAAAAAAAAAAGGCATGGTGTCAATCCCAAAATCCATACCAGATCCTTATCCAAGCGAGTGCCCCCCCCCTCCGAACCATACCAGGCCGCATGCCCTCAACATGGGGGGTTTCTTTGTCAAAGCAACTTGTCCCTTTTCCCACAACTGGTTGTGGGGGTCTGTAGGCAGGGGGCTTATCGGAATATGAAAGCTCTCTTTACCACGGGGGTCCCCAGATCCCACCCCCCCCATGTGAATGAGTATGAGGTACATTGTATTCACCCAAAATAAAAAGTGTCAAAAAGAAATAATAACACAGTTTTTGACAATTCCTTTATTAAAAATGAAAAAACAATATCCCTTGATGTAGATCCATCGTAAGTTATGACGCCCACTGCACCGCCGGACCCGAAAAAAAAAAAAAAAGCTCAGCCCCCCGACTAATATTCTCCCATTCCTACCTCCATGGGCAGCCTGGTACATAGAGCTCACTAATACAGACATTACTATAATACAGTACAATACAATAACATGTCATAGTGTGCGCCTGAAAAGTAGGCAAAAGTAGGCCCCTCCAGGCATTTCTGGCTGTGGCCATCTTGAATAAGGGAAGATGATTCATGTATCACTCATTTCCTTGGAAGCAATCTGCCCTTAATTCAAGCATGCAGGCAGAAGAGTGTGCTTAGCTAAGAAATCCCCTATTCCTCTCCTAAAGAATCCTGGGATGTATGACATAATTTGCCTAGGCCTGGAAACCAGGAAATAATGCCGCGTACACACGAGCGGACTTTTCGACCGGACTGGTCGACGGACTTCCAACAGACTTTCCGAATGAACGGACTTGCCTACACACGATCACAACAAAGTCCAACGGATTCGTACGTGATGACGTACTACCGGACTAAAATAAGGAAGTTGATAGCCAGTAGCCAATAGTTGCCCTAGCGTAGGTTTTCGTACGTCGGACTAGCATACAGATGACCAGACTTTTCAATAGGAACTGGGTCAGGCGGAGTTCCGACGTAAAGATTTGAAACATGTTCCAAATCTAAAGTCCGTCTGATTTTCGACTGAAAAAGTCTGCTAAAGGTCTGATGAAGCCCACACACGGTCGACTTTTCTGCCGGACTCGGTCCGTCGGACTCGGTCCGTCAGACTAGTCCGGTCGAAAAGTCCGCTTGTGTGTACACGGCATTATTGAAAAAAAAAAGTTTAAAATTAGTAAATGTGATATACTTTCCTATCTATTTACTAATGCTATCTGCAAAGATTAAAAATAGTCATTGTTTATTGAGAGAGTGAAGCTCCACTTTAAGGTTTTAATGTGTAAGTGTGCTCTTCAGCTTCGGAAGATTTTACCCCTTCAGGACCAGGAATTTGTGGCTAATTGTCCCTGAGGCTTTCATAGGGTGGCCGATACAGCCAGGTTTTTGTGATTATATATGTCTGTTTAAGTACCTGGTAGGGTCAATTATATAGTTATATTTGTTCTGTCATGTTATGTATTAACCATTTGCCGACCGCCGTCAAACAGTATGGCTCCCCTGCGCGAATCGCCATAGCTGTACGGCGGCCACTTTAAGGGGTATAGGTGGCGAGCGCCCGACGCGTGACTTAGGAGCCAATGCGCGTGCCCGGTGGCCGCAATGTCTGCCTAGCACCCGCGATCGCTCCTGACAGAGCCAGAACGGGGATCTGTGTGAGTAAACACACAAATCCCCGGTTCTGTCAGGGGAGTAGAGACAGATCGTGTGTTTCTAGTAAATAGGAACAGCGATTGGTCTCCTCCCCTAGTCAGTCCCATCCCCCCACAGTTAGAACACACACTGAGGGAACACATTTAACCCCTTGTGTTAACCCATTCCCTGCCAGTGACATTTATACAGTAATCAGTTTCTATTTATAGCTCTGATCGCTGTATAAATGTCAGTGGTCCCAAAAAAAGTGTCTAATCTGTCCGACGCAATGTCATAGTCCCATTAAAAAACACAGATCGCCGCCATTACTAATAATAATAATAAAAATGCCATAAATATATCCCCTATTTTGTAGATGCTATAACTTTTGCGCAAACCAATCAATATACGCTTATTGCTATTTTATTTTTTTGGATATTTATTATAGCAAAAAGTACAAAATATTGTGTTTTTTTTCAAAATTGTCGCTCTTTTTTTGTTTATAGCGCAAAAAAATAAAAACCGCAGAGGTGATCAAATACCACCAAAAGAAAGCTCTATTTGTGGGGAAAAAAGGGCGTCAATTTTGTTTGGGTACAACGTCTCAGGACCCCGCAATTGTCAGTTAAAGCGACGCAGTGCCGTATCGCAAAAAATGGCCTGGTCAGGAAGGGGGCAAATTCTTCTGGGGCTGAAGTGGTTAAATGCGTTTTTTCATACATTTGTATTTAATTTTGTTTTATGTATTCCTAAATAAAGTGCTGCTATGACCATTTGACTCCAAATGAATAGTGGTCCTCTTATCATTTCGGAAAGGGGGAGGGGGGTATGTTTTGGTGTCTCAGGGGTGTTAAAGCAATTGTAGGTTTCAAAAATAGGAAAAGAAGAATTGATTGTGCTAACTGTAAAAAAATAAAAATAAAAAATAACTAACAATCATATGAAATTAACATCAACTAGAAAATCAGCAAGAAAATTCCTGAAGTAAATGTGTATATTGCCCCAATCTTCTTATGTAACCATATGCTGCTCCACATCCAGGTGTGCACCCAACTCACAAACTGCTTACCGACAGGTAAAACCTCAGATGTGGAGGCCTGACTGCACTTTTTAGGAGAGATCACTGCTGGGATGAATGGCAATATCAATATCTACAGTCCAGGTTTTGTCGTGTCGGTCTCCAGCTGCAGAATCTCTGCAGAAGAGACAACCAACAATGGCTGGGAAATGCCTGTGAAGTGATGTAACCCATAGATTTACTATGGAGCTTCTGTTGGCGGCTGCCTCCTCTGCACCCGCCTCCGCAGAGAAGCCGCCGCAGACAGCTCAGCTTGGGACCAGACCAGAGCGGCTTCAGAAAAGGTATGTATAGCGGTTTCTTCTTTACATAGTAACAAAGTTAGTCAGGTTGAAAAAAGACACAAGCCCATCAAGTTCAACCAAAAAAAAAAGTACAATCTCATATACACAAACCTATACCCACAGTTGATCCAGAGGAAGGCGAAAAACCCCAGCAAAGCATGATACAATTTGCTACAGCAGGGGAAAAAAATTCCTTCCTGATCCCCCGAGAGGCATTTGGATTTTCCCTGGATCAACTTTTACCTATAAATGTTAATACCCAGTTATATTATGTACATTTAGGAAAGAATCCAGGCCTTTTTTAAAGCAATCCACTGAGCTGGACAGAACCACTTCTGGAGGGAGTCTATTCCACATTTTCACAGCTCTTACTGTGAAGAAACGTTTCCGTATTTGGAGATAAAATCTTTTTTCCTCCAGACGTAAAGAGTGCCCCCTAGTCCTTAAAGTGAATAATTCAACACCAAGTTCATGATATGGACAGGACCACTTATGTTATTGTACATGTTGATCAAATCCCCTTATTCTTCTCTTCTCAAGAGGGAATAGATTCAGTTCCTGTAATCTTTCCTCATAGTTGAGCTCCTCCATGCCTCTTATCAGTTTGGTTGCCCTTCTCTGCACTTTCTCCAGTTCCCCGATATACTTTTTGAGAACTGGTGCCCAAAACCGAACTGCATATTCCAGGGCTAGATAGATTAGTCTTAGATCGTTGATGCCAGTAGATTTAGAGATTTTAGAATTAGGGTGATATTTTACTTTAAGGGTTTTCACCTTAATGCATTCTATGCATTAAGGTGAAAAACCTTCTGTGCAATGGCCTCATGATGAAGTGTATGCACATCAATTTTTCTCAAAAGGAATTCCCCTTTACTACGAGAAGCTAGTGTCCCCTTCACATCAACCCCATGGGCAAGGCAATTTACACCCTTTGAGTCCCTGTGCACACGGAAACTACCACAAAGACATTTAATATCCTACATATACACTTTACTCCTCGAGGATTGTCCCCCCGCCCCGGAGCTATCAAAGGTGTCCTGGGAAAGGGACCTCCAAAAGACCCTCACTGATGAGGATTGGGATACTATGTTCAGAGGGCTCTCTGAACGTAGTGATTCAAGAAAACTGTTATAAAATTGAAACCAAATGGTACAGAACTCCATCTCGCCTACACAAATTCTCACACACCATACCCAGCATTTGTTGGAGATATGGGAAAGCGAAAGGCACCATTCTCCACATTTGGTGGGAATGTGAACCACTCCAACCTTTTTGGAAAGAAGTTCACGATCTTATCACACATGTCACCACATTCACTCTAGATCAGGAAACTCCAAACTATGGCCCTCCAGCTGTTGTGGAACTACACGTCCCATGAGGCATTGTAAAACTCTGCCATTCACACACATAACTAGGCATGATGGAATTGTAGTTTATGAACAACTGGAGGGCCATAGTTTGGAGACCCCTGCTCTAGATCATACCCTTGCACAATTTCTAGGACACCATAGGACCTTGCCTAAAAAAATCACAAATCATTGGCTATGCACATGGTGAATGCAGAAAAACTCTGCGTTCCTGTTCATTGGCAATCCACATGCATCCCAACGTTCAGAGAATGGTTTGCCAGGCTCTCTAAGATAGAGGAGATCGAAGAATTGATTCACATCTCCCAAGAAAGGATACATAAATTCCAAAGGTAGATGCCCTCTGTGTCAGGTGGATGGAAATAGGAAGTGGGTCTAACCCTTGCCTTTTATACATTTGACTAGTACCTAATCCCCTTCCCTCTCCCTGCCTTCACCCCCCCCCTTTTTTTTTCTCTTTCTCTCTGTTGCTCTATCCCCCTTTGTTGTTATTCCCTTTCCTCAGGTTTCTTTCAACTTTTGTACCCCATGACATGAGCCTTAAACCCCCCCTTATATCACATGCAATGGGGACAAGATTACTTTACCCTGAAACAAACCTGTACATTATTTTTCCTTCTCTGATGAACAAATGTGTTACATACAAAAACCTTTTCTTAACCTCAGTTTGTTTTGCTGTATTGTTTATGGCTGTTGTGCCCCATGACTCATTAGGAAGCTATGCTCTAATAGGCCCACACCTGTCATGGTCTCTAAAAGAAACTATGTAATTTATGTACTTGTGTGTATCACTTTTATTACTCTCAATAAAAATAGTTTGCGGGAACACCTTCTGTGCTGCAGCTCTCCCCCAGACCCTCCTCCTTTTCTTACCTGAGCCCGATCCGATACAGTGATGTGCAGGCGCGCAGAGGCTCCAGCCCCCGTCTCTCTCCTCATTGGACAGATCGATAGCAGCAGGGGCTGCTACTGGCTTTCGCTGCTGTCGATAAAATCCTGTGATGCGGGAGTGGGGGTCTGGGCTGAGTCCCACTGTCTGTGTCAATGGACGCAGCAGCGTGACTCGGGAGCAAGCCCGATGAAGAGGAGGGGCCTGGATCACTGGTGGGGAACCCCAGAAGTAGAGGATCAGGGATGCTCTGTTCAAAATCATTACACAGAGCATGTAAGTATAGGCATGTTTGTTATTTTTATTTTAATTTAAGGTTTGCAACCACTTTAAAGCGGAACTAAGCCTACCTATCCTTTTGGCCATGGAACCTGCCATCTTAGCTTCCATTTGATCTGCAACTAGCATGGTGCTGCACATGTGATCAGGTATGACACCAGCTATTTGGTGGTTTGACAGTCTGGTTGAGAGCACAAGCAGATGTGACAATCAGCATTTCAGGCATGCCAGGAATGTAACGGTTTTGTTAAATTGTTAAATCGATGGGTTCAGTCCAGCTTTAATTTCATTTTGCCCATTGACTGTAATGCATGTTGCCTAAAATGTCGTATTTCATCAAAATGTTCTTATTTTTCCCCGAAGTTTCAGCAAAGCTAAAACTCTCTATTCCTTTCATCTCTAGCCATACTTAAAGTCAATTTAGAGCAGAAATGAACAAGTGATGGGCAATTTGCTACAATGATGGGTCTATTGAGTAGATTCTATTACTTGTTCCACTAGGTGAATAGACGATTTGCCCAGTGTATTAGCAAACTGACAAAAGGGGTCCAAAGAGTAATCAAATAAAGCAGGGCTCCCTCCCCTAAGTGACCTCCAGTCACCTGGTTGGACTCAATGGGATCCAAATTTTAGCATAGAAGAAAGGGAAATGTCTTTGGACTAATAATGAAGTATTGTGCTTGTTTTTTACCATAGCACTTAATAAGAGAGCAAAATCATCCTTATTACATCAGTAATGTCACAAGGGAAAGAGATTTTTCCCCAGTAACTCCCAGTATTGTGCTTGGCAGGTTCCTGCTGTCATTTTGTTGATGGGAAATAAATGGGCAGGTTAACCCTTTACCAATAAAGTATCTTGCTCATCTTCAATGGAGAGTATTTTGCCTACCCAAGCCCTTTACAGGCATCATAGAATCTCATTGTATGTTTCCTCATGCTGTGGAAGTGACACACAAATCAACACAACATTTTAGCTGAACAATATTATTGTCCTGTCATCCATTTCTCAGCACCTGTCTTGGCAACTGGAATAGAACCATCTAAAAATCATCACACTGATCGTGAATTATTAAGCAGTGGCAGAGAAATGTAGCGGTATTTTCTCCTGTCGCAGATCAGTCTGTGAGGAAGATAAAGAAAGATTAGAAGATGTCTTCACCATGACCCTGCTTTCTACTCCTCTTGCAAAAAAAAAAAGCCAAGTTGCTACTTCATGTAAGATAATGCTTCCCATTTTGTTATATTGCTTTTAAATTGAAATAGATTGTAAGCCATTACAATTCAATTTACTGGACTAGCTCCTTCTCAAGGAGATGGAGAAGGATAAAGGAAGCCCAGGGATTGCAGAGAGAGATGAAGCTGGGGCAAGCCGTGTGTTCGGAGAGAGCATTGTTCATGCATATGAAGTCTGTCGCCATATATTAGAGTGAACGCAACAAAGTTAAAATCTCATCTGTCTTGATGTCAAAGATCCCTACAGAGAAGAGCGCAGTGCTTTCTGCACAATACATGGATATTGTTTAATAGAAGGATCTGGAACTCTCACCAATATAATCACAAACTTCTCAAGACCTGTCTGATATGAAGTTATTTGATATAAAGAATGCATACCAGTTCTGGCTCTGTGATCAAAGCTGCATCATTTTCCACCTATAAAAGGCCACTTTGTGTTATGTTTTGTGGTTCGCTACTTGGCTTTTTTCAAGTGCCTAGTGGACAGCAAAAAATAAGTAGGTTGGCTGTGACCAACCATTAAGGGAAGTTGCATACTCTTTTGCCACTATATATTTTTAAAAGTGATATACCCTATCTATTTTATCTGAGTTCCTGGAGTTAAAAGTCTTAAAGTGATTGTAGAGGATCGTTTTTTTGTTTACCTCCACTGTGCAGCTCGTTTTGCACAAAGTGGCCCCAAACATCCTCTTCAGGGGTCCCACGGCGACTCTCGCGGCTCCTCCGCGCATCAGATAACCCCCTAGTAGGGATGAGCCGAACACCCCCCGGTTCGGTTCGCACCAGAACCCGCGAACGGACCGCAAGTTCGCACGAACGTTAGAACCCCATTGACGTCTATGGGACTCGAACGTTCGAAATCAAAAGTGCTCATTTTAAAGGCTAATTTGCATGGTATTGTCCTAAAAAGGGTTTGGGGACCCGGGTCCTACCCCAGGGGACATGTATCAATGCAAAAAAAACTTTTAAAAACGGCCGTTTTTTCGGGAGCAGTGATTTTAATGATGCTTAAAGTAAAAAAAAAAAAGTGAAATATTCCTTTAAATATCGTACCTGGGGGGTGTCTATAGTATGCCTGTAAAGTGACGCGTGTTTCCCATGTTTAGAACAGTCCCTGCACCAAATGTCATTTTTAAAGGAAAAAATCTCATTTAAAACTGCTTGCGGGTTTAATGTCATGTCGGGTCATGGCAATATGGATGAAAATCAGTGAGACAAACGGCATGGGTACCCCCCAGTCCATTACCAGGCCCTTTGGGTCTTGTATGGATATTAAGGGGAACCCCGCACCCAAATTAAAATAAGGAAAGGTCCCTATATACTCTGAACAGCAGTATACAGGCGGTGCAAACAAGACAGGGACTGTAGGTTTGTTGTTAAGTAGAATCTGTTTGTAATTTTGAACATTTTTAATGTGTTTAGCTCCAGCCAAAAAATCTTTTCTAAGCTTTTTGGAAAACATAGGGAAGGGTTATCACCCCTGTGACATTTGTTTTGCGTCTTTCCTCCTCTTCAGAAGATTTCACCTCACTTTTTTGTCCCAATGAAAAATGTTTTTTGAAAATTTGGGTTTTTTTGTGGAACAAGGATTGGAAAGCATCAGTGGAAAGGAAAAATTGTTTTCCCATATTAACTCTTACAGGAGAGAATTTCCCTTCCTTAGGGGTAGATTTCATCTCACTTCCTGTTGTCTCCTTCCGTTTGCAAGTAGGAGTCGTTTGTAAGTTAGATGTTTGAAAGTAGGGTCCTGCCCTATATACTCAGCAGAAATTTGGGCCTTAGGTGTTGCTGTGGCCAAAACACTGTAAGCCCTCACAGGGCCCTGCTGTGAAATATTAGATCAAGAATTGTAATTACATGCCCCTGTTGAACAGGAGCTGAAAAATTAGGCCTTAGGCACTGGTGCTGGTGCCACAACACTGCAACCCCTCACAGACACTCTAGTTGGAACGCAGGAACGAGCCCTGCTGCAAAGTATTGCATCAAAAATTGTAATTACACGCCCCTGTTAGACAGGGGCAGAAAAATTGGGTCTTAGGCACTGGTGCTGGTGCCACAACACTGCAACCCCTCACAGACACTCTAGTTGAAACGCAGGAACAAGCCCTGCTGCAAAGTATTGCATCAAAAATTGTAATTACACGCCCCTGTTAGACAGGGGCTGAAAAATTGGGTCTTAGGCACTGGTGCTGGTGCCACAACACTGCAACCCCTCACAGACACTCTAGTTGGAATGCAGGAACGAGCCCTGCTGCAAAGTATTACATCAAAAATTGTAATTACACGCCCCTGTTAAACAGGGGCTGAAAAATTGTGCCTTAGGCACTGGTGGTGGCGCCCAGAACCAAAAATGTTCTTACAAGCTATCAGCGTGATGATTGAGGAGGAAGAGGATAATTACTCAGGGATAGTCACTCAGCATCAGCATAGGCAGTCTTTGAAGGGATCTGAGATTTCAAAAAAAATTATTCGGTTACATCTGCATCAGGTGCTTGGTAGCTGGTGGTGATCCAAGACTGATTCATTTTTATGAAGGTCAGCCGATCGACCGAGTCGGTGGACAGACGCACCCTGTGATCGGTTACCACGCCTCCAGCAGCACTGAATGTGCGTTCCGAAAGAACGCTGGATGCAGGACAGGCCAGTAGCTCAATTGCATACTGTGCAAGCTCTGGCCAGTGATCCATCCTCAAGACCCAGTAACCCAGAGGATTTTCGGTGGGAAAGGTGTCCAAGTCTGATCTTGCCCCTAGGTATTCCTGCACCATGTAAAACAGACGCTGGCGATGGTTGCTGGAACCGATCATACCTTGGGGCTGCGGACCAAAAAATTGTCTGAACGCATCGGTCAGACGGCCACCTTCTCCACCGCTCCTTCTTTGACTGACCGAAGCCTCAGCAACACGTTGTCCAGAAACAGGAGTTTGTAACCTCCCAGTCTCTGGGAACGCGTTGCACAGACCTTTCTGCAAGGCCTCCCGAAGATGTTTCATCCTCTGCTCCCTCTGCGATGGCAAGATAAGGTCCGCAACCTTACCCTTGTAACGTGGATCAAGGAGGGTTGCCAGCCAGTATTGGTCCTTCTCCTTGATACCACGAATACGAGGATCCTTACGCAGGCTTTGCAGGATCAGGGAGGCCATGCAGCGTAGGTTTGCTGAGGCATTCGGTCCGGAGTCCTCTGGGTCACTAAGGACAACAACGTCCGCAGCCACCTCCTCCCAGCCACGTACAAGTCCATGTGTTCCTTGGGACTGATCCCTTAAAGACTGCTGATGCTGAGTGCCAGGCTCCACCTCCATACTGACACAATCTTCCTCCTCCTCCTCCTCCTCGTCCTCTTCCTGTGTGATCGGCGGGCACGCAGGAACACTGTCTGGATAAAGGGGGCCTTGAGAGCTAAGGAAGTCCTCCTCTTCCTGCCTCTGTTCTGCCTCAAGTGCCCTGTCCATTATTCCACGCAGCGTGTGCTCCAACAGGTGGACAAGGGGGACAGTGTCACTGATGCATGCACTGTCAGTGCTCACCATCCTCGTGGCCTCCTCGAATGGTGACAGGACAGTGCATGCATCCCTGATCATGGCCCACTGGCGTGGGGAAAAAAAACCAAGGTCCCCTGACCCTGTCCTGGTGCCATAGTCGCACAGGTACTCATTGATGGCCCTCTGCTGCGTGTGCAGCCGCTGCAGCATGGCCAACGTCGAGTTCCACCTGGTGGGCATGTCACAGATTAGGCGGTTCTTGGGCAGGTTAAACTCCTTTTGGAGGTCCGTCAGCCGAGCACTGGCATTATATGACCGGCGGAAATGCACAGAGACTTTCCTGGCCTGCCTCAGGACATCCTGTAAGCCCGGGTACCTGCCCAAGAACCGCTGCACCACCAAGTTAAGGACGTGAGCCAAACAGGGCACATGGGTCAGTTGTCCCTGTCGGAGGGCAGAGAGGAGGTTGGTGCCATTGTCGCAAACCACCATTCCTGCCTTAAGTTGGCGTGGCGTCAACCACCTCTGAACCTGCCCCTGCAGAGCTGACAGAACCTCTGCCCCAGTGTGGCTCCTGTCCCCCAAGCACACCAGCTCAAGCACCGCATGGCATCTTTTGGCCTGCGTACTTGCGTAGCCCCTTGAACGCCTACGGAGCACCGCTGGTTCCGAGGAAGAGGCCATGGAGGAAGAAGAAGAGGAGGGGGTGGAGGAGAGAGGTGTGTCACAATCAGCATTTTGGAGGCGTGGTGGCGGAACAACCTCCAACACTACTGCACCTTGTCCTGCATCCTTCCCAGCTGCCAGCAGAGTCACCCAATGCGCCGTGAAACTTAAGTAACGTCCCTGTCCATGCCTGCTGGACCATGAGTCAGCGGTAATATGCACCTTACCGCTGACCGCCCTGTCCAGCGAGGCATGGACATTGCCTTCCACATGCCGGTAGAGAGCCGGAATCGCCTTCCGTGAGAAAAAGTGGCGTTTGGGTACCTGCCACTGAGGAACCGCACATTCCACAAACTCACGGAAGGGGGCAGAGTCTACCAACTGAAAAGGCAGCAGTTGAAGTGCTAGCAATTTTGCCAAGCTAGCATTCAACCGCTGGGCATGTGGATGGCTGGGAGCAAACTTCTTTCGGCGGTGCAGCAGCTGGGGCAGGGAAATTTGCCTGGTACAATCTGACGTCGGTGTACCAAAAGCAGATTGCCCATAAGTACTTGGCTGTGACACACCTAATTCTACACCTTCATTCCTCTCACTGCAGGTCGCAGAGAGGACTGAAGGTCTAGTGGGGTTGGAAATCTCAGCTGATGAGGAGCAAGGAGAGATCGTCTTTGTTCTTTGGTGTGGGTCTTTTAGATACGCTTGCCAACGAACTGCATGGCAGGTCAACATATGTCTGGTCAAGCATGTGGTACCCAAGCGGGAGATGTTTTGGCCACGCGAGATACGCTTGAGACATATATTGCAAATAGCAGCGGTGCGATCTGATGCACTCGTCTCAAAAAAGGCCCACACCAAAGAACTTTTTGAATAACGCGCAGAGACTGCAGCGCCCTGCACATGTGGAGCTTTGGGGTGTGATGCAGTCAATGTGCTGCCCTTAGGCTGGCCCCTGGAGGGCATCCTGCCTAGTTGGTGATGTGCCACTTCCTCCTCCTCCTCCTCCTCCTCCTCCTCCTCTCTCCTATCAGGCACCCACGTTGAGTCAGTGACCTCATCATCCCCTCCCTCCTCATCACTGGAGCAAACCTGGCAGTATGCTGCAGCAGGGGGAGCATGACTGCCAGATTGCTGTCCTTCTTGGGCACCCCCTCTGTCCGTGCTCATGTTACTGCCTTCATTGAGCTCAGTATCATCATCAGAGCCTTCCAAACGCTGGGCATCCTCCTGGAGCATGTACCCAACACTGTGGTCAAACAGTTCGAGGGAATCCTCATGAGGACATGGTGGAGCTAGGGAAGGAGTCACTGATGACATTGAGCTGAGGGAAGAGGCCGCTGCTTTGCCAGACAAAGCACCCTGGGCATGGGTGAGAGAGGATGAGGAGGATGAGGACGGCTTGGTCATCCACTCGACCAAGTCTTCCGCATGTTGCGGCTCAACACGGCCAGCTGCCGAAAAAAAGGCCAAGCGTGTCCCATGGCCACGTGCTGATGAGGATGCACCGTCTCCACGACCAGCACTAGACACAGAGCCTGCTTGCCCTCTCTTATTGGCTTGTGACTGTCTGCCTCTCCTTCTTGGCCTTCCAGACATACTAATGGCCTGTAGCTGCACTAAGCTGGGATAGAACACCTGTAATTTTCTTCAGATAGCTTTATATACTGTAACCAGACAAGCCTGCCTGTCAGTAGGAAGATAACAGGAACGGATCTAGCTGAACACTGTGAGCAGGACGTACTGCACTAAATGTATATAGCAGGAACGGATCTAGCTGAACACTGTGAGCAGGACGCACTGCACTGAATGTAAATAGCAGGAACGGATCTAGCTGAACACTGTGAGCAGGACGCACTGCACTGAATGTAAACAGCAGGAACGGATGTAGCTAAACACTGTGAGCAGGACGCACTGCACTGAATGTAAATAGCAGGAACGGATCTAGCTGAACACTGTGAGCAGGACGCACTGCACTGAATGTAAATAGCAGGAACGGATCTAGCTGAACACTGTGAGCAGCACGCACTGCACTGAATGTAAATAGCAGGAACGGATCTAGCTGAACACTGTGAGCAGGACGCACTGCACTGAATGTAAATAGCAGGAACGGATCTAGCTGAACACTGTGAGCAGGACGCACTGCACTGAATGTAAACAGCAGGAACGGATGTAGCTAAACACTGTGAGCAGGACGCACTGCACTGAATGTAAATAGCAGGAACGGATCTAGCTGAACACTGTGAGCAGGACGCACTGCACTGAATGTAAATAGCAGGAACGGATCTAGCTGAACACTGTGAGCAGGACGCACTGCACTGAATGTAAACAGCAGGAACGGATGTAGCTAAACACTGTGAGCAGGACGCACTGCACTGAATGTAAATAGCAGGAACGGATCTAGCTGAACACTGTGAGCAGGACGCACTGCACTGAATGTAAATAACAGGAACGGATCTAGCTGAACACTGTGAGCAGGACACACTGTACTAAATGTAAATAGTCTAGCTGCCTGACCGTGGTACTAATAGGATCAAAAAGAACACCTGTAATTTTCTTCAGGTAGCTTTATATACTGTAACCAGACAAGCCTGCCTGTCAGTAGGAAGATAACAGGAACGGATCTAGCTGAACACTGTGAGCAGGACGTACTGCACTAAATGTATATAGCAGGAACGGATCTAGCTGAACACTGTGAGCAGGACGCACTGCACTGAATGTAAATAGCAGCAACGGAT
Source organism: Lithobates clamitans (assembly GCA_037952925.1). Lineage (NCBI taxonomy): Eukaryota > Metazoa > Chordata > Amphibia > Anura > Ranidae > Lithobates > Lithobates clamitans. The sequence goes on along the minus strand of JBBGZY010000975.1, from coordinate 1,429,704 downwards.
CTAGCTGAACACTGTGAGCAGGACGCACTGCACTGAATGTAAATAGCAGGAACGGATCTAGCTGAACACTGTGAGCAGGACGCACTGCACTGAATGTAAACAGCAGGAACGGATGTAGCTAAACACTGTGAGCAGGACGCACTGCACTGAATGTAAATAGCAGGAACGGATCTAGCTGAACACTGTGAGCAGGACGCACTGCACTGAATGTAAATAACAGGAACGGATCTAGCTGAACACTGTGAGCAGGACACACTGTACTAAATGTAAATAGTCTAGCTGCCTGACCGTGGTACTAATAGGATCAAAAAGAACACCTGTAATTTTCTTCAGGTAGCTTTATATACTGTAACCAGACAAGCCTGCCTGTCAGTAGGAAGATAACAGGAACGGATCTAGCTGAACACTGTGAGCAGGACGTACTGCACTAAATGTATATAGCAGGAACGGATCTAGCTGAACACTGTGAGCAGGACGCACTGCACTGAATGTAAATAGCAGCAACGGATCTAGCTGAACACTGTGAGCAGGACGCACTGCACTGAATGTAAATAGCAGGAACGGATCTAGCTGAACACTGTGAGCAGCACGCACTGCACTGAATGTAAATAGCAGGAACGGATCTAGCTGAACACTGTGAGCAGGACGCACTGCACTGAATGTAAATAGCAGGAACGGATCTAGCTGAACACTGTGAGCAGGACGCACTGCACTAAATGTAAATACCAGGAACGGATCTAGCTGAACACTGTGAGCAGGACGCACTGCACTGAATGTAAATAGCAGGAACGGATCTAGCTGAACACTGTGAGCAGGACGCACTGCACTGAATGTAAATAGCAGGAACGGATCTAGCTGAACACTGTGAGCAGCACGCACTGCACTGAATGTAAATAGCAGGAACGGATCTAGCTGAACACTGTGAGCAGGAAGCACTGTACTGAATGTAAATAGCAGGAACGGATCTAGCTGAACACTGTGAGCAGGACACACTGCACTGAATGTAAATAGTCTAGATAGAAGATAACAGGAACGGATCTAGCTAAACTGAATACAGTGTATATATATATATGCAACACCTGGGATGCATATATATACACAATACACTGTAAGTGCAGCTAACTGACTGACTGTTCTGCCTAATCTATCTAACTCAAATCAAATGACACTGTCTCTCTCTCTCTCTATCGCTCAGCACACCGGAACACACACTACACAGGGCCGCCGTGCAGGCGGCCTTATATAGTGTGGGGTGTGTACTAAATCCCCTGAGCCATAATTGGCCAAAGCCACCCTGGCTTTGGCCAATTACAGCTCTCTCTACTGACGGCGCTGTGATTGGCCAAGCATGCGGGTCATAGTGCATGCTTGGCCAATCATCAGCCAGCAATGCACTGCGATGCCGCAGTGAATTATGGGCCGTGACGCGCCACACGAATTTGGCGCGAACGGCCCATATCGTTCGCAATTCGACGGACGGTCGAACAGCCGATGTTCGAGTCGAACATGGGTTCGACTCGAACACGAAGCTCATCCCTACCCCCTAGGAGAAGCGCTCTCCCAAGGGGGTTATCTTGCGGGCACGCTCCTGAGTCCAGGATTTGCTTCCACAGACATGAATGCCAGACTCGGCCCCGCACCCCGGCGCCCGCATCATTGGATTTGATTGACAGCAGCGAGAGCCAATGGCTGCGTTGCTATCAATCTATCTAATCAAGAGTTGGGATCCCGTGGAGAGAGGGACAGCGTGTCCCCGATGAAGAGATGAAGGGGCTCAGGTAAGTAAAACCGGGGAGCTGGGGGGGCGGTGACTGCCAGGTGTTTTTTCACCTTAATGCATAGGATGCATTAAGGTGAAAAAACACGAGGGTTTACAACCCCTTTAAGCCTTGATGATGGGGGCCCTTTAGGCCCTCAAAACATGTTGGCATTTTCTAAGATTCCTAAGAATCAGCAGGTATCAGCAGAGATTCAGTCCATGTATGGGCACGTTGATTGAACCCAAGTTAAGCCATCAACTGACTTTGGTACTTTTATATTATATTACTGCCGGTGGCTATTGCCACTGGTGGTAATCATCATGTTCTGCTGGCTGGGAAGGCTCCTTTTGCCCCCTTTCTGGCAGAACACAATAGCTCTGTGGGAGGCGTTTCCCCATCAACCCTGACTGTATTTATGGGTTAATCAAATCAATTTTCTTTCCTTCCCTTTTCTCCTCCCTCATGCTCCTTATAAGTTGATCCTCCATATTGGGGCATAGATCTGAGGAAAGAGCTAATGCACATGCCCTGAAACATGTTACCACCCCCGCCTGATGTCACTTCCAGTACATGTGTTCCACATGGTGCACGTGCGTTCCACGGTGGTTCCGGAAGTGTGGCGGCTATCTTGCCCCCTCACTTTTCCTCCCTTCTGCAGCTGCTGGTCGGCTTAGCAATGTGGAGCCTGTGACAGGAGCCAGGAGTGAGAATACTATATTGATGAGCCTATTTTAATGCTGGATCTTGTAAGTGTTTTTAACCTTATGTGTATTAAAACTGTTGGAATACTGCACTTAGAAGCACCTTCCTGTTGCTTTTTTCGAGTCATCTATGGGCTACATAAGACTAATAAAGTTTACCTTGACTATAAAAACCATGTGAGGCAAATGAAGTGCGAACGAGTAAGGGTCAAATAAACTGGCATATAATAAGACAGGATAGGGTGTTGTTCCATAGTTTGAAACAAAGATTCCCACTGGCTGTAAGTTTAAATGAAAAGGGAATCTCATTCACAAACTAATACACACTACAAAAGGCAACTAGAATGGGGAATGGTCTGCCCTTAAAAGATCCTGAACCAACCAATAGTACAGTAAAGGTATGTAGAGAGATGGGCTTGCTCAAGAAATTCTGGAGTGCAGGAAATCAGAAGGATGCTGTAGGAAAGAAAATGTCAGTAACAACCGCAAAAAGTGGACAGGAGACCTTATGAGAAGAGGCAGAGAATACAGAAGAAGGTCCAGCTGCAGAACATCCAATGGGAGGATATGTCAATGGAAGCTTCATGGCCAGCGATATAGCCTTGGGGTTTGTTTACTAAAATTGGAGAGTGCAAAATCTGGTGCAGCTGTACATGGTAGCCAATCAGCTTGGAAATTTCAGCTTGTTCAATTGGAAACTTCTGGAAACTGATTGGTTTCTCTGCAGAGCTGCACCAGATTTTGCGCTCTCTGGTTTTAGTAAATCAACTACAGGCCAATATCTACATTGCTTTCTCAATTTTTACATTAGTTTTTTTAGACTGGCAACCTGTGGTTACTTTGTGGTAAACCCCACAAAATAAAGGAGAGTGGAGCTGTGTATCTGCTTAGAATGACCATGAAGATCAAAATATATCAAGGAATGGGCCTCTACGAAATGGTGTATTGTAACCTTTTCATTGCATTGACTTCCTTTGCAGATCTCATAATTCAGATTCACAATTTCTCAGCCGATACTCAGACATCCCTCTGCCTGGCACTGTGATATATGTTTGAATGGGAAGCAGATAGTGGTAATATGCTCAGCAGCTGTTGCTGACTGTGGGTCGCAGTCTGATTGAGGTCTAAATTGGGAAGTATTTTTTCTCGGGGGCCATCAACCCAACATTTCTTGTTTAAACTGCAATGGCTGGCAAATGCCCTGCCCACTTTCAGGTTTCCAGCCTTGCAACCGGACAGTCAAAACCCAGCACTGAGATCCTTCCAGGCCTTCTGCCTCAATCTCCATTGTTTCACCTAAGTCTGACACCTAGTGGATCTACCCATCAACAGGTCCTGGAAGCTGCTTTGGGACTTCAAGGAAGAGACAAGAGGATCTAGGCATGTGCTCATATTACTCTTCTTCAAGAATCATGAATCATTTGTCTTTTGAAATGGAACTAAACTAAACAATAAAGGCTCTGTTAGGGGGTAGTGTTTTTGGTAGAAGAAATTGTGTAGGTCTCATCTATCAAAAAAAAAATCTTTTCCATTGCTCCTAGCAATTTTTTTCTTTGCATACACTGCATGTACAGTCCCAGGCCACTCCCTATATATGTAATATGAGTCAGGTTCTGGGACAATGCAACTCCAGAATTCATGCACAGAAGTTAACTTATCAATGGCCATCCAATGGCCAAACATGGAAGATTTCAGACTGGGAAAAGAAGGTGGAAAGGATGGCGGTGGAAAGGATGGCGGTGGCAACGGACAGCACAGCAATGCATAGCATGGAACTAATGGAATTGATGGAGGATAAACACAGAGGAAAATCTGCCTTAATGTGCAAGAATGGCTATAACTCCCCTTGTAGACGATGGTTTAGATCTACTTTAGGTGAATGAAACAAGATATGAAAATCCTTCTAAAACTTATAAGGACTAGAATAAACTTTTTTCCAATAGAAAACAGTGCCAAAGAAGGAAGAAGAGGTTAATCCCAGAACATAAGCTGGCAGCATTAATGAAGGCCAGCGATTTTCTGTAGAACACAGACACAATCCTTCCTCTCCAGTCCTTCTTGTCTATGCCCCCCAGGGAATTTCTGCATCGCTAGGATTACACTGCAGCAAAAAGAAATAGATGAGCTTGTGATGTCGTCTGATTTGGCAAGATATATTTAGCCGGCGGTGAAATCCCGGCTGAGGTAGCATTCTTTGTAAGTGCCCCTATTTGTCATTTCAGATTTGTGAATTGGGAAACATGACCACACGCTCTGTCATACATTCTGCTTGGATTAATAATTCAGTTACGGGGAATGAAAAGTCAGCAACTAACAGCTCACGGCAGAAGGTGCTCTGATTTCAGCAACTTTCTTACAAAGTTTTACTTTAATGTCGGGGAAAAAAAATGATCATGGTTTTATTCTGCACAGGCTTAGTTCTTACTGTTGGAGAAAGTGGCAGCAAATTAGTGTAGAGCTGCTGCCTGAAAAGACTAATTAGATCCCAGCTATTATTTTTGTGTATCAATAAAAAGATTCACATTTTGGTACAACTGTACTTTTGATGTCCTAAAACTTGTATCCGCTTTGGCTCCTTTATAAATCTTATATCCACCTGTCCCTGATCTAGTGAAATATTGTTGACTGCAACCAAAATATACTTGGGAATTGTTCCTAAGCATAGTCCATCATTTCTTGCATGGTGAGTTGGTGAACGGGCAGCTCCTTGGACCAGTGGCGGCTGGTGTTTTTTTTCTTTGGGGGGGGAGGCAAATGATCCACCTGACACCACCCCCCCGGTCGGTTGAGTCACGGACGGCATCCCCCCCTGGGTCGGTCAGTCAGTAGTCGGGGCCCCGCACTTACCCTATCTTGCGGTCAGCGCTCCGGGTGGCATCAGCTTCTCTCCGGGCTGTTCTCTCCAGCTGCTTCCTCGGTTCCCCTGCGTCTCCTTCCTCCTACTCCTGGTGGCCAATCCGATTGGATCTGATTCCTCATTGGCCAGGAAAAAAGCAAACAAACTCTTTTGTACAACATTTGAATATTCTGAGAATGTTCAGAAAATTTTTGAAAGACTTTTCCTAAAAATTTTTATTTGAAATTCTATCCCTCTATGGCCAGCTTAAGTCTTAAGTATGGGTTCATACTAGGAAGCTCCATAAGAAAGTGCAAAAGACATAGGCAGGCTTTGCAAAGAAGATTAGATATACTTCTTGTGGAACCTCTGTATCCCTAGGCCCTAAAATGGACAAGCTGCAGAAATTAGAAAATGCCTGAAATTAACTTGTGCACAACTCAAGAGATGATAGTCCTTGTTGAGGAGCAAGGTTCAGGTTGTGTCCCTTGGATACACTCGGACCAGCGATTAGTTGGCAAGCCTAATTTGAATTTCAAAATCAAGAGATGACATTAGGAGTAAAGACTGGATAAGGGACAGACGACTGACAGGAATTATAGTCAAGAGCAAAGCCGAGTCATCAGGATTCAGAAAGTGGAAAATGGGATCAGAAACAAGAAGAAGAAAACTAGGGCATGGGAACGGAGTCACAAAGTGAGATCTGAATGCTCAAGTTTGTTTAGGAATCTTGAACTAATCTACACATCGGAGGAAGTGCATGGGTGGCCCCCAACTAAACTTCTCAATATAAACCAAAAGGGTCAATGTGAGATGCAAACAGGGAACCTCCTTTTAGGTAGAACTGCCAGGAGATCCAAAGAAGGTAAAAATCATTTGTACAGAGAAAGAGGAAAGAACACAGAGATGGGTAAAAGGTGAGAGATGGGTTGATTCTACTGAGCCATTTTTGCCACAGAAGAATCCAAAGCAGCGGAGACAGCTGCAGCCACAATCAAAATGAGTCTGAAGAGGCCAGCTAGAGATATTGAGATACATAAAACTGCAAGAGTGTACTTACACTTAAAAGGAAACCAGTCAAAAGAGAAGCACAAAAGGCCATGTCAGTCGTGTCTTCAGCAATCAATATATTTAAGTCACTGACCCAGAGTAAAAATGCAGATCAAGTATCCTTCCCTCACTGTATCCTAATTTCCTCCATACTGGTCAGGGTCCTAAAAAAGTATTTTAGGTAATGACAACTATTTATTAGAAGAAAGAGGTCAGTAATGACAGTCCGATTTTCACTAAAAGTAAAAAAAAAAGTATTTGTGTGTGTGTGTGTTAATGTAGAAACATTTGGATCAATTTTGTATTTAAATTTTTCTCCTCTAGGTATTTTTTTTATTATTGAAATCCTATAGCCAAGTACAAGTAGCATTCCTGCAGAGAAGCTCCTAGCTATACTGTGTATTGTAATACACAAGCAAGCATGCTGTCTGGATTGCATAAAAGCTGATGAAGATATTTTTATTGTGTTTTAAAATTGCCTATAACTGGCAGAGCAATTTTAAAATAATGTGAATGCAACTGGGACTTTTTTCTTTTCAAAAACGATGGGGCAAAATTGTTAAGCTTCAGCAAACTTTTATCAATGTGGTAGAATGAATTAAAGTCAATAGTTATGGCTAAATTAAGGTGTTTTGTGGCTTTTAAGGACATGGTGGACTTTAAAAAGACAACAGCATTTTTGGTACAATTGTCCTTCAATTGTGAAGAGTTCCCCCTACCCCCTTCAGTGCTGCCCACCTAGTCTAACACCTACATTGGGTTTGATCTTTGTTTTATAAATTCTTTATTTTTACATATTATATGTTACAATCCACAAAGAGCTTTTAACATAATCTTCATATCTTCTCTAACCACTTGTCACATCCCCATATTTCCAAATTATAACAACAGTATTCATTTCATAATCAATACAGCTCAGTCTTATCTACTCAATAAGCACATATAATTTCCTTTTCTCTTTTCCTAACCCCTACCCCCACCCTCTAAAGCCCCAAAAAAAAGAAAAAAAAAAAAAGAAGGGGGCACCCCCTCCCCCTCCCATCCGATCGCACATGACCTATCTCTCATGTTCTCCACTTCTAAAAGCTAGGTAGGGAGCCCATATCTTCCAGTATTTTTCATCCTGTTCTTTCAGCATCAATGTCAGATTCTCCATTTGTTGGATTTCTGTTATTGTAGCCAACCACTGTACTCTAGACGGCGGAACTGTGCTTTTCCACAATGCCGGAATACAGGCCCTCGCTGCCGTGAGAAGGTGTTTAAGCAGGGAGTTTTTATATTTTTCATTGGGTTTGGCAAAATGGCCCCTCATTAGCTGGTAACATGACAATAGATATGGAGGAGCAAACGTACCCCAACCCTTGTTTATCAAAAGAAAGCCATGTGACTATCATGTGAGTGCTGACAGTGATAACATGGCTTCGTTTATAAACAAAGAATGAAGGTTAGTAAAGAAACTTACATAAACTTGCTAACCAGGCTCTCAGCATCCCTTCATAAGCACGCCTTCTGCATGATGCATACTCAAATAGTCTACTGTATAAAATGTTCTAAATTATGTTATTTTTTTTACAAATTAAGCACACAATGATAAAAGATAAAGGTGTTCATAAGTCCAAACATATTTTTTGCTCAATATTAGCGATAATCAAATTTTAGATATGTGTTATGTTTCTTAACCCAAATTATATACAAGCATTGAACATGTCACCATTTTTTTAGGTAAATGTATTTCTAAAGGTGCTCTTGACATGACATTTTCACCATACGTCAGTAACAACCCATGCAATTCATATATACAACGACACCAAAACAAATAAGTTCAGAAATTAAGTTTTGTGTAATGAAATGGAATGACATAGGGAAAAAGTATTGAACACAAGGAATAAAGGAAAGGAAAGTGCAAAAGGCATGGAAATCCAAGCAACCAGCTTAAGTCTATCAGTAATTAGAAAGCAATACTGCCCCTTGTCAGTGCAAATTAATATCAGCTGTTTAGTCTTAACTGATGGCTTATAAAAAGGTATTTTTTTGTTCTCAGTACCTAGGTGTCTCAGAAGAAACATCTCATGATGGGTAAAAGCAAAGAGCTCTCTCGAGACCTTTGCAACCTTATTGTTGCAAAACATACTGATGGCATTAGTAACAGAAAGATTTCTAATTTTCTGAATGTTGCAGTGAGCAGTAGTGAAAGAACATAATATTACCATAAACTGGCCATGTCCAGGTGCTCCTCATAAGATTTCTGACAGAGGAGTGAAAACAATTATCAGAAGAGTTGTCCAAGAGCCAAGGACCACTTATGGAGAGCTTCAGAAAGTCCTGGAATTAGCAGGTACAATTGTTTCAAAGAAAACAATAAGTAATGCACTAAACTGCCATGGCATGTATGCATGCTCACAACACAAGACTCCATTATTGAAGAAAAAGCATGTTGAATTTCATTAAAAGTTTACTGCACAACATTTAGAAAAGCCTGTGAAATACTGGGAAAATATGGTCTGGTCAGATGAGACCAAAATTGAACTCTTTGGATGCCATAATGCACATCATGTTTGGAGGTCAAATGGCACATCACCCCAAAAACACCCCCATACCAACAGTGAGGTTTGGAGGTGGGAACATCATGGTGTGGGGCTGTTTTTCACCATACGGTGTTGGCAAACTTCATAGCATTAAAGGAAGGATGAAAATGTAGCACGACATTCTTGATACAAATCTGCTGCCATCTACCAGGATGATGAAGATGAAATGAGGGTGGATATTTCAGCAAGACAATGATCCCAAACACAAAACCAAGGAAACTCTCAGTTGGTTTCAAAGAAATAAAATAAAGCTGCTAGAATGGCCCAGCCAATCACCTAACTTGAATTCAATAGAAACTCTATGGAAAGAACTACAGATCAGAGTTCATAGAAGAGGCCAAAGGAACCTTCAAGATTTGAAGACTGTTTGTGTGGAAGAATGGGCCAAAATCACACCTGAGACGCTCTTAAAATTGTCATAACCAACAAAGGATTTTGTACCAAGTATTAAATAAATTTCAATTTGCGTGTTCAATAATTTTTCCCTGTGTCACTTCATTTTATTACACATAACTTAATTTCTGAACTTATTTGTTTTGATGTCTTTGTGTGTATGGGTTGACATTGGTTGCTACAGACATGTGGTGAAAATTTCATGTCAATAGTACCTTTAGAAATATATTTACCTAAAAAAATAGTGAAACATTCAATACTTATTTAACCCGCTATATGTAGATTTTTCTGGGCAAGTAGGGATACAGCCAATATGACTTCAAGAATGGCATAATTGTTCCCAGAATGGACAAATCTATATTCATACAGACAAATAAAATAGAAATTTGCAGACTTGATTTTCAAAGAAATTCTCTCATCCCTATTTAGTTTTTTACAATCAAGAGACAACATTTACAAGTTTACAGCAGGCCTTGTGGCATACAGTATTAATCACTGCTTGATTCGAATAATTAATTAAAACACGGGCACCCTCAGGCTAGATGAAGTATGAGCCTTGACTTAGCTTGTGCTATAGAGGAGAATCTAGAGTTGTTACAATTTGTTGCCTGCTGTTACAATGCTCCTCGGCGACCACAGCTGTGGATGACAAACGCTTTCTGTCCACAGGAAGTAAATGCAGGGGCTTACAGGAGAACTCCTGACAAAACCTTTTTTTACAAGTGTGGGAAAGTTAGATTTATTTATGTGGGTTAGATTTATTTATTAATATTCCATGTATTAATATAGTGCCCAAGTTTACTGTGCTTACATACTGTACATTCACATCAGCCCCTGCCCTCAAGTTGCTTACAAGCAATCTTAGGTATCTATTTCACAAACTAGAGCCAATTTGGATGGGAGTCTATGAACATACCAAAGAGCATGTCTTTGGAGTGGGGAAGGAAACCCTCACAAGTGTAGGGAGAAAATGCAAACTCCGTGATTCAAAATGGGGAACCAACTTCTGCTTTGTTACAACTGGCCACACCTAGTCCTACCCACTGCTTTCTGAATCGCTGCCTTTGTTGCTGAAACCCTCCCACTGTGAGCTGCAGAAGGGCTGGGACAAGGGGGTGTGGCAGAAGGAATACATGCCCTCGGGCGCAATGTTATTTTGTGGGGAGAGAGGGCTTGCTGGGAGCTTGCAATGAGCTTGAGGCCTCTCCATTCTTCAGCTACCTCACTGACATGCAGGCAGGTGAAGTCTACTTTCTCCACTGCAGATGGTGCTCCTCTCCAGCGGCACTAAAGATGCAGAGTAAGTCAAGAGGAACATAGTTCCTCAATGGTTTACCGGGTCACTGGGGAAGCTATGCATTGGATGCTGCCGTGCCATGTCACTCTTGCAGTCATCTTGGGTCAGGCAGAGCTTATTTAAGGCCTTGGCTCCCAGGTTTGGTGCCCACTTTGCGAGCGGACAGAGTAGGGACAGGAGCCCCACCTGTTAGGGACAGAACTAGCAGCAGGGAAAGGTTCCTGAAGAGTAGGATAAGCATAGGGCTCGCAACGTTTTTGGACATCTTCCTGCTTATGCAAGAGACAGCCATACTGCTGCCAGTTTGGCTGTAACCTGCTCTCTACACGCTGTTGGACCTGTGAGTGTTCCCGGTGGGATTGGGTTTATTGTGAACTGTCTTTGCATTATTTCAATATAAGTTCTTTAAACGCACCTGGACTGTGTGTATGTTATTGCCACCACACCACGCTGCATCCCTGTCAGGGCTGGCTCCTGCTATTTACTAGCAACGCTTTTCTTTCAGTGCACAGAGGATGATCAGCTGTCGGTTAATTACCAGCCACTCATTGTTTCCCCAATGACTCATCTGGGTACCATTACCTGCTTCATTAGTCCAGCCTACAGCCCACCCCTTTTGTCTATTTAAGCAGCTTTCCCTCCATGCCCTTGCGTGGTCAATACCTCCAGTGTGTTCCTGCTTGTGTTCCCAATATGGCTTGGCCTGGCAGAATTCTCTTCCGTAACCTGTGCCTGATTTTGCTCTTCCTTCACTGACTCCTGGCTTCCTGATCCCGGCTTGTCTGATTACTCGATCTGGCTTCCATACCCTGGCTTCTATTTTTGACCACGTTCCCGAACTGTGTTATTTTTGCTATTTCATTAAGGCCCCTTTCACACTGGGGCGGTTTGCAGGCATTATTGCGCTAATAATAGCGCCTGCAAACCGACCCAAAACAGCCGCTGTTGTCTCTTCAGTGTGAAAGCCCCGAGTGCTTTCACACTGGATTGGTGAGCTAGCAGGATGGGAAAAAAAGTCCTGCTAGCAGCATCTACGGAGCGGTGAAGGAGCGGTGTATACACTGCTCCTTCATCACTCCTGCCCATTGAAATCAATGGGACAGCACGGCTATTCCACCGGCAAAGCCCTTTCTTGGCCGCTAGCAGGGGGTTAAACCGCCCCGCTATAGGTCGAATACCGACGGTAAAGCGGCACTAACAATAGAGGCGCTTTACCGCCGACGCCGCCCCTGCCCCAGTGTGAAAAGGGCCTTAAGGTGAGATTTTTACTGCATTTACAGCCTCCATCTGGTTTATGGTTCCTAACAACCCCACCTACAGACAGACAGGACTGATGTCAGTGCCACTCCTATCAGAAGGAGCAGGTTCCTCCATAGCTGCTGGAGGGAGAATTCTGCTCTCTCTACCGACCAACAGCAGCCTACTGTGGGTGAAAGAGAGGAGGGTGGCCAGGGAGGACGCACCCCCTTAGTATAAGCTCCTCTTTCACTGATATATTTGCTCTGCTTCCTGCACTCCTACACAGCCATGCCAAACTGTAATGCCCCTAACTCGCTCCTTAACCATCCCACCCCCTTTCACTGGCACAACATTGTAACCTGGTCAGAAAAGAAGACTGCTGTCCTTCCAGGTCGGACCAAGAGACAGCCAGACTACTAAGCACTACCTTGGAGTTGCAGGCTACATGGAGTAATGCTGCAAGGAGGCTGTCTAAGCATTGTATTGGATCAGAAGGCAAGGCTATAGAAGGTAGACTGTCTAGGAATGGGCTTCTTTAGTTAAATGCACCCACAGAGCCCCAGACCAACCTACCCATTTGCCTTCCTTTCTATATCCCACTGACACAGGTGTCATATTTGTTCTCCTCAGACTGATATCACTGATGCAGCAGAATTTTTCCATTTAGTAACACCACCAACGCAGGGACATTTCTTCTTTCCAGTGACACCACAGATGCAGGGACATTCCTACTTTCAGGGACACCATGGACACAGGGCCATTTTCCTTTCAGTGATGCTACTGATGCAGGGACATTTGTTCCTTCCAATGACACCATTGAGGCAAGGAGATTTTTTTTCCTCATATCAGTCCTAGGGAATTTATCCCATTACCACTAGCCATATAATGTCCCATGATGCAGATTGTGCACCACTATTAAACTTCAATTGGTAATGTCCAACAACCACTGGCACCATTTTAGTGCATATCACAGCTATTACATAGATTCCGGCTCTGTGGTGCATGCACTACTGTTAGCCCTGACCACTGCTTTACCGGGGTGGGGGGGAATTAAAGCATTTTCAACTTAGGCACTGGAGCACTGGATGACCTTGTCCTGGCATTGGGCTGTAACGTCATGGAGGGAGAGCAGGTGAGATACAACTGAAGGAGGATTTGGCTCAGGCGGGGAGGGTAAAGGTAATATGTGTTTATTTTAGGAGGCTTATGCAGGACATAATAACTGCATTTGGTGCTTGTTTAACTGCTTGCTGTCCACATAACTTAATTATACAGCAGCAGAGCAGCTCTCCTGCGCCGGATTACGTACCTAGTACGTGATCCAGCACTTCTGGGTAGGGGACGTGCATGTGCCGCTGGCGCCACGTTTGTGCTGTGATTTGACACAGCAAAAGCTGATCAGTGGGTGACATTGGCACCCGGAGATCGTGGTTTAGAGACACAGAACAGAGCTCTGCTTATGCAAACAAAGCAGAGCTCCATTCTGACAGGGGGAAAGTGATGCATTTTGTGTCCCTGCAAAGCAGGGAATAAAATCCATCACTTTCCTCAGTAAAAGCACCACACACAGTACACACAAACATTGGTTAGGCACATACTTAACCCTTTGATCTCCATAGATGTTTAACCTCTTCCCAGTCAGTGTCATTAGTTCAGTGACAGTGCATATTTTTAGCACTGATCACTGTACTACCGTCACTGGTTGTGACGGTAGTACAGGTAGTACACTCAATTGTGTCAGTTAGTGTCAATCAATCAATGTGTTTAACTATTTGACGCCCGCGCTGTAGCTGAAAGACCATGAGACTACTATCTATGAGACTCGGCTGATCACAGCTCCGAGTAAGGGGTCGATCCCGGCCCCTTACCACGTGATCAGCTGTCAGCCAATGATGACTGATCACGTGATGTAAACAGAAGCTCGGTAATCAGTATTTTTTTTTCCTCGCGCTGTCAGCTTCAGAGGGACATCGGTCCCTCACTCAGAAAGCCACGGCTGTGCCCACCAGTGTCACCTGCCAGTGCCCACTGTGCCACCTACCAGTGCCACCTACCAGTGCCCACTGTGCCACCCATCAAAGCCTACCAGTGCTACCAATCAATGCCCATCAGTGTCTAATAATCAGTGCCACAGATCAGTGTTGCCTATCAGTGTCACCTACCAGTGCCTACCAGTGCCCATCAGTGCCACCCATGAGTGCCCATCAGTGCCACCTATCAGTGCGGCTTATCAGTGCCACCTATCAGTGCCACCCATCAGTGCCAACCATCAGTGTCACCCATCAGGGCCACCTCTCACTGCCACCTATCAGTGCCACCTATCAGTGCCCATTAGTACCACCTTATCAGTGCCCATCAGTGCAGCCTTTCAGTGCCCATCAGTGCAGCTTCATCGGCGCACATCAGTGAAGGAGAAAAATGACCTGTTTTCAAAATTTTATAACAAAGTATGAATCAGTTTTTTTTTTTTTTTTTTCAGTCCCTTTTTGTTTTATTTAGCAAAAAATAAAAAAAACCCAGCAGCGATTAAATACCACCAAAAGAAAACTCTATCTGTGTGAAAAAAATGATAAAAATTTAATTTGGGTAAACTGTAGCATGACCGTGCAATTGTCATTCAAAGAGTGACAGTGCTGAAAGCTGAAAATTGATCTGGGCAGGAAGGGGGTTTAAGTAAGTGGTTAATATGATTTTTACCAAAAACATGTAGCAGAATACATATTGGCCAAAATATTTTTATGGGATATGTTTTAAAGCAGAAAAAAAATATATAAATTGTCAGTATTATAGAGAGAAGCATTAACGGGACTTTAACGAAGCACACGGGAGCAAGAAACAATTTATTGAATAAAATTGTTTTTAATTGGTTCAAATTATCATAAATTTTCATATCAAAACATTTAATGCATTTTGCTAATATAGATATCTGTATATTCTATTACAATTCATCAGAACCAAGTATTGCATATAGATAAACATTCCAACAAAGAGTTGGTACGGATTATAGGATACATAAAATGAGACATGATTATATGGACAACAAAAGCTATATAAATTATAACAGTAGAAATAGTACCAAAATGAGGCTAGAATAGGGAACAAATTAAAAATAGAAAAGGAACGGCCATACAAAGTATTTCATAAATGTGTATACCGTATGGCCGTTCCTTTTCTACTTTTAATTTGTTCCCTATTCTAGCCTCATTTTGGTACTATTTCTACTGTTATAATTTATATAGCTTTTGTTGTCCATATAATCATGTCTCATTTTATGTATCCTATAATCTGTACCAACTCTTTGTTGGAATGTTTATCTATATGCAATACTTGGTTCTGATGAATTGTAATAGAATATACAGATATCTATATTAGCAAAATGCATTAAATGTTTTGATATGAAAATTTATGATAATTTGAACCAATTAAAAACAATTTTATTCAATACATTTTTTCTTGCTCCCGTGTGCTTCGTTAAAGTCTGTTAATCCTTCTCTCTATAATATCTACAATTACCCGGGATGGAGGTGGGGACTTGAACGGCCCCGTTTAACCTCATTTAAAGTCCCAAATTTCTCAGTTTTAATTTCCTTTCTATATAAATTGTCAGTATTTTTTGTTTATAGAGCAAAAAATATAAACAGCATATGTATACAGCATTGCATGACCTCGCAATTGTCAGGTAAAGTAACATAGTGCCATGCCGCAAAAAATGTCCTGGTCATGAAGGGGGGTAAATCTTCCGAAGGTCAAGTGGTTAAACTTTTAACCTTTAGGCTGCATTCACACTTGTGTGACTTGTTATGTGACTTGACAAGACACAGCTATCATTTTCAATGGCCCCCGTTCAGATTGGTGCGACTTAAAGTTGCAGAGATTTTGAAAAGTTGCCTGCAGTACTTTGGTGCAACTTTTAATGTGACTTAGGTCCATAGGGTGCAAAGTTGTATCAAAGCCACACCATAAGTCGCATAAAAGTCATGCTACAAAGTTGCGCTGAGAAACTGTGCGACTTTGGAGGTGCATTAGTGTGAATAGAGCCTTATGCCGTATACACATGACCGGACTTTATGGCATACTTTGTCCTGCGGACTTTTAGAAGGACTTTACGACGGACTTTCCAAATGAACGGACTTGCCTACACACGATCAACCAAAGTCCGATGGAATCGTACGTGATGACGTACACCGGACTAAAACAAGGAAATTCATAGCCAGTAGCCAATAGCTGCCCTAGCGTCGGTTTTTGTCCGTCGGACTAGCATACAGACGAGCAAACTTTTCGATCAGACTCGAGTCCGTCAAAAAGATTTGAAACATGTTTCATTTCTAGGTCCGTCAAACTTTTGGGGGAAAAAAGTCCGCTGGAGCCCACACACAATCGAATTGTCCGACGGACTTCGGTTCGCTGGACCAAGTATGCCGTAAAGTCCGGTCGTGTGTACGCGGCATTAGATGTACTTTAAAAGCTCTGGTTCATCAGAGAGCAGCTTGCCAATAACCTGCAAATCCAGTAGATACCTTTGACAAAGACAGCAAATCAGCAAAACAGAATACCCAGCATTTCAATACCTCACTTTTCTAGGTATCATTTTAGCAAGTAACCACTTCCTACAATCTTCTAATGTTCTTCTAAGTTTAGAGAAACAGGAGAACTGCATTTTGCTCACCTTCATGCACCATAAAGCTTAATTCTAGACCATTGTAGCTAAAGTACTACTCGGGAGACACATTTCTACAAGTAATATGGAAGGGACCCTATCTGTTAGGTTCTGTGGTTAATGTTTTAATTTCCTTTGGTAACCATGATCTTCGTCTTCTCCAATCATTGTCTTTTTTTTTTTCTTGTTAAAATCTTATGTGCTCAATTTTTTAGGGTTCTACCCTTTTCGGGTTAACAGTACAAATGAGAACTCCATACCTACACTTCAGGTGGTGGTAACTGAGAGCTACCATTTCACATCGCCTGATGGGCCTGTCTTTCTAAAATTAAAGAACTCAACTGAGGCCAAGCATTAAACATTCAATTATGTACATAATCTTAACAAGCAGTAAATACGTGTTTTAATAAGCCCTTACTGAGTGCAACGAGTGATTACTCGGGGGTGCAGATTGCAGACAAGGAGTCAATACAGGGGCTTCTTTAACATAGCATAATCAAAGTCAAGCAGCGAGGCATGGCTAGAAGCCAACATTCATAGAACAAAAAAGCATCTCTTACGAAAAAGAAGATTACACAAAGCATGGCTTCCTTAATCTGTGGAAAGAAGCAGTTCTCTTGATACTAGTGCAAATAACTGGACGTCTCCTTTAATTGCGAACAGTGAAATGAAACATTTCTGGCACCAGCGTTCTGCAGGTCCCCAGGGTTTCAACCCACCCCCAGCATTGAGATGCAACCTAACTGTCCCTGACAAAAATTCCTGCCCCTACCTAGTCACTCCTCCCACACTGTGATGCATCTAATGCTAGTTGTTGCACTCCACCTCCTGAAAATGGCTGCCCAAATCTCACAAGAACACTGTCTCATTAGGCACAGCCCCCCCAAAGATGGGAATGCTAATCTAATGCTGTGGATGTGCCTACATGTTCTCTACAGCTCACTTATAATGAAGTCATTCCTCTTCTGGATGCTGAGTTGACTCCACCACTGAAGAGCCAAGAGAAAGAATTCACATCACACAAGAAGTGTGAGGAGAAAGCCTGAAGGCAGGGCAGGAGACTTGATTTTTCTCTGCTGCAGTTAAAGTGTTACTAAACCCACAACAGTAAAATCAGTGTGTATATGCAGTATAGCATGCTTGTTATACTCACTGTAGAACCTCTAATCTAATCCTGCCTGTGGCTGCGGACAGTGCAATTACCGGATCCATCTCCATTGCTCCTGCATGGGAGCCCCTCCCCCCACCAGAGCACCAAAATATTTTACTAAAAGTGAGTAAAATAATGAATGAATGTCATGTGTCAAATCGCAAAATACATGTGTGCCATTATGTAACTGACTGACAATTGCACGGTTATGTGATGCGAAAAAAAAAATCCCAATAAGCGTATATTGATTGGTTTGCTCAAAATTTATAGCGTCTACAAACTATGAGATAGATTTATGGCGTTTTTATTTATTTTTTTCTAGTAATGGTGGTGATCAGCGATTTTTAGCAGGACTGCAACATTGCAACGGACAGATCGGACACCTAACTGACACTTTTGACACTTTTTAGGGACCAGTAACACTAATACAGTGATTAGTGCTAAAAATATGTATTGTCACTGTACTAATCACATTGGCTGGGAAGGGGTTAACATTAGGGGTGAGAAAAGGGTTAACTGTGTCCCTAGGGGGTGCTTGCTTACTGTGTGGGGGATGGATTCACTAGATGAACAGAGTGATCCGTGTTCCTGGTTAGCCGGAATACAAGATCACTCTGTTCATCTCTGACAGAACAGCAGTCTGCCTTGTTTACATCAGCAGACCGCTGTTCTACCTCTGAGAGGAGCGATCGTGGGTGGCCAAACTGTATGATACTTTAAATACAGTTCTGTAAGCAACATCTTATTTTCTGGCAGTGCCCCTCCTGAGACTAGACTGTGGATCTGCCACTGAGCAGGTATACTAAAAAGCAGTGGCGGCCCATCCATTAGGGGCACCGCCCCCCTATCCATGCTTCCGGCCCCCTGATCTACGTACAAGGTGCCAGACCATGGATTCCAATAGGGGGGAGTGTTTTTTTTTAAGTACGTGATTAGAGCCAGAAGCTCTAATAGGCTATAAAAAAAAAGGGAAGCCCACCCAGTTGTGTGAGATAGTGAATGAATATTCGCTATTTTCACACTAAATTTCCTCCCTGCCAATCAGGAAGTGAGTCGTGAGACCTGTTTCCCGATTGGCCAAAATGTCAGGTGATCCTGTTGGATGCCTAGCGCTTAGGAGGAAGAGAGTGGAGACGCATGACGGAAGCCACTGGAGAAGCCGTCCTGGAGCCAATGCTCGCACCTAGATGGGGCCCGCCTGGTGTGCTGGAGGGGGCATCGGCTGCCTGCACCCCACTACCTATATGGGGTAAGGACCGACCAGCAGACAGCAGGGGGTGGGGTTGTGCCGCCCCCCTCAAAACGAAACAAAAACACCAGCCACCACTGCTAAAAAGACCGCTGCACTAAGAATGCCGTGTACACACTAGCAGAATGTCCAACAGAAAAAGTCCGACGGGAGCTTTTCATCATATATTCCAATCGTGTGTATGCCTCATCAGACTTTTTACGTCGAAAATTCTGACGGGCCTAGAAATGGAACATGTTCTAAATTTTTCTGACGGAACCAATTCCTATCGGGAAAACTGATTGTCTGTATGCTGTTCCGACGTACCGAAAACGACGCATGCTCTGAAGCAAGTACGAGACGGGAGCTATTGGCTACTGGCTATTGAACTTCCGTTTTCTCGTCCTGTCGCCAGTGTTGTACGTCACCGCGTTCTGGACGGTCGGAATTTGGTTTGACCGTGTGTATGCAAGACAGCTTGAGTGGAATTCCGTTGGAACTCCGTCGGAAAAACCTTCAGAGTTTATCTGAATATTGGGATGTAATAAGAGTGTTAAAAAGGTGAAAAGTGGGTGAACAAATGAAAATGTAGAAAAGACCCTATAATCAAACATATAACTGTCTATATCTATTATGCTGTTGAGTGTGTAACATACAAATCATTAAGACATACAATGAAAGAAATTTCTAAACGAATTTGTCCTGTCAGTGGGACCAAATTTATGCTACAAAATCCATAAACAAAAGTCCATCAGTGTATGAACTGCTGTGCCCAATACAAGTGTCCATCCATCTTGTTAAAACAGTGATGTCTTAATGCAAAAACAAACCAAAAGTGCCAGTTCTTCACCGCCGTGTTAAAGATAGATTAGATGGCCACTTACTAGACCCATAGATCCTCACAGGATCTCAATGCAGATGTAAGGTGTCTTAGCAGGGAGGAATCAACTGTTGGGATTTGAGATGAACACCGACTCTCCGTTCACCATGTCAGTGACCTTCCTTTCTTGCTGATGTTCAATAGAAGCAGGAAGTCCAACTGAATGCTTCTTCTCTGTAGGAGACCACCGATTTGAAGTTATCCCTGTCTCTGACATATCCACTAGTGGGGGCGTAAACTTTATAACCAAAATTAAAATAAAATTGGTGGAAAAACAAATATAGTTTTCTTCTTACTCCTTTTTATTAATTAATTTGCATATTTTTTTATATAAATCTCTACTACAAAAAAAAAGGCAAGAAGTAGAAGCAAAAGTTGGGAGTTGTGGTGATTGATGTTATGTTGTGTGTATATATATATATATATATATATATATATATATATACATATACAGTATATACTGTATGTACACTTTAAATATATATAATATAACATAAAGACAGCCAGCAGAAACATTCTCTAGCCCAGCTGTAATAAGGTGGTAATTATCAGTGGGACCTTTATAATGTCACATGTGGCTACAACAGGAAAACGGCTCTATATGAACTCATTTAACTGCAATTTGAAAACCAGAGAAAATAGGTCAGCTGTGGTTTTTATTGCCTCTTATAACAGTAGGCCTGGGATAATTTCTCTCCTGAGGATGCACTTGATGTTCGGAGATTTAGTGTGTACACCTGGGACACGCATTAATGCTCTCACATGTATTTAGAAACTGTGCTCAATTTCCAATGCCACATTTTCCGACAAGAAGCACTGGGGGGATTGTGGGTAAATGGAACCTGTTTCCCCCATGAGCTGCACAAAAGACATTTTCTAGATAGGAAAAACAGTGTTTAAGTTTAGTGTTCTCTAAGGAGTCAAAATGATAATAGTAATAGCAATAGATCTCAGAAAGACAATGTCACATTGACCTGGATGAGGCTCAGAGCCCCGCAGCACAGCAAAAAAAAATGTTGGAGCCCTTATAGGTCTATCATGATAGATAGATAGATAGATAGATAGATAGATAGATAGATAGATAGATAGATAGATAGATAGATAGATAGATAGATAGATAGATAGATAGATAGATAGATAGATAGATAAACAAGCATTTGTGGATTCTAGGGCCCTGGGAGCAATGGTGAGCCTTTCCATAAGAACAATCCAGGCCCTGAATTTACCTGGCCTGCAAAGAACCTATAAGGAAAATTGAGAGGGTTTTTTTTTGGCTAATCAAAATAATTTTGGCAAAAAATAAAGACATTTTGGCAAAATTTATTATTGCATTATTGGAAAAGAGAAAACAAAATGATGGTGATTTTTGGTTGTAACCCGGTCCATGACTCTACTGTGTTGCAGCCACGTGGGCCTCATGCTTCTGATAGGACAACCTACTGCTGTGCCACTAAAAACTCCTCCCCCTCTCTCCTGCCATGATCATGTGAAGTGGTCATGCAGGGAAAGAGGAGAGGGAGATGGCCACTGCCACAGGCTGCAAAGCCAGATCAATTAGGTGATTTACAGTGTCCAGGGAGCAGGCAAAACAAGCACTTCCAGTGGTCACCGCTGAAGCCCCTTGTCTTTTCTTACCACCAACGAGAAGACCATAAGAATTTGTGAGGAACATAGTCCCCTGGAAGGCAGCCCCTGTTTAGAAAGATCTGAGTGGGACTACAAGTCCCATGATCACCATGTGAGCAGCCTAGCTCTGAGGAAGGGTGTGCGCCCCCGAAACGTGTCAGTGATACACACCCCTTGATGTTCATGGCATACCTGTGTCCAATGGCTAATTTTAAGTTGCTATTTTGTGAGTATCCATTTTTTATCCATTTTAATTGAATAAATGTGAATCAGTAATGCACTAGGTGTCTGCGCCATCTTGTTTGTTTGCCTTTCTAGTGTCATTCTGAGGAGGGCTGCATCCACCTAGTTATCTGGAATTGCCGTTGCCTTTCTCCATTCCACTACAGAGGGCCTCTTAGCGCTGAAAGTGTTGGCTAATGCTGCATACATACGGCCGGACTTCCCGACAGAAAAAGTCAGATGGGAGATTTTGGTCGGACATTCCGACCGTGTGTATGCCCCTTTGGACTTTTTCTGTCGGCATTTCCGATGGACTCAGATATAGAACATGTTCTAAATCTTTCCATTGGAAATGCCGACTTGGCCCGTTGGCAAGTCCGCATGTGTGTACGCGGCATTACTTTTGTGTATCTACCATGATCACCATATGCCTGGGAAGGGGGGAGGATTAAAAAAGGTGCATTTCTGTACACAGTCTTATGCAGACAGGGAGAAAAAGAGCCATGCTGCCTGAAGATTCTAATACTGCTGTGAGAGTGCTGGTGCTGCACTCTCAGGCACAAGGCTTGACAATTTTTTTTTTACTAACAAATCTTCTGGGTGGAACATGTAACATATTCCTGAAGGTAAACTTATCCCTAAACTTTTTTGCTGCCAGAGCCGTTTTTGCATTTTTTATGCCCGTTTAAAAAATCATTTGGGGCCTGAAGATTACATAAAACTCTCAAACATTATATATTTTCTAAAAGCAGACACACTAGAGAATAAAATACTGGCAGTTCCAGTTTTTTATGTCACAGGATATTACCGCAAAGGTCTAGGAAACACAAAATTTCAGTAAAAAAAATACACTAAAAGCTAATTTTAGGGGGCACAATAGATACTCAACATGTCAAACCTTAAATTTGCATGCCTCCGTGTGGGGGTGGCTGGGCCTCAATTATTTTGGGGAGGGGGGGTTTATATGCTTGGGTGTAGTTACATTTCTTACAATTAAAAAAACAGTTTTTACTTAACTTAGACAAAAAGTCCCCCATTTGATGATTTTTTTTTTTGGTGACAGGCTCTCTTAAATGAGACATCCAGGGTCTAAAAGATCCTGCATGTCCCCCCTGTGCCCCACTAAATACCATGCAGATCGCACTGCAATCATTTTTTTTCTAGCCTCCAACTATCAACGGGGACCCGGAAGTGACGTCACACGAACAACAAGAAGGGGAGGAGAGCAGATGTGTGTCCGCTCTCCTCCCTCCCCTCTATCCGGCGGCACCTGCTATGCTGGTCCGGGGCCCACAGATGGGCAAGCTGAGCCTGGGATACATAGGGGGGGGGGGCACAGGGTGTGTGGAGAATTTGAGCGGTAGCCCAGGCGCCAGGATGAAATTTTATTGTTATCACGGTGACTTTGCACATGGGGTTTGTCGAGCCCTGCTCAGGCATTCTTAGAATGCTCCAACTTAGATTTTGGGCCCCAACACTGGCCATCAGAAGTTATTTACCATTGGCCTTTGGGAAGGTGATAAGAAGGGGCTGCATCTTACAGACCCTGCGTCTATTACACATACTTATGGCACCCTCTCAATTCAGGGCCTAGTAGGTAAAAACTTTGCTGTTAAAGAATCGGGATTGCGATTCTACCTCCCTCCCGATCTTAAAAAAGCATTTCCTCTTTCAGTGCAAAGTTCTCTGCTCAAGCCAACAGCTGTCAAAAAAAAAAAAACAGGCAGCCTGCCAAGTTTCTCACAACATCACTTATGCCGCGTACACACGGTCGGACGTTTCAGCTACGAAAGTTCAAAAGCCCGTCCGACAGACTTTCGACAGACTTTCAATGGACTTTTGGCGGACTTTCAACAGACTTTCTAACGACCGGACTTGCCTACACACGATCACACAAAATTCCGACAGATTCATACGTGATGACGCACACCAGACTAAAATAAGGAAGTTGATAGCCAGTAGCCAATAGCTGCCCTAGCGTCGGTTTTTTTCTGTCGGAATAGCATACAGACGAGCGGATTTCTGGGTCCGGCGGAGTTACGACATAAAGATTTGAAACATGTTCCAAATCTAAAGGCCGTCAGATTTGTGGCTGGAAAAGTCCGCTGAAAGTCCGGGGAAGCCCACGCGCGATCGGATTATCCACCGGACTTGGTCCGTCGGCGTCCGTCAGACTTTTGTAGCCGAAAAGTCCGACCGTGTGTACGCGGCATTAGGCAGAGATAAATAGAAACATTGTAACATATAGTTCTTTTAGATCAAAAGGATGAACTTCGTTCTGTAAATGAGGTCAGTTTAACCACGTAAAGACTAAACCTTTTTCTGACACTTGTTGCTTACAAGATAAAATCAGTATTTTTTGGTAGAAAATTACTTAGAACCCCCAAACATTATATATATATATATATATATATATATATATATATATATATATATATATATTTTTAGCAGAGATCATAGTGAATAAAATGTTGGTTGTTGCAATATTTTATGTCACACTGTATTTGCGCAGCGGTCTTTCAAACGCATTTTTTGAGGAAAAAATACACTTTAATTAATTTTAAAAAACCAAACTTAAAGTTAGCCCAATTTTTTTGTATAATGTGAAAGATTATGTTATGCCGCGAGAATCGTGATCTTTATTTTAAGCAAAAAATTTGTGATTCTCATTTTAGCCAGAATCGTGCAGCCCTAACTCATTCACACAGGCGCTGAGGCTGTGAATTAGTAATTTTTAGGGACGAGCCTGATGTTCGAGTCAATGGTAAGTTTGTCTTGAACATTGCGTGTTCGCCCATTCGCCTAATTTAGAGCATTATGGGGCATTTGCAGCAAATTAGAATGCCGCGGAACGCCCTATAATGCACTGCGAGATCGCAGGGAACTGGCATCCTATAATTGGCAAAAGCATGCACCTGACCTGCATGCTTTTGCCAATCACAGCAAGCTCTGCTGAGAGAGCCATAATTGGCCAGAGGCAGGGTGGCTTTGGTCCACCATGGCTCGGGGGGCTAAGTCCACACCCCACACTATGTAAAGCTGCTTACATAGCGGCCGTACATAGTGTAATGAATGAGAACAGCAATATTATATTTCTAAAGGAAAAATGTCATTTAAAACTGTGGCTGTAATGTATTGTCAGATCCCGGTATTGAGAGATAAAAATCATTGAAAAAAACAGCGTGAGTTCCCCCCCCCCCTTTAGGTCTGGTATGGATATAAGGGGAACCCTGCACCAAAATAAGAAAAAAAAATGGCGTGCCCCCCCCCAAAAAAAAATCCATCTAAGGCCCTTCAAGTCTGGTATGGATTTTAAGGGAAACCCCACGCCAAAATAAAAAAAAATAGCATGGGGGTCCCCCCCAAAATCCATACCAGACTCTTATCCGAGCACGCAACCTAGCAGGCCGCAGGAAAGGGGGGGTGAGAAAGCACCCACCTCCTCCTGAACTGTACCAGGCCACATGCCCTCAATATAGGAAGAATGCTTTGGGGTCCCCCCCAAAACACCTTGTCCCCATGATATGGGGATAAGGGCCTCATCCCCACAACCCCTGCCCGTTGGTTGTGGGGGACCGCGGGCGGGGGATTTATCAGAATCTGGAAGCCCCCTTTAAAAAGGGGGCCCCAGATCCCGCCCCCCCTATGCAAATGGGTATGGGGTACATTGTACACCTACTCATTCACCAAAAAGTGTCAAAAAAGTAAAAATGACAGGAGACAGTTTTGGACAATTCCTTTATTTAAAAAAAAAAGTGTCCCGCGATGTAAATCCATCTTCAAACACAGCGTTCGACGGTCCCGAGAAGAAAAACTTTTTTTTTTGCATTGATACATGCCCCCTGGGGCAGGACCCGGGTCCCCAAACACTTTTATGGCAATAACTTGCATATAAGCCTTTAACATTAGCACTTTTGGTTTTCCATGTTCGTGTCCCATAGACTTTAACGGTGTTTGCGTGTTCTCACAAATTTTTTGCCTGTTCGCATGTTCTGCTGCGAACTGAACCGGGGGGTGTTCGGCTCATCCCTAGTCGATTTTTTTTTTTACGGCTGGAGCTATCAGGTGCTGCATGTAGGCAGTCCATGTAAATCTATGGTAACACAGCAGCTGCAGGGACACAGCCATTTGTCCTAATTTGACAGAAATGCGGGTTCGGGCAAGTTGCCCTGAATGCAGGCAGTGTTCGTTTGACTTCTCCTGCTGTTGTCAAGTTGGGGAGGAGGATGTCAAGCTGGAGGGGGCCACCCACGTAACAAATTTCATCCGGTTCATCAGGAGCTGGATAAAATTGGCATAGTGTATGAACAACTTTAGAGAAGCTCATTTCAAGCATATTGGATTTGTTCCTGCAGTTATAAATCTAATTGTCAATTAGCGACCCCTGAAGACGTGCATTGGCACAAAATGCGTTGGAGGGGAGCTAAGGGCTGACATCACGCCGCCACTTTTGGTTTTGGAGCTGGTGGTCATCTCTGTAATGCATTGGTGCATATGTTTTGGTAATCGCAATTTCTGCATCTGGATGCAGTTTTAGTTATTTTTAAATAAATATTACGCTACATATGGTCCTTTGGTTTGCTCCATGTAGCAAACGCTTCTTTCCTACTGTAACAAACAGAGTATTTGGCTGTCCCCGATGGTGATAAGTGGTACTACCAAGCAACCTCAGTGTGATGGTGGAGCTGGATGACCATGTGTGAAGGGCAGTAGTGATATGTTGCTGCTCTCCTCTGGCAACTTAGGAGTCAACGAGTGTAATAGAGTATGTTGGTCACAACGTGGTGGAAAGGATCTTAATAAAGGCTTTCTCTTGCAGCGCTCCACAGAAACTGTCCTATTAAAACTCACTAACAATTTACTAACTGCTAAAACCAGTGGCCACTTCTCCATACTCATACTATTTGACCTCTCTGCGGCCTTCGATACTGTTGACCACCCACTTCTTCTGAATAAACTCCGTTCTCTTGGCCTCAAAGATTCGGCTCTATCCTGGTTCTCCTCCTACAGTACCTTTCACAGCGCTCCTTCAGTTTTACCCATAACTCTATCTCCTCCTCTCCATTTCCTCTTTCTGTAGGGGTCCCCCAAGGCTCTGTTCTTGGACCCCTTCTTGTCTCTATCTACACCTCCTCCCACTTGATAACCTCCCACGGTTTCCAATACCATCCCTATGCTGACGACACCCAAAACTACCTGTCTACTCCTCACCATACTCCTTCAGTCTCCTCGCGCATTACTAACTTACTAGCTGACATATTAGCATTGATGTTGCACCACTTCCTTAAACTAATCCTCTTTAAAACTGAGCTGATAATATTAAGCGTTGCTTAACCTTTTCCGGACTGCCCACCGCACATACACTGTGGCAGGGCGGCCCGGCTGTGCTATCCGACGTACCTGTACATTGGTCCATGCATGAGATACAGCGGGAGCTCATCCACGAGTCAGGTGGACTCGATGTCGGCTGGCCACCTGCGATCGCGGTAAAGAGAGGCAGAACGGGGATCTGCCTATGTAAACAAGGTGGATCCTTGTTTTGACTCAGAAATCTGCTGTTCCTAGTGATCAGGAACAGTGGTCTCTGTGATGTCCCAGTAAGCCCATCCCCCACACAGTTAGACAACACCCAGGGAACACAGTTAAACCCTTGATCGCCCCCTAGTGTTAACCCCTTCCCTGCCAGTGTCATTTATACATTGATCAGTGCATTTTTTTTAGCACTGACCACTGCAATAATGTCACTGGTTCTCAAAAAGTGTCACTTAGGGTCAGTTTAGCAGGACTGCGCAATGTTGCAGTCACGCTAAAAATCGCAGGTCACCGCCATTACCAGTAAAAACAATAAAGAAAATAAAAGTTCATAAATCTATCCAATAATTTGATTACTCTAACTTTTGCGCAAACCAATCAATATATGCTCATTGCAATTATTTTACCAAAAATATGTAGAAGAATACATATTGGCCTAAACTGGTGAATACATTTGTTTTTTTATATTTTTTTGGGATATTGCTTATGATAAAATGTATGGATATTTAAGTAAATTGTGGTTAAAGTTGATGTAGTACACTTGATATGGGTGTAACATTTGCATTTGCGGTTCTGCACTTTGATGAACTTCGGAAAGTAGACCCACCTGCAATACATGTGAAAAGCTTCTTGGAATTTGCATGCAATGGGTTAAATGCCCCTCAGATTAAAGTAAACATATCTGCATCATTGGCTGGGTAGCATTAGCAGCTCACCAAAATTTATTTCCCAGAATTGCTCTTTTACATTGCAAAACCTTTTATTAAACATCCCCAACATTTAGTTGAACATGGACCCGATCCAGTTATGAAAGATCTTCTAATTATGTTCGTAAACACACTGGGACAGAGTTAATTGGTAAAGGGAGGGAAAGGGCAGCGCCAGACGCAAAACACACAATCTGTTCTTCGAGACTTTGCACTCAAGAATAATTTCAGCCCCACAGCTCAGTAAACATTGGGACGGAAATTCAAAAAACATAGCTGTTATTTTCCCCTTTTTGGCGGCTCAGGCTGCGTCTCCAGGTGTTAACAGCTAATGTCGACCTCTGTTACATCGGTCCTTTTTTTTTTTTTGCAGAGAAAATGAAAAGCGAAAGCCATTAGGCAGAATAACACAAATGATTGTGATGCGGAACCTGAGTAAAGGAGCAGGTATAACACGTTGCGTTAAAGCCCGCGCACCCCAAAGGACTAGCGCTTTTAATTAGCTTTCCATTAGCCATGTTCATTAAACGCTGCAAAATGTCAGAATGGAGTCTTCTGTTTTGATAAGAAGGGAAGAGAAGACCCATTAGAGATTCTACCTTCTCTACTCATTAGAAATAACCCTTAGGCTGCCAAGTGCTGAAATGGCATGAAACCGATATAAAGTGCGTAACATGATTTTTGAAAAAAAAACAAACTTGTTATTAATTTGTACTTTTCGACACGAACGTTCATCTACTTTTAGTAGTTTAAGTGAGTCACTTAACGATGATGTTTTAATTGCCAGCCTAATTGAATACCTTTAGCAGTTACACTGTCAGATTACTCCGGAATTAAAGCAGATCAATTGTTACATGATGGTGTCTAAGTGACTTTGGAGTCTCCCGAAGTTCCAAAACACTCAGAGCAAGTTTCGAGCAAAATTGCATCTAGTTGAGCAGTTCATAAAACACTTTATATTATTCTTGTTCCTTCCTTCCTTTCTTCCATTCTTCATTCCCTCTGAAAGATACACTATATTGTCAAAAATATTGGGACGTGTACAGCCTATTGTGCAAATAGCACTTGCCAGTCACCACATTTAATAAGTATATGAAATGAAAAGGATAATCGTAAATAACTATAAACCATATGACCAAGAAATTAAAAAAAATATTGTGAATGGTAACTACTAAAAAACTGAACCCGTGATTCATGTGATAATAAAAAAGTCCAAGTATGAAAAGTTTCAAACAAGATCCTGGATAATACAAATAAAAGGAAATCTTCCTGCATGGATGGTGCAAACAAGTAATGTGTAGATATCCACTCAAAAGATGTTGTAGATCCTTCCACAAACAATGAGAAATAAACAGATACAAAGTATTTCTCCCTCAGCATTCACGCAAAAAAAAAAAATATGATAAATAAAAATATATATAGCTGCTACTATAAAAATGTAAACTGTATAAAAAAATATGTTAAAAAAACCAAAGTCTTTTAAACATTAACAGCGCTTAAGAAGTTCATATGTGAAATAAAATACAAATAAAGATGAAAAGTTCCACTTGTGTCTTAATTGAGTACAGCAAGGTGTGGAGTGGTAGCTGATCCGTTTATAAAGAATGTTGAACACCAACTCTCTGCTGATCAAAATCCCAGATAAATCCTTCACCACATCCCCATATTTAATTCACTTACCAGAAGGTGATGGGTTAACAGCATGCCTTTCACTGGTTTATTATCGACGGACTTAGTTCACTCAAATAGGACTGGATCCGTGAATGGATATTTGGATAGCTGTCAGCGCACTCTGCATACTTCCATCTAAATTAGGCTTGTAACGAGCGAAGAAATAGAAGTGCCCATAGCGTAAACCAGTAAATTAAAATAATTTTATTTAAAAAACAAAGTGATCCTATATAGATGTACACTTACAATGTATTAAAATAATATAAGCATGTATCATAGATCGTTGAGTCCTGATATACCTTATTACCGCTGAGAGCGGTATTCCCGGGTAAGGTATCACAGAAGATCAACGGCGTGGGTAGCTGTATGGTCATACCCTGACGCGCGTTTCCTCAATGCTTTTGTCAGAGGGCATGCACGCGGTGTATAAACTGCTCCAAAGATGCTGCTTGCAGGAGTTTTTTTAACGTCCTGCCAGCACATCTCCTCAGTGTGAAAGCACTCAGGCTTTCACACTGAGACTGCAGGTTAGCTGTCTTTCAGGCGCTTTACAGGTGCTATTTTTAGCCCAAAAGAGCCTCAAAAATGCCTCAGTGAGAAATGGGTCTAAGCGATACACAGAATTGCATCTCAAGGGAAAAAACAGAGCCTCCTCATAGTGCAATATGCTTATAAACTTCAATTTATTAAAAATGAAAAAGCCACTCATGAATCCAAGTTAAAACAGCATGATAGCTCAATAGTTGAAGTTTCAAAATAAGAAAATGGCTGCACTCCCCTCCATTCCGGTACTCAATGACGTCACATGCCAAAGCGGCAGCCTACGCGTTTCGTCATTAGAAAAACAATATATCAGACCTGACAAAAAAAGTTTTACAGATGATGGCTGGAAAAATCTTACTAACCAATATACAAATAAAATTAAGTATTTATTATTATTATAATCTTTTTATTATTTGTTATTTTATATATTTATTTTTATTGTTTTATATAATATTTGTATAGAGAGGGGCTCCTTATGTCAGGGGGCCCAGGGCAGTTGTTCCTTTTACCCCTTCAAAATGCGGCACTAGTTCTAGAGGGGCCCTGAAGTGGTCTGAAGAATGTAAAATGGATGAGAGAGCTGCAAAACTTGAATAAAAGGTAAAAAAAGCAAATGCTCACTATTGTGAGATACTGTACAGTCCGATGGCCAGCTCTAGGAAGGGTTCTGGTCATCCAAACGTCTTCCATTTAAGGATCATGGAGGTCACTGTGCTCCTAGAAACCTTTAGTTTTTATTTATTTATTTTTTTTTTTTCCACTTCAGTTAACTTTGTCCAGAGACTGTTTTCAGAGTAGTGTTCATATATGTCTCTAATCCAGTCACATCATTGTGGCCTTTCCAAGTTTACCCCCTTTTTTTTTTTTTTTTTGTGGCTATAAATATTATAGCAGTGTACATTTCGGTATATATGTAGTTACAGTAGTGCCACGTTGCAAAGTGCGTAGCGTACGTCTTGTGTCTCAAAACCGATTAACCGCATACCCTCGTATTGCTACTATACGTATTATGTATTGGTACTTTTCTTTCTAAAGAACCCACCCCCCCACCCTCCTGTGACCCTCCCCCCTTTAAACCCCTATAGTTCCAAGGCACGTCCGGTAATCGTCATAGGTTCCATACATTATTCTCTCTCGGCTTTAGACTCTAAACTGCTCCTAGCTCAGCCTCTCCCCATTGGTAGGAAGACGGATATTCTCAGCATTAGGATAGCACTGATAACGGGCAAGGCATTGTTTGAACCCACAGGTTCCACATTCTCGCAAACTTATTGTAGTTGCCGGACCTAGTGTAGAATGTTCTTTTGTTCCACACTGTGGAGTTGACAGCTCCTATCCAATCTTCCGGGGTAGGGGGGGTCCTAGATTGCCAAGACTGTGCAATTAGTTTTCTAGCTTGGAACAGGCATCTTGCTACCACTACCGCCGTGCTACTGTCTCTCGGTCCGTCAGTAACATATCCCAGCACACAGGTCTTGGGGTCTAGCTCTAGGTTAATTTTAAACATGGTGTTTATTTTCTTTAGGATCTCGGGCCAATACCTGACTAGTTTTGGGCACCTCCAGAACATATGGATCAGATCGCCTGTTCTTCTGCATCTGGGGCACTCGTCGTTGGTTCGGCGACCGAACGTAAAGAGCTTTTTTGGTGTATAGTAGGATCTGTGCAGCAGCATCAGGTGGGAGGCCTTTTGTGAGGGAGAGACCGACACCTCTGGTCCAAGTTCCAGAATCCTTTTCCACTGTGTGTCCGTTATCTCCCCCACATCAGCCGTCCACCTGTTCCTGCCCCCGGAGGAGCCCACCTGTGTGTTTATTTTCTTTATTAGCTGGGTATATATCTCTGTGATTAACCCCTTGGAGGTCTCTGATTTAATTATTGTTTGTAGTAGTGGGATCTTACACCATGTGGGGGGCTGCCTTCCAAACTGCTTTCCCAAAGCGTGTCTAATCTGTAAGTAGCTATAGAATGCAAGATTTGGCAGCCCGTACTCGTGCCTCAGTTCCTCGAAGGGTTTCAGGGTGTCCCCTTGGTATATCTGTATCAACCGACATATCCCATTCCTCTCCCAAAGCTTATTCCTGTCAACAGATAGTAGTTCCTGCAAGTTCTTGTTGTTCCAGATTGGTGAGTATTCTGAGATTCCCTTATACCTCATTATTCGCTTGGCAGTCTGCCAAACCCTGGTGATCATTTTAAGTGTCAGAATCTCTCTTTGTAGTGAATCTGCCTCCAGTGCTTCAACTAATGAACTATGTGGGCTTCCCTGTAGGATAACCTGGGCGCTCTTACTGCCCCCTTCATCAATGGCGCATCCCCCAAGTTGTTGTAGCTGGGCTGCCAGGAAGTAGGCAAACGGGTGGGGGACCCCCAGTCCCCCCTCCGTGACGGGGCGCTGCAGTTTTTGTAGGCCTATCCTGGCCTGCCCTTTTTTCCAAATTAGTTCCCTAAAAAGGGATTGGGTTTTTTGAAACCACTTCTCCCCGATCCACACTGGGGAGTTGTGGAGCAAGTATAACAACTGAGGCAGCCATACCATTTTGATCAGGTTGGCCCGGCCCGCCACAGAAAGGGGGAGTCTACTCCAAATATCGCATTTTTTTCAAAATTTTAATAGGAGAGGGACCAAATTATCCTCAATAAACCTTTAGTGCAGCAGAAATTTTTTTGTAACCTTGGCCAGATCTGTGCCTTGCCACAATTCTGTCTCTGAGCTCTTCAGGCAGTTCCTTTGACCTCATGATTCTCATTTGCTCTGACATGCACTGTGAGCTGTAAAGTCTTATATCAACAGGTGTGTGGTTTTCCTAATCCAAGTCCAATCAGTATAATCAAACACAGCTGGACTCAAATGCAGGTGTAGAACCATCTCAAGTATGATCAGAAGAAATGGACAGCACCTGAGTTAAATATATGTGTCACAGCAAAGGGTCTGAATACTCAGTTTTTCTTTTTAAATAAATCTGCAAAAATGTCAATTCTGTGTTTTTCTGTCAATATGGGGTGCTGTGTGTACATTAATGAGGAAAAAAACTTACTTAAATGATTTTAGCAAATGGCTGCAATATAACAAAGAGTGAAAATTTTAAGGGGATCTGAATACTTTCCGTCCTATATATATATATATATATATATATATATATATATACATATATATTGTACATTCACATCAGTCCCTGCCTTCAAGGAGCTTACAGTCTAAGGTCCCTAACTTACATCCATACATACACATACTAGGGCCAATTTAGACAGGAGCCAATTAACCTAACCAGCATGTTTTTGGAGTGTGGAGGAAACTGGAGTACCCAGAGGAAACCCACACAGGAACAGGGAAAATATGTAGACTCCAGGCAGGTAGTGCCATGTTTGGGATTTGAACCGACGATCTTAGTGCTGCTATGCAGAAGTGCTAACTATGGTGGATTCAAAATAGTACTGGACAATAGCTGCAATTTAAATGGATAAAAAGTTAAAGATTCAAGTGACCAGGGCCCTCAGTCTTGCCATCTAAATTGTTACCTTTTTTCTGTTTAAAACTGTTGTCCAGTACCATTTAGAAACCACTGCCAGCCTCAAGTCTTTTTGAGTATGATGCTACAAGCTTGACACACCTATTTTTGAATGGTTTCTTCCATTCTTCTTTGCAGGAGCTCTTAAGCTCCATCAGGTTGGATGGGGAGCGTCGGTGTACAGCCATTTTCAGATCTCTCCAGAGATGTTCAATCAGGTTCAAGTCTGGGCTCTGGCTGGGCCACTCAAGGACATTCATAGAGTTATCCCCTAGCCACTCCTTTGCTATCTTGGCTGTGTGCTTAGGGTCGTTGTCCTATTGGAAGATGAACCAGGTCCAGAGTGCTCTGGAGCAGGTTTTCATCAAGGATGTCTCTGTACATTGTTGCATTCATCTTTCACTCGATCCTGACTAGTCTTCCAGTTCCTGCCACTGAAAAACATCCCCACAGCATGATCCTGCCACCAACATGCTTTACTGTAGGGATGGTATTGGCCAGGTGATGAGCAGTGCCTGGTTTCCTCCAGATATGACGCTTGCCATTCAGGCCAAACAGTTCAATCTTTGTATCCTCAGACCAGAGAATTTTGTTTCTCATGGTCTGAGAGTCCAAAAGTGCCTTTTGGCAAACTCCAGGCAGACTGTCATGTGCCTTATACTGAGGAGTGGCTTACGTCTGGCCAATCTACCATACAGTGTGCTGCAGAGATGGTTGTTCTTCTGGAAAGTTCTCCACAGAGAAACACTGGAGTTCTGTCAGATTGACCACCGGGTTCTTGGTCATCTCCCTGACTAAGGCCCTTCCCCCCCTAATCGCTCAATTTGGCCGGGAGGCCCACTCTAAGAACAGTCCTGGTGGTCCCAAACATCTTCCATTTATGGATGATAGAGGCCACTGTGCTAATTGGGACATTCAATGCTGCAAGAATGTTTCTATACCCTTTCCCAGATCTGTACCTAGATACAATCCTGTCTCGGAGGTCTTCGGACAATTCCTTGGACTTCATGGCTGGCTTGGTTTGTGTTCTAAAATGCACTGTTAACTGTGGGACCTTATATAGACAGGTGTGTGCCTTTCCAAATCATGTCCAATAAACTGAATTTACCATAGGTTGACTCCAATCAAGTTGTAGAAACATCTTAACCATGATCAGTGGAAACAGGATGCACCTGAGCTTAATTTTGAGTGTTACGGCAAAGGCTGTGAACACCTATGTACATGTGATTTTTTTAGTTTTTAAAAATGTTCAAAGATTTTACAAAACTACTTTCATGTTGTCATTATGGGGTATTGTTTGTAGAATTATGAGGAAAATAATTAATTTAATTCTTTTCGGAATAATGTTGTAATATAACAAAATGTGGAAAAAGTGGAGCACTGTGAATACTTTCCAGATGCACTGTATGTTTTGTATATTGCCTGTAAAGTCCCATGGGGGAAATTTAGAATTTTAGGTCCAGCATAAATGTTATTTTTCATAGTAAGAGGTCAAAAAGCCAATATTTTCACATTTTCGGATCCAAACCCCCCCCCCTTCATTGGAGCTTGAATGCTAGGAGTTCAAAATTGTACTAGAAAACTCACTCTTTAATCTTTATCTATTTATATTGCAACTGTTGTCCAGTACTCTAGGCAGCATATAAGACCTGATGAAGGGGGGATTTTGAGTCCTCGAATCATGTTGGCTTTTTGACCGCTTGTCATGAAAGATGAAACTTATGCTGGACTTATTTAAGTTTTGTGGCTTTCTTATGTTGTTGTTCTTTGTTTCTTTGGCTCACCTATCTTCAAACCAATGAGATACTGATGATGAAAATTTTGATAAATGTCTTTCTTTCTTAATTTGACAGAAGAAAATGGTTAATGTATTTTTTTTTCAGGTGTCTGTTCAGCTTTAACAAAACAGCTGTAGCTTCCTGCATGGCCGATTAATCCACTTAACAGGAAATAAAATACAAGTGTAGCATTTACAGACTCTACATTTTTTAGCAATCTCCCGAAACGTGTGCCTCCACCCCCACAATTGTACCTCTATCTAAAACCAGTGGAGTCAGTGATGTGATTTATGTTATGTATGCAAGCTTTTTATCAGTTGGGTGAAAAGTTTAATAAGGCAGCAACTTCTGCTCAGTTACATGGAAAGTTGCTGCAACATTAACTTTGTTAAGTGAAATAGCTGTTGACACAAAGTAAACCGCTCGTTGCCCTGTTTGCCTCTGCTCAATGTCTTAATCACACCAAAAAAACAAAAATAACTTAACTCAGAAATACACATAAGAAAGAGGAGGTCGGAGAGCTATAATTATACCGCATGACTGAGCTTCTGGAGGGTCAATGAAACGTGAAGTACCAGGCAGGCTTCTTATCGATGATAGGGGTAATCATGGAACAAGCAAAGGGGCTTAGTTAAAAAAGCAGTGGTATAGCCTCACTGCTGCTTTAACTGCTGTAAGTAAACAAATGAAAAAAAAAAACATAATTTATAAATTGATTGGCTCTCCTTTAATCACAGAGCTCTCGCTGTTCTGTTAAAGAAGACAGCCACCACCCCACCGCTACCTAATAAACTTTCAAATATATTCATATATTTTACTAACTAAAATGAATGAAGTTAGTAATACTTACCTGCCTGCAGGAAAGAGGTATTCGATGATGGGCGTGGACCAATACAGTGGTGTAACCATGCTGTCTATTCTGATTTGCATACCCCCTGGGGTTCCTGAGGCTATGGCAGGCATTGAACCGGGTCACTAACCCTTGCACGTGGGGTAACACTTCACCCAAAGGCATGCTCACCAGTACCCGGGACCAGGCAGGAGTCACAATCATGTGAAAAGTCAAACATTAAGGCAACTTCCCAACTCAGAGATGAGCCACATTTGCGCAGTACCCAAAGTATGGAGTTCCTCCACAAGCTGCTATGTCCTACATACTTGTACTGACATACAGTATGTGTTCATTTGGAGGGACAGGCTCTGCTCACTCCACCAGTCAGCATACCTCTGTTACCTCACTCCCAATAACAGAATGGGGTCCCGTCGAGCACATAGTCCGGACCTTATATGTGCTCTCAATTAACTCTTCTCTTTTTGTACCAATCAACCAGGCCATAGATCTACGTAATGCTGGTCCACTCACGGTGACTGGTGGAGATGGACAGCTTGGAAGAGATTTAGAGCACCAACCCCCTTGCTACCACATAACCTATCACCTAACCAGGTACCATGCCACTGACTGGTTGCTGTTTTCCTTGTGATTACTCATGGCAACTACCTCTTCCTTCTTGTCTTGCCAAATTAACCTCTGGCATAGTAATGCTACACATATCCATATTGCTGTTATGGACCTAGGTTCTTTAGTAATACGCCAAGACTTCACATGAACCTCTAGAATAACTTCAGACCAAGCTCTGATCAGTTGAATCAACTTTTACTGTAAACTTGGCACAGCATGTATAACATGCAATAATCGTGTTTCTCCTAACTAAACCTAACTGTGGCCGCCCCAGGTTACTTGCAAAGGTGAAGCCGTTGGGAAGAGAAGTGTATGTTCCTGGGGTCTTCATGTGAATCGGCGTTCCAGAGTGGACCACAGTTTCCAGCAAGCCTCGGCACATATCTCTAGTTGAGTGTGTCTCCCATAGCGTGTGTTTCCCCTTTTCCCCTTGGGAACTGGCCTCTTCCATTTTATATAGCACCAGAGGAAGACTGGACCCCAGAGAAAGCCAGAAAACACAGTTGGAAAGGCTGCAAAATATTAACTCTTTCCCTCTGACCTGGGCAGACGGGTGCTTACTAAATATACAGTAGACTACCTGCCTACATGCCTCCTTCTCATATGGTTTCCTCGGTCTCAGTGTTCCCCGTTTCCCACAAGCTGGAAATCCACACTGCTATTGAAGATAAAAAACCCCATTGGAATACATGTGTCTGGCACTCTGCATGCAGATTGGGGGCCGGGCACATGGAAAGGGGGGTGGCGCCCGTGCGCCCCATATGGACGGGCCACCACTAAAAAAGACACAAGTCCATTCAGTTAAATCCACAGAAAAAAGAGAATACCAAAACACACACAAGTCAAAACCTCCATATATACAATCCTATACCCACAGTTGATCAAGAGGAAGGCAAAAATAAACCCAATAAAGCATGATCCAATTTGCTCCAGCTGGGAAAAAAAATCTTGATCATGATCCACCAAGAGGCAATCAGATAATCCCTGGATCAACTTTACCTATAAATATTAGTATCTAGCTATATTTTGTGCATTTATGAAAGAATCCAGGCTGGTTTTTTTTAATAGACATATCATGCCGTTTTACCATCTCCGCCTGCCACATATCCACAGTAATTGGAGGTTAAGTTTGGCAAAGATAGCATCTGTTCCTTTTCCAGCCCATGTGAGCCTGATTGTGGCCCCAAGTAACAAAAGGGCAACAGAGGGGTATGAGTTTGAACAGTGATCCAGGACTGCACCACAATGTGAGATGCATATAACTGGGGACCACAGATAGAATTTTAAAGCAGGCAGATTCAGGGTAAAAAAAAAAGGCAGAGATGAGAGGAGCAAGGGCCAGATCAGCTTGCAATGTCAGGTGGAAAGCCAGAGTCAGAAACTGGCAAGCAGCAAAGTACAAATTTAGCAGCCAGTAGCGAGGTCAGAAAGTCAGGCCAGGAACAGCAACAGGAGTCAACTGAGCAACTGAAGGATTATCCAAAGGCAGGTCCTGAATGAAAGGCAGATCCTGAATGAAAGCCAGGTCAGGACGACCCAAGTTAGGTCAAAGAAGGTAATAGCTGAAGACCACTCAGCAGGAAAGCTAGGAGTGGCAGAGCCTTAAAGTGGTTGTAAAGGCAGAAAGTTTTTTTACCTTAATGCATTCTCTCGATTAAGTGCTGTGGCCTGCATTAATTCTCTGCATGATGGTATAAAACCTTCTGTGATCATCTTCCCCCCACATACTTACCTGAGCCTGATCTCAATCCAGCTCTGTGCCTGAGAGAAGCAGCTCTCTCCTCTCTCTCTATCCTCACTGGACATGGAGGCAGGGGAGGGAACCATTGGCTCCTGCTGCTGGTAATCAAACTGCGCTGTGTGTGTGTCAATAGATACACAGACCACGGCTCAGGACATAACAAATGACTTTCTGCACAGAGCAGGTAATAATGACTCTTATTCCCTCAATATTTTTTTAATAAAGTTTTGCAAGATAGAATACAAAATACGATACGAGATAGGGTATTCATATGCAACATAAACGTTACGTAGTATAGAACATCTCACACAAAAGATCCAAAATTGAAGTAATAAGCAGACTTATAACAAAAGCACTATGAAAGGAGATTTTATATACCAATGAAGTTAAATTCCATCGTCCATGCACAGAGAAATAAGAATAATAAGAGGACTTTTTTTTTTTTTACCTTTACAATCACTTTAAATTCCTATTTGGTGCCAGTACTGAACATGCCATGAAGCACGCAAATGAACACCCACATCCATACATAGATGGATAATGGCCGCTGTGGCTGAGCAGCTCCCTGACCTCATCTCCGGGATGGACGGCCGTAGTGGAGAACCTGCCAGAGCAGGCATCACGATCAGCGGGGGGAGCCAGTCTGCCGGAGTCTCAAGGTACATAGAGCATTATGATCCTGCTGCCCGACACTGACACATCCTGTGATGTCATTCCCTGACCGAGGCCCCCCGAACATCCTTGCTATCAGCCGCCTGTGACCTCACACACAGCCATGATGACCATCTACTGTCCCCTGTCATCATCATCATCATCATGCTCCTCATCATCCCCCTGTTCCTGGCATCCCATCACGCTACCTCCTGTCATCATACTTTTTATCATCATCCACCTGTGCCCCCCTTTACCCCCCTGTCATATGCTTCCCTCTGTCATCATCCCCCCTGTACCCCCCGCTATATGCTTCCCTCTGTCATCATCATCCCCCCTGTACCCCCTGCCATATGCATTCCCCTGTCATCATCATCATCCCCTCTGTACCCCCTGCTATATGCATCCCCCTGTACCCCCCAGCCATATGCATCCCCCTGTCATCACCTTCCCCCCGGTACCCCCTGCTATATGCATTCCCCTGTCATAATCCCCCCATAGCCCCTGTCATATGCATCCCCCTGTCATCAAAATCATCCCCCCTGTACCCCCCTGCCATATGCATCCCCCTGTCATCATCACACCCCTGTACCCCCCTGCCATCATCATCCCTCCTGTTACCACTTGCCATATGCATCCCCCTGTCATCATCATCTCATGAAGAGGCCTTGCAGCTTATGCATGCGTTTGCAAATCTGTGTTAACTAAACCCCCGTTTTTAACGCAGACTGTTGGACAGGTTAATTTGGTTGGTTGGCAGACTGGTTGGTAAGTTGAGCTATGGAATGTTCTGTTTTTGTTTTTCATGTGATAGCCCTTCCATGTGCTCCTTGCTGTGAAGGCCAGTTATAGGTTGGGG
Organism: Lithobates clamitans; assembly: GCA_037952925.1. Lineage (NCBI taxonomy): Eukaryota > Metazoa > Chordata > Amphibia > Anura > Ranidae > Lithobates > Lithobates clamitans. The sequence goes on along the minus strand of JBBGZY010000975.1, from coordinate 1,389,630 downwards.
CAGGGGCCATTTGTTTGTTTCATCATCATCCCACCCTGTACCCCCTGCCATATGCATCCCCCTGTCATCATCCCCCTCTGTACCCCACTGCCATATGCATCCCCTTCATCATCATCCCCCCTGTACCTCCCTGCCATTTGCATTCTCCTGTCATCATCATCCCCCCCTGTACCCCCCTGCCATATGCATCCCCTTGTCATCATCACCCCCCGCCATATGCATCCCCCGTCATCATCATCCCCCCTGTACCCCCCTGCCATATGCATCGCCCCTGTCATCATCATCCCCCCTGCCATATGTATCCCTCTGTCATCACCATCCCCCCTTTACCCCGTCATCATTATCCCCCCCGCCATATGCATCCCCCGTTATCATTATCCCCCTGTACACCCCTGCCATATGCATCCCCCTGTCATCATCATCCCCCTGTACCCCGTGTCATCATCATCCACCCCTGCCATATGCATCCCCCTGGCATTATCGTCCCCCCCTGTACCTCCCTGCCATATGCACCCCCCTGCCATATGCACCCCCCTGTCATCATCCCCCTCTGTACCCCCCTGTCATCATTATTATTATTATTATTATTCAGGATTTATATAGCGCCAACAGTTTACGCAGCGCTTTACAATATAATCATCATCATCATCATCCCCCCTGTACCCCCCTGCCATATGCACCCCCCTATCATCATCATTCCCCCTGTATCCCCTGCCATATGCATCCCCCTGTCATCATCATCCCCCTGTACCCCCTGCCATATGCATCCCCCTGTCATCACCTTCCCCCCGGTACCCCCTGCCAGCTTCCTACCACCCCACTCCCTGTCATCTATATCCCCCCTGTACCCTTCTGACAGCTTCTTACCACCCCACTCACTTTCATCTTCATCCCCCCGTACTCTACTGTCAGTTTTCTACCACCCCACCCCCTATCATCTTCATCCCCCCTGTACCCCACTGCCAGCCCACCCCTTAAATTTACTGGTGCACGTGACATGATGGATGCAGGGACAATTTTTTTCTTCCAGACACCATCAATGGACAGGAACTTTATTTCTTTCAGGAACAAGAAGGATGCAGGTGCATTTCTACCTAAGTCCCTGGTCACCTAGTGACCTTTTTTTTTGGGGGGGGGGGGGGAGGGGGGCGCATGTAGCTGGTCTTGGGTGCAAAATAGCCTAGCCCTGTATGTACATTAATTAAATTTGATAGGGTCAAAAAGGTCTGCTTGTGTCCCAATTAAAACAGTTAAAATACATTTGAATAAGAGAACACTATTATGTGTATGTATGTATATATTAATAATGTGTGTATATAATATATATAATATATATGTAAATAATACAGTACTTTTTTTTTTACCAATATATGAATACATACATATTGCTAATCACTTCAAAAATAAGATTGAGACAATTCGTCTCAAGATCTCCACTCTACAGATATCTCCCTCACTTTACACTCTTTGTCCTCCTGTACAATCAAAACTCTTGTTCCCCCCAACTACTACACAGGGAGTCAATAAACTTTTTTCTAATGCCCACCTAAACTCCCGCCCGCTTGACCCCGTTCCTTCTCAAATACTACGGTCTCCCTCTGACTCTATTCTACACTCTTTAACTCATATCTTCAACCTTTCCCTCTCTACTGGCATCTTCCCCAACCCTCTGAAACATGCACTAGTCACTCCCATACCAAAGAAGGCCTCACTGGAACCCACCAATCTTAACAACCTAAGACCCATCTCTCTACTCCCCTTTGCCTCCAAACTCCTTGAATGTTTAGTCTACAACCGACTGAGCGACCATCTCATTGAGAATAACCTACAATAATATCCCCTTCAGTCTGGATTTTATCCACAGCACTCCACAGAATCTGCTCTCCTAAAACTCACAAACGACTTACTAACAGCTAAAACCAACGGTCATTATTCTGTACTCTTACTCTTGGAGCTCTCCGCTGCCTTTGATACAGTTGATCACCCCCTCCTCCTCAAAAAACTCAATTTGCTTGGTATCCATGGCTGTGCTCTCCGTTGGTTTGAATCTTACCTATCTCACCACACCTTCAGTGTCACTAACAACTCTACTTCCTCCTCTCCAACACCTCTTATGCCCTGTACACACGATCGGACATTGATCGGACATTCCGACAACAAAATCCATCCTTTTTTTCTGACGGATGTTGGCTCAAACTTGTCTTGCATACACACGGTCACACAAGGTTCTCGTAAAACACATACGTCGGGACTATAAACAAGGCAATAGCCAATAGCTTTCATCTATTAATTTATTCTGAGCATGTGTGGCACTTTGTCTGTCAGATTTGTCTACACACGATCGGAATTTGTTGTCGGAAAATTTTATAGCCTGCTCTCAAACTTTGTGTGTTGGAAATTCCGATGGAAAAAGTCCGATGGAGCCCACACACGGCCGGAATTTCCAACAACAAGCTCCGATCGCACATATTCCGTCAGAAAGTCCAACCTGTCCGTGTGTACAGGGCATTCCTGTTGGGGTCCCCCAAGGTTCTGTCCTTGGACCTCTACTATTCTCGTTCTACACATCCTCACTGGGTCAGCCCCCCATGGATTCCACTACCATTTATATGCCGATGACATCCAAATCTATCTCTCTACCCCTCAACACACCCCATCAGTCTCCTCACACATTGATTTTCTAACAGACATATCAGCCTGGATGTCACACCACTTCCTCAAACTGAATCTATGTAAAACCCAGCTCATAATATTTCCTCCCCCACGTGCCCATTCCCTTGACTTCTCTGTCAAGATCAATGGCACAACTATCAGTCCGTCCCCACATGCCAGGGTATTAGGGCTAACCCTAAACTCTGAACTGTCCTTTCATGCCCACATCGAATCCCTGTCCAAATCATGCCACCTTAGCCTCCGCAACATGTCTAGAATACCTCCCTTTTTAACCAATGACACCACCAAGCTTCTAATTCACTCCCTGGTCATCTCTGGCCTCGACTACTGCAACTCACTCCTCATTGGACTACCTTTACATACACTATCCCCCTTCAGTCCATAATGAATGCTGCTGCAAGACTCATCCACCTAACCAACCGTTCAGTGTCCTCCACCCCTCTCTGTCAATCCCTGCACTGGCTTCCTCTCATCTCCCACAGCTATTACCTTTTGTATCAATTGACCCTCCCCCCTAGATTGTAAGCTCTAGCGAGCAGGGCCCTCTGATTCCTCTTGTACCAAATTGTAATGTTACTGCAATGTCTGTCTTCATTTTGTTAAGAGCTGTGTAAACTGTTGGCGCTATATACACCCTGTATAATAAAAAAAAGACATATAACACATAAGGTGGGGTTATTGCAAGTTAATTTTTCCGGTGTCGTAAATTTGTTATCCTTAAGTTGGTGAAGTCTTATCAGGACAAGGAGAGTTTGATTTTACATGACTGGGTGCTATATTGCCTGTATACAAGTATTTTAATGGGTAAAACCATAGACAAAAACAGTTATAAATCATTTTCATAAACATATAGGAATTCTGGCAATTAATAAGTTTGTCTGGTTGTATGACAGGTGTCTGCTTTATGGTTAGTTACAATGACGTAGATATTTCCAACCAATCACATTGTACCACATGTAATTCTATGGTCAAGAAATTGTATAAGAAGGCTTCCTTGACTTTCTTTCTTTGAGCAAGTGATGAACTCGCTCCCAGTTGCAGCTGTTTGTTATTTTTACTTTTATTTTTAATTGTTATTTTTATTGTTATTGTTTTCATTAACCCTCCTGCCTTATTGGAAATGTATTGCCTGGTCATTTGTTACTTTTCTACATCAGGTGGGGAGGGAGGGGGGGTGGTTTGTTTAACTTTTGGTCCATTCGTAACCTCTTTAGACTGACAGGACCTATCTTACACTACTTTAGCAATTTGACAACAATTCAAACTTTTAGCTGTGTAACCCAACTAATTAACACCAACTCCAGACTTTATGACACCATGTGAATGATAAATATATTTAGAACAGTGTGGTTTCACAAACTTTCATATCTTGCATAATGTTCTTTGGCAATCAACAACTGGTGATTGGACTAGGTGATTGAGTGAGTTACTCATGTTGGGGTATGTCTATGGCACTTATTAGAACAAAATAAGCTTCTTGAATGAGCAGAACAAGTACAATTAATTGAAGCTAATGTACAGGAAGCCAAGGATGACTCGTAGATGGGAGATATGTGTCTCTATTGTTTGGGTTGTGGGACCTTTTAAGGGGAACAAAAAAAGAAGCAGTTTGGAGTACTCAGGGATTCTGACCCGGCAGGATGAGGGGCTCTGGGGGATCCACTAAACAGGGAAAACTGATTTGCGGTTTGCCCAGGATTATTTAGTCCTAATATTAGACATGAAATCATGAGGCTTGGAGAGATCTTGGGTGGGAAAGAACCTGAAAGGGTTAGCTCAACTAAGAGAGAGGTCTGAAAAGGGCAGGAAGCAGCTAGCAGGTGTCCATGAGATGAATGAAACGGGACACAGTTCTCAGAGGGTTGTAGACTATTTGGGCTACTGAAATGCTGCTGGTCTCTTGTTTTTCTGGACCTCTGGAGCAGGTGAGGGACTTTAAATCCTGCTGTGGGACAAGCATATATGAGCGGTGAGCTGGGGCTTTGTTTTTGTGTATCTTTTGTTTATTTAACGCTGAAGATAAGCTACTTTTTTGACAAAATAAAAATTGTTTGCTTTTACAAAGACAGCTGGCTACTGATCCACTAGCAATTTCTATATAATATTTCTTTGCTAATGTTGACCAATGCAACATAAATCTGGTTCACATGACCGGAGGCAAGTCCTTTGCCTTAACAGTTTTGAAATAATAGGCTTTTTTTCCATCCCAGAGAGCTGGCAAGTAAACCTATAATTTAGTTCCTGACGGATGTCCACCTTTATGATTATATATGAGGCACGATCAAACATCACGTGTTCGGTGATCTAATAACCCCTAGTAAATTGTTTTGGGTTAAATCATTCATTTTTTTTTTTTTAACAGCTGTATCTTCCTGAACAACTGGCCTTCCTCCCAAATTGAGGAAGCAATCCAGCAATATTTATGCAAGATTAATTAGAGTTGCTTTCACAAACCCGGAGCTGTGTGTTAATGAAGTGGATTAGGCCAGAGTTATGATGTCTTAGGAGTGTGAAAGAATTTCAAGGGATCTATTATCCTCTATAAATTAAAAGTGGCCGGCGTTGTTTGTCAAGAGCAAGACAAAAGCAACTGTAATAATGTGATGTTCTTGGGAGGATTTATGGAAGGACAAAGCCCAGTGTATAGAGGATAATCAATTCTGGAGGATAAAGATATAGGATTATCATGGCCTTCTAATATATTTTGCAGGTATGTATTCCTTGGACAGGCATGCGATATTAATGCACAGAGATGCATGTGCTTTATCATGCTGGAAAAAAACAAAATAAATTATCATAAGAAAAAGGACTTGTGGCCACTTGGATAGAATTTGTACTGCTTTTTATTTCCTGGACTCCAATCACAAACTGGGAGTAATTACAGCAAATTGCTTTTTACAGCTGAGGTTTTTACAGTGCCTTGAAATAGTATTCGCACACCTTAAGATTTTTCACATTTTGTCATGTTACAACCAAAAATGTAAGTGTATTGTATTGGGATTTTATGTGATAGACCAACACAAAATCACACATGATTGTGAAGTGGAAGTAAAATGATAAATGGTTTTCAAATTTTTTTACAAATAAATATCTGAAAAGTGTGTTGTGCATTTGTATTCAGCCCCCTTTTACTCTGATACTCCTAACTAAAATCTAGTTGAACCAATTGCTTTCAGAAGTCATCTAATAGTCAGTAAATAGTCAGAAGTCAGTAAATAGCGTCCTACAGTGTGTAATATAATCTTGCTATAAATAAAGCTGTTATGTGAAGCCCTCAGTGGTTTGTTAGAGAACCTTAGTAAACAAACCACATAATAAAGGCCAAGGAACACGCCAGACAGCTCAGGGATAAAGTTGTGGAGAAGTTTAAAGCAGGGTTAGGTTATAAAAATATCCCAAGCTTTGAACATCTCACTGAGCATTGTTTTATTCATCACCACCAAAAATGGAAGGAGCATGGCACAACTGAAAACCTACCTAAACTGACAGGCTGTGCAAGGAGAGCATTAATAAGAGAAGCAGCCAAGAGGCCCATGGTAACTCTGGAGGAACTGCAGAGATCCACAGCTCAGGTGGGAGAATCTGTCCACAGGACAACTATTAGTAGTGCACTCCACAAATCTGACCTTTATGGAAGAGTGGCAAGAAGAAAGCCATTGTTGAAAGAAAGTCATAAGAAGTCCCATTTACAGTTTGCAAGAAGCCATGTGGGGGACACAACAAACATTTGGAAGAAGTTGCTCTGGTGAGATGAGACCAAAATGTAACTTTTTGGCCTAAAAGCAAAACGATACAGTATGTGTGGTGGAAAACTAAAACTGCAAATCACCTTGAACACACCATCCCCATGTGAAACATGATGGTGGCAGAATCATGTTGTAGGGATGCTTTTCTTCAGCAGGGACAGGGAGGTTGGCAAGAGTTGATGGAAAGATAGATGGAGCCAAATACAAGTCTATCTGATGCCCTGTACACACGACCGGTTTTGCCGTCGGAATAAACTCCAAAGGTTTCTCCGACGGAACTCCGAAGGAATTCCATTCAAGCGGTCTTGCCTACACACGGTCAAACCAAAGTCCGACCAAAGTCCGACCGTCCAGAACGAGGTGACGTACAACACATATGACGGGACTAGAAAAAGGAAGTTCAATAGCCAGTAGCCAATAGCTTCTGTCCCGTACTTGCTTCAGAGCATGCGTCGTTTTTGGTCCGTCGGAACAGCATACAGACGAGTGGTTTTCCTGTTATAAATTGGTTCCGTCGGAAATATTTAGAACATGTTCTATTTCTAGGTCCATCAGAATTTTCTAAAAAAAAAGTCAGATGAGGCATACACACAATTGGAATATACGATGAAAAGCTTCCATTGGACTTTTTCTGTCGGACATTCCGCTCGTGTGTACGCGGTATGAGAAGAAAACCTGTTAGAGTCTGCAAAAGACTTGAGACTGGGGCAGAGGTTCACCTTCCAGCAGGACAATGACCCTAAACATACAGCCAGAGCTACAATGGAATGGTTTAGATCAAAGCATATTCATGTCTTAGAATGGCCCAGTCAAAGTCCAGACCTAAATCCAATTGAGAATCTGTGGCAAGACTTGAAAATTGCTGTTCACGGATGCTCTCCATCCAATCTGACAGAGCTTGAGCTATTTTGAAAAGAAGAATGGGCAAAAATTTTACTCTCTAGCTGTGCAAAGCTGGTAGAGACATCCCCAAAAAGACTTGCAGCTGTAATTGCAGTGAAAGGTGGTTCTACAAAGTATCAACTCAGTGGGGCTGAATACAAATGCACGCCACACTTTTCACATATTTATTTGTAAAAAATTTGGAAAACCATTTATCATTTTCCTTCCACTTCACAATTATGTGCCACTTTGTGTTGGTCTATCACATAAAATCCCAATAAAATACATTTACGTTTTTGGTTGTAACGCGTTTAAGTGTTGCTTTCTTCAGGGGTGCACCAAACTATGATATATGTTATTATATCTGTAACAAAGTACAGTAATCAATGAAGAAGACTGAGGATGCTGCTGCCAGTTGTGCCGTATTCCTCCAGAGTTGTGTCTCACTACTACAGGAGGTTTGTTACTGGCCAGACCACCAGGTAAAAACAGGGGAAAAAAGCTAAAGAAAAGAAAACTAATGCAGCCACCATATGTAATGATTGGTAAGCTGCAATATAATACATTTTTGGTTTAGGGTGTAATGCCACTTTAAGAACATTCAACCTACAGAGAAAATAGTCTAACACCATAGGCTAAAAACATTGAGAAGAGGAAATACTATGAGTGAGACCTCTATACCAGTGTTTCTCAACTCCAGTCCTCAAGGCGCCCCAACAGGTCACGTTTTCAGGATTTCCCTCAGATGAAAAAGCTGTGGTAATTACTAAGGCAGTGAAACTGATCAAATCACCTGTGCAAAATAATGGTAAGCCTGAAAACATGACCTGTTGGGGCGCCTTGAGGACTGGAGTTGAGAAACACTGCTCTATACTGTGTACAAAGTGTATGGAGAGTTCTGTGCTCACCACCGACAGCGTATGAATCAGCTACGGCTATTGCTATTGCTTGATGAGAATTGATACAATGTTGCAGAAAGCGACATCTGCTGTTAGCCTTGGTTCACACTGATGCAACCCTATAGTCATGCAATTTCCAGTGCAACTTTGCAGTGTGACCTTCTTGCGACTTTAGAGTTAATAGGACTCTAAGTTGCATTGAAGTCGCATCAAAGTAGTACAGAAACCATTTTAAATGTCGCTGCAACTCGAGTCAAATTAATTGTAATGGGCGCCATTGAAATTAATGTGTTTTCACTTGTCATGCGGCTCTGTGTGTCTCAAGGTGCATGCCAAGTCGCAGCAGTGTGAACTGGGGCTTAAAGGGGATCTTCAGGCTGTATGAAAAAATTAAAAGTCAGCAGCTACAACAACTGTGGCTACTGACTTTTAATAAAAGGACACTTACCTGTCCAGGGAGGAGGCAGAAAAGTGGAACGTCCCCCTTTTCTGCTTTGACCTTAGGTGATCTGTTGCTCATCTGTGAAGTTTTTTTTAGTTTGGTAAACTTGTAAAGCCATCTCTGCAATCTGCAACATTGTCCTAATTCATCCTAAAGTTGTTGAGGCCAGGACTCTGTGCAGGCCAGTCAAGTTTCTCCACCCCAAACTCACTCATCCATGTCTTTTTGGACCTTGCTTTGTGCACTGGTGAGCAGTCATGTTGGAACAGGAAGAGGTCATCTCCAAACTGTTCCCACAAAGTTGGGAGCATGAAATTGTCCAAAATGTCTTGGTATGCTGACGTCTTAAGATTTCCCTTCAGGGGAACTAAAGGGCCAAGTTCAACCCTTGAAAACCAACCCCACACCATACCCCCCCCCCCCCACCAAATGATTTGGACCAATGCACAAAGCAAGGTCCATAAAGACATAGATGAGTGAGTTTGGGGTGGAGGAACTTGACTGGCTTGCACAGAGTCCTGACCTCAACCCAATAGAACACCTTTGGGATGAATTAGAGCATAGACTGCGAGCCAGGCCTTCTCATTCACATCAGTGCCTGACCTCACAAATGGAAGAATGGTCAAACATTCCCATAGACACACTCCTAAACCTTGTGGACGGCCTTCCCAGAAGAGTGGAATCTGTTATAGCTGCAAAGGGTGGACCAACTCAATATTGAACCCTACGGACTAAGACTGGGATACCATTAAAGTTAATGTGCGTGTAAAGGCAGGCGGCCCAATACTTTTGACAATATAGTGTAGATGTATTGCGGTCGGCAAGTGGTTAAACATTGTCAGGCTCTATTCACACCGCATTTAGGTGCCATTGAAAATGAATGGCACCCGAACATGCGATTTGTGATTGCAGTGTGGTTTAAGATTGCAGCGATTCTGTCCGAGATCCCAAAAGGCCAGATGTGAATACAGGCATAGTGGTGAGCACAGGACTCTACAGAAACTTTGTACACAGTACATAGGTCTCTATCATATTCTTTCCACTTCTGGTTCAATGTTCTTAGCCTATAGTGTATATAGTGTATTGGCCATGTTCCTAAACACTTCTGGCCAGATTTTCCTGGTATTAAACTTAAAACCAAAAATATAAGATATTGCAGCTTAGCAATCACTAGATGTGGTGGCTGCATTAGTTTTCTTTTCTTAGGCTTTTTCCCTCTGTTTTTACCTGCTGATCTGGCCAGTAACACACCTCCTGTATTTGAGCGCCTCCACTGAAGGAGGGGCACCTCTGAACAGCTGCATTGTCAGTCTAGGGGGAGGGAAGTGTTAGATGCAGATTCAAATACACTAATTGAAGCCAAATGCTAGCTCATGCTTTATAAACAGTTACAGAAAACATTTCTTTTCCCTTTGGGATAAAAGCAGGAGTGTATCTACCTCGAGGTAAACTAGGCATTTTTCTGGGATGGCAGTTTTCTGGGGAAGGGGGGGAGGGGGGGCGGGGGGCGGTGGCCCCCCTGTCCCCTCGCCATCCGTGCAATATTTCGATCGCAACTGACTCTAATAGGCTTCAGAATAGGGTGGCCTCGGGACGCCAATCCCTGCGAACCTAGCCCGTCCAGTTGTTTGACAATAGCGAATGAATATTCACTGTTTTCACACTGAATCTCCTCCCTGCCAATCAGGAAGCGGGTCAGAGACCCGTTTCCCGATTGCCCGAACAGAGAAGTGTTACTGATTGGCCCCTGAAGAGGAGGAGGGAGGAGATGGAAGCCGCCAAGCAGGGGAAGGGGAAGCTGCCTGTGATGCCCACAGAGGCGAGAAAGGGAAGCCACCCGTAATGCCGGCCATAGATGGGGGTAAGTGCTCAGGACCTGACCATAAAAAATTACCACCAGCTGCCACTGAAATGAGCCTCAGTACATAGAGATGAATTCCATTTAGATATAGCCTTATATCTAGTCTGCATATAGCTTTAAATAACTTATGCTTCACCATTTCATTGCAGTATATCTTGTTACATAGTTACAGTTAGTCAGGTTGAAACAAATACATTTCCTTAGAGATTAGTCAAAAGACAAGAATAGCTAAATTATCCAATAGTGGAAAAAAAAATCTTTCCTGATTTCACTAATTGGATATTCCCACTATAAACAACCTACAGTGTTTTTTTCACCTATAAATGTTACTAGCTTGTTATATTTCCGTATTTTAGAATCACCTTTTTTGACACATTGTGCAGAGTTGGCTAGAACAAGCTCTTATGGAAGTCTTTACCGCATCGTTACAGTTCTTACTGTAAAGAAGCCTTTTAGTATAAAGATCCAGATGAAGGTAAAAAAAAAAAAAAAAAAAACATTTTCTGCATACTCCATTTTGCTCCAATAGGAAAAAGAATCCTTCCTGATGCTGGCAATCATATACTTTCCATATCCATATAAGCAATCTACAGATTTTTTTTTTACTTCTAAATGTTACTGGCTAGTTATATTTGCTACTTTTGGAAATATATCCAGCCTTTCTTTTTTTAACATTGAACAGAGTGGACGAGAACAAGTTCCTATGGAAGTCTACCACATTTTCACAGCTCTTACTGTAAAGAAGCCTTTCCGTAAAAAGATCCAGATGAAGGCAAAAAAATCCTTGTAGTCATAGTTAAATTTGCTCTAATAAGGAAACAATCCCTTTCTAATCTTGGCAATTGGATAGTCAACAAATAAACAATCTAGTTGAAAATGTTACCAGCTAGTAATATGTGTTTAGAAACACAGCCTTTTTTCTTTTCATACTCTGTATGAACAGACGATCAGTCACTTCTCCCCTCAGAGAACCAGAAACTGTGTGTTTACACACACAGATCACGGTTGTCCGTGTGCCCCGAGCGATCGCGGGAGCCGGCGGTGATTGTGACCGCCGGGCACTTGCATCAGCTCTGTGGGAGCGTGCCCCTAGTGGCCACAGGGCAAAGCGACGTTACATAACTTTGTTTCGCCCAGTCGTGCCATTGTGCCGCACTACAACTGCAGCGGCTGGTCTGCAAGTGGTTAAGCATGGAGACATAGATGGGTGGGTGGGGTAGTTGGTTTTGAATATTAAAGTGGTTGTAAACCCTCCCATATACCCAGTGAAGTGAATAGCCTCAGATAATACGCATAGATGAAACAAATCCTCCTACATAGGTTTTTACTTGTTTATCTGCAGTCTTCTCTTCTCTACAAACCTTCAAAAGGGCAGATTCTGTTAAAAATCTTTTTCTGACAGGAGCACAGAGTAGGGGATGGAGAGGCTGCAGTTACAGTGTGAGAGTTGATTGGAGGAAAGGAACACCCCCTCTCCACACACAGAACTGTGTTGGGAAAAGACAAGCCCTGTTCTGAGCTCTCCCCCAATTCCTGACACAAATTTATCTCATGTGTCATGAAAACTTCTCAGAAGTGACTCATGCTGATAACAGAGGAACGAAGCACCAGAGAGAAATGACACTTAGAGCTTTGGAGAGAGATAAGTAAACACTACAGATATATGAGCTTTTATAACCACCTTAAAAATAAATTAAATAGGGCTTTTGGTTTGTTGTGCTCAGATACAGTGTAGTTCCGCTTTAAAGCATTTCCTGTCTTAAAGTAAAAAAATGTTCCAGTAGTTGTATCACCCCCCCCCCCCCCCACACACACACACACACTTCTAAAACACTTACCTGAGTCCTTTCTTGATCCAGTGCTCTCCCTCTTCTCACAGGACGCAGAGCCATTGGCTCCCGTTGCTGTCAATCAAATCCTGTGAGCAGAGAGTAGAGGAAAGGGGCCAGGCCACACTGTGTGTGTCTATGGATGTACAAGCCTGGCTGGCTTGCGCTGGGGGCACTCGAATAAAAAGGAGGAATGGAGAGTGCCATCAGGAGATCCTAGAAGAGGAGGTAAGAGACTGCTCTGTGCAATACGATTGCACAGAGCAGGTAAGCCTAACTTTTTTATTATTATTATTTTAGGCAAAAAAAATACCTTAATAATCACTTTAAAAGAAACAACTTTGCATCATGCCAATTATATGGACCACTTCCTATATGGCAGGTATGTGATTGCAGCAGCCATTTTGTTCTGCATACAAAGATGCTCATTTGCTATACAAATGTCGTGCAGCCAACTTTAAAAATGAACGTACTACTTCAGCATTGCCAAAAAACACCCATGCATGTAAGTCCTTTCATAACGTGCCGCATACTAGAACTCCGCAGCTTCTCCGATGATCTATATGCAAACCTCCAAGAAAAAAGCCGTTTGTATTCCAACGGCTGACGGTAGCATTGTCTAATGATACATTTGTGTGACATTAAAAGCAAGAGCTGTAACTGATCACATTGCCTAATGAAGTTTGGAATGACATTATTAATCCAATATGTTATTAATGAGTTTTCTTCATGTTAGGATTTTAATTGCCGTCGTATTATGATGAGCCCCTTGTGAACAAAATTTAAATTGAGAATTAGGCAGGCATGGAATTAACCTCTCCATGGTTCCCTGGGAAATGACATAAGGGCTCATATTAAATAGGGACAAAAGTGATCACTTCATAACCGTTTGCATTTAAAACTTAGTAATTGGGTTGTCAGGATAGCTCCACCCACATCTAGGAAGGAAAAAAAATTAAAAAAGGAAGGAATGGAGAAAAAGGATAAAAAAAAGGAGAGGCAAACGAATGAAAAATAGTATTGTAATAATAAATAATAAAATAAATAAATACATAGATTAAAAAAAAAGTAGGATGAATATACAGTGCCTTGAAAAATATTCACACCCCTTGAAACTTTCCACATTTTGTCATACATACAACCAAAAACATAAATGTATTTTATTGGGATTTTATGTGATAGACCAACACAAACGTTGCACATAATTGTGAAGTGGAAGAAAAATGATAAATGATTTTAAATTTTTTTTACAAATAAATATGTGAAAATTGTGGCGTGCATTTGTATTCAGTCCCCTTTACTTCGATACCCCTAACCAAAATCTAGTGGAACCAATTGCCTTCAGAAGTCACTTAATTAGTAAATAGAGTCCACCTGTGTGTAATTTAATCTCAGTATAAATACAGCTGTTCTGTGAAGCCCTCAGAGGTTTGTTAGAGAACCTTAGTGAACAAACAGCATCAAGAAGACCAAAGAACACACCAGACAGGTCAGGGATAAGGTTGTGGAGAAGTTTAGAGCAGGGTTAGGTTATACAAAATATCCCAAGCTTTGAACATCTCACAGAGCACTGTTCAATCCATCATCTGAAAATATAAAGAGTATGGCACAACTGCAAACCTACTAAGACATGGCCGTCCACCTAAAATGACAGGCCGGGCAAGGAGAGAATTAATCAGAGAAGCAGCCAAGAGGCCCATGGTAACTCTGGAGGAGCTGCAGACATCCACAGCTCAGGTGGGAGAATCTGTCCACAGGAAAACTATTAGTCGTGCACTCCACAAATCTGGTCTTTATGGAAGAGTGGCAAGAAGAAAGTCATTGTTGAAAAAAGCCATAAGAAGTTCTGTTTGCAGTTTGCAGGAAGCCATGTGGGGAACACAGCAAACATGTGAAAGAAGGTGCTCTGGTCAGATGAGACCGAAATTTAATTTTTTGGACTAAATGCAAAACGCTATGTGTGGCGGAAAACTAACACGTCACATCACCCTGAACACACCATCCCCACCGTGAACCATGGTGGTGGTAGAATCATGTTGTGGAGATGCTTTTCTTTAGCAGGGACAGGAAAGCTGGTCACAGTTGATGAGAAGATGGATGGAGCCAAATACAGGGCAATCTTAGAAGAAAACCTGTTAGAGTCTGCAAAAGACTTGAGACTGGAGACAAAAAAAAGGGAAAAGACAAAGGTGATTCTAGCAAAAAGAAAAAAAAATGATGTGACCTCTGAAGACGCCAGACGCACTGACGAAACGCATAGGGTGTGGTCGATAGTGATAAGTCACTTCTGCCCATACTGGAACGCAGGTGGAGCGCACAATGGCATCCCTGTGTCCACTTGTTTTGTTTTCAACGTGTTATCATGCCGGTTGGCGTTTAGCGCCATTTTTTATCAAATAAACCACATTTTTTTACATACTTCACCATGGGAGATTGTTTTTTACCCTATGTCTAACCTGGATATGTGTGGCTATTCCTTTTAATTGGAGACATCATTGGACCTGCAGTGACGAATTCGCAAAAGCAGTTTGATAATCCAAAGGCTGTTATGATCTCTGTAATAGGGCTCATCTCCATCTGGTGAGTAGGCTGTTTGCTCGGTGTTGGTGGAGGATTTCTCTATTCATTCAAGCATTGGAAAAGTCACCTTTAACACTTGAATACATTGGATGACCTTCTTTTGGTTTTTGGACTTAAGCATTTTTGATAAGGACTTTTATTTACTTATATTCTTCACTTTGCACAGCTAATGATATGTTTGATCACTATTCTGATTATTGTTGTGTACAGTATGTCCTATTGGAGTGAATCCGGTGGTTCTTTAGTTTTATTTTATTTTGTACTGTTTGCACTTTATTATTAGATCTTCATTAGAGTATTAGCGCGGTTCACCACATACACATTTCTCAATGGCATGCAATGCCAAGCTGCTGCTAACAAAGCAAACATAATATTGGCATGCATTAAAAAAGGGATTAACTCCAGAGATAAAGTGATAATTCTCCCGCTCTACAAGATTCTGGTCCAGCCACACCTGGAGTATGCTGTCCAGTTCTGGGCATCAGTCCTCAGGAAGGATGTACTGGAAATGGAGAGGGTCCACAGAAGGGCAACAAAGCTAATAAAGGGTCTGGAGGATATTAGTTATGAGGAAAGGTTGCGAGCACTGAACTTATTCTCTATGGAGAAGAGACGCTTGAGAGGGGATATGATTTCAATTTACAAATACTGTACTGGTGAACCCACAATAGGGATCAAACTTTTTTGCGGAAGGGAGTTTATCAAGACACGTGGTCACATTTAGAAAAAAAAAAGTTTAACCTTAAACTATATAGAGGGTATTTTAAGAGTGGCAAGGATGTGAAATTCCCTTCCACAGGCGGTGGTCTCAGCGGGGAGCATCGATAGTTTCAAGGAACTATTAGATAAGCACTTGAATGACCACAACATACAGGGATATACAATGTAATACTAACATATAATCACACACATAGGTTGGACTTGATGGACTTGTGTCTTTTTTCAACCTCACCTTCTATGTAATGTGATCCACATCTACATACAAGACCTTTCTACATATAAGGGAAATGGTACTGACATAAGCACACATCCACGCCCACACAGGTTAAACTGGGTGGACTGGTGTCTTTATGCAACCTTACCAACTATCCAACTATGTATCAAAAGGAAGGAAGAAGAAAAATAAAGAAGGGAAAAGATGGAGGAGGACAAAAGGATCACCCAGGAAATGAACAAAGTCCTCTCTTTACTGGACATATCTGGACTCTTCTCGGACTGCCCTACAACTCAAAAACTATTGGGAATTGGTGAAAACAATGATCAAATGGATGAGCAGATTTGTCTCTGGGAGACAACATTCCATATATCTCCTATACAATATGACAATCCCTATAAAAACTTAAAGGAATTGTAAAGGCAGGAGGTTTTTAACTTAATGCATTCTATGCATTAAGATAAAAAACCTTCCACGTGTAGCAGCCTCCCCAGCACCCCCTAATTACTTACCGTAACCCAATCTCTCTCCAGAGATGTCCACGAATGTCTAAGCCGTCAGGGACACCCCTCCTGATTGGCTGAAACACAGGAGCGGCGCCATTGGCTCCCACAGCTGTCAAAGTCAGTCAGCCAATCAGGGGAGAGAGAGGGTCAGGGCTCCGTGTTTGAATAGACACACAAAGCTGTGACTTTGCTCCAGTACCACCATAGGAAGCTGCTGACTGTGGGGGCACTCAATAGGAGGGAGAGACCAGGAGCAGTGAAGAGGGACCGAGAAGAGGAGGACCTGGGTTTCTCTGTGCAAAACCACTGCACAGAGGAGGTACGTATAACATGTCTGTTTATTTTTTCTTTTCTTTTTTAAATGAGCCTTTACAATCACTTAAAAAAAAAAATCTAAATTAGGACATCATCTTAATGCTGCTAAGGTTCATATCCCTTAGTTGAGGAAGATCACTGAACAACTAACCAAAGAACACTGGTTCTTACAAATCTGAGAGATACAACAAATGGAAAATATCACTCTCCTAATTAAAGTGGAAGTAAACCCTATACTGGTAAGCCTAAAATAAGGCTTACCTGTAGGCACAGTGAATATCTCCTAAACCTGCCCGGCTTAGAAGATATTTACACTACATGCCGCCAGTGACGTCACCGGTGAATGCGATCTGAAGGGAGGGTATACTGGTGCCGTGCCGTGCTCCATGCCGCGGTCAGTGATCCATGTCAACATACAGACCTGGAGCCAATGATTTTACATATGAATTCTTTATTTAGAGATAAGGGCAATTCCAAGAGTATGTGGCATTGAAGCTTCAAAACAGTAGTTATTACACATCCACATTACAGTATCAATGATTGTAAATGATAGAGATATGTTTAGGTAAAACATCAATCAATTTTCTAGAAGGAGCCTGATTTTCTTATCCCAGAAGATGTGGAGAAAAGTAGCCTTAGCATACCAATATAATCAGCACATGTCAAGGACCAGGAGGATCATGCAATGCAAGACAGAAGGAAATCTATACCAGCCCACTCCTCGGTACATGTTACATATTGAGGATTTGTGATCATTGTAGCTCAATTTATCTATTTGTTCAGAGGAAAGGTTGAGTTTTAGATCCCTCTTCTGTATTTGAATTAAAACGTAGGATATTTCCAGTTCTAGGCTCATGATTAGAGACTAAAGCGTAGAGAGTGTATGTCTCATTGGGCCCTGTCCTAGGCAAAGAGTTTCCGAGTCTTTCAAAGGTCACCCCATGGCTTCTATACAGAGACCCCCCTAGACTACTCCATATTCCCTTCTCTGCCCCAGGACTAAACCCAAAACCATCTCTTTCCTTCACTAAATAGCCCAGGAGAAGGGCCTGCATGCACATGAAGATGGGGCTAAAGTGATGGCGAAACTTGGCACCCTATATGTTTTGGAACTATATTTCCCATAATACTCAACTACACTGCAGAGTGCATGAGCATCATGAGAAATGTAGTTCCAAAACACCTGGGGTGGCCAGGTTTGCCATCACTGGGCTAAACCAAAAGGGAAGTGACCCCTTGTTATGTCCTACTTTCCCTTTTCATAAGGAGATAATTATCCTCATCCTTTTTCCACTTTCCTCCTACATTGACCCCTCACTTACCTCCCCCCAGAACCCTACATAGTTTCCATATTCTATTCCTCCCCCCTATCCTTAATCCGTGGTTACTTTTTTCCCTAAAAAAGGCAAAATATACAAATTTATTATCAGATAACCCAGTCATACAGATATGCATCCAGCACTTTGTTTACAGCTGTGGTTTGACATGTACCCTGTATTTATTGTTTGATTGAGTGTGCTTTATTATACATTATTTTTTCTTTTTTTCTCTGGATTGTTTTCCGCTCCTGGAATGTTCAGCATCTGCCTTCTCCTATAAATACAGAATAAAAGAAAAAAAAAAAAGAACAATAAGAGAGAAGGGAATAAAACAACACAAAGGAGAGCAGCATAGTGGCTTAATGGTAAACAACATTTGGGTTATTGGTTTGAATTCCAACTAGGACACTACATGCATGGAATTTGTATATTCTCATTATGCTTTCATTGACTCCTGCATATGTATACATGTGAGATAGGAACCTTAGATTGTAAGCTCCTTTAGGGTAGGAACTGATGTAAGTGTGCATTATGTAAAGCGCTGCTTAACCACCTAAGGCATGCCCACAGTATATATACTGCAGACGCGTGGCCCCACTGTTCCCGATCACGCACATGTACGTGATCGGGCATTTCGGGGTATAGGGCATGCGCCCGCCCCCCGCATGATCTGTGCTGTCAATCGGTACAACACAAGTCGGTCAGCAGGCTAAGAAAGCAAAGAAGGAATACATTAAAGGGAGGAAGAGCAAAATGAAGAGACAAGATAAAAGAACAAAAATAAGGACAACAATTAAAGAAGGAAGGACAAAAAGAATAAAAGGAAGGGAAAAATAGAGAAGGAAGAAGAGCAAAAAGCTAGGAAGAGGTAAAAAAATAAAAAAGACAGCAAAAAAAAATAAGAATCAATGTTGACAAAGAAGATTATGATAAATCCCACCAGTTTAGCCAATTAAGGACCTCCCCATGCATATATACGGTAGCAGGGCGGCCCGCAAAGCGGAGTTCCACCCAGAAAAAAGTTTTTTTTTAAAGTCAGCAGCTACAAATAGTGTAGCTGCTGACTTTTAATAAGGACACTTACCTGTCCAGGGATCCTGCAATGTCGGCCCCCTGAGGCTGATCCGTCCATTGGATCGGGTGCAGTCACCGACATAGTACTGTAGCTAAGGGAAACCGGCAATGGAGACTTCAGGCTTCACTGACGGTTACCTACTGAGCACGCGCGAGTCACTCGATGCTTTCTGAATGGCCCTGTCATCTTCTGGGACACACAGGTCCCAGAAGGCAGCGGGGGAGGGGAAGGGGGAGGGGCAGAGCCAGAAGAGGACATGATGTACCTCGCCACGGCGAGGCTGGGACGGAAATTCACTGTTAATCTACTAAGGTAAATAAAAAAAGAACTAATTGAACACAACGGGAGCGAATCAGCAGGTCCGGCGGGCCCGATGTCCGCCGGACCCGATATCTGCCGGGACGCGCAATAGTTCCCAAGGCAGACAGAACGGGTGCAGCTGCCGCCATTCCAGGTAAGGGAACCCGGCAGTGAAGCCTTTTGGCTTCACGCCTGGTTCCCTACTGCGCATGGGCGAAGCACTCTGCGCTTTCTGATTGGCCCAGCGGCAGAGAAAGGAGGAGGGGGCCAAACTTCTGGGAGATCTCTTGAAGTCTCCCGGAAGTGGGGAAGGGGGCTCTGTCAAAAACAGGTCCCTGTTCCCCCCTTCCCCTGAAAGGTACCAAATGTGACACCGGAGGGGGGGGTAATTAATCAGAGGTTCCACTTTTGGGTGGAACTCCGCTTTAAAAGGTTATTTTGATTAATTTGAAGTTGATTTCTGGAGTGGGATGAGGATAATTCTCAATGTGTTTCCCACATCATAGATCTGCTTTATCAAGCGATATAGGAGGCGTATTTACAATATTTTATGAGAATTCATATTAATAACATTGCTGCCCAAGCCATTTTTCAGCTTTCAGCGCTGTCGCACTTTGAATGACAATTGCGCAGTCATGCAACTCTGTACTCAAACTAAGTTTTTATCATTTTGTTCCTACAACTAGAGCTTCCTTTTTATTTATTCACCACTGGGTTTTTATATTTTTTTGCTAAGTAAATTAAAACAACTGAAATTTTGAAAATAAAAAACTATTTTTTCTTTGTTTCAGTTATAAAATTTTGCAAATAAATAATTGTTCTTCATAAATTTAGGTCAAAATCTACATTTCTTTGGTAAAGATAATGCAAATTGGTGTATATTATTTATTCTGTAGGAAAGTTTTAGAGTCCACAAACTATGGTATATACAGTATCTCACAAAAGTAAATTCACCCCTCACATTTCTGTAAATATTTTATTACATCTTTTCATGTGACAACACTGAAGAAATGACACTTTGCTACAATGTAAATTAGTGAGTGTACAGCTTGTATAACAGTGGATATTTGTTGTCCCCTCAAAATAACTCAACACACAGCCATTAATGTCTAAACTGCTGGCAACAAAAGTGAGTACACCCCTAAGTGAAAATGTCCAAATTGGGCCCAATTAGCCATTTTCCCTCCCCGGTGTCATGTGACTTGTTAGTGTTACAAGGTTTCAGGTGTGAATGGAGAACGGGTGTGTTATATATGATGTTATCGCTCTCACTCTCTCATACTGGTCACTGGAAGTTCAACATAGCACCTCATGACAAAGAACTCTCTGAGGATTTAAAAAAAAGAATTGTTGCTCTACCTAAAGATGGCCTAGGCCAGGGATATGCAATTAGCGGACCTCCAGCTTTTGCAAAACTACAAGTCCCATTATGCCTCTGGGTGTCATGCTTGTGGCTGTTATGCCCCGTACACACGGTCAGACTTTGTTCGGACATTCCGACAACAAAATCCTAGGATTTTTCCGACGGATGTTGGCTCAAACTTGTCTTGCATATACACGGTCACACAAAGTTGTTGGAAAATCCGATCGTTCTAAACGCCGTGACGTAAAACACGTACGTCGGGACTATAAACGGGGCAGTAGCCAATAGCTTTCATCTCTTTATTTATTCTGAGCATGCGTGGCACTTTGTCCGTTGGATTTGTGTACACACGATCAGAATTTCCGACAACGGATTTTGTTGTCGGAAAATTTTATATCCTGCTCTCAAACTTTGTGTGTCGGAAAATCCGATGGAAAATGTGTGATGGAGCCTACACACGGTCAGAATTTCCAACAACAAGGTCCTATCACACATTTTCCATCGGAAAATCCGACCGTGTGTACAGGGCATAAGAGTCTTGCTATGCCTCATGGGACTTGTAGTTCTGCAACAGCTGGAGGTCTGCTAATTCCCTGGCGTAGGCTATAAGAAGATTGCCAGGACCTTGAAACTGAGCTGCAGCACGGTGGCCAAGACCATACAGCGGATTAACAGAACAGGTTCCCCTCAGAACAGGCCTCGTCATAGTCAACCAAAGGAGTTGAGTGCATGTGCTGAGTGCAACTGCCAATACATGAACACCTCTATGCACCCAGATCTTCCAAACAGAACCAAATTTACTCCTAGATAGACATGTGCATTCGTTTTCGTCAAAATGCATTTTCGTCCGAATTTCAGGTATTTTCGTTATAGTTTTAACAAACGATAACAAACGTGCAGAATCTGAAAACCGAAAGATCCTGTGGTCGAATGTGCCCAACCTTAGCTCAATTAGTCCAAGATTATTCTACATAGAGAGAAAAGATTCGACACTATAGAGACAATAGCAAAAATGGTCGAATGTGCCTAATCTAACTCTATTAGTCCAAGATTATTCGACAGAGAAAAGATTTGACATGAAGATTCGACGAAGCATACAACATTAGAATTCTACTATAGCTTGTAGGCGGAACATTCGATCGGAAATGTACGATTGCGGCGTCGTACAGTTTAGCTGCTGCTTCTTAGAACATTTGACAGACACCATAAGCCTTCAATGACAGATTCAACCTTAATTATTTCGGATTTTCGGACTAATGCATTTTTTAATGAAACAAAATAAATAAAAACGAATTTCGGGAGTAACTAAATAAATTTATTTTTCGGACGAAAACGAAATTCCGAAACAAAATATTCCAGTGTGCACATGTCTACTCCTAGACACTATGCCAATTGTCGTACTCAAGGTGTCTTGTATCTGCTTCAGTGTGATTGTTCCTGTTTCTACGTGGGAATGACCAAAAAGGAATTTTGGCAGAGAGCATACCATCATATCCGCAGTATGCAATCATGCAATCCAGATCTGCCATTGGGACAGCATGTCACCCATTTCCATGGCGGTTCCACGGATTAAATTCTTAATATTAGATTGAGTTCACCCAGGCCTTAGAGGCGGTGACTGGAACAAGACACTACTGCAGCGGGAGCAGCGCTGCATTTTTAGACACCACATTCCCTGACCTAAACGAGATGATTTCCTACAAGCCCTTCCTTGAGGGATTCGTCTCGGGGAGGGGGGGGTTATGATCATCTCTGCATTTTTTTCGCTGTGCATTTAGTCCCTCTCAACTCATCCATCCGTTAGTCTCCGTATTAATACTACTGGTGGTATATGTATATTTGCTAGATATGGTATGGGTAACTGAATTCAATTATTTAATCATTTAATTAATTGAATGAATTGAATTTACTGAATAATGGCATTGCCTGATATTGAATTACCACACTGAATATGACATACATTGTAAATTCTGTATGCACAGGGACATATAGTGATATCATGTGTTAATTGATTAATTTTTGACTGTAGTTTAAATCTCTTTTTTTCTGTTTTCCTTTCTTTGTTTCATCGTTTTCCTTTTGGCATCCACGGCTGAGATTCTGGCTGCCTTTCTGCAGCCCATGAGCACTGGAGTATTAGCCCAGTGCGCTTTTGTTTCTGAGTGTGACTGTACCATTTCTAAAGCCTCTTATCTCTCTATAGCATAGCCATGTTCCGTTTTTTACCCCCGTGTTTTGTTTAGGTGCTCTCCCATCTGATGCACCCAGGCCGTACGGTCCACCCTTTTCAGGTGCAGTGACGGCGGCTTGCTTGGGCTCTGGTGCTTGGGTTCCCATGCACCTTTGAGCCTTATGTGCGTCAGTGGGCAGACAACGCAGCACGTGGCACCATTACGTGATCGGCTTCGGCATCTGCCCGTGATGATGTTATTCATTCGGATTTCCCATATACACGCGACCATATACACCTGTGTCGGCGGTGTGATGTGGTGCACAATCGGGCAATCGTGGAGTGTCATTTAGGGAATGCCGCAGGTGGATTTTCTTTACCATACCCCCTTCCTGTTATGGTTACTCTAAAAACCCTTTAGTCCATTATGATCTCTGCTTCATTCTGGAGACACAGGGAATCGCTGCACCCATGACAATCCAGTAGGTAAGATTCAGTGCTGGGATCTGCTGACACCTATCAAAAGAGTATACATAGTACGTTTTGCAATGATGTGGTAATTTTCCCTGTGTAATACAAATGCTGGGATAACTCCCCCGGTGTAATATAAATGGATACTATTTTTGATTTGTTGTTTTTTTAGGTCTGGCTGTTGATTGTCTAGACAGTTCCTTGACTGTTGGATAACAGATGTGATTAACCATACCCTTTAAACCCATTTATCTTAGACCATTACCCCAATAACTAAGACCACACCAAGATTGGAGTAATAAAAGGCCTTAGCAGCCTACTTTATTTAACAAATATATCTTTTAAATAGAAAATATAAACATATCAACATCAACTGCAAAACAACATCTGTTATACCACCCATTGAATATCTCAAGCGTTGGTCTGCGCAATAGCTTAATAGTCATCCATGTCTATAACACACTTGCACTGCGGCCCCATCAAATTTATACCATAGGCCTCAAGCCGACAAACTGGCTCAGAGACTACCAATGACCACAGTGCCCCATTATCACTTCCCGACTAACCTCCGTTAACCGGGAACCACCATAAGGACCCATATCAACTTTAGCTCCCAAACAAACTCTTACTTTTGCCATCTTCCTTCTTTTGCACAGACCAACGCCCGCCACCGCACCCAGGAATAACACCTTACTCATGGGTGCCCCTCCACACCCGAAGTGCTCTCTGTATGCCATCTTGTAATCCTAATGCAGACAAATCTATACCAACCTCATTTAAATGAACCCCATCAGCTCTCAAATACCTCCATGTCTCAAACTCCAGCTCAAGGTGTCTCACCGCCAAACCTCCATTATTTACCACAAACTTACTCACTTCCCTGTTTATTTTTTTACGGGCCCTGTTCACCCCTTCCACCGACCTCGCCATTCTCCATGACATCCTAGCCACCATGTCAGACCAGACAATAATCATTTTAGGGAAAGCTTGCTTTAACCGCCACACATCAAGCTTCATGTCACGCGTGATATCCACCATGGCTCTTACGCCCAAATCATTGTCACCTACATGGATGACTAATACGTCCGGAGGCCTATCTCTTTGTGCATAGCGATGCACCTCCGACACCAATCTACCCCACAACATGCCTGGTATCCCCAACCACTTGATACATGCCTCCCGCCTACTAAAACCTAATTGCCTACCCTCATTGCGGGCGTCCCCTCTCTGTGCCCCCTAGGACACGTAGGAATGGCCCATAATCCATACCATCCCCGTCACTGCATCTGAAAATAGAATAACACAAAAGAAAAACCATACTACAACCCCTGGCAAAAACGATGGAATCACCAGTCCCTGAGGATGTTCCTTCAGTTGTTTATTGTTGTAGAAAAAAAGCAGATCACAGACATGGCCAAAAACTAAAGGCATTTCAAATGGCAACTTTCTGGCTTTAAGAAACACTAAAAGAAATCAAGAAAAATAATTGTGGCGGCCAGTAACAGTTAGATTTATAGAACAAGCACAGGGAATAAATTATGGAATCACTCAATTCTAAGGAAAAAATTATGGAATCACCCTGTAAATTTTCATTACAAACACTAACACCTGCATCAGATTAAATCTGCTTGTCAGTATGTAGGTAAAGAGGGTAAATAATCACGCAGTGTTGCACAAGATGCTGGTTGTTCACAGTCGGCTGTGTCTAAAACATGGACCAAATACAAACAACATGGGAAGGTGGTTAAAGGCAAGCATACTGGTAGACCAAGGAAGACATCACCCTGGATGAGTACCTCCTCTTCTCCTCATCCTCCTTCTTGGAGTCATCCGGCTTCACCCTATCAAGATTGAATTTTTCCAGCGGTAGCAGCGAAAAAATTTCCACGTACTCACCTTTCCACAACTTCTCACGCACCTCCTGCTTCAAATGCGACCCTAAAGGCCCCTCATAGCAAACATATACTTCACATTTTGCGGCGTCCAACAACCTCGTTATGTCCTGCCTGCCTGCAGCCTCAACCGCCGCCGCTGTTTTTTCCGTCCCTTGCGTGCTCTCACTCGCCGTCACCACCGCAGTGGGTGAGGCAACCACGCCTGTGACCACCGTCCCCGCTGCCACCGTTCCTGTTGCCCCAGCCCCCCCGGCCGGCGGTATCCAAGACGCCACCGGTCCTGCAGGAGCCTTAAACCTTTTTTTACCAGTTCCTTTATGCCTGCCAAGAAACCCATTAAGCCAGAGGTCTCCCCGCCTCCCCCTGTTACCTCTACTCTAGGAACCGCGCTCGCACCCACCTCCCTGGGCCCCGCACCACTAGGCAGACCTAAATTAAGTAAAGTAACATGTGACTCACCAGGCTGCACAGGCGTAACCTCATCAGCCGAACCTCTGGTGACCACCACTGCCGTTCTCCTGGACGGGGGGTTCGACTCCTCCTCTGACCCGGACCACTCTGGTGCCGCATGGCGCTCCCCTACTTCTTCCTCTGACGATAAGGACCCACCCGGCCTGGACACTGGCCATCCGACTTCTGTTTGGCTTTGCCTGGACCGGTGTTTGGCACCACAGCCCTGCTGTTGCTCGGGTTAGCTGCCCTAACAGGCCGACCCCGATCGTTCCTCTTGTGATCCCCTACCGCCGAACCTGAAGGCCCGGGAATCCCTCCATGTGCTCTTCTCTGCACGTTCTCCTCACTTCTCCTGGGGGCGGGGCTTGCGCTCACCTCTGCTCTCGTTCTAGGCCGCACTGCTGCTCCCGAAGCCTCCCTTCTCCCGCTCTGCTGTGCTGAGGCCCCCCTCGTGCCTCCGACCGTCTCTCCCGCTATCCGCTTAGCCGGCGGGCCCACCAGGAGTCCGACATGACCCCCAGGCTGCCACTGATCAGACGTCCGCTGCTCTGGGGAGAACCGCTCGGGTGGCCGGGACCGCCGTGCCCTGGTGCTGCTCATTCCTCCCCCGCTAGGCGCAGGCCCTGCTCGCTGGATGGCCCCCGCGATCGTCTCTTGTAGCCAGGCCGCCCCTCTCACTGCCGCTTCTTCCCTTAGCTGCTCCATGAGGTGCTCCAAATCTGACATCTTGCTCTGAACTTTCCTCCACTCTACTGTTACTCCCCCAGAGCGGGATTACCAATTTAAAGCACCCCTTAATACCTCCCCCCCCATTAACTCCATCCCCACCTACCAGCTTAGTTAACCCTACTGCTCCCAAAGTCATGCATGCCCTGCACCTAGGCATTACATGCTGCTGTTCCGGGCTCTCCTATACATTGGGTGTATCTACCTTTAAACATGGGATGGTTTTGCTATGAGGGGTGTGGGATGAGTGACCTCATATGATTCAGCACCTCATCCCCATTAATAAAGTACAAAAAGGGGAATTGAATAGGGATTATAGCGGTGCCTTATATATAGAAGATTGCACTATGATCTATCCACTATGATAGTCACTCCGATGCCAGTGTGTCATATATACGCTGAAGTTACAACTTTGTAGTGCCATTTGGCCTTTTTTTTGGTGCCCCTGTACCCACATTTTTTCTTAGCAGAGTATATCCTGGTCCCTGTATGCCCCCTGTGGTCACACGAGTGGTACCTCCCCTTGCCGTGTTTGTTGGGCTGCCGATCACGTGCCCTCTTGTGGGGGTCCCCTTGAGCCACTGTTGAACACTGATGATCATATAATCCCCTGACGAAGCCAGTATTACTGTCTGTATATTACTCTGCCTATATTTTATGCACTCTGTTGTCTTTTGTATATCTTTATAATAAAATTTACATTTTCTAAGTAAAATACAGCAATCTTCTATTAAATAAGGCACCGCTATAATCCCTATTCAGTTCCCCTTTTTATGGGATGGTTTTATGGTATCATCTGCGGCTGAACCCTGTCTCAACAATAGTGGCCATTTTTTAGGTGTTTCGGGTCTTTGAAAGAAATTTTGCACTGCAAGATTTAACTAATAAATCTCAAAGCAATAGGTATGTTTACCTGCATATACTTGGATGACTCCTTTGAGAGTCCATTTGTTTTTATGCATCAGTCCATGTTTTGCATTATGATTTATTCAATACTTCCTTCACTTTATGTATCAAGATCCATGTTGGTTTGTCCCTCGAGACTGCTCTGGCCCCCTTGTGGGAGGCATTTTTTTGGACACGGGGGGTTTCATGTGGACTTGGTTTATCTCCATCTTGCTTTGGCTTTCATGACGCTGCTTTGGCGTCTCAGTTTCCTCTTACTTGCTGAGTTATGATCTCCTTTGTTTGAAACACGCAACATATGAGGTCAGTATTGATACCTACATCTACGTTTTGTGCTCTTTCTTTGTAAATAACTGTAAAGATGATTAGCTTTTGAATTTTGTAATATTTTTAATTTTGTGTGTAATTACGTATATCAATATTGTAGATTGTTTGTATTCATCTGGAAGTCCTTAGCCCATTACCCTGAAGAAGACCCTTACTTCATCTGTTGAAACGCGTTGGATTTGCCCTGTCTCCCCGACAGTCGATTTGGGCCTCTTCCATCTGTCTGTCTTTGGACTGCTTTTTCAGATCATGTGTTTTAGTAATTTTTTGTATCATGCTATTTACTGTTTGTAATAAATTTGCATTTCTTTTTATAAATTTTCTACTTTTCTGAGTGTTCATGGTACTGTAAATATTTCGAGTGGTTGGGAAGCAACAGTGGTGGCTGATTGCCTGACATCTCTGAGCACTCCAGGTACTCAAGGAGGACAAAAATAGTGGATATTTACAATACCATAGTTAATTCTATTATTGAGGTCACAAGGTATGATGTTTTGAGCTGGACTTATTATGCCTGAATACTACTGCTCAAAAAATTGTAATCAATAAATAAACAAAACTATGTACCAACTAAGTACATAGGAAGTGGGAAATAGATCTAGTAGCCATGGCTGCCATTTTTTTTTCTTTTTAGATATGTAGACTCTTCTTCCTGCTCAGTGGTGCTGCCCAATGGTTGTGTCCTCTCTCTGCAAGAGAACCAGTCACACATGACGACTAAAAACAACCCCCACCCCATGTACTGTACATGGCAGTTGTTGATCGGGTTGAACTAGGCACTAGACAAAAAGCATTCAATTCTGGAAATGTGATATAATGGTGCAATAAGCATGTACTCACGTGAAAGTTACATATTAAGTACTTTATTGTGTACAGTATATTCATAAAGCAGCAAATGTGACTTTAATTCAATATTTACTGGTGGTGATGAATCGATCTCTGTCATTTAAAACCCATGATACAGGAAGATTTATCTGCTGTGAATATTTGTTAAATGTCAAATTCAATGCATAACCACTTCAGCTTATTTGCTAAATGTGTATACAATTATGATTTCATGTCATTGTCAACATATTAAGGCTAAACATCTGTATAAAACCCCTGTAAATATATACATGGGACTGTCTAAAGTGGTTGTTTTCCCAGCTGCATCCATTTTTCCCAAGTAGCAGGGATAAGGGGAATGACAAGTGAAGACGTTTATCACGTACAAGGGGAGAGACTGGACTCTTCTGCAGGCCCCAGACATCAATCTACGGGGGGATCCTGTCAACTGTGTGCTGGTGAGTGCCCTTCATGCTTTGCCCCCCCAATCAACATGGTATTAAAATATTGAAATAAACCGTCCTGGTTTCATTACATACCTTAACCACTTGACCGCCAGAAGATTTATCCCCCTTCATGACCAGGCCATTTTTGGTGATACGGCACTGCGTTACTCTGACACTTGCGCGGTCATGCAACGCTGTGCTTAAATAAAACTGATGTCCTCTTTTTCCCACAAATTTTCTTTTGGTGGCATTTGATCATCTCTGCATTTTTTTTGCCATAAACAAACAAAAAAAAAGCAACAATTTTGAAAAGAAAACTCTATTTTTTACTTTCTGCTATAAAACATATCCAATAAAAAAAATCGCATTTCTTCAATTTAGGCCAATATGTATTTTGCTACATATTTTTGGTTCAAAAAAATCCCAATAAGCGTATAGTGATTGGTTTGCGCAAAAGTGTCTACAAACTATGGGATACTTTTATGGAATTATATTTTTATTTTTTTACTAGTAATGGCGACGATCAGCAACTTATAGAAGGACTGCGACATTGCGGTGGACAAATTAGACACTTTTTTTGGGACCAGTAACACCAATACAGTGATCAGTGCTAAAAAATATGTACCGTTACTGTACTAATGACACAGGGAAGGGATTAACATCAGGGGCGATCAAAGGGTTAAATGTGTCACTAGGAAGTGCTTGCTAACTGTGGGGGGAGGTGCTTGTACTGTAAGAAGACAGAGATCCGTGTTCCTGCTTAGCAGAAACACAGGATCTCTGTCTTCTCCTGTCACAAAACGGTGATCTGCCTTGTTTACATCTGCAGACCACTGTTCTGTCTGCCTCGGGAACAATTGGTGGGTCCCGGGGGGACATCGGGTCTGCAGGACCCGCTGATTGGCTCCAGCTGTGTCCAATCACAGCGGGAGGTGGTCGACAGCAGCGCACGTGCATGCCCCAGACCAAGAAGAGTGACATCACGTACAGGTACGTTATTGCGCCCAGGAGAGCAGCTGCCCCGCAGTACATGTATGTGGGGCGGTCTGCAAGGGGTTAACAGCTTAAAGCAGAACTATACTCGCTTTCTCTCCAGCGGCTCCCTGCTGGCCACTGACATCTTTGGCCAATTGGCTTCTGGGTTTACGATCTTCAGCCATTTTCATTGACTGGGCCTACAATGGAACACTTAAGTGTGGATGGAACCTCTGGGCCCATTCAGATGGGAGCTGACTCCTGTCCTCCATGCTGAGCTGCTTTTTGCTGCTCAAAGAAGTGGATGCAGCGGCTACATGGACACAGTTGCATGTCAAAATCTGACCAGGAGGCAGGAGCAGGTGCATGTATCCAAATGCATACAGCGTGCATCTGCTCCTGCTCACATGTCATTCACTGAAGGCATGAAAAACATGCATCACGCTTGTGGTGCTATTTATTGTTAGTAGCATGGCAAAAACACTGTTAATGGTTGACTTGGTAAACTGTACGACAAGCATGCCAAAAAATAATTGCTCAACACCCACAAAGGTGCAGGAGCTTCTTTGGCGTGTTTATCATGCATAGGAAAGTCTATTCAGCTGAATGGCCTTCCTTATGTCTGTTGCACAAAAACATGCAAAAAAACCTGCAAAAAGCACACATTTGTGTGACATGCAGATGTGAATTTGGCCTTTGGCTAGTTCACACCTTTTTAAAATAACAAAAGATTGTGGCGCTAGTGTCTAATGAATAAAACTGGATAATAAATCCAGAAAAGTGTCCATATAAGGCCCCTTTCACATGGGCACCATCAGTTTAGCCACGTTAAAAACGTATCAGTTCTTATAGGTTGCTTCATCCGTCTTCTGTTCCGTTAATCTCCGTTTTCATCCATCTTCCGTTCCGTTAATATCCG
This sequence comes from Lithobates clamitans, assembly GCA_037952925.1. Lineage (NCBI taxonomy): Eukaryota > Metazoa > Chordata > Amphibia > Anura > Ranidae > Lithobates > Lithobates clamitans. The sequence goes on along the minus strand of JBBGZY010000975.1, from coordinate 1,358,793 downwards.
TAATATATACTTAATTTATTTTTTATTTTTTTTAGCACTGTTATTGCTGTCACAAGGAATGTAAACATCCCTGTGACAGCAACAGGCATGGGACAGGTACTTTTATGGAGGGACCTGGGGTCTATAAGAAATCCCAAATCCCTCCTTTGCACTTGAAAGCATTAAAAACGCTGATATCTGGTGCTAGAATTACTGCCCATGATCCGAGATTTGCGGCGATACCTCACACGTGTGGGATGATTGCGGTTTGCGTGAATGCAGGACCGATGCACGCATTCACCTTTGCGCACTAGCACAGGGGGGGGGGCACTTTAATTTTTTTTTTCAATTATTAATTCTTTTTTTATTACACTGTTACTTTAATTAATATTTTTTTTTTAGCACTGTTATTGCTGTCACAAGGAATATAAACATCCCTGTGACAGCAATAGGCATGGGACAGGTACTTTTATGGAGGGATCGGGGGGTCTATAAGAAATCCCAAATCCCTCCTTTGCACTTGAAAGCATTAAAAACGCCAAGATCTGCATTTTTGAATACTTTCAATTCTCAAAAAATGGCACAGTTAAGATGCCTGTAAACCGGAAGCGATGTCATGTCATCGCTTCCGGCTTACCATAGTGGAGACCCCATCAAAGCCGATCCTGGCTTTCTTTGGGATTCCAACTAGCCGGCAGAGGTGGGACAGGAGAACCCACGAGAGCCATGGAAGGTGGGACTCATCATTCCGATACAGCCACTTGAAGTCAAATGATGTACCAGGTACGTGATTTGGTGGCAAATGGTTAATTGCTAAAGTGTGTTTTCGCTGTGGCACATTTTTGGACAAGGGTCAGGGACTTATTTTCATTCTTTTTCACATGTTGGAACATGAGTTCAGCCCCACCTCTAGGTGTGAACCTAGTCTTATCATTTTCCAGAAAGAGTTGTTGCCATTTTGAACATTTGTGTTTATCTCAGAAATGTATCACACCGACCCAGAAAAAGGCTTTCTCGCCGAAAACGTACAGCCGGTCCTTTTCAGTATTCAGCGGAGAGGCGCAAAGACATGTAAGCCCTGGAAATCGCATTATTGGTACTATATGAAGCTTTTTTCTTGCTGCAGGAGCAAGCGCTGAATTTCTGCAGACAGAGCTGAGAAGATTACTGCAGACAGAAGCGGAATACTCCGGAAACACAGTGTAATTCCCATGTCAAGTAGCCAGCTTTACTGGAGATACGCACAGGAATAGTATATACAGATCAAAGGCTTTCACCGGTATATACAGCTGTTTTTGTGGAATGCCTTTCCACTGAATTAGAAATAGGAGACTTATTGCTTTCCAGACCTCTGGGAAATATAACAGCACAGATCACCACTACCTGCCTAGCAAGGGTATGCTTGGACTTGAACCTCCACAGAGATTTTTCCTTAGGGCCCATGCACACATGTGCGTTCTGGCAATGCAAGTGTTAATGCGTGAAAGGCCTACCAAGTTGCATCATATGGCAAATGCTGGCCACCCACACCATGGTTTAACCACTTGACTCCCAGGCCAACTTCTCACACATATGTAAAAATCTACATTTTTTTTATTTACTAGAAAATAACTTAGAACCCCTAAACATTATGCACTTTTTAGGTAGAAGCTCTAGAGAATAAAATGGTGGGTTTCATAATTTTATGTTACAAAATATCTGTGCGCCCGTTTTTCAAACAAAGTTTTTTGGGAGAAAAATACACTTTCAGGAATTTTAATACACACAAAACACAATATAATACCCCTGCTTTTTTTGGTAAAATATAAAAGATGATGTTAAGCTGGATAAATAGATACCTAACAAGTCACTCTTTAAAATTGAGTACACCTGTGGAGCGGCGCCAAACAACGGTACCTAAAAATCTCTATAGGCGACACTTTAACCACTTGCTTACTGGGAACTTTTACTCCCTTCCTGCCCAGGCCAATTTTCAGCTTACAGCGCTGTCACACTTTGAATGACAATTGCGCGGTCATGCTACACTCTACCCTTATGACATTTTTATAATTTTTATCACACAAATAGAGCTTTCTTTTGGTGTCATTTAATGACTACTGGGGTTTTTATTTTTTGCTAAACAAACAAAAAAAAGGCAGAAAATTTTGAAAAAAAAAAATAAAAAATTTCATAGTCTGTTATTAAATTTTGCAAACAGGTAATTTTTCTCCTTCATTGATGTGCGTTGATGAGGCTGCACTGATGGGCACTGATAAGGTGACACTGATGGGCACTGATAGGTGGTTTTCATGGTCACTGATGAGGCTGCACTGATAGGTGGCACTGATGGGAACTTATTGGCAGCAATTATGGGCACTGATAGGTGGCACTGGTGGGCATTGATAGATGGCACTGGTAGGTGGCACTGGCGGGCACTGCTTAGCAGCAGTGGATCTGGAATGGGCAGGACCGATGTCCCGTTTACTCCAGACGTTAATTGGCTTTTTTTTCACTGGAGGACCGGCAAACAGACGGCAACAGCACGGGCGACAAGAGGTTAAAAATCTTTACAGGTTACCAATTAATAACCACTTAAAGTGATACTAAAGGATCATTTTTTATTTTTTTTAAATAACCAAATTGTCATACAAACCTCCACTGTGCAGCTCGTTTTGCACAGAGTGACCCCGAACATCCATTTCTGGGGTCCCTCGGCGGCTCCCCGCATTAGATAACCCCCTTGGAGATGCGCTCTCCCCAGGGGGTTACCTTGTGGGTGCACTCCCAAGTCCAGTATTTGGCGTTCATAGAGTTCATGAATGCAGGACTCGGCCCCGCCCTCCGGTGCCCGTGTCATTGGATTTGATTGACAGCAGCGGGAGCCAATGGCTGCGCTGCTATCAATCTATCCAATCAAGAGCCGGGAACCCGTGGAGAGAGGGATGGAAGGGACATGCCTATGGAAAGTCGGGGCTCAGGTAAAAAAAAAAGGAGGGGGGCTGGGGGGCCAGTGACTGCAAGGAGTTTTTTCACCTTAATGCACCCTATGCATTAAGGTGAAAAAACATGAGCCTTTACAACCCCTTTAAGGACCGGGCCTCTTTCTGAGATTTGGTGTTTACAAGTTAAAAACTGTTTTTTTTGCAAAACAATTACTTAGAACCCTCAAATATTATATATATTTTTTTCTAAACTCTAGAGAATAAAATGGCGGTCGTTGCAATACTTTCTGTCACACCGTATTTGCGCAGCGGTCTAACAAGCACACTTTTCTTGGAAAAAATACACTTTTTTGAATTAAAAAATAACACAACAGTAAAGTTAGCCCAGTTTTTTTTTACATTGTGAAAGATAATGTTACACCGAGTAAATTGATACATTCCAACATGTCACGCTTCAAAATTGCGCCGGGTCGTGGAATGGCGACAAACTTTTACCCTTAAAAATCTCCAAAGGTAACTTTTGAAAAATTCTACAGGTTGCATGTTTTGAGTTACAGAGGAGGTCTATAGCTAGAATTATTGCTCTTGCTCTACCAATCGCGGCGATACCTCACATGTGTGGTTTGAACACCGTTTTCATATGCGGGCGCTGCTCACGTATGCGTTCACTTCTGCAGGTGAGCTCGGTGGGACAGGGCACGTTTAAAAAAAAAAAAAAAAAATCTTATTTATGTTACCTTTTATTTTTTATTTTCACACTGTTCTTTTAAAAAAATTGTGTCACTTTTATTCCTATTACAAGGAATTAATACATCCCTTGTAATAGAAAAAAAAGCATGACAGGATCTCTTAAATATGAGATCTGGAGTCAAAAAGACCTCAGATCTGATATTTAAATTAAAACGCAATAAAAAAAAAAGCTAAAGTGACAGCAAAAAATGGAAGTGTCATTGTACATGTTACTTGCAATCTTTTACTAGGTAAAGGAGATTAACGAATGGACATTCACTGGTCTCCCTCCCCTTTACCCAGAGGCATTCACAATGCCAGTCTCAGGTCCACTGATGAAAGCACAGAGTTAGGGAAACATGGTGAGGGCGTGTGCAGGCGGATGAATATTCCGAGGATATATGGAAGCTATCAGGTGATTTAATAGCAACTTGTCAGATTTACACACACTCCCGGATGAGTGAGTGTTAACCCCCCCCCCCCCCCCAGCGCTAGGACATATGCCATTTGTCAGTGGCAGTGAAAGGGTTAAAGTATACGGTAACTAAAGTGAAAACTTTCTTATTTTTTAGTTTTGGGTGGAGTGGAGAGGGATTAGAACCCCTGTCAGGTCTTTATTGCTGTCCAGTTCCCCATTGGGGAGATTCTCCCTTTCTAACTGTCCTGTTCATAGTTATCACCGAAAGTGAAAGAAAATCCAAAACTTTGGGTTGTAACTAGAATAGGAATAGAGAGGGCATCTTCCCATGGGGACATAAGTTCTAAGGACAACTGGGGATTCCCTTACTTTGGAAGGGTTTTCCTCTCACTTCCTGTTTTGGCTATTGGACAGGAACTGAAGGGAAATCTACCGAATAAGGCAAAGATGAGAAGAAAAAAAACTGACAGTGATTATAACCCCCTATTACTCCATTCAAAAATGAAAGAAAAAAAATGGTGTTAGCTCTTATTTAATTCTACTTTAGGCTGGGTTTACATATATTCGGGAAACCCGCATCCAATTAGCATGACAGGTGAGTGTGACCGGCTTTTAATGGAGCTGGTTCACACAGGTACGGGGCGGCTGCGGTCTGGATTCCAGAAGGGTCCTGTGCATTTTTGGGTCTGGTTCAGGTGCGAATTTAGGCAAAAATTTGGACCTGAATCGCATCTGAACCAGTGAACAGGGACACACTGGACCCCATTCTTGGAACCGTAGCCAGAGATATGTGAACCCAGCCTTAAAACAAGTGGCCCTTTCAACTTCTGTTCAAAACTGTTTAGGCTGGCCTGACACTTTAAGAAAAAAAAAAGTTGACACAACCCATTTAAGACTCGATATTTTCCATAATGTCCTTGAAGATTTAGCAAAAAAAACATATATTTTACAATAATGAATAAGAAATTCAAAGTCAGATTAGTTAAGTGGCCATTTGGCTGAAAGGGATTTGACGAATCAAATCTATTTATACTACAGATCTTCGCGTGAGCAAAATATTCAGTAAAATTTAATTACTGACTGTATTCTGGTTGGCAAGGATCCAGTATTAAACCTGCAGACATCCCAATGTTAATTAAAATACCTGCAGGTTAATAATGATAAAGACTGGCACAAAGTCAGAATTGCAGAGAGGTCTGAAATTATTCCGAGTGATTCTAAAATGTGTTCTGCGTTTAAGGCAAAAAATCTGAAATTATTATTATGATTTAACTTGAAAAAAATAAATTAGTTTTGGATACAGCCCACCCAGACTTAAATACAATACATAGTCTGCTCAATTTTTTTTATGATATGCATAAAAAAAATAGTATGGAGAGCTCTATTACACTGTAAAAGGAAAACCCTACAACCAACACTGCAACACAATACACTTCTCAGAGATACTGTCATAGCCTGGAGGAAAACCCAGAAGAAACTGGGTCTCTCCCCCTATATCTCTAGGTACCGACCTATTCATGATAAACCAAGCTTTGCACCAAGCACGGACCATGCTGTTTTCTCTGTTTGGAGACATCAAAGCCTTATGCCGCGTACACACGGTCGGACTTTTCGGCTACAAAAGTACGACAGCCCGTCCAACAGACTTTCGATGGACTTTTGGCGGACTTGCGGCAGACTTTCTAACTAACGGACTTGCCTACATACGATCACACAAAAGTCCGACGGATTCTTACGTGATGACGTACACCCGACTAAAATAAGGAAGTTGATAGCCAGTAGCCAATAGCTGCCCTAGCGTGGGTTTTTGTTCGTCGGACTAGCATACAGACGAGCGGATTTCTGGGTCCGGCGTAGTTACGATGTAAAGATTTGAAGCATGTTTCAAATCTAAAGTCCGTCAGATTTACGGCTGGAAAAGTCCGCTGAAAGTCCGGGGAAGCTCACACACAATCGGATTGTCAGCCGTATTTTGTCCGCCGGACTTTTGTAGACGAAAAGTCCGACCGTGTGTATGCGGCATTGCATCCTTCTCATCGCTAATTAATCTGGAATCGGGTGCGCTACTTACTTTCTTGGATGTGGCCAAACAATTCTCTCTGCTGGCTATTCTACCCATCTATTCTACTACTGGCAAAGTATCAGTTTAATCACCACGCAATGCAGGGACAAAGGCAAGAGATTACAACTTTCTCTTCTAGTCCGTATATTAACTCAAGATTCCAACTCTATTTCGAACATATACAGACCTTTAATCAGCAAATGGATTCCATTGTTTCACTCATCTTCTGCAGCTAACTGGGCCAAAGATTTCCCGGATGAAGAAATCACTGTCAATATGCTCAATGGATACAACAGCATCATACGTCTGATCCCAAGTGAAACATGGAGGGGGACACAGCGGAAGTTGATCCATCAAACACACATACTCTTCTGGACAAATCCAACCTTTTTACCTGCTCTATGTCCTCTCTGTTCCCAACCGAGACCTTCCTTGACTCACCTCTTCTGGTCTTGTAACCACATCTCCATTTTTTGGGACCAAGTCCTTTCTTTCAAATTAGGTATTACCTCAATACATATCCCAAAGGACCCTCAACTCCTAATATTTGGTTATTGGACTCCTTCTCTACTCCCTAAAATGACTAAAGAACATTTTTGACACAAAGATTGGATCCTAATCTGTCTCTTAACAGCCTGGAGAACCATATTAAAACAATGGACTTCTTCTCACCTAACAATCACTCTTCTCAAAAGAGAACTTACAACACTTATGTACCGTGAGAAAGCTAGCTAAGTCAGCCATTCCATTGGTCATCTCCCGTCTCTCATCTCTCCACCATCCATGTTGCTCCCCCCCCCCCTCTGCCTTTCCCCTCCACCTTTCCCCTCCACTCTATCCCATCCACCTCCTTCCCCGTCCCCTCTCACATAACACTTCACTGATCCATCCAGTTCTCATCTAGTTTTCGTTTCTTTCCCCATTTCGTTTCCTTCCCCATTAGATGATTTGTGGCAAACGATGTTCTTCTACTATTTTCAGGTTACATAGACTGTATACTAGGTTGATGTTCCTCACTTTGTTATCCCCCTTATTCTATGTACCGAATTATTTGCTACCACTATAGATCCATTTGTATTGTTTGTCACACAATAAATTGTATAAAAAAAATAGTATGGATAGTTTTTAAACATAAAAATGTGATGTATCCTATTATACGCTCATTCCCGATCTGGGGTGCTCCTATGACTGAACCAAATTGCAAACAAATACTTGCAGGACAGACCACACAAGACAGTCACTATAAAGGATCACAGAGCTTTCAATAATTTAACATTTTTTACTTTATTCAAATATATAATTTAACAAAAATTATGAATAAATAAGAAAATTGTTAAAAAAAAAATTACATCATCACCTTTCCCCCTTATTTTAAATTTAAAAGACCAAAGGCCATCCGCCCTCCCCCCCCAAAGCTTCCAGGGCAAATCCAAGGACCTACACCCTACTAGTCAGGGTGAGTAGGTTCCAGACTGTGTAGGTGCAAAAAAACAACATACAAAGAGTAAGAAAGGGAAGTGGGGAAAGTGCTTCACTGCCAGTGTGCAATATGATGGCGGACCCTTTAGCAAGGTATAAAAATTCCTCTGCTCATAGCCAAAAGACCTGGCCCAGGGGGCAGGTGTGAAAAAAGCATGCAATAGTGCTGTGACCTTGGTGTAATAATAAACTCAAGTGAGCTCCCCCATGTGAGAATTTCTGGCACCCTTGGACTGCTACTCCAGGGGCACCCTGGCCAGACCAGAGCAAGTTCTAATGCCTCCCTGGTAGGGATTAGGGATGGGCCGAACAGACTCCTGTTCGGTTCGCACCAGAACCTCCGAACACCGCGAAAGTTCAGACCCGAATAACGAACCCTATTAAAGTCAATGGGACCCGAACATCAAAAATCAAAAGTGCCCATTTTGAAGGCTTATACGCAAGTAATTGGGCATACAATGATTATAGGGGTTCGGGTCCTACCCTGGGAGACATGCATCAATAAAAAAAAGTTTGTAAATAACTTCATTTTTAAATGAGCAGTGATTTTTTAATTTTTAAAGTGAAAGTCTATAAATGAAAAATTCCTTCCAATATAGTGCCTGGGGGGTTCCCTTAGTCTACCTGTAAAGTAGAAAATCTGTACCATGTCTAGAATCTGCTTCAGCAATAATTGCATTTATAAAGCCAAAAAAAATGACATTTTCCCTACAAGCTGCCTTTATTTTTCTCAGCAACAGCTGGGGAGCTAGTGTGTATGATGAGGCCACAATGTAGTGCACTGGGAACAAGATTAGAGATTTTTTGGATACATTTTGGTGTCACTTGGACTTTGTATAGAGGTAAACGGTGCGTAAAAATTGGTCTTTGGGTGTCGGTGGCGGTACTCTTGGTGAAAGCAAGAATTGGCCTTGCTGTAAAAAAATTGCAATGATATTCACCTGTCAAACAGGTGCTGAAAAACTGGTCTTTGAGTTTTAATTGTGCCCATGAAACCTATACCAAAAACATTCTTCCAGATGAAATGATTGAACACCCTCAAAGCTAGGCAGCCTCAAATTCCTAGAGATTCCACATCCCAAAAAGACTTAATCAGTGACATCGGCATCAGGGGCTTCATACCTGGTAATCCAGGACTGATTCATTTTTAGAAAAGTCAAACGGTCCACGGAGTCTGTGGACAGACATGTTCTATGATCAGTAATGAAACCTCCTGCAGCACCAAATGCCCGCTCTGAAAGCACGCTGGATGCAGGGCAGCCCAACTACTCAATAGCATACTGGGCAAGTTCTGGCCAGTGGTCTATTCTCATGACCCAGCAAGTCAGTGGATCGTCAGCTGGAAAGCTCTCCATCTCTGTTTTGCCCCTGAGGTAATCGTCCACCATGTGATGCAGACACTGCCGATGGGATGTGGAAGCTGAAAGCCCTGGGTGGCGAGGACTAAAGAAATTCTGAAATGCCTCACTTAGATGGACGCCTTCTCCAACGCTGCTCTCTTGACCAACAGAAGACTCAAAACAACGTTTTCCACCACACTGTAACCTACTGGAGTCAGGAAAAACATTCAATAAAATCCTCTTTAACAAGAAATTTTATCTTCTGCACTCTCTGCGGGGACGGGATGAGTTCTGAGACCTTCCCCTTATAACGGTGGTCAAGGAGGGTTGCCAACCAGTAATCATCCTTCTACTGTATGCCAAGTATTCTTGGGTCCTTTCACATGCTTTGAAGCATGAGGTTGCCCATGCACCTTAAATTTGCAGAGGCTTGAGAAGCAGACTCCTCGGGGCCACTCTGGAACTTCCTCCTCCCAGCCACGTACTACTCCCAAGGGTCTTGGGGTTGGAAAGCCATCGCTTACAGATTGACGCATGTCTTCCTCTTCTAGCCTAGAAAAAAGCCAGAATCCTCCTTCTCATCCTCCTCCCCTCTTTCCTCCTGTGTGTTCTGTGACATAGGAATGATGGTGTCTGAATAAAGTGGGCCTTGAGAGGAAAGGAAATCCTCCTCTTCCTCCTGCTGCTCTACCTCCAGTACCCTGTCCATAATGCCATGTCAATTTGGACATTTTCACTTAGGGGTGTACTCACTTTTGTTGCCAGCGGTTTAGACATTAATGACTGTGTGTTTAGTTATTTTGAGGGGACAGCAAATTTACACTGTTATATAAGCTGTACACTCACTACTTTACATTGTAGCAAAGTGTCATTTCTTCAGTGTTGTCACATAAAAAGATGTAATAAAATATTTATAAAAACATGAGGGGTTTACTCACTTTTGTGAGATACTGTACATAGCTACATTGAACCTAGCTGCACCAATGTAAATATGTAGAAATATCCATACCTGGAATTCTTCTTTAATTACTTCTAAAGCAGGGGTCTCCCAAAGAAAGGGCCAGTTTACTGCACTTCAGACCTGGGGGGGGGCAGACTGTGGACAAAAAATGCCCTGATATCAGTAAACAATGTCTCAGGCTTGGTGGCCAGTGGGAGTAAAAAAATTACATAGCGTCTGTGGTCAGTAGGAGGACGAATCATGCCCCCATTGTTGGTATCAGTTGAAAAAATAGTGCATCACTGTTGGTGTCATGGAAAGGAACGATGCCCCATTATTGGTGTATTAAAAGGAATGGTGATCCACTGTTGGTGTCAGTGGAAAGAATAGTGCCTCATTATTGGTGTCAGTAGGAGATAGGGCACCTCATTGTTGGTGTCAGGGAAAGACATGCTGCTCCATTTTGGTGTCAGTTTTAATGCCTTCATAACTATTTTGTGTTTTTTTACATCTGCATGGAGCCCATAAAAGAGTTCTGCTTTAACTGTCACAGTACCTCGATCAGTGAATTATTTATTGCGATGACTGCAACTCTTGGCTCCAACCGTCATCTTCCGAATCACCCTGACATTCTGAATTACACACTTTGCTTACTTCTAGAGCAAACCCAACATTAACCGTGACATCTGCTAATTAGCAAGCCAAGGTGGCAGGCGCAGTTTGTTATCAAGCTAAAACTACTTCTTCCCGACTCTTAGTACTGTATATTTTTATTAACCAAGGCAGTTACCTTTTATCAGCCCTGAAAATTTACTGGCCATGGATAAGACATCAGATGGCCCATCTGCGCTGTGCAGCCATCGACACTAAGAAGGAATGTATATTATTTTAACTTAGAGCTCTATATCCTGCTGCATGGCTGAGGAACTCAATGGACAATATGAAGTACATGTAATGTCGATGACATAAGGATGGGGTAAAGCTGTCTCCACAAATTAAAAGGGAAACAGTTTGTGAATTTTTTACTCAGACCATATTTTTTGGTGTTTTAACTAATTGCCTACCAGGGAAATTCTTTAACTTTTTCATACATATTAAAATAGGCATTTTGAAATGACTCAACAAAAAATGTATATATTTTCTATTAGTAGACACCCTGGGGAATAAAATGATGGTAGGTAAAAAAAGTTTATGTTGCATAAGGTTATTTATCAAAATATTTTCAGGAAACAATACACTCAGATGAATTTTAGTGCAAACATAATATTATACACATTCCTTTTGGTAAAAGAAAAAAGATGGGGCTGCGTCGAGTAACAAGATACCAAACATATCATGTCTAAAACTGTAATGACAGTGTAATCACAAAAAAACTACAGTACCCCAAATTGTCCATAAATGATGCTTTAAAAGCTTTTACAGGTTATCAATTGAAAGGTAAAGTAATTGTAAATTTGAATGATTGTATTTCTTTTTAAATAACAAACAGGTTTATAATTACATGCTCTGTGTAATGGAATTGCACAGAGCAGCCCCCAGCCTTCTCTTCTCAGGTCCCCCACAGGCCCTCCTGGCTCCTCCTCCCTAGCAAGTGCCCCCATAGTAAGCTGCTCGCTCCCAAGCCTTGCTGTCTGCATCTATAGACATGCCCCTGCACCCTCATCACTGGCTATGATTGACAGCAGCAGTAGCTAATGGCTTCTGCTGGCTTCTGCTGCTTCAATAAAGCCTGAGAGACCAAAAAGAGAGGGGAGAGAAGAGCTGCAGACATGCACAGAGGGCTCAGGTAATTATAAGGGGGATGAGGGAAGATACTGATGCCTAAACATTTTTTACCTTAATGCAAGGAATGCAATAAGGTAAAAAATGTGTGGGATTTATAATCACTCTAACTATAAATTATGGTCCCAAAATGTTTTCTCTTACAACATTATGTATGGTGACACCTCACGTGTGGTGCAATCGATATTTATATATACATGTTAACCCTACACTGTACATTTGAATCAGGGTGTATATGGGGGGGTGCATTACAACTTTTTATTTATTAATTTTATTTATTTTATATAATTTTGTTTTATGTTTTTTTCTTTAGCTTTATTACTATCACAAGAGAGCCAACAAGCCCCCTATATATTTGGATTGGGCAGGCGGCAGGTCATCTTTATGAAGACATCCATAGACTGCAATGTCTCCCCTGCCCTCCACTGCAGCTAATCAAGCATAGGGGGGCAGACACACATTCAGAGCCCCATAAAAGTGATCAGGGTGGCTCTAGAGCAGCCCATATCATTTTTATCTGAAAGCCCTTTGATGTCTCTAAAAATTGACTCTAAGTTCTAGCTTGCTTTAACCCCTTGTATACCAGGCTGTTTATAAATCTACCTTGGTAGACAAGAGGGTAATATCTACTTTAGAGGCAAATTTAAGTATTTTGGGGGGGAAAAAAAATCCCGTTAAGACCCTTTCACACAAGGGGTCCGCTCAGGTTCGCCTATCCATTTTTTAAGCGGACTTGATCGGACCCTCCATTATTCTTTATGAATAGTTCGATGTAAACAGACTTGTGTCTCTTTACACTGGGCTACCGTTGATCTGATCTGGCAAAATCAAACAGAAGGGGATTCCTGGCTATATCCTATTGGAGGGCTGTCAGGTGGAGGGCATCCAAATGCCAGACTGGAGGGCATTCAACTGCCCATAAAGCAGAGCGGGCTGTGTTTGTATCCACTCTGCTTAAGCAGACCTGTTATCCAGCCTCTCTCCTCAGCTCAGATCTTTGATCTTTGCTGAGCAAAACCGGATCTGGCCCATGTGAAAATGGCTTAGGGTGAACCATACAGACTACATTGCAATCTATAGGGTAGATTTACACCTAATGTTTTCTTTGCCATGATTATTTTTAAACTAACTGCTACATAGAGGGGTCCGTCTTTGTGATCTCCATCTGAGCACACTCAGGATTGCGATATGTGAACACTGAGGTAACAGTTTTGTACCTCCAAAAAAAAAAAAAGTTCACATCACAATACATGCATTAATGCAATGGTCTCCAAGATGTGACCCTTTGCTGGCTTTTATCCTGCCCTTGAGGCACTATTTCATCCACTTATAGCAAAGATTGGGCATAATTACCCCCACTGATATCAATGAAGGGCCACAATTCCTCTCAATGACACCAACAATGGGGCACCATTCCTCCCATTGACACCAACGATGGGGCATAATTCCGCCCTGTGACACCAATGATGGGGCACAATTCCTTCCAATGAAGGAGCACAATTACTACCACTGAAACAAACCATGGGACATTATTTTTTCCCACTGATGTCAGGACCTTTTCTACTCCCACTGGTCACAGTGGCCCCCCTGAAGCCTGAAGGACAGTAAACTGGCCCTCTGTTTAGAAAGTTTGGAGATCCCTGCATTAATGTATATATTTTGCATGCGTGACTTTTGGTAGGCGGTAGTGCAACTTTTTAACGCATCACAGTGTTGATGTGTGTTTTTTATTGTTCAGAGTATTAACCTCATTCATATGTTTTCTTTTTAATGCCTCTTACAGTGTATTGGGACTTATTCTAACACACTACAGAGTGCTAGGTGCAATAAAAAGCATTATGTTCCATTTTTTTCCAGCACCCATTAATGCATTGATATGAGCTTGCACCATTGAACTTGCACTATTTTTCTGGTCCTTAAAGTGGTTGTAAATCTCAGACATTAAGGTGATGCAACAACCTCCCGGGGGATAACACTTCTCCCCCACCCCACCTATCCCCCCAAGCACACAGTAGATGACTCACATTCTTGACTCTGTATGTTTTCTATTAGCCTGTGTACATGGGGGTGTGCCCCTTCCCTCCAGTCAGCTATCTGATTACTGGGAGTTCTGTGCTCTAGCTCTGCAGCGTGGGGTGTCAAATCCCTGTCCCTGCCTTCTGCTGCTGAGAAAAATCCTTTGATTTGTGTGTTTTAGAAGGCTGTAGAGAAGAGAGAGTTACATATAAACAGGTACAACTTATGTTCTTTAAAATAACAAACATGTCATACTTGCTCTGCACAATGGTTTTGCACAGAGCAGCCCCGATCCTCCTTTGCTCAAGTCCCCACTAGCGCTCCTGGCTTCTCCACCTGAGTGCCCCTATAGCAAGCTACTTGCTTTGGGGTTGTGCTGTGTCTGAGCCAATAAGGATGGAGAGAGCCGAGAGCCTCTGCTCTGATGCACATTGCTGGATCAAGATCAGGCTTGGGTAAGTATCGAGGGGGGGGGGGGCAGTGCGGCATGCAGAAGGTGTTTTTTTAACTTAATGCATAGAATAGAATGCAGTTTGGAGACGCCTGCTCTAGACTAATCAAGCAATTATCCCTTGCAGTGCAGACGAAACTGGCCAGGCTTTCTGTTCTGAACCAGCTCCCACTTTCTTTGGTACATGGACACCCCATTAATGGACCAGGACTGCTAACCATACTCTTTTATTAAATTCATGTTGGGTGCTTGAGATTTCTTATACTCATGTGAGGACCTTGAATCTCAAGTTGGACATTGGTTCTTTATACAGTCTCCACCATCTTCTAATCATGGGAACTTCTCTATACCTGTGGTCTCTATACTTGTGGGAATGTGAGGGAGGTTAGAGTAAAACCACCTATTTAATGTACAGTATGTGCTTTCATCAATTTATCTTAGTTTAACCTTGAGTTATATACAGTATGTATATGCAAGATTTGGGCAGCAGTTTAACTCTTCTTCCTCTGAACGCATAAGCACATGTGTTTGCATCTTCACAAGTTATGTGGGATTTTATGAGACCATAGACCACATGCAAACCCATACAAAAAAAATACAGTCTGCTGCTCCAGGCTCCTGTCGGTCCCAGTCTGGTGAGCAGCCGTTGAGAAATGCAGGCAGGAAAGGAGCTTATCTCAGCTCAATGTATGCAAACAGGGGAAAGAATCATTCCAAGTGCCACACGTCCAACAGAACACATGAGCAGAAATGGTAAGAACAGACTCCATCCAGGCCACACCCCTGACATGTTTTGCCCCACGCACAGGACCCCATCATGGAGCCCTCACACGAAGCCCAGTGGACGGGGTAAAATGTGTCAGTGCATGGCCCGGACAGAGTTTGAGCTAAGGCTGTTCTTACCATCACTACCCATGGGTTCTGTTGGATGTGCGGCACTTGGAATGATTCTTTCCTTTGTTACCATAGACCACATCCTTTATATTTAAAACAAGTAAAGGAGCAGCGCCAGGGAAAAACTCATGCTAATTGTGGGAAATGTTCATCATGCCTTACATATATGATCAGATCCAAGGGATATAGCGGGTCCTTTGGGATATTTAGACATGTGTGGTTCGTTTTGTTTTGAATTAAAATTCGGACAAAAAATGTATCCAAGTTTTCCGATTACAACAGTAACAATATTCAACGAATTCGAAATAAACAAAATTTGCTTGTTTCATTCAGATGTTTGAAGCATCAGAATTAAACAAATGATTTGAATTAATTAGATAATAGCTGGTTGTTAAGGTGCAGGGAGCCTTCCAGTCGCTGCGTCCTTAACAACCATGATGTTAACAATCACAGGAGAAAGGGATGGTTGTGGGGATCTGAGGGCAGGGGACTTATTGGAATCTGGAAGCCCCCTATGTCAAGGGGGCCCCTGGATTCCGCCCCCCCTTCTATGTGAATGAGTATGGGGTACATTGTACCCCTACTCATTCACCAAAGTGTAAAAATGAATAAAAACACAGAGTTTTTGACAAAAGGAAAATGTCTCCCGAAGTAAATCCAACATCAACCATAATGAATGCTGTCCCCAAAAAAAAGCTCTGTACCTGTCGCTTGCCTCCCAGCGTCTGACATCCATCAAAGTTAAATAAACAAGGTGATTTGGGTGGGGGAGCCACCCTCCCATGTTGAGGGCATGTGGCATGGTCTGGGGCTGCATGAGTGCTGTCGGCACCCGGGTGCTACAGTTCATTGAGGGAACCATGAATGCCAACATGTACTGTGACATACTGAAGCCAAGCATGATCCCCTCCCTTTGGAGACTGGGCCGTAGGGCAGTATTCCAACACAATAATGACCCCAAACACACCTCCAAGATGATCGCTGCCTTGCTAAAGAAGCTGAGGGTAAAGGTGATGAACTGGCCAAGCATGTCTTCAGACCTAAACCTTATTGAGCATCTGTGGGGCATCCTCAAATGGAAGGTGGAGGAGCGCAAGGTCTCTAACATCCACCAGCTCCGTGATGTTGTCATGGAGGAGTGAAAGAAGTAACCTGTGAAGCTCTGGTGAGCTCCATGCCCAAGAGGGTTAAGGCAGTGCTGGAAAATAATGGTGGCCACACAAAATATTGACACTTTAGGCCCAATTTGGACATTTTCACTTAGGGGTATATTAACTTTTGTTGCCAGCTGTTTAGACATTAATGGCTGTGTGTTGAATTATTTTGAGGGGACAGCAAATTTACACTGTTATACAAGCTATACACTCACTAAAATGTAGCAAAGTGTCATTTCTTCAGTGTTGTCACATGAAAAGATATAATAAAATATTTACAAAAATGGGAGGGGTATACTTACTTTTGTGAGATACTTTATCTCACAGTATCCCACTGCAGATCTTCACTCACTGAGTTCCCAGTTTCTCACAAGACTTCCAGATCCCAGTCATCACTGGATCCCCTGAGCTCTTCCACAGCTATTCCGCTGTATACTCTTTAAGCATCACCCCAGCTATCCTGCTGGCTGCCTGGCTTGGCATTTGCTGATGCTTTCCCACTTCTTCACTGTCCCCAGCTGGTGCTCAGGTACTTGCTGAAAGCTTCCCCTTTACCTCCGACCACAACTGGTTCCCCATCCGACTGAACCTTCACAACTCGGTTGGACTCCAATCCTGCAGTCCAAACCCTACGCTGCTTCTCCTACTCCTGGATAGGCCTCAGGCAGCCTAGCCAGGTGTCCCTGGGATAGACCCCAGGCTTCCGGCTTAGAAGCCCTGGGAGACATAACACATCCACCCAGACAGTCGTCCAGATGGCACAGAACCCCGATCACTTGACTCCACCCAAATAAATAGGCTCTCCCAGCAGGCCAAGGGGCTTAAAGAAACCCTTGCCCATTGGCTAAGACACCCCATCCATTCAGGGCCATCTTAATAACATTATGGGCCCCTGTGCAAAGTAATGCACTAGGGCCCCTACCAGGAAGATGGCGACCTATGGCACGCTAAGCGCGCTGTGGCATGGAGTGGGTGTGGCTAAATAATGCTACATATTGGGCGTGGCTTTTTAGTCTGATTAGAAACAACAAATACAGACAAGTAAGGAATTATCTCAAATTAAATTCACCCCCTATACACACTGTCCCGCCCTTGCTACACACTGCCCCCCCCCCCATATACACTGACTTTTCCCTGTACACAATGCTTCCACTTCTTTTTGAAACTATCCCGCTCCCTGTACACACTGCCCTTCTGTCATAAATGCCTCTCCCAACCTATCAGCGGGCTGTATTTATGTATGATGGTACACAGTATGGGGGATGGGGGCAGGAGGGCACAGTACGGGGGGTTCGAGGACACAGTAGAGGGGAGGTCAGGAGTGTACAGTATCAGGTGTAGTTATGTATGGTGTCAAGTTTGGGTAGTATAGGAAGGTATAATGGTAGGTTTGGGTAGTATTGGGAGATATAGTGACAGGATTGGGTAGTATATTGGGGTATATTGACAGGATTGGATGGCATAGGGAGGTATAGTGACATGATTAGATGGCATAGGGAGGTATCGTGACAGGATTGGGTAGTATAGGGAGGTATAGTGACAGGATTGGATGGCATAGGGAGGTATAGTGACAGGATTGGATAGTATAGGGAGCTATAGTGACAGGATTGGATAGTATAGGGAGGTATAGTGACAGGATTGGATAGTATAGGGAGCTATAGTGACAGGATTGGGTAGTATAGGGATGTACAGGGACAGGATTGGATAGTATATATCCACTTAAGGACCAGGCCTATTTTTCAGACTCAGTGTTTACAAGTTAAAATCAGTTTTTTTTTTTTTGCTAAAAAATTACTTAGAACCCCCAAACATTATATATATATATTTTCTCTAACACCCTAGAGAATAAAATGTCGCTCTTGCAATACTTTCTGTCACACCGTATTTGCACAATGGTCTTACAAGCGCACTTTTTTTGGAAAAAATCAACTTTTTTGAAATAAAAAATAAGACAACAGTAAAGTTAGCCCAATTTTTTTCTATATTGTAAAAGATAATGTTATGCTGAGTAAATTGATACCCAATATGTCACGCTTTAAAATTGTGCCTGCTTGTGGAATGGCGACAAACTTTTACCCTTAAAAATCTCCATAGGCGACATTAAAAAATGTCTACAGTTTACCAGTTTTGAGTTGCAGAGGAGGTCTAGGGCAAGAATTATTGCTCTCGCTCTAACGATTGTGGCGATACCTCACATGTGAGGTTTGAACACTGTTTTCATATGGGGGCGCTACTAATGTATGCGTTCGCTTCTGGGCGCGAGCTCGTCGGGATGGGGCGCTTTAAATTTTATTGTATTTTTCTTATTTATTTTACTTTTTATTTTTTTATTTTGACACTGTCTTAAAAAAAAAAAATTGGGCCACTTTTCTTCCTATTACAGGGAATGTAAACATCCATTGTAATAGAAAAAAAAGCATGACAGGACCTCTTAAATATGATATCTGGGGTCAAAAAGACCTCAGATCTCATATTTACACTAAAATGCAATAATAAAAAAAAATGTCATTTGAAAAAAAAAGAAAAAAATTCTCCTTTAAGAGCATTGGGCAGAAGTGACGTTTGACATCGCTTCTGCCAGTCAATGCTATGGAGCTGAGTAGGGACCATTTTACCCTCACTCGGGTGCCAGCCAAACAGGGGAGAGGACGCAATTGTCTCTGCCGCTACCAGCGGCTCCAGTAAGCTGCGGAGAACACCAGAGCGAATGCGCCGCAGAGACCACTTTTATCTGTAAGCGGACCGCCCGCTGAAGAAGAGGATACCGGGGTTTTGGCAGCTGTCCTCATAACAACAGCCGACGTATATCCATGGTGGGTGGTCCGTAAGTGGATAGGGAGCTATAGTGACAGGATTGTATAGTATAGGGAGGTATAGTGACAGGATTGTATAGTATAGAGAGGAATAGTGACAGGATTGGGCAGTATAGGGAGGTATAGTGACAGGATTGGGTAGTATAGAGAGGTATAGGGACAGGATTGTATAGTATAGAGAGGTATAGTGACAGGATTGGGTAGTATAGGGAGGTATAGTGACAGGATTGTATAGTATAGAGAGGTATAGTGACAGGATTGTATAATATAGAGCGGAAGAGTGACAGGATTGGGTAGTATAGGGAGGTATAGTGACAGGATTGGGTAGTATAGGGAGGTATAGTGACAGGATTGGGTAGTATAGGGAGGTATAGTGATAGAATTGGGTAAAATAGGGTGAAATAGTGGAAGCTTAGTTCTGTATGCAGTGACATGTGCTCAGTCACTTACTACATTCCTGGATATGGACACCCCCGGGGCTGCTGTGGTCTCTCCTCCTTAGCATTTGTGAACAAGTGTTTGGAAGGAGTGGAGGAGGCAGCCACACCCCCAGCTTCGCCCACCAACTTGGGTTGCCTTGGGATATATTGAAGATCCCCGAGGGACAGTCTATCGTGATTAAATGAGAGGGCAGTGTTACAGGCAGCACCCCACACCATTGATGCTCCTGCTGACCTGATCGACTTGAAAGTAGTACAAAGTTTACAAAGTTTATAAAGCTGCAAGGGGAAAGGAAAAGTGCAAGGGCCCCCCGTGCAGCTGAGACCCCTGGGCAGTGCCCAGGGGCGCCCGCTCATTAAGACGGCCCTGCATCCATTCATAATCTGTCCTTGCTATGCCCTTGTCTATCTAATGTCACCAGCTACATTGCCACCTAGTGACAGAAGAGAAAAGTGCAGCAATTCCAGAATTAGGGGGAAATCAGTGGATTTCTAACAATTAGCCAGGACAATTACTACCTGGCAAACTAAATTGGTTAGCAGCCCTACCTAAACACCAGGGTGCTACATCAGATTCAAATTCAAATCTCTCCAAAGAAATTCATTTGAAAAATAATAAACTAAACATGGGTAAAGGGTGTAGCGCTCAAAACATAATATAATAAAAAGGCATAATATTCATTGTTCAGAGTTCATCTCTATAAATAGAAAACTGAAAACAATCAGAACGAAGTCCACCCAGAAAAAAAAAAAATCAAAATCCACCGTGGAGATGTAGGAAAGATATTATAGATCCCGTCACCTTCACCCAATATAATTGACCCTTACCAACAGTGTATGGGTTATACACATATAATGCAATCTGGTGATGGCAAGAGAACGATCCTTTCAGCTTAAATAGCAATTCACTGCAAATGCAATCCAAAGCGTTCCTTCTCCCAATAGACCAAACAGGCTAAAAGAAACCTTTCCTCTCAGCAGGATCTAAGGCCAGGTAAGTTCCAAGGCTCGGGCCATGGCTCGATAAACATATCAGTGCAAAAAATAGAAAAATGAACTCAGTAGAATGAACTCACATTTGGTATAAATTCAACAGGCACATTAGAAAGAAGCGACCAGCACTTCTAATCATCAAGGTAGCCGCTGTACCTTCGTCCGTCCGTATACTACGTCACACGTCCCGTGACTCCACCCAACGTTTCTTCATTAACATGCATCTTCAGGGGCATGGTTATGACGTGCGACAATACTTGATTATATAGGTTGGACAAGTCTGATGGGCGGAAGTATTATGCGTTCCATACGCCGGAAGTAAACACTAACGGCAACCAGAGACCACCCATCACAGCAAGCTCCAGTGTGGAGATAAAAAAATATAATATGTTCCATGGGAAAAAAGTTAAAAACCCAGGAACAGATATAAGATCAATATAATCGTTTGCCCATTACCAATAGGAAAGTGAAATTAGTTAAGGCGAAAAGGGACGAAAGTGGCGTTTAATCATAGTATAATTAAATATCAATAGATATAAATGGACAAAAAACGTACTAAAGGGCCAGCGCCACGTTGTGGTTAAACAACAAAAAAGCATCTATATTTAGTCAAACGGACAAAACATAATGGAAAATATACAGATTCACATATTGTAAATAATAAACACATAAAAATAAAAAAAATCTCATATTCCAACGAAGAAAAGAGAGTATTTAGATACAGCGGGGATGGAAAGTATTCAGACCCCCTTACATTTTTCAATCTGTTATATTGCAACCATTTGCTAAAATCATTTAAGTTCATTTTTTTCCTCATTAATGTACACACAGCACCCCATATTGACAGAAAAACACAGAATTGTTCACATTTTTGCAGATGTATTAAAAAAGAAAAACTGAAATATCACATGGTCCTAAGTATTCAGACCCTTTGCTGTGACACTCATATATTTAACTCAGGTGTTGTCCATTTCTGCTGATCATCCTTGAGATGGTTCTACACCTTCATTTGAGTCCAGCTGTGTTTGATTATACTGATTGGACTTGATTAGGAAAGCCACACACCTGTCTATATAAGACCTTTAGACCCCATTCACACAGGGGCAACACGACTTGCAGGTCGCCTCACCGAGGCGACCTGCACACGACTGCCCGGGTGACTTGCAAAACGACTTCTGTATAGAAGTCTATGCAAGTCGCCCCAAGTCGCCCCCGAAGTTGTACAGGAACCTTTTTCTAAGTCGGAGCGACTTGCGTCGCTCCTCTTAGAACGGTTCCATAGCACAGAACGGGAGGCGACTTGTCAGGCGACTAGGTCACCTGACAAGTCGTCCCTGTGTGAATGGGCTCTCACAGCTCAAAGTGCATGTCAGAGCAAATGAGGTCAAAGGAACTGCCTGAAGAGCTCAGAGACAGAATTGTGGCAAGGCACAGAACTGGCCAAGGTTACAAAAAAATTCTGCTGCACTTAAGGTTCCTAAGAGCACAGTGGCCTCCATAATTCTTAAATGGAAGACGTTTGGGATGACCAGAACCCTTCCTAGAGCTGGCCGTCCGGCCAAACTGAGCTATCGGGGGAGAAGAGCCTTGGTGAGAGAGGTAAAGAAGAACCCAAAGATCAATGTGGCTGAGCTCCAGAGATGCAGTCGGGAGATGGGAGAAAGTTGTAGAAAGTCGACCATCACTGCAGCCCTTATGGCAGAGTGGCCCGACAAAGGCCTCTCCTCAGTGCAAGTCACATGAAAGCCCGCATTGAGTTTGCTAAAAAACACCTAAAGGACTCCAAGATGGTGAGAAATAAGAACTTTTTGGCCTTAATTCTAAGCGGTATGTGTGGAGAAAACCAGGCACTGCTAATCACCTGTCCAATACAGTCCCAACAGTGAAGCATGGTGGTGGCAGCATCATGCTGTGGGGGTGTTTTTCAGCTGCAGGGACAGGATGACTGGTTGCAATCGAGGGAAAGATGAATGCGGCGAAGTACAGGGATATCCTGGATGAAAACCTTCTCCAGAGTGCTCAGGACCTCAGACTGGGCCGAAGGTTTACCTTCCAACAAGACAATTAACCTAAGCACACAGCTAAAATAATGAAGGAGTGGCTTCACAACAACTCAGTGACTGTTCTTGCATGGCTCAGCCAGAGCCCTGACTTAAACCCAATTGAGCATCTCTAGAGAGACCTAAAAATGGCTGTCCAGCAACGTTTACCATCCAACCTGACAGAATTGGAGAGGATCTGCAAGGAGGAATGGCAGAGGATCCCCAAATCCAGGTGTGAAAAACTTGTTGCATCTTTCCCAAAAAGTCTCATGGCTGTATTAGATTAAAAGGGTGCTTTTACTAAATACTGAGCAAAGGGTCTGAATACTTAGGTCCATGTGATATTTCAGTTTTTCTTTTTTAATAAATCTGCAAAAATGTCAACAATTCTGTGTTTTTCTGTCAATATGGGGTGCTGTGTGTACATTAATGAGGAAAAACAATGAACTTAAATGATTTTAGCAAATGGCTGCAATATAACAAAGAGTGAAAAATTTAAGGGGGTCTGAATACTTTCCGTCCTCACTGTATATATATAGTAACCCCAAAAAGAAAATAATAAAAAAAGGATTTATATGTTAAACCATAGCCTAAACGTAATCTGGAATAAGAATAATCACTTATAAATAAAAATACATTCACATATCGTCTAATGTCAGTTACATAACATGTATATGTGCAATAGCCAGAAAAAAATGGATACCCAATAATAATACATGGTATACCATGGTCAAAGAATGGGAATCCAATGAGCTCTAACTGTTGTTTTGAAAGCATTCAGATCCCATTCAATGTTCATTCCATGGGGATGGTAAGTCTGGACCTGATAAATCCACTTGGTCTCTAATTGAGAGACCCCCCTGACTATATTACCTCCCCTCCAATGCCCTGAAAATTTATCGATGCCCAAAAAGGAAGTACCCTCTGGGTTGCAATCATGTTTTAATGCATAATGCTTAGATAAACTATGTTCGGGAAACCTATCTTAATGTTTCCCACATGTTCACTAAGCTTAACGTGTAGCATGCGTATCGTGTGCCCTATGTATTGTAATCCACAGGGGCACTTAATGACGTAAACCACATTTTTAGTGGTGCACGTGATAAACAGTTTTATTGGGAAGCTTACTTGTGTAGAGGTTGCCTGGAATGATTCTGTCCTCCTATTCCTAATGGCATTTAGCTTGCAAATAGGGCACCTCCTGCAAGGATAAAAGCCCCCCATAGTCTGAAAGAAGGACACCTGTTTGGGTGGGTCCACCACATTTGGGGCAATCTGCAAACCCAATGGGGGCACTCCTCTATAGGCAATACAGGGTTTGTCTGGCAGGTTAGGACCTAAAAACCTATCCCCTCTCAAAACCTTCCAGTGTCTCTGAATGATTTTATGGATATCATAGTATTGATTGGAAAATGCAGTCACAAAGGAAAACTTAAAAGAATCATCATTGACCTTAGACTTAGTGATCCACAAATGATCTCTGTTTTTCTCCGATACAAACCTAAAAGCTAAATTTAAATTCAAATCTGTCCAAAGAAATTCATTTGAAAAATAATAAACTAAACAAAACTAAATTAAATAATTCCAAAACTTATCAACGAAACAAAATAAGTGACATAACCAATGTATCCAAAACCAAACAAAACACATTTTTCCGCTCTGCACAAGTCTATGATATTTACATAATTATTTACAGATAGGATTTATAATCTAAAATCCAGAGTTCACGGAGGAAGGTTAAGATGTTGTATGATTTATGTGTGTAGCAATTTTGGCCAAAACATTTTATTGTTTGTGTACGATGTTCTAATAAAGGATTTATGGCTTTAGATTGTTGGAGTGGTTATGCTGGTTTGGTCTAATTTTGGATACTTTTTCTTAGAGTCTTAAACCAGATCTTTTATTGTAGAGAATTTATAGTGCTGGCACATCCCCACTGCAAGGGATGATTTTCAAGTTTCACAAAGTTGGGCTTTAAATTATTAAGACTAGAGACACCTTCACCTTAATGTCATTGTTAACTGGTCCCATTTTTACTCTTCAGGCTAGCAAAATACAGACCTTATGTCAACTTTATATATGGTTCTGGAAATAACTTCACAGGTAAATTAGCATTGCCAGTTGTCCTGTGGGAAGACCAGGCCAGAGAAGAGCCTACCTGTACAGATATATTGTAGAAAATAACATTACCACTGTGGAACCGTGGTAATGTTCTTCACCATTACAAACAAACGGCAACTGCCCCAACCTGTAATTGGCAGTGTTCTTCACTGTACCTCCAGGAAATCATCCAGTGCTCTCTGAAAGTTGAAGGGATGGTAAAAAGAAAAAAAAATCTCAAGACTCTCATATAATTCGGACACATTGGCATGTCCGAACAACATTAAGGCTCCTGCACAAGCAAAGCACTTTATCCTGGTGATACTAGATTAGCATTTGCCTCCTTCGGTTCTTGTAACCAGGTCAGGACGTTTTGCATAGTGTGAGCTTATCAAGGTTTTCCATTTTACAAGCCATTGAAAGGTGCCTCTACCAGCCCGATCATTATGGATACTCAGCAGTGAATCGTTACCTTGCTGATAGACAAAACTGCTCTCTGGGGTGCAGTCTGAATTGCTTATTACCGCCTGCCTGTCCCAAGGGGAGTGCTCTTCTGAGTTCATCTTACACACAGACCCAACAAAGGCTCTGCTTCATTTTTAATAGGATTCTTTGGAGACAAAACGCAAGATGCAGCTGCTGCGATAGCAGGATTCAAATTATGCTGTCACAACACGTAGAGAGAATGACAGGTCTCCTTCCAGTTTTTCCTTTGCTGGCTCAAACCACTCCAAATATATTAATGCGCTTTCTATACACTAAAATAAATTGCAATCTAATCACACACAACCTATTTCTATTTACTACTCCTTAATACTAAACAGACCTTCTGCCGAGCTAAGTTGAGTACAGGACAGGTGGCTGGTTGATATCCTCTCTACAAATGAATGGAAGGAGGTGTATGCCTCATATTCTGATACTGTAATCTTTGCCCGGCGTGCCTTGCAGTTCATGCCGATCATTCAGACCACCTCCTAATACTTTTCCCTTCTTTATCTACCTTCCTTACAGTGGCTCCCCTTGGCATTGCGGTTTGGCTCACTGGCCACCAGCTCCATCAGTTATTTTACTCTGGGTGCCAGTAGCTCTTGAGTCTAGCTTTTAATATTACAGCAACGGTGGGTAATTCCATTGATACTATTACCCCCCCCCCCCTTTTTATTTCAGCTTCTTCCCTTTTACTTTCCTAAACAGGTGGCAGGTCTATTTTCTTTCCCCTTCAGTTTCTCTTTCCTTTCTTCTTTCTTTTCCCTTTCTCCCTTTCTCCCCCCCCTCCCCTCTTTCCCTTGCTCTTCCTTTTCCTGCCTGCCTTTGCCCCGCTTCCCCCCTGTTCGTGATCCCTCTATCTTTCTTCCCTTCTCTGTCCTTCCCTCTCCCCCCCCCTTCCTTTTCCTTCACCTTCCCTTCCCCGTTTTTCCTTCCCCATCTAGCGCCCCCTCCCCTTTCTTCCTCTCCCCCCTTCTCTCCCCCCTCTCCTCTCTTTCCCCCTTCCTCCCCCCCTCCCCCCCTCCCCCCTTCTCCCCCCTTCTCCCCTTCCCTTTTTTTTTTTTGTTTTTTCCCCCTCCCCCCTTTTTCTTCCCCCCCCTTTTCTTTCCCCTTCTCCTTCTTCGCCTCCTGTTCTTTCTTTCCTCACCCCCCTCCCCCTCCCCTTTCCTTCCCTGTTCTCTCTCTCTTTTTTTCTCCCCACAATCATCCCTTCTCCAGTGATCTGTTCTCCTCCCTTTCCTTCTCCTTTCCCATTCTTTCTCGTTTTCTAAGTTGACACTCCCGGGTGGTTTCTCAAGTAGAACACACAGTTTATACATTTTAAATCCTCATCTATTGCATTTTTTCACAATAGTATCACCCCAATTTGCCTCCCTGGCTCGCCCCCGGGGGAACGCCTTTTGAGGGCGTCTCACAGTATCGCTCCAAAACCCTTGTGGTTATAGGTTGGTGAGTGCAACTTTCAAATTTAAATTATGTTCTCCAATATTAATTCTGTGCTTCCTACGACATTTGTTCATTTTTCCGTTTGTTGTGTTGATACTGTATTGCTTTCTTCATCTTTGTAGATTACATACTATCAGACGCCTCCTGAAGAAGCGGCTGTGACCGCGAAACTGTAGAGGTCACGTCTGCAAGTATTATACTATATAACCTCTGTCCATGCATCTGTGTGGGCATTAGTCTTGCTAACCAAGTGTCAACAATGCTGTAAAAATCACTGTTTTTGTGTATGTTAAATCATGATGTTGTATATGATGTGTCCTATGTAGGACTTTTTATTGCTATTTTGAGATAAATCTATTATTTTTTTTAAAAAAAAGTCTTTTTACATCCCTCTTGGTACCGTAACAGTCCCAATCCTTCTGAAAGAGGCAGGACCTAATTGGAGAGGTCCTTGCTCTGGTTTCTCTTTCAATCCCATTTTTTTGTCTTATTCATATTCAGGATGATGGTACCTATTAATGACACTATACCTTATCTTGTAAACTATGTGGCACACATTTGAATTCTCACATGCACATCTGGACAAGATGGAGCATATAAGACTGTATCTGGACACTGATAGGCTCCATCAACGGTGGATGTACTCAATAACGCCTTCTCTTGCGGGCATGCAGTCTCAGCAGTGCAATGGCCATAACCATGAATAAGCCTGCCAGTGCAGACATCTTCTCTACACCGACCACTTCCAAGGGATAAACAGCAAGTGATCTGACAGGAAAAGTAACCCAGAAGCATTGTCATGATGAAAATAAAGATTTTGGAATTGAAATGACCGAAACAAAAGGAGGAAAAAAAGAGCATCTAGAATGCATCTAGAAACGCATAAAAAACATGTTAGAAAAGCACATGTAGAAATGCATTTGGAGGACGTTTTTGTGGTGTGAACTGGCCCTTAAACCCTTTGCGTAATTGGAGTACAAATTTTCACATCACGCAAGATAAAATCTTCATGTTTTTGGCTAGAAATTGGCCACCGTGTGGTGGGATAATTGGGCAGAGCAGTGTCTCTTCTGCCTTTGTTTCTGGAGAAACCGCTAGCTGGTCATAATCTTATTTCTCACGCTAGCAATAAATCTGTGTTTGGGACTGACTTGTACAGTTTTAAGCTGGCCATACACTAGTAGAATTTCTTTGGAAAACTTTCATTTTACTCGCTGTCCTGTGTGTATTGTTCATTATATTGCGCTACAATTTTTTTTTTATTATTCTTTATTTAAAGTTTTTGACAAAAATACATTATAGGAATATAAACAGGGCAAACCAACCCCTCTGCAGGGGAAACCCCCTGTCCGAACGGTATTGAAAGAAAAAGCAAAGCAAAAAAAAGTGTTTATGCTGGAAAATAGCTGAAAGGTTCAGGGAAATGGACCAAACTAAATCTTCTAATCATTAGTGGGGCCAAATCAACATTTGTTTTTGCAGAAATGAGAACATTTGAACAAATTTCTAAAAGTGAATGTGGATTTTTGTTTAAAAAAGTAAATTTATTCCAAAATTTGAATGATAAAAGTTTTTTGAAGTACTTTCGAACAACATTTATCATGTGCTGATGAGAGTTTTCGTATGTTCCTACAAACAATTCATTCGAAAATTTACTAGTGTATAGCTCAAACAATGGCAATGGGCATGACATAATAAAAATATTACCTCTCAAATGTCCCCCAAACCTGTGTCAGTCGGATCAGCATGTGAATAGACTGGTGCAAGACAGACAGGATCGGCTTGTGAGGCTCTAGTAGACTTCAACAAAATGGTGGTCGTCTGCACGCAGACACCAACCCCCCTGTTGCACAAATGTGAATGAGATTGGTAAAAAATGGCTTCATCTCCTGTTCTCCCCCAGTAGAGAACTCCTCAGATGTGTTTCGCCCTTTTTAGTAGGCGAAACACATCTGAGGAGTCCTCTACAGGTGGAGAGCAGGAGATGAAGCCATCTTTTACCCATCTCATTCACATTTGTGAAACGGAGGGTCGGTGTCTGTGTGCAGATGACCAACATTTTGTTGAATGGCAATGACTAAGTTACAAAGAAACCTGTACTGTAATAAGATAACGGTTTAAGATATAGAGAATTTAGTTGCACACATTTCCAAATATATGTGGCAGCCGCATTGTCTCACCAAGGCCCCACTGTATACTGCTGTCCTATCTCTAGATTTTTGAGAATCTCCAAATTGGAGCATATATACAGTAGCAACAATTGATAAATTAAGGGCAAGTATGCCTGGAGGGAGCCCACTTCTCTGTAAAGGCTCAGGGACACATTAGATGTCTAGCAAGAGCACAATGGCAGCTGAAGGCATCCAATGTGTCCCCACACCAAATCCATATGTACTGTATGCTCCAGTTTAGATACTCTCAAACATAGAGTTAGGACAGTATACAGCAGAGCCTTGGTGGGCCACTGGGGCTTCCACATATATTTGTAAATGTGCAACTAAACCCATTGTTTTAGATTTTTGGAGGCTAGCTGATAAATGTGCTGGGACATGTTTCAGTTTGTTTGTAAAAAGATATAACATATTATTGGATGTTTTAGTAGGAGTCCATCATTCTTGACCCAAAGAAAGGCATCACCGTTCCTGTATTTCATCTCAAATTACTAAGCTCATCCAAATGGGAATGTATGGGCACCTTTGATTTAAAAGGTATCATGTATACCCCTTTTGTCCAAACTCTGATGCCCCGTACACACGATCGGACTTTCCGACAACAAAACCGTGGATTTTTGTTTTAAGGTTGTTGGCTCCAACTTGTCTTGCATACACACGGTCACACAAATGTTGGCCAACAATTACGAACGTGGGAACATGGTGACGTACAAGACGTACGACGAGCCAATAAGAAGGAAGTATAATAGTCATGCGCCACCCTTTGGGCTCCTTCTGCTAATGTTGTGTTTAGTGAGCATTGATTCTGAGCATGCGTGAACTTTTGTGCACGGACTTGTGTACACACGATCAGAAAGTCCGACAACAAAGTTTTGTTGGCAGAAAATTTGGGAACCTGCTAGCCAACATTTGTTGCCGGAAAGTCTGACAACAAATGCTCGATGGAGCATACACACGGTCAGACTTTCAGCCAACAAGCTCACATCCAACATTTCCTGTCGGAAAGTCTGATCGTGTGTAGGTGGCATAAGGCCTCATGTACACTGCTGCTGGCAAACGGACGTTTAGGAGCAGTTGGGCATTTTTTTCAGCTGCCCCTGAACTCTCCTTTATGCTATCTTATCCGTACATGTACACAGGGTCGTTTAGGCCTCATGCACACGAGACGCTGTTAAACTCGCGTTCAGAGGCAGTTGGACACTTTTTTCAACTGCCCCTAAACCCATTCAATGTTATCCTATGTGTCCATGTACACAGTCTAGTTTTTTGGCGTTTTTAGGCAGTTGCGTTTAACCTCGTTTTTCCAGAAGCAAAAAAAAGGGATCAGACGCAAAAGTTTTCCAAGTTTCAGATGCCAAACGCGGCTAAATGCCGGTACCGCGTTTAGCCACGTTTGCGTTTATAAGTGTTTTTTACAACCCGACTTTGGGGCAAGTGGCCTCGAGATATGGGGCCCCAAAGTAGGGTCGCAAAATGTCATTTTCTGCTCTGCAGACACTTCTAGACGCAAACGCGCCTAAACGCGGCATGCAAACGCGGCATGCAAACGCGGCAAAACAGGCGATTCTAAACGCCAGTTTCAGCTTTTAAAGACATGTGTTCAGCAGAGTTTGCACTGGCGTCTCGTGTGTATGAGGCCTTATAGTCATTTCTAGGCAGTTTAGTTAGAAGCATTTTTGGAACGCAAAAAAATGCGTTCAGGACAGATGTTCAGAGGCTTTTAAAATGCCAAATGCCTGTAACAGCCTGTAAACGCTGCTAATTGCAGTAACTCGTAGCAGCGTTTTGTTTACAGACTTTTTTCATTTTAACAAAAAAAAATAAAAAAACATTTCTAGATGCAAACACGGCTAAACGCTGAATGTAAACGGATGTTTTTAGACATCGGTTTCTAGCTGTCAAGTTAAATCTTTCAGAAGAGGTTAAACAACATCCCGTGTACATGAACCCTTAAATTGTTTTTATTTTATTACAGATACGTATCTACAGTAGTGCCATCAATTTACATTCATATCAGTCCCTGACCTTGAGGAGCTTACGATCTAAGGTCCCTAACTCACTTACATACTAGGGCCAAATTAGACAGGAGCCAAATCACCTACCAGCATGTCTTTGGAGTGTGGGAGAAAACTGGAGAACCCGGAAGAAACTTACAAAAGTACAGGGAGAACTTGCAAAATCTGGGCAGGTAGCACTGTGGTTGGAATTCGAACTGATGGTCTTAGTGCTGTCAGGGAGAGGTGTTAACCACTTAGCTACTGTGATGTCCAAATCAAAAGCAAAATTTCTGTTTTTACAGACTTTAAAGTATTATCACAGGATATAAAAATATTATATAATATCAAAAGGGGTCAGGAGGGTCAAGCCTGATATACATTCAGGTCACAAATTGAATAAAAAGAACAAATATTGCTTTTCAAGTCTTTATTGCCCTAGTTTCCTTAGTAGATATCAGATAGGCAAGTCATATTTAGAAAAGAGGCCAGCAATGGCTGCCCTTGTATTTCTCTGTTTTTATACATTAATGCAGACATGAGGGATGCAAATAGGCTCTCAATGCTGACCTCTCCTGGAAATGCTAATAACCTGGATGTCATGTTGACCATCTCACTTTAACACTATAGTGTCTTTTCCTTTGATTTACTGACCTACTGACCTGGAATAAGGATCAAGATAGGATTTTCGGTCGTTTCTTTGACATTCTTGCTCTGTGAGCTAATTCTGAGTAAAAAGATTAAAATGGCCAATATACATTTATTTCTAATTTTAAAAGATTTTAGCTCATATATAGTATCACGAAATAAGAATGATGAAGGGTTTGATAATTACATTGGCATTTGATAATTACATTGGCAGCTTCAATTAGGCTCTTTTGTGCCATGTTGGTAGTCTCTCTTGCTCTGTGCTGATGTTTTTGGTTGTCTCTCTTATGCCGCGTACACACGAGTGGACTTTCCGGAAGACTTGGTCCGGCGGACCGGACTACGTCGGATAATTCAATCGTGTTTGGGCTCCAGCGGACTGTTTTTCCCCAAAAGTTCAACGGACCTAGAAATGAAACATGTTTCAAATCTTTCCGACAAACTCGAGTCCGGTCGAAAAATCCGCCCGTCTGTATGCTAGTCCAACGGACTAAAACCGACGTTAGGGCAGCTATTGGCTACTGGCTATCAACTTCCTTATTTTAGTCCGGTCGTACATTACGTACGAATCCGTCGGACTTTGGTGTGATCGTGTGTGTCCAAGTCCGTCCGTTTGTAAGTCCAGCGCACCTACGCTACGAAGTCCGTCGGAAAGATCGCCGGACCAAGTCTGCCTTAAAGTCCGCTCGTGTGTACGCGGCATTACTCTTTGGTGGTGGCCTCTGATGGTCTCTCTTTTTTCTTCTTGATGGCCTCTGGTGGTCTGTCTTGCTCTGTGCTGTTGGTCTCTGGTACACTTTCTTGCTCCATGTTTATGGCTTATGGGGGTCTCTCTTACTTTACGTTTGTGGCTTGTATGCAGGTGACTACTTTATGTTGTGGGTTTACAAGCATGGGAAGCAGGCAGTGAGGACCTTTATCATTTTGCTGAAGCTAGTCTTCAGGCTGCAGCACCTTTTTATGGGACCCATTCTTTAGAGAGACCACATGTTATGGAGTTTTGTTGCTATGGACTACAATTGCAAAGGTATGGGTGGCACCATGCACTTATGCACCATTTTCTGTAGGCACCATTAGAGACAAGATATGTAGCAGCAAGATATGTACCAAATTATGGAGTGATGTACTGTACATACTGTATGTACACTTTACAAGTATACCAGTAAGGGGACTAATTAATTAATTGAAGAAGTTGTCTGTGTCACTTACTGGAAAGAAGCAAGTGGGAGAACAAGGTGTGATGTTGGTGTATATAAAAGAACCTTACTATGGGGAGTCTAAGCCATGTTAACCCTTCAGGTTAAGAAGCATAGCAACCTATGCAAAATCAAGTGTGCCAAAATGACCCTTGTGGTTATGTGTACCATGTGAACATTTAGTGATCCTTTATGGTTGTGGAAGTAGAAGGCAAAGAACGAGTAGCAGCCAGCCGGCAGTGGAAGCTAGCGATGATGGTTGGTGACAGGAGCCCTGATGGTGAGGGGATAAGTTTATTTCATGTCCCCCACCCTGTGGCTTGGACTACATCTTGGAGTCAGCTGCTGTATAGGACTTGCCTAAGGACCTAGACTGGGATCAAGAGTGCCAGGCCTTGTCAATCAAAAGTACAGTGGCTTCCCTGTGTGCGCTAGGGTGTAATGTGTCTGGTGAAGACATGAGAGGGCTGGTGGAGTATAAGTTGTACTCAGCATTAACTACTAAAATCATTACAAAGTCTATTGCCGAGGCAGGTAGGAACAGACCCTGTGGGTCAAGCCCTGTGAGGGCTTCTAGTAGTGTCTCTCTTTCCATGCGGGTGACCTCTAGTGCTCTTTTTTGTCCCATGTTGGTGGCCTCTGGCGGTCATTCTTGCTCCATGCAGGTGGCCTCTGGTGCTTATTTGCCCCATGGCAGTCTTTATTGCTCCATGTGGGGGGTCTCTGGTGCTCTTTTTCCCCATATTAGTAACCTCTGGTAGTGTATTTTGCTCCATGTTGATGGCTTCTGGTAGTATCTTTTGCTTTATAATGGTGGCCTCTGGTGGTGTCTCTGGCTCCATGCGGGTGACCTTCTCTTTTGGCCCATGTTGGTGGCCTCTAGTAGTCCCTCTTGCTCCATGTGGATGGCCTGTGGTGCTCATTTTCCCCATGTTTGTGGCCTCTGGTAGTCTCTTTTGCTCCATGTTGATTACCTCAGGTGGTCTCTCTTGCTCCATGTCAGTGGTTTCCACTGGTCTGTCTTGCATAACACTGGTGGTCTTTCTAGCACCATGCTCTGGTGGCCTCTTGCACAATGTCATGGATTTCTTGAACTGGTTATGGTAAAACAGGGAGATATATTTGCAAACCTTTCCAGATTTTCCAATGAATTATAACCTAGCCTCACCTGCAAAAACCATACCTTTTTTAGCCAAGCTAAATTTTTGGTATGGTGCATAGTTTCTCATTCTCTTTTGTGGGGAAGGGGGGAGAGTGATATACATCAGTTTGATGGTATACTAAATTATTTATAACAGGAGTGTTATAAAGCAGATTAGGGAATGTTATGCTGCTGATTAGCATTTACGGCTGAAATGTCACTATTTAACCACACCACCATAAAACCACATAGACATTGCTGGCTATTAGCTGCACGGGGGCTTTGAGCCCCACAATTTATGTGTGCCCTAGGGCCCTCAATCTCTAAAGCATTCCCTGAATAAAATAGATTTGAAAAAAATGTACAATCATTATGTAACTATTACATTTTAAATAATGTAATTTATTTTATAATATCTTTTTTCGGGAACGGTGTTTAAAGGGCTGCAATTACATGTAATACACTAATATAACTCCCCTATACCAGTTTCTGTAGGACTGCAGTTTATTTATTAAATTTTATAACTAGAGTAGGAATAGACAAAATCCCTCCTTAGAAAGGTGTTTCCGGCACAGAGCTCCACTTTGGAAGATTTACCCTTTATGCCTGTTATGGCGACAACTCTAGAATGTTGGACTTTCCATCACTTTCTGTCCTAATGACAATGGTCCTCAGGACAAAGATAGAGAGTGTCAGAGACAGAAATATGATCTAGCCTTTTCTTAAAGCTAAAAACCAAGCAAACTGCTAGGTAAACAGATAAAATACATATGTTAGAGCTGTTTTACTTGCCAAAGGATTTGTATTGTTGTCCATCCAGTCCTTTGAGTTACACGACAAAGCTCAGCCCTATTTTTCTCTGCTGCAGTTTCACCTTCACTTACAGGTCTCCTCCACATCCCCAGCCTGTGACAGCAAAAGAAAAGCAGGAGACTAGTGAGTCTCTGTACAAAGGATGAAGGCTCCTCTAACTTGCCATAGTGGTGTTGATTTTACTTTTATGGGCAGCACTGGGATTTTATAGGGCTGAGACTATTCTGGAGCACCTGCAATTTTACTACATACGTGTGAGAGTATTTTATTAGCTTTTAATAAAGTATTTTTATGGAAGTGAGCGCTATAGTTTACTGTTTCACTTTTGAGCTTAAAGGATGCACATTTTCCTGGATGACTTACCCTTTAGTTACAATCATTGAGCAGAATTTGTAGTTGCTCTGAGTGGTGTTTGATATACATCCAAACTGGATTTAATTAAGGACAACCATTCTTCTGTACAAGTGTCTTTTGGGTCCTGGTGCCTGACATAAATGTGCATTTGACCTTTGTAGTGAGTGTCAATATTAGAGGTGAGCATTCATCCTTGGGTGGGGTTGGTGGAGGTCTGTTCACTTGGAGCACAGTGATTACGGAGAAAGTGTGATTTTTTTTTTCTGCACCTTTTTTGGGACTATCCTGCAATTGGGATGTCTTTCTTTATACAAATGTGAAAGTTTTCTTCTGGTTCATGATTTTGATTGTTTTGAGCAACACATGTTATATGCACTTTTGAGCAATATATTCTTTATAATATATGATTTCTACACCTTTACATCATTTTAGGTATCATGGAATTTTGTTAACCACTTCCCCCTCGGTGGACGTTATATGACGTCCTTGAATTTGAGTGAAGATATCTGGATGATGTGTGCATCTACAGGCATCATCCAGATATATTTTGTTTTCAGACAGTGGTTCCCCCTGTAGTAAAAGCCATTCTAGCGGCTGTTTAGCCGCTGGATTGCTCTAACAGGCAGCGGGAGAGGAAGTGCAATCGGGGAGCCAGAGATCTGATCTGGCTGTGGCAGCGGTTTACTATAGAGCTGGTTGTGGACCAGATGGTCCTCAGATATCTTTATGACCCTTGGAGGCCAGAAGTGACATCATGACCTCACTTACGGCTCTGACAGATGTAAACACTGCCATTTTCTTTTGCTGGAAGGCCAAAAATTATTTTTGTTTTCAATCTCATGCTTTCCAGCATAGAAGAGAGATGTGGGGTCGTGTAGACCCCCGATCTCTCCATAAAGAGGACCTATCATGCCTTATTCCTACTACAAGGGATGTTTACATTCCTTGTAATAGGAATAAAAGTGATTAAAAAAATAAAAATAAATGGAAAGTGTAAAAATAAAAAAATGTAATAAAAAAATAACAATAATAAAAACATTTTTTTAAAGCTCCCCCTGTCCCCTTGTGCTTGCACGCAGAAGCGAACGCATAAGTAAGTTGTGCCTACATATGTAAACGGCGTTCAAACCACAGATGTGAGGTATCGCTGCGATCATTATAGTGACATCGCGGCATAGGCGACATCGCGGGCACCCTGGACAGTTAAGTGTCCATTTATTAAAAGTCAGCAGCTGCAGTATTTGTAGCTGCTGGCTTTTAATATATTTTTTTTTAGGTGGACCTCCTCTTTAATTGGTTTTCCTCTTCTGTCCAATAGGGGCACAAGAGAGGCCACTGAATGCAGAGCTCTGTGTGTGTCACCTCATATTACATGAACTCAGTCAGTGAAAACAGGAAGAAGGGGCGGGTGAAAAATCCCCCTTACAACTGCTAGCAGGCAGCTCTCCCTAACTCAAGCTGGAAAGCCTGTGTACATCCTTCCAGCCAGCTTGGCGGGATTGCGGGTTATAGAGTGAGACACCCGCTACATTTATATTTTACTAAAAAATTGGGTTATATATATATATATATATATATATATATATATATATATATATATATATATATATATATATATATATATAGTGCTTTTTTTGCATTAAAATTCATTAAAGTGTATTTAAAAAAAAAAGTATTTGAAAAATTGCCGCGCAAATACTGTATGACATAAAAAATTGCAACCTCCGCCATTGTATTCTCTAGGGTCTCTGCTAAAAGAAATTTTACACGTAGGAGAGAAACGCCAGAATTGGCCTGGGCTGGAAGTAGTTAAACATATTTTTATATATCTGAGTTTAGTTTGTGAGAGCAGCACATTTTGCATATTATCTCAGCTCAGGGAGCAGTCCAGGGGTTTTCTTTTTTGGTGTTTTTATTTTTGGGTAACTTGGATGGGGTTAGGGATTTTAGTGGGATTCTCCGAAACTATATGTACAAATAGGAGGACACTTCCTCTTCTGTAGAACTATTAGCCTGTAGCAAACTTGAAGAGATCAATCTTCCTCTGGTGGAAAGTCCAAGCAAAGTCCTTTCACTAAGAATTAAATAGACTAAGCTCTGCAGGACACTGGATACTATGGGGGGGGGGGGGGGGCGGCGGGGCTAAAAATCTGGTGCAGCTCTGCACAGAAACAAATCCGCTTCCAGGTTTTATTGTCAAAGCCTGTTTGAACAAGCTGAGGTTAGAAGCTGATTGGCTACCATGCACAGCTGCACCAGATTCTGAGTGCTCCAGTTTTGGTAATTCTCTACGATGTCCCTTTTATACACACAGCCGACTCTCGAGGAATGGCCTCAGCACACAGTTTCTAGGACCTCCCTCTCTACTCACAAATGTCCTTGGAAAATTGATTGCCTCCTTCCAAATATTCTTGCAACACTTTCTCCTTGTGATACTAGGCTAGATCCTCAGATGACAGTCCCTCAGTCAGCTTTCTGCAACTTTCAGCAAAGTTCCAGGTAGCCCACCTGAGGCCTCAACACCCACAGGCACATGGCAGGATGGCCTAAGGGGGTGAGCAGCCCCCCTTAGACTGTGATCTCTTCTAAGGGAAAATACCTGGGTGCTCTCTGTCCCAGAGTATTTATACAGGCTCCCAGCTACCATCTGGGCCACCCTTCCCAGAGATTGGCCAGGGCTGTATGAATATTTAGCTGTTGATTAGACTCTTCCTGCCCACTAATTCCCAGAGCTTTCTGGACTAATTGGGGGGAAGCAGTCAATCCTGCAGCTATTGAAACATAGAACAGACCAAAACAATCAACAGAGCCACACTGGTTACAGTGAGCCAAAACGAATTTTGCCAAACGACAAACTTCAGCTCCACTGGATACAGTGTGCCAAACTAAATTTGCCTAATCCTAGCACCTATCTAGGAGGGTGCCACATTAGTTTTGGACACAACGGAGAGGGATCAGAACACCTGTCAGGTTTGTATTGTTGTCTGTCCCCCCCAATAGGGTGATCCACTCCCTCAGTTTGTCCCGTTTACCGTTATCATCAGTAGATGGCCACACATGGATTGAAATTCGGCAGGCTCAGCAGGGACCGGACGAGTTTTGATCCATCTATGAACATCATCGTTCTACCTACAATCTACGCAACCTCTGTCCAACCCAGGGCCGTAGATAAGGGGGTATCACCAATCCTCCTATACAGGGCCTGGGCCAGCAGGGGGGCCCAGGCAACAGGGTGACTAGGATGTGGGCAGAGAGGGTGATCAGTGCAGCAGGGGACAATTACTGGAACAATTTCCCTGTATGACTCTGCAGTAGCTGAAAGCTGGCTTCTTCTCCTCTCCCTCCTGTTGGCTTTCAGCTGCTGCAGAAAGAGCCATACAGGGAATTGGTTCCAGTAATTTCCCCCTCCCGTCACCCCGAATGTTTCCCCCTCTACCCATGCCCCCCTGTGTACCCCCCTAAACCTGCAGTATGTCATATTTACCAGCCCCTATCGTTCCTGAATGAACACAATTAGTGATCAGTACCGTTTACTCACTGTTTATTCATAACTGAAGCATTGACTGTATGGGGCCCCGTGTCAGGTTGGCTGTATGGGGTCTCATGGTTTCTAACAGCAGCCGAGGTCCAACCTTTCAACATTCCCATCAGTATAAAGACATTACTCTGGTAGTTACGTTGGCTGAATCAAAAAATAATTTCATAAATTGAAAGCGTACATAAGTGTGCTTATATATATATATATATATTATATATATATATATATATTATATATATTTCCAAGGTTGTTCTTCCAAAGCTAGCTAATCAAGACAAACAGATACAAGCAGATGCTGAGAAATATCGATTTTCTTCTTCTTTCTCCAAAATGAGATTTTTGAAATTAAGCAAAAACACTTTCTACAACATAAAAGACAAGATGACTCAATACATCCAATCATTGCCACCGCCAACCAATCCCGGCTCAAGCCACTTTACTTTTTCTTTCCTTTTTTTTTTTACCCCCCTTCCCTACCCCCGGGACATTTTTTGCAGTGTAATTAACTTTGGCTTAATTAAATAATTGATTCTGAAAACATTTCTGACAGCAATTATGTAATTAAACCTGGAATGATTTAATTAAATAACGAGACTCCGAAAATGTGAGCCGACCCAACATTATCTCCTGACTAAATAGAGAAAGGTTAGGATGACGGAAGCAGCAACATTAGCAATTTTGGATTCATCGCAATCCGTTAAAGCCTTACTTTGTACAATTGTGTTTTTCTTTTAAAGCTGAACTCGAACCGTTTCTCCAGTCTTGCGCAGTTTTTACAGGCTCTTCTGGACGTAAATGGCTTATTCTGATTTCACTGCACCCTGTGAACTTCTCACAATGTGCAGTAGAAGCTGAAGCAAATCAGATAGAGCACACCTAATTTCCTGGCTGGAGGACATCCATTATCATCTAGTTCTTTCCTCCAAAGCCTGATTGTTCCTGGACCCTCCCCTTTCATTTATTGGATTTCAATTGTTTCAATCATAGTGGCTCAGCATCACCTGTGGGTGTTGCTTAGGGTGGACTGTATGCCTAGGGACACCCACCCCTCCAGACTGACACCCACCCATCAAGGCTTTTTGAGGTTTGCATAACTCCTCCCAAGAGCTGGCCCACTGCTTGCATTAGGGCTGAGGGCTCTTGAGAGGAGTACTGAGGTGGGCTCTGTGCAGGCCAGTCAAGTTCCTCCACCCCAAGCTCACTCATCCATGTCTTTATGGACCTTGCTCTGTGCACTGGTCCAAATCATTTTGTGGAGGGGGGATTATGGTGTGGGGTGGTTTTTCAGGGGTTGGGCTTGGCCCCTTAGTTCCAGTGAAGGGAA
This sequence comes from Lithobates clamitans, assembly GCA_037952925.1. Classification (NCBI taxonomy): domain Eukaryota; kingdom Metazoa; phylum Chordata; class Amphibia; order Anura; family Ranidae; genus Lithobates; species Lithobates clamitans. The sequence continues at coordinate 1,319,129 of JBBGZY010000975.1, read as the reverse complement.
CTCCTAAGGCATCAGCATACCAAGACATTTTGGACAATTTTATTCTCCCAACTTTGTGGGAACAGTTTGGGGATGGCCCCTTCCTGTTCCAACATGACTGTGAATAAGTGCACAAAACAAGGTCCATAAAGACATCGATGAGCGCGTTTGGGGTGGAGGAACTTGACTGGCCTGCACAGAGTCCTGACCTCAACCCGATAAAACACCTGAATTAGAGCGGAGACTGCAAGCACAGGAATTCTCGTCCAACATCAGTGCCTGACCTCACAAATGCACTTCTGGAAGAATGGTCAAACATTCCCATAGACACACTCCTAAACCTTGTGGACAGCCTTCCCAGAAGAGTTGAAGCTGTTATAGCTGCAAAGGGTGGGTTAACTCAATATTGAACCCTACGGACTAAGACTGGGATGCCATTAAAGTCCATGCGTGTGTGAAGGCAGGTGTCCCAATACTTTTGGTAATATAGTGTATATACGTAAAGTAAAATTCAGCTTTGGGTTTGGGATTGAGTGAGGAAGAGTTTTTGTTTTTCTGTAATCCTGTTGTGGAGATGTTACCTTTCTTCCTGTCCCTGTAAGTGGGATTTGGGAAGGGAGGATAGTGGTGAATACAGATTTACTCTCACCAGTTCTTCATGACCTTTACAGTATACTTACTGTTGTCCAAAGTGGAGCCCCTGCACAAACAGGGCCCTGTATTTAATAGCTTCAGGCACAGTCCCTAGGATAATTCCACACTGCAGTGGGCCTTATGATAGGGACCCTACTGCACAACAGAGTGTCCCATGCCCAGCCACCCCTACCTGCAAAATCTCTGTCACTGGCCACCACTGGCCACCACCACTCCACACCTAAACTGACTGTTCTTCCTTCTCATAGTTGTCAACAGTCCCGATTTTCCCGGGACAATCCCGATTTTGGGACCCTCGTCCCGATTTAATCTTGTCCCGAGTGTTTTCCCGAATTTTTGGGTTTTTCCCGAGAAAATTGTGAGTATTTTTGTAAAAAAACGGCAACGGCTCCACAAAAATGGCCGCCGTCGCCCCACGAGTGAGTCAATGAGTTGTTTCCACTTGTGTTCAGTGCAGGGGAGAGGGGCAGCCAATCGGCTTCTCTCTTCAGTGTACAAATAGAACATTCTATTGTACACTGAAGCCTAGTGGCTACAGGGATTGGCGACCCCTCCCCCTCTCCACTGAACACAAGGAAATCCTCCCTCCGCTCTGCCCCGTGTGTGACAGTGTCTTGTCTATGACGAGAAGAGAGGGGGGGGCCGCCGGGGAGCAGCCGCTTGTGAGTCACTGTGACAGAGAGAGAACTTACTACAGACATGCTTCCTGCGCTACTCTGCATACTGGCTAGTTGGTGATGTGCCCTATAATGTGCCCCCTGAGGTGCCCCATGCCCTAATGTGCCATGTGCCCTAATGTGCCATGTGCCATAATGTGCCCTGATGTGCCCCATGCCCTGATGTGCTATGTGCCCCATAATGTGCCCTGATGTGCCCCATAATGTGCATGCCCTGATGTGCTATGTGCCCTGATGTGCCCCGTGCCCTGATGTGCTATGTGCCCTGATGTGCTATGTGCCCTGACGTGCCCCCTGCCCTGATGTGCTATATGCCCCATAATGTGCCCTGATGTGCCCCATAATGTGTCATGTGCCCTGATGTGCCATAATGTGCCCTGATGTGCCCCATAATGTGCCACGTGCCCTGATTTGTCCATAATGTGCCCTGATGTTTTCCCCTGTGCCCTGATGTGCCCCATAACATGCCATGTGCCCTGATGTGCCCCATAATGTGCCATGTGCCTGATGTGCCCCATAATGTGCCATGTGCCCTGATTTTTTTCTATAATGTGCCATGTGCCCTAATGTGCCCCATAATGTGCCATGTGCCCTGATTTTTTCCATAATGTGCCCTGATGTGCTATGTGCCCTGTGCCCTGATGTGCCATGTGCCCTGATGTGCCCCATGCCCTGATGTATAGGGAAAGCAGGAGTAGATATGGCGCTGCTTTCCCTATACATTTCAAATACATTCCACCAAGGTGGTACTGTATTCATAGTGGCAGCAGCTCTATACTGCAATTAGTACCATATCCATTGCGCGGATTTACTTTACATATATATCCGTGCCCTGATGTGCCATGTGCCCTGATGTGCCATGTGCCCTGATGTGCCCCGTGCCCTGATGTGCCATGTGCCCTGATGTGCCCCGTGCCCTGATGTGCTATGTGCCCTGAAAAACCCCATAATGTGCTATGTGCCCTGATGTACCATAATGTGCCCTGATGTGCTATGTGCCCTGATGTGTTATATGTCCTGATGTGCCCTGATGTGCTATGTGCCCTGATGTACTATATGCCCTGATGTGCCCTGATGTGCTATGTGCCCTAATGTGCTATATGCCCTGATGTGCCCTGATGTGCTATATGCCCTGATGTGCCCTATGCCCTGATGTGCTATGTGCTCCGTGCCCTGATGTGCTGTGCCCCGATCTCCTATGCCTTGATGTGCCCCGTGACCTGATGTGCCTTGTGGCCCGGTGCCCTGATGTGCCCTGATGTGCCCCGATGTCCTGTGCCTCAATGTCGTGTGCCCTGATGTGCTGTGTCCTGATGTGCTGTGCCCTATACGCTGATGTGCTGGGCTCTGTTCCCTGATGTGCTGTGCCCTGTACCCTGATGTGGCCTGGTGTGCTGTACCCTGACATGCTGTGCACTGATGTGCCTTGTATCCTGATGTGCCTTGTGCCCTGATGTGGCCTGATGTACCGTACCCTGATATGTTGTGCCCTGGGCCGGTCTGGATAAAGTCCAGGGCCACATTTTTGTCCCAGTCCAGCCCTGGCCCCCTCCCCCATATCACCACCATACCTGCCCCCCTCCCCCATGTCATCACCATACCTGTTCTCCCCATGTCGCCACTAGACCTGCACCCCCTCACCCCGTATCACCACCATGCCTGCACCCGCCTCCCCCCATGACAACACCATGCCTGCATCCCCCTCCCCCCATGCCTGCACCCCCTCCGGCCTAGTCACCACCATGCCTGCACCCCCTCCGGCCTAGTCACCACCATGCCTGCACCCCCCAGGTCACCATCATGCCTGCACCCCCAAATCACCACCCTGTCTCCACCCTTCCCCAGGTAAGCCTGTAACACCCCAAGTCACCATGCCTCCACCCACACACCTCTCTCCTCTTGTCACCACTCTTGAGGAGATGTAGCTAGACTGTAGCCAACACTCCATCGGCAGCCAACACTCCGCTTGGGACACCTGACGTAAGAGGTACTGTACTGGGAATGCCCGATGGAAGGAGGCACTCTGCTGGGGCACCTGATGCAAGGACAGACCCTGCTGGGGGCACCTGATGTAAGGATGGACTCTGCTAGGGCACCTGATGCAAGGACAGACTCTGCTGAGGGCACCTGATGTAAGGATGAACTCTGCTGGGGGCACCTGATGTAAGGACAGACTCTGCTGGGGGAACCTGATGGCATCTGGTGGCAGGCGACGTAGCAGGTGACACGCTCAGTGGTCCCACTGATTCTGCATTATGGTGAGTTGAATGATTTCACTTTATATTACAATGTAATAATAGAAATAATGTGTTTTAATCATCCTGACACAATAACAATCATGGTGCCGGGATGATTGAAGCGCCAACACCAGGTGTTTGGAGTATCTTTATCTGCTGATGGTTAAACTCTGGAATACATATTGCTATTGTGGTGTAGAATCTGGGTCTGCTGTCCCTCCATCCCTCTCCCTCTACCCCCCTTTCCCCCTTTCCCTCTCCATCCCTCATTCACCTCAGACTCTAACCACACCCTATTATAGCCACGCCCATGTAGGCCACGCCCACTATTTCACGCAAACCACACCCGTTTTTTGCGCGACGAGCTTTGCGCGCCGCATTTTTCCTTTTTTTCCCTGGAATCGGGATTGAGATCACAGAAATGCAGCAGGGCCTGGTGTGGTGAGAGGTCTGTTGCCCAGAATTTATATAAAGCACTTAACACGGTATAGACTAGCTTCACAGTGTTGCTGAGACCTGCAGTTCCACGGAACGGTCTCATTTAAATAGACTGTGTTCAACCAGGCCTTAAAGCCTGTACTCTCTAGATATTGACTGACGGTCCGGGTGCATTCTTACAGAAGGAAGTTATAAGTGTGTTGCATAACTGGAGTTGCTGTTATCCACTACTTTATGTTAATCTACCATCTGCTAATTCTCTGGAATACAAATACTGCAGTATAATGGCTAGCTGAAGAAAGAAGACAAGAGACTATACCACTCACTGTAAGGCCTTGTGTTTCTGTTACATGCAAAGGACTGCATTACACTGCAGGGGGAGCTCTTGAGAAATTATACTATGTTGTATTGTTTTAATAGCATTGCATAGTGTGTTGCGGGTTTAGTGTGTCTGCAGGGCCGTACTGGAAGTGGGAAAGTGCCCAGTGTCAAGGTCTTAACACCCTGAGCATTAGTCCCACTTAGAGACATGCCCACAGGTGTCATTTAAGTAATCCTTGAGCGATAATTATTTACATACACTTAGTTTATTATTGTATTAAGTCTGTGTACCAAAATTGCTGTTATAACTACTGTCTTAGACCAACCTTCAGTAAACTTACAGTTTGGTCAGAATATAACTGGTGTGAGGTTTTGAATAAATCTCAAAGCAGGTGGAGATAAAGACACCCAGGTAACGGTAGAGGTACAATATTTGTATATGGTTATTGTTGGGTTGTTTCCTTATTATTGAGTGTCACACCAACACTGTTACACAGCTGCGTCAAGCGGGTTGAGCCAATTCATTTGGGGTTCAGAATCAGAGTATAGGCCCGATAAATTACCAGCAGCTCCTTAGGGGTTAAGTGCTACACATGCACTCTGCTTCATAACCACAAGGGTCGACTTGTATTACACACTTACTGTCCAATCCGGAGGGTTCGTTTCGACAGGTCCTCTTAATTCCCCAGTTCTTCAATACACTATGAATACACTTGTTAAGTCGCTTGATATTACATTCTGGAGAAACTTAGACCAGGTAATGCTTCTTCAATAGCAACTGCTTTTACTTGATATTGTTGCCCAATGGTCTCCAAACTGTGGCCTCGGGGCAAAATGTGGCCCTTTGCTTGCCTTTCTTTGGCCTTTGAGACACTTTTCCTCCAGCTGACACCAATGATGAAGCACCATTCCTCCTACTGACATCATTGATGGGGTATATTATTCCTCACACTCATACTAACAATGAGACCCTATTCCCCCCACTAATGCCAATGTTGGGGCACTATTCCGCTCACTAAAACCAATGATGGAGCATTGTTTACTCCCACTGATGCAGGGGCATTTTCTACTCAGGAAAAGAGAGCTGGGTTCACATTGCTCCAAGCAGCCTGTGAGATATCATGCACTGCTGTGAGGAGCCGGGTGCCTGCCTGGTCCACAGCCAAATCAGTCCATGGAAAAGAAGAAAGGTGGCAGCACGTCCAGGAAATAAAACAGTAGCTTTATTGAAGATCCATAAAAAGATGAAACTAGACACACATACTGTATGGTCCAAAGGTGCTCAGTAGACGCATTTCACACTGTCATGCTTACTCATTACTGTAATGAGTAAGCACAACAGTGTGAAATGCGTCTACTGAGCACCTTTGAGCTGTATGTGTGTCATGTCTCATCTTTTTATGGATCTTCAGTAAAGCTACTGACCACACATGGAAGAACAGTAAACTGGCTCTTTGTTTTGAAAGTTTGGAGACCCCTGATGAAGTCAAACACATGTTGAGGTAGTACAATAGGCTTAACATAGGATCCTTAAACACATGGTTGTCCTCTCCCATCAGGTGCATTACACTGACTGTGGCTGTGCTGTACTATACCCCATGGTGCTGTACCCTATAATAAGCAAAGTCACCCTCCACTGACAAGGACAAAGTCCATCTTTGGGAACTCTCGACAGGGTCCCATTAAAGGATAACTTCACCACTGTAGATCGTGGATCGTGTAGTAAAAGTTGGTCCTCACCGCATCATTCCAATGGAAAGACTGAACATGAGGCCTGGACCTCCTCCATATATCACTTCATAAATAGGAAGACACATAACAGCACAAAACCTTAACCTCTGCAGCACAAGAGTAAAACAGTAACCTTAAGTAGGCACCCCTCTACAAGAGGTTGGAGCTGATAATGCAACTATTGAGATCTTACCTCCAGAGTCTTAGAGAGTCAAAGATGTTATGGTGCTCAACCCCTAACTGCACTTAAACATCGAATTATCGGTCACCAAGGTCCTTGCTCCTGAGTGCCATGTCCTAATTCACCCGCTAAATTACATTTATAAAAAACACTGCCATGCATAATAAGCCTCTTTCATTACTCCTGACTATTAAACCATGGCAATGGAAACACACGCAATAAAAAGGTTTTAATGTAATTCGGTGTAATTAATCCTGGGAATCTCAGTCATCTCATCATATTAATTTAAAAGTAGATTTCAGAGTAAATGAGCCCGCAGTAGAAACATTTAAGACAAATTTACAATGAAAATCATTACTGTATCTGAGTCGGCTAGAGAGGATGGTGGCTTTCGATACATTCAAGTGAATGTCACAGGGGAAAAAAAAAACATATGCAATACTTATCCGCCGTACATGTACATTTCTTTATATTTTACTTTATATTTTATCCCTTTAAAGACCCTGAAGGTACAAAAAAAATACCAGTTGATTTGCCAGAAATACACTCAGCACACATGACTTGGTGTCAGCCCTGTCCAGGGTCTTTTGCTAAATTATTCATCCATTTCCACTCTCAGATCTTAAGGCTAATCAGAAACTGCTGGCCTCCTGAGATGATTTGTAGACATGCAGTACAAGCCAACATCTTGATTTTAACCTTTGCATATAATAAAATATCCGGGGCTCTCTGTGGTACTTTTAAAGTCCCCCATTTCTGTTCTTTTTTTTCATTTATTCATTTTTGGGATGTGGTGCCATTAATATTGTGCTACATTTCTTCTTTGAATTTATGTTTAGGGTGGATATTTTTAGTTTGGGGGTTGCCCTTTATGGAACATTTTGTATTGCGCCTGGTGCCTTGATGGAGGTGGACTTTGGCTGGCTAAAATAAGCGCTATATAAACATTAAAACTATAGTTTTATGTAGATATATGTATCTATATATATATCTATATATATATATATATATAGATATATATATATATATATAAATATACCCCCATAAAATCATTCCCCGCATCTATTACCTTTTGTACCACCACCCCCTCCCTTTAGAATGTAAGCTCTAAGAGCAGGGCCCTCCCGTCCTTTCTGTATTGAACTGTACTGTAATTGCACTGTTGGTGCTATATAAATCATGTATAGAAAAAAAATAATATAATAATATATATAGTGCCTTAAATAAGTATTCATACCCCTTGAAATTTTCCACATTTTGTCATGGTACAACCAAAAACGTAAATGTATTTTATTGGTGTTGATAGACCAACACAAAGTGGCACATAATTGTGAAGTGGAAGGAAATTGTTAAATGCTTTTCAAATTTTTTTACAAATAAATATCTGAAAAGTGTGGCCTGTATTTGTATGCAGCCCCCTTTACTCTGATACACCTAACTAAAATCTAGTGGAACCAATTACCTTCAGAAGTCATCTAATTAGTAAATAGAGTCTACCTGGGTGTCATTTATTCTCAGTATAAATACATCTGTTCTGTAAAGCCCTTTGTTAGGGTTTGTTAGAGAACCTTAGTGAACAAACAGCATCATGAAGGCCAAGGAACACACAAGACAGTTCAGGGATAACGTTGTGTTCGATCGTGTGTGGGCTTCATCTGACCTTTTCTGTCGAAAAATCTGTCGGACTTTAGAAATAGAACATGTTTCAAATCTTTCCAACGGACTCGAGTCCGATCGAAAAATCCGTTCGTCTGTATGCTAGTCCGACGGACAAAAAAGGACGCAAGAGCAGCTATTGGCTACTGGCTATGAACTTCCTTATTCTAGTCCGGTCGTACGTCATCACGTTCGAAACGATCGGACTTTGGTGTGATCGTGTGTAGGCAAGTCCGTTTCGTTGGAACTCCATCGGAACTCCGTAGAAAAATCCTTCGGGGTTCAGTCCGATGAAAAGTCTGGTCGTGTGTATACAGCATTAGAGTCTGCAAAAGACTTGAGATCAGGGCGGAGGTTCACCTTCCAGCAGGACAACGACCCTAAACATACAGTCAGAGCTATAATGGAATGGTTTAGATCAGGGGTCTCCAAACTTTCTAAGCAAAGGACCAGACTGTGGTTAGTGGGTAAAGAAAATGCTCCGGCATCGGTGCCCCATCATTGGTTTTATTGGGAAGTGTAGTGTCCCTTCGTTGGTATCAAACGGAAGAATAGAGCCACATTGATGGTGTCAGTAAGGGGAATGGTGTCCCAATATAAAATATTATATATAAAATATTATATATATATATATATATATATATATATATATAATATTTTTAGATATGCAGTATATACATACAAATATGTATCATATTTTATCATATCATATTTTTTTCTACTATGGCAACCATGTAGCCAACTACCATCAAAATTGAAGCCAGCAATAATTGCTATACACTGTAACACCTGATTAGTCACAAAGAAAATACTGAATCTTTAATAAAGATTTATATCTTTTATTTATAAATGATTATATACAATTGTCTCCCCCCAAAGTGGTGATTAAACAAAGTACCACCAGATAAACTGGACAATATATGCAGATTAATCGCTGAAGAGGTGAACCCTTTTCAACAAGGGAGTGTTCAAAAAGGAACTATCCAAAACTTATATAGAACTTATATACAGGATATGCTAAATTAAACAGCCAATCAGATGAGAAATATTAAACATATACGTAAGGCCAAAACTTCTTTTTGTTTGTTTAAGATAGATTAGGGAAGGGTTAAAACCTCATATCATGTAATGATCTGCTGCCTGTATCTAGCTGTTGAGATTTCCTGCTACTTTCTGTCCTTAAGACGCCACCAGGAAAGGAGAAAACATTTCACCATAGTGACTTCCATTCCTTAAAAGTTGTCGCTGGAAGAGGCTTTCATATCAGAGGATTTTCCCTCACCTGTTGCTTTGGTGACAACTCCAAAAAAAAATGTGAGTTTTCTTTCACTTTTATAAGTACAATAGTCACCAAGACAAATATAGAGAGAGAATCTCTTCAGTTAGGACAGCAGTCCATCCAAAACAAAAAAAAAACAGTATTGCCTTTACATGCACTTTAAAGCTGAACTCCAAGATAGGCAAACAGTGACTATATACAGGAGGCATGTGTATTCTTACTTATATCTTGAGGGTCTACTTATAAAAATTCCAGTTGAAAATAATCCCCGTAATCTGTCTAACATGTGTATTTCCTATGATCTTCAGCTCCCTCTAATGGCCATAATGAGACATTTTTCTGAGTGCTGTATTTCGGGAAAATACCACATTATGGCTAACAATTTTAGAATATACACGTATTAGACCCACTAGGCGGATTACTCTGGGATTAATAAATAGACCCCTTGGTGTTCTTTGTGCATTTCTTCCAGATCTCTGCAGTAATCCAGTGTAAGACTTTTCCTGTAATACATTCTGGTCACTGCTACTCACTCTCCTTGTGCAGGGGGACTGGTCTGGTCTCCGCCCCCTCCTGTAGTTTTCTGCAAGCAATCTGTAGTGGGCGGAGCTGCTAGGCCCCTCCCGCAGCTCTGTTCTCTGCACAGCCTATGTACAGCACAGTGATGATGACAATTCTACTTGTAATATCTGGGTTTGAAAAGGCATTTGGTGCAAACAATGTAGATTTATATCTTTTGTGGCTATTGAGGAACATATGTAAATAACAGTTTTTGTGCTCGGAGTTCAGCTTTAAGAATGATATTACCGAATTCTCGCTCTCTGTGGATGCCACAAAAGATACCGTGGTGCTGCGTCAATTAGTACGCTTAAAGGTCTGCTTGCCTGAATAATGCATTTTCCATCTGGGTTGTAAAATAGATTCTTATTGCATGGAGCCAATGAAATTTACAATACATCATCCAGAAAAAAAAAAAGAGTAATAGTTCCCATTGAATCCCATCTATTTACACACCTTGTTAAACTACCAGTGAGGTTTAACCTAGGGAAACGCTAAATAAAAAACATTTAACCCCTTCAGAACTACAGGGACGAGCAACACGTTGCGGAGCCTCTCGGTCAGTGAAAGGGTTAAAGCATGCACATGTCAATTAATCGAGTAGTTTTACAAACACGAGTGAGTTTAAAAGAAGGTAGGCATGTCCAAATTCTCCTTCCTCGTCTTCGTATTCTTCTTTAGGCTTAAAGCTTAAAAACCTCGGGATTGATCAAAGATTGGGCACAGTCCGAAAATTGCCGTTAGGAGGGTCCCCTTCACACATTTACATACGTTGGATTCTCGTTTGTGCTCTGAGTTTCAGCAACCGTGGAAATACTTCCTAGGAAAATTAGAAGAATGCATTAAACCTGAAGCTTCTTTAAGAGGCTTCCCACCCAAACCAGCGTCTACCGCGGGGATTTAATAAAATATCGCTGGGTGGTCTTTCCACGCACGTAAAGTGATGAGCATGGGTTTGATTTGAACTAAAGTCAGAAGCAAGCTGTAAATTCTGCCAAATCCAATCAGCCACCGCCAGAGTATCCTCTGCCCTACACCTGCATGTAACAATGAAATGGGGAAGCTTGTGATATTTTTGACCTATTTTGGCTAAATGGCTATATTTGGTCAATGGCATTGTCCAAACATGGCCATATGGCCATATTAGGTCAATGATGTCATGAGAATCCCCACCCTGCAGCCATACGTACCAAATGGTTGGGGAAGCTTTTGATTGACGTAATCTGGCCACATGGCCATATTTTTTCCATGACATTGTCAAAATATGGCCATATTGGGTCAATGATGTCACAAACATCCCCACCCCACATGTAACAAAGTGGCAGGGAAGTTTATGACATAACTGACCTAATATGGCTAAATGGCTACATTTGGCCTTTGGCATTGTCCAAACATGACCATATTAAGTCAATGATGTCATGAGCATTCCCACCATGCAGCTGCACATAAAAAAAAAGCAGGGATGTTTGTAACATCATTGACCTAAAATGACCACATGGCCATATATGGTCAATGACTTTGTCCAAATATGGCCACATGACCATATTAAATCAATGATTTTTACGAGTGTTCCTACCCTGCAGCCATACATACCAAAGGGTCGGGGAAGCTTGTGACATGATTGACGTAATCTGGTCACATGGCCATATTTGCTCAATGACATTGTCAAAATATGGCCATTTGGCCATACTGGGTCAATGATGTCACCAACAACCCCACCCCATATGTAACAAAGGGACAGGGAAGTTTGTGATATCATTGACCTAATATGGCTAAATGGCTATATTTGGTCAATGGCATTGTCCAAACATAGCCACATAGCCATATTACATAAATGATGTCATGTGCATCCGTACCCTGCAGCCGTACCTACCAAAGGGTCAGGGAAGCTTGTGACATGATTGACATAATCTGGCAACATGATCATATTTGGTCAATGACAATGTCCAAATGTTGCCACCTGGCCATATTTTATCATTGATGTCACAAACATTCCTTTCCAACAGCCATACATAACAAAGGGCAAGGGAAGCTTCTGACATCATTGTCCCAATATGGCCACATAACCATATTTGGTCAATGACAATGTCAAAATTTTACCATCTGACTATATCAGGTCATTGATGCCACCAACATCCCCATCCAACAGCTGCACATAACAAAAAGCAAAGGAAGCTTCTGACTTCATTGTCCTAATATGACCACATGACCATGTTTGGTCAAAGACATTGTCCAAGTATGGCCATGTGGCCATATTTGTTCTATTCTGTCATGAGCATCCCCGCCCTGCAGCTGCACATAACAAAAAGAGGGTGAAGCTTGTGACATCAGTGACCTAATATGACCACATGACCATATTAAGTCAATGATGTCTTATGCATCCCCACCCTGCAGCTGCACATAGCAAAGAGTCCATATGACATGAGCATCCCTGCCCCAAGGCTGCAGGTAACAAAGGGGAAGCTAGAGACATCAATAACCTAATATGGCCTCATGAACATATTTGTTCAATGCTATTGTCCAAATATGGCCATGTAGCCATATTAGGTGAATGATGTCATGAGTATTCCCACACTTCTGTTACATGCAGCTGTGGGAAAGAGAAAGCCCTGGCAGAGGCTGATTGGGTGCTGATTTGACAGTAGTGACAGCTTGTTTGTGGACCATGCCTATGCATATAATTTTGCACATTACGGGCAACAATTAGCTGCATTGATGGTTAGAACTGACAACGAATGTATATTGTGTCAGAAAGTTACAGCGTATCTAAAACCAAGTACAAAACACCTTGACAGTTATTAGATGTGGCCGCTGCATTCGATTTCTTTTTTCAGGCTAAGACCATTTTCAGTAAGTACAGAACACTGTTGATCCTGCTAGAAATGTAGTGTCCTTGTCACTTCCTGTGAGCTGAACTAAACCCTTTATTAGTCATCCCAGGTATAGTCTGTTGACTACAGAACACCATCCTTATATAATGTTGATGAGGACATGGGAAAAAGTTTGTAGTCCAAATCAGGATGATAAAGCTGCACCTTCAAGTATACAACAGTAAGTGAGCTTTGTCACCCTAGAACAGGAAATGTGTTACTGGAAGGAACACCCAGTGAAAATAAATGGAAAACACCTAAAAAATAGGGACATGTATTACAGCCACCACATCTAAACGCTTGCAAGCAGCACTATAATACATTTTTGGGGGTTTAGATACACTTTGAACTTGAAAGCAAATTGGTACAATTTGCATTTGTGTTTGTTACATTTATTGAATCCATCAAATATTTATTAAATCCCGCAGCTGGTCTTAAAAGGTCAGTCCACCCAAAGCTGATATTTCAGGGTATGATAAATGCTGAAGAGTTAAACTCCCTTTCTGTCTCTCAGGGACTCTATTAGTGAGATCTTCCTGGTGAGCACACCTGCTGTTTCCATTCAGAATGGTTCTCACCACCCTTGCATTTAGCTCCTAGATCTACACACCCGGTGTGCCCATTATGAGGGGACTCCACTACCACTACACTGAGTACCTGTGTCTGCACAACTGCTGTGCCCATTGTGAGGCAATACTGCCACTCTGAATTGAGTTCTTGAGTCTGTACTCCTGATGTGCCCATTATGAGGGTCCCCCACCATCCCTGTGCCGAATTCCCAGATCTGTAAACCCACCATCACTGCATTGAGTTCCCCAGTCTGTACATCCTGCTGGATGACAGGAAGAGCTGGGATTCATAAAGGCGGACAGGAACAGAAAAAATTCCCAGGTTAGTGAGAGTTGGGAAGATAAGGAAGGTCTCACTTTTGAAGTACCCAAGAGCTATAAGAAGCCTGAGGATGATTCAGCCCAACAGATTCCACCTATACCTAAAATTTCAGTTTGGGAGAACCGACTGTTACAAATTTCAAGCTTACAGTCAGATCTAGGGGAAACAAGAGCAGATACAAGGATCACATAGACATAACAAATAACACACAAAAAACAGGGACATTTTGAAGAGAAGGGTAAGAGGTTCTTTATGTTGTCTTGACTTAACTTCCTCTCCATAAATCAGGAAAAGGTCCATTTCGTTTTGCTGTTTTGTTTGACCGTACTGCACTTAATGTGAATTTTATTAGAGTGATGCTACCAGGTCTAGATATGAAACTAGAAGTGCTCATACAAAAAAAGTACCATTACATATGAGAACCATTTAAGCCTTGGTTGAACCCCTTCCCACCAACTGTACCCTTACATGTGGTAGCATGGAGGTGGGCTTTAATCCAGTGCTGACACATATAAAGCCTCCATCGCTGCTTTGTTCTGGGACTGTGGTACTCGCAGCATTGACACCACACTTCCAGGCCACTGTTCCCAATTGAGAGCCGGTAGGACAGAATCCTGATCATTTGATCACTGTGACAGCCAATTTAAGTGCCGCATGAGATATATTGAATATAGTGATATATTCCTTTCATGCTCATTTGCATGCACCAAGACTACTCCCGTTTCATCACTAAGGTTCAGCATAATGGTAGATTGTTCTTTACTAAAAAAAATTCTCAAAAATGTTTATGTGTCATTTTTGTGTCCTGTTATTCTTTCCATCCTCCACTAAGTTTAACCCCTTCCTGGATGCATAAATACCTCAAACTCACAACCACACTTTTCGCTGTTTGTACCCTTCTGGAAAATCCTCTGTGCATGGCTCACTCCTGCACGTTAGCTTCCTATAGACTTCTATAGGGTCATCTCCCATTGTACTCTGACCTCAGATCACGGCCCCATAGAAGTCAACAGGGGTCTTTTGCATGGGCAGTGTGCATCTGTGAAAAAATAATGGTGGGCTAGTTTGGTTTAGCTTGAGGGGGAAAATATATAAGTGCACTTTGCTTAAAAGAGTACATATTCTTTTAATTACACTCTATGGCCAAAAGTTTGTGGCCACCTGACCATTACACCTGTATGAGCTTATTGGACATCCTGTTCCAGAACCATAGTCATTAATATGGAGTTGGCCTCCTTATAGCAGCTCCCACTCTTCTAGGAAGGCTTTCCACAGGATTTTGGAGTGAATCTGTGGGAATGTTTACCCATTCAACCAAAAGGACATTTGTGAGGTCAGGTACTGATGTTGGATGAGAAAACCTAATTCACAATATTCATTTCAACAATGGGGCACAGTAATGTTGGAGCAAAAAAGGGTCTTCACCAAACCGTTGTCACGGGATTGTCTAACATGTCTTAGCATTACCAGTACCTTTGACTGGTAACACCTTAACTTAGTAATTTGGAAAGAGGGACACATGTTTGGCCATATAGTGTATATCTAAAGCCAAGTTTTGAGTTACCATGCCAGATTTTTTTTTTCCGTTGCCTGTATTTCTCTGGGGATATTTCAGTTCCTGTCCTGGAGACACAACAGGAAATTGGAAGTGTAGATGTCTGTTCTGATGACCCTTGTCTCAGAAGGTAATTTTCCAACTTTGAAGAGTTTTTCTTTTGCCATGTACACACGAGCGGATTTTCCGTCGAAAAAAACTTGGATGGTTTTTTCGACGGAATTCCGCTCAAGCTTGCCTTGCATACACACGGTAAAGGGGTAAAAAATGTGCAGCGCTAAAGAACAACTGGTATAAAAATAATTAACTGGTATAAAAATAATTAACTGGTGAAGATGATAATAAAATCAGAAGATGAAGGGACATATATTCAATGAAGGTTAATGTCCATAAGTGAGAATGAGGGACCACAGAGAGGTCCTAATGAGTTCCGTAATGTGATCCAAGTGAAAATTAAGTGGCAATCACTGTAATCATTAAAAAAATAGTGCATGACATAGACAGTCCACCACCAGAACCACCAGTCTCTTACCGGAAAGATTGGACTCATACAGGTATATACCTGACGAGCCAATCAAGCTTTAAAAGGTAACCAGGAAGGCACAGTTTAATTGCATGAATGTAACCTCCAAGTGGACGTTCAAGGTGATGCGTTCAGCAGGTTAAAACACAGAGGCAGGTCAGCTCAACCTGTTGATCTTGCCAGAAATGCAGCACCCTAGTCCCTTTCTGTGTGATTTAGAAGAGGTAAAACAAGCGCTTGTTAATCGATAAAATGACGCAATGGGAACAGCAGGCTCGATCCGACGCGTTTCATCCACGAAAATATCATCTGGGGTGTCTCCCCAAACGCCCGGGGGGGGGGGAATGGTGCAGCTGATCCAACTGGGGGGGCTTAATGGACGGATTGTTTGCCGCCCCCCTAAAAATATAGCACCAGTTGCCACTGCACTATACCCCATAGATTATATACTATACCCTACCCTATCCAAAACTAAAGAAAAGCTTTAGGTTATACAGCCACTATGATAGATTTAGTGCTTGCCAGGATTCATCTGTAATATCATCTTACTGTAAAAGATAAGTGAAATACTCGCCCTTCGGATTGTATGGATTGCAAAATTGCAATATTCAGCAAGCAGTGCCAAGACTTTTATGAAGCTAAAGATATTTAATTCTTGCTTGCAGTATTTTCAGCTGTTTTAGTTTTTACTGTACTCCCAGGCTGCTCAGATATATATTGCATTGTCTAAAGGTTCCTAGTGTGCTTCCTCTTCCCTTCTCCTGGTTTATGGCCACTTACAGCCCCAGGTGAGATAATTGCTGCACTCTTGCAGCTCCATATGAATTATACAGACAGAAGGAAGGACTGTGTATTAGCCACTATTCAATGTGATGCAGGTCCTGGGTGCATACTACACATGCTGGGTATTTATGCAAGAATAGAAGCAGCAGATTATCACTGTTGGGTATTCCTGGAGGGGTTGCAATTCCCTATTCTTGTCTAGTACTGCCTGTAAATAATGTTTGTGGACTTCAAATTGTCAGCATGGGCTGCTGTACTGCTGGTATTATTTAAAAGGCTAAATTGTGATTATATCAGCACTTAGGGGGTTATTTACTAAAGGAAAATCCACTTTGCACTGCAAGTGCACTTGGAAGTAAATTCGCTGTAGATCCGAGGGGGACATGCAAGGATAATAAGAAACAGCATTTTAGCTTGCACATGATTGGATGATAAAATCAGCAGAGCTTCCACTCATTTCAGATCTACCCCTTAGATTTAGAGCGACTGCACTTCCAAGTGCACTTTCAGTGCACTTTCAAGTGCACTTGCAGTGCAAAGTGGATTTGCTTTTCGTAAATAACCCCCTTAGTGTTATTAGAAAGCCAGAAGCCTAAATACTCCACTTCCCCCTACCTTCTTGACCCTCTTTCTTCTCTAACTCCCTATCCTACTCTCTCCCCCTCTCTCTTTTTGTCTTCACCTCCCTCATTCTTTCTAGCCTCCAGCCTCTATCCTCTTCTTTTCCAGCATTCTCACTGTACTCAATCCCATTTATCTCTATATAGCTTTCTTTTTGTAACTCCCTCTTCCTTCCTTACTCTTTCCACTTCCTTTCTTCCCATGCTCTAGCCGCTCTCCCTTTTTACAGACCCTTTCCCTCTTTCAATTTCCTCTGTAGGATTCTAGTTCTTTGTCCATTGTTCTAGCCCCTTTTCCTCTTGTTAGTCCCCATACCTCTTCTTAGCTACTTTCCTTCTGTCTACCTCTTCTTCTTTCTACAACTGTCTTAGCTCCTACCTCAGTGAAAATAACCTTCTTGACCCATTACAGTCTGGCTTTCGCTCACAGCACTCCATGGAAACTGCCTTACTAAAACTCACTAACGATTTACTAACTGCTAAAAGCAACAGCCAATACTCCATACTTCTACTACTTGACCTCTCTGCGGCCTTTGATACTGTTGACCACCCGCTCCTTCTCAATAAACTACATTCCCATGGCCTCTGAGATTCTGCTCTATCCTGGTTCTCTGCCTATCTATCACAGTGCTCCTTCAGTGTCACCTACAACTCTGTCTCCTCGTCTCCATTGCCCCTTTCTGTGGGGGTCCCCCAAGGCTCTGTTCTTGGACCCCTTCTCTTCTCTATCTACACCTCCTCCCTTGGTCACTTGATAACCACCCACGGCTTCCAATACCACTTATACGCCGATGACACCCAAATCTATCTGTCTACTCTTCACCTCACTCCTTCAGTCTCCTCTCGCATTACTAACTTACTAACTGACATATCAGCATGCATGTCGCACCACTTCCTTAAACTAAATCTCTCTAAAACTGAGCTATTAATATTCCCCCCGGCATGTGCCCCCCTCCCTGACTTTTCCATCAAAATCAACAATGCAACTATCAGTCCCTCCCCTCACGCCAGGCTACTAGGTGTAATCCTAGACTCTGACTTGTCATTTCAGCCCCAAGTCCAATCGTTGTCAAAAGTTTGTAGAATTCACCCCTTTTTATGAAACCACCAAGCTCCTCATTCACTCCCTTGTTATCTCTTGCCTTGACTATTGCAACTCCCTTCTCATTGGCTTGCCTCTCCAAAGGCTATCCCCTCTTCAGTCTATCATGAATGCTGCTGCCAGACTTATCCACCTTACCAACCGCTCAGTGTCTGCCAACCCTCTCTTCCAATCCCTACACTGGCTCCCAATCACCCAGCGAATTAAATTCAAAATACTAACCACAACATACAAAGCTATTCACAACTCTGCCCCGAGCTACATCACCAATCTTGTCTCCAAATATCACCCAAATCGTCCTATCCGCTCTTCACAAGACCTCCTATTCTCAAGCTCTCTCCTCTCCTCCTCCCATGCTCGTCTCCAGGATTTCTCCAGAGCCTCTCCCATCCTCTGGAACTCGCTACCTCCACTGGTCCGGCTATCCCCTTCTCTTGCTACCTTCAGGCGATACCTGTAAACTCATCTCTTGAGAAAACCTATCACGTCTCCAACTAATCTCCTACCACTTCCATCAGCTCATTCCCCACAGTTACAACCTTTTGTACCACCTGCCCCACCCTATTAGATTGTAAGCTCTTCTGAGCAGGGCCCTCTTAATCCTCTTGTATTTTATTGTATTGTAACTGTATTGTCCCCTTTTTATATTGTAAAGTGCTGCGTAAACTGTTGGCGCTATATAAATCCAGTATAATAATAATAATAAGCCCCTCTCCTTCTTTTAGGACCCTTTTCCTGTTGTCCCACTTTCTGGCCCATTCCCCTCTTTCAAGCCCCTTTCCTTCTTGCTAGCCCCTCTACCTCTCTCTCTTTCTCTCTTCCCTCTCCTTCTCTCTAGCCCCACTCTATCTCCCTTTCTAGTTCCCTTCCCTCTTGCTAACTCCTCTACCTCTTATTAGCCACTATCCCTCTTACATATTCTCATGGCTGTTGGAAATCATGGGGCCCCGTGCAGCCTACCTGACAGGGTCCCACCACCCCCCACCAGAAAATATCAAATACAATTTTTGCTAAAATGCCACAGTCATGATGCTATGCAAAGGACATGTGAACACACCTTTACATTTTTTTAATTATTATTTTTTAGAATTGTAATTTTCATTTTTTGTTTTTTAGAATTCTATTATTTTTTATGACATTTTTTAAGTGGCCTGTTGGGGGGGCTTTGGTAAAATTTCAGGGGTCTAGACCCCCGATGTTTCACATTTGAGACAGAGAAAGGGACTGAGGACAGAGAATAATCCATATTTTTTTATGCAGCCCCAGCTGCAGATGAATGAATAGGAAGTGCTCTGAAGTTTCCTGTTCATTCACAAACTGAAGCATCGTAAACACAGTTTACAATGCTTCAGTGATGAATGGACACAGGAGTGATCTGTACCGATATGACATATTTACCAGACCCTAGCTCTCCATCCTGAACTCGATCCTCCAGTGTGCTCTCAGCAGCTGCAGGCAGGAGAAAAGAGGAGGGAAGCCAGAAATACTGCTGAGGAGGCAGGCACACAGGGGGGATTGGACAGCAGATGAAGGGGGGGGGGCTGATACAAGAACCGATCCCCCTGCAGCGCATCCAAAGGTAGAAAGCCGACAGCTCTGCAGGGGGATCCACAAGAATCACAAGGCAGTACAGCCGGCCCTTGTCAGGTGCCCGAGCCCTCCCTTTGAACTGATGAGGCTTGGGCCCAGTACAGGAGGGCCTGCCTTTTCTATTCTATCGTCTTTTCTTTTCTAGCCCTCCTCCCTTTCTCTAGCCCCTCTCTATTTCTAGTCCCATTCTATCTTTTTATTCCTTCTCCCTTTTTCTAGCCCTCTGTCTCTTTCTAGCCCCGGTTCCTCTTTTTTAGCCTCTCTCCTTCTTTCTAGCTTGTCTCTCTATTACTAGCACACCTCTGTCTTTCTAACCCTCCTCCATCTTTCTAGCTACTTTCCTCTTTGTAGCCCCTCTCTATATGTGTAGACCCTTTCCCCTCTTTGTAGCCCCTCTCCCTCTTACTTTTAAATTCCCTTGTCCTTTATTAGAGCCTCATTTCCTCTTTCTAGCCCCTCAACCCGTTTATAACCCCTTGTTCTCCTTCTAGCCTGTCTCCCTTATTTTCTCACCCCTCTCCCTCTCTCTAGCTCCGCTCTTTCTTTGTCCTCTACCTCCTTCTAGCTCATCTCCCTCTCTCTTTTTCTACCCCTCTATCTTTGTAGCCTCTCTCTCTACCTCCTTTCCCTCTTTGTAGCCCCTCTCTATCGGTTTAGCCCCTCCAGCAATTTCTAACCCCTTGTCCTCTTTCTAGCCTGCCTCTCTCTTTTTCTAGCCCCTCTTCTTCTCTATATCCTCTCCCTCTTTCCAGTCCCATTTTCATGTTTTTAGCCCCCTTCTCTTTTTCTAGCTCCAATCTCTCTTACGTATTTTAGCCTCTCTCCCACTCTTTTTTTGTAGCCATCTCCCTCTTTCTAGTCCCTGTATCTTTGTAGCCCCTTTCCCTCTTTGTAGCCCCTCTCCCTCTTAATTTTTCATGCATTTGCCCTTTGTTGAAGCTTCTCTTCTTCTTTCTAGCCCTTAACCCCTTTATAACCCATTGTTCTCTTTCTAGTCTGTCTCCTTTATTGTGTAGCCCCTCTCCCCCTCTCTAGCTCCACTCATTGTTTGCCCTTTCCCTTCTTCTTGCCTATCTTTATAGCCTCTTTCTCTACCCATCTATCTCCTTTCCCTGTTTGTAGCCCCTCTCTATCGTTCTCTTTTTCTAGCTCTAATCTCTCTTACCTATTTTAGCCTCTCTCCCACTCTTTTTTTGTAGCCATCTCCTCTTTCTAGTCCCTGTATCTTTGTAGCCCCTTTCCCTCTTTGTAGCCCCTCTCCCTCTTAATTTTTCATGCATTTGCCCTTTGTTGAAGCCTGTCTTCTTCTTTCTAGCCCTTAACCCCTTTATAACCCCTTGTTCTCTTTCTAGCCTGTCTCCTTTATTGTGTAGCCCCTCTCCCCCTCTCTAGCTCCACTCTTTATTTGCCCTCTCCCTTCTTGCCTATCTTTATAGCCTCTCTCTCTACCTATCTACCGCCTTTCCCTCTTTGTAGCCCCTCTCTATCGTTCTAGTCCTTCCACCCATTTTAACCTCTTGTTCTTTTTATAGCCTGCCTCCCTCTATTTCTAGCCCCTCTCCCTCTCACAGTCCCATTTCCATGTTTTTAGCCCCCTTCCCTCTTTCTATCTTCTAACTCTCTTAGCTATTTTAGCCTTTCTCCCACTCTCTTTATTTCTAGCCCATCTCTCTCTTTCTAGCCTCTCCCTATCTTTGTAGCCCCTTTCCCTCTTTGTAGCTCCTCTTCCTCTTACATCCTCCGCTGCGCTTTTTCTTGCTCCTCTGCCTCCTTCTAGCCCGTCTCCCTCTCTCTTGTCACTCTCTCACTTTTTCTACCCTCTCTATCTTTGTAGCTTGTAGCCTCCCTTTAACTTCTTTCCCTCTTTGTAGCCTCTCTCTATCGGTCTAGCCCCTAACCCATTTCTAACCCCTTGTCCTCTTTCTAACTTGCCTTTCTCTTTTTTATCCCCTCTTCCTCTCTATATCCTCTCCCTCTTTGCAGTCCCATTTCCATGTTTTTAGCCCCCTTCCCTCTTACTAGCTTCAATCTCTCTTACCTATTTTAGCTTCTCTCCCATTCTCCTCTTTTTCTTGCTCTATTGATAGCCCCCCCCCCCCCCCCTCCCGTCTTTCTATGGCCCCTCTTTTTATTTTTGGTCTCTACTTTTAGTCCCGCTCTCTCTCTTTCAAATACCCCTCCTCTCTTTTTCTAGTTTTTCTCCTCTCTTTTCTCCTTACGTCTTTTCTTTACTATTACTATACTTTTAAAGCTCCCTACTCTCTTTCTCTCTCCCTCTTTGTATTCCCCCCCCCCCCCATTCCTCTGTACTAGTCCCTCCCCCTCCTCTTTTTATCCCTTCCCTCTATATTTCTAGCTCTCTCCCAGTGTCTCAGACTCAGTGTTTCTCGTCCACATTGTCTCGTAGCAAATTTCTATAAGAATAAACTCTAAAAAGTTAGCTCCACAAGCTTTACAAGCACACAGATAACATGATTTTGGGATGAGCTTTGGTTTTTTCGAATATCATTTTAAGTTTTCATCTTAAAAAAAACCCAACACTTTTGAAGATGTGTGCATTCCTCTGTTATCTGGGTAGGATCAGGCACCATCCATTCTGGTTACCTTGTATCTAGTTATTACAAATAAAAGCATAATTGGCTTTACAAGGACAAAGCATCCAGGCATATTAATTCTTTCTTGTGCAGCCTTTTCTTCACTAGACATTTTTTTACACCTTCCTTTAATCTCAGTTCTATAAAATTCAGACAGTCTAAGCCTTACATTTGCATTTGGCTGTTTCAGCTGCTGTCCTTGGTGCTGATCCTTTAATATCTTGCTGAAAACACTTTAAAGGGTTTCAAGTTATGCAGCCAATGGTACATTATGACTTTGAAACTGTGATAATGTTATATGAAATTCCCCCTCCCCCCACTCAATTTGTTCATGGGTTCAAGCATCTTAAAGGAGATTTGAGAGCTGAATTAATTAAAAACAAATGTGTATTGCTGCCAACAGCATGTGTGTCTTCGCTATTTTATTTTTATGTTTTTTAAGGGGAAAACAACGTACCTTTGTAAGAATTTAGAAATTGCAGATAATTGACTTTGATTTAAAAATAAAATGCATTGTAACCTGAATGTTGGGCCTGCAGAGAAATCTAAAGAGAATTTTATTGTTTTATTTTATTTATTTATTTTTTTTATTCAGGGTATAGTGATACAAGAAAAGGGAAAACAAAAGCAAAAAAGTATTTCACAAAACAAAAAACAAAAGCAAAAAAACAAAAAAAAAAGCTTCTTCCAGTGTATTATAAGAAATTGTACTACTGGAACAACACAATGGGGGTGATTTACTAAAGGCAAATCCACTTTGCACTGGATGTGCACTTGGAAATGCAGTCGCTGTAGATCTGAGGGGGACATGCAAGGAAAATAAAAAACAGCATTTTTGCTTGTAAATGATTGGATGATAAAAGCTGATGCAGAGCTTCCCCCTCATTTCAGATCTACCCCTCAGAGCTAAAGCGACCGCACTACCAAGTACACTTCCAAGTGCACTTGCAGTGCAAAGTGGATTTGCCTTTAGTAAATCAAAACCTATATCAGCAAAATAACTGCACTCCAAATTGCCGACATGAATCTAGGCACACATGTGTAAACAGACCAGATTACAGTTTATACCAGTCCACCCAAATCTGCCATGAAGCTACAAAGCTTGTAGAATTGTATTTTTTTATATACTAAAATACCTCATATAAATTGATCCATTGCTTTCCAAAGGTTTGTGGACACTCCCCCAAAATATTAAGGGTTTCCAGTGAAGGGTACTGTTAATGTTATATTATACCAAGATATTTTAGACAGTTGGGCAATTCTAAGTTTGTGGTAACAGTTTGGTTAAGGCCCTTTTGTTCCAGTATGACTGTGCCCTGGTGTACAAAGCCAGCTCTATGAAGATATGCCCCTGATAACCTCAGTTGGTGATGAAATGCGTAGGATGGGACAGTAACATGTGATGTCATCATACCGGATGCCGTGGCCATCTTGCAAATATTTCAATAGGCATTTCTCTGTACATATGTGAGTTTAATAACCTTTTAATACATAGTATTTCAGAGTTACTGCACTAGGGAGTCTGTTGTATGTTTTTATGAGGTTTGATCCAAATGCTATCAAGGCGAGCAATCCAAGTGTGTGTGGTGGGTATTGTGGACATCTTGATGGATCCCTTAAAAAACCAGCCGATAATATTAGTATCTGAGTGTCTTCATTCATGGAGATCTGGAGGATCATTGTGGTGTGGCTGAAAACAGATCTAAGAGACCCGGGATATTATCATTTTTAAAGCGCAATTGACCAATCTATCTAGTGAGAGTTATTGTGGTCCGGTAAGTGGATTATCATCTTTAAAGCGCAATTGGCCAATCTATTTAGTGAGGGTTATTGTATTCCGGTAACCGGCGTGATGACATCACATTATCACTGTGGTGGTGTGCGGATCTCTATCATTTTGAAAACTGATTTAGGACTTCTCTCTAACACCCTCTTTGTGGACTTTCTGTGGACAATATGGTATCTATATATTTTTAGCACTGCACATGTTTCTAGAGAAGATATGGTTTGACAAGTTTGGTGTGGAGGAACTTGAGTGAGGCACAGAACTCTGGCCTCAACCTTACTAAACACCTTTGGGATGAATTAGAAAGACAGCTATGAGCCAGGTCTTTTAATCTAACATCAGTACCTGCCCCTCAAATATTATTTTCACAGAATGAGCACAAATTCCCAAAGACACACCCCAAAACCTTGTGGAAAACCTTCCCCAGAAGAGTGAAGGCTGTTCCACCCACAAAGTTGGGCCAATTCCATATGTTATGCCAGTGATTCTGGAATAGGTTCTCCAACAAGCTCACATAGGTGTAAAGGTCAGTTGATGACCTGCAGGTACTTGAGTGGCCTGCATAGAGAATAGACCTAAACCTCCACAACTTTGGGATGAATTGGAAAACTGATTGTCATTTAGTTCATCTCAACCAACATCAGTACATGACCTCAAAATTTTCTTTTGGTTGAATGGGCACAAATTCCCACAGGTCCATTCCAAAATCTTGCAAAAGGCCTTCCCAGAAGAGTGAAGGCTGTTATATTTATAGAGGTGAGCCAACTCCATATAATGTCTATGATTTTGGAATGGGACGTCCAACAAGCTTTCATTTTAGCCATTTGAGTCCCATCGGAGAGATTTCTCTTCACTTCCTGAAGAATAAAAATGATGGACCCCCTGGTTGTCACCAGGGTCACCAAAACTAGTGTCCCCATTAGAAGATGTACCTCCATTCCTGTTCTGGTGAACAGAAAAAAATAATGAAATGTTTTCTTCCCATTGCACTCTCAGTGAAGCAGGACAAACAGAGAGGGTGAATCTCCCTAATGGGGGCCCAGACAGCAATAATTCCCCCTACTGTAGCCAAAACGAGAAAAAAAAAAGTTGTCCCTTAGTTATATTTTAAAGTCCAACTCTGGTCTTGGGATTCCCACCCTCTTCCATTTATAACCCACTGCCTTTGAAACACCCCTGCACCTTTAATAAAAAGAGTATACATACAGGCAGTTCCCGATTTACAAACACCCGAGTTACGAACCATTCCTACTTACGAACGGCCTCAAATGCCGGCCACTTGTGCTCCACGCTGGTCCTGGATACCTCCGGACACATCCCATACTGCAGTACTACATGTACTGCATGGCCAGAAGAGCTCCAGATAACATAACAAGCGCCCGGAACATCCCACATCCACGCACAGGCGGACATTACACTTAGGAATGCAGTGTTCCGACCAAAAGTTACACTTACAAATGTAGTGTTGCGACTTAGGAACAACTTCGACTTACGAACAAACCTACAGTCCCTATTGTGTTCGTAACTCGGGGACTTCCTGTACCTTTTTTCCAGGTGTCTTTTCCCTGTTCCGGTGATGTCACAGATTCTCTCAAGTCCTCAGTGGTACAGTCATGGGCTTTAAAGCCCAGCTCCAGACAAAACTGTTTTATTTTCTTATATAGAATGGAAAACGATTAGAGCCCCTGTAAGGTTTATATGGCCATCTATGACCCTACTGGGGAGATTCACCCCTGTAGTCTTGTCAAGACAACAAATACTGGGAAATCTCTTCAATGGGGACACGAACAAAAACACATCAGTTTTTGCAGCGTGGAGAAGAGTTAGAACTTCTGACAATGTTTGTATTGATGTCTGGGCCTTCCGTTCCTAGTGTACTGGGTGATTGTCTTGAAAATGTATCTAAAGCCCTTTTTCTAGGATCTGTAGTAAAAAGACTTTGGGTGCTACTCCAAGTTTCAATTTCCAGGTCCGAGGACTTGCACTAAAGGGTTGGGAAGAGCCTGTCCTGGCTCAGTACACACAGTAGGAGAGTAGAGAACCCACGACTGCAGCACACCAACAAGACCCGACAATAATAAGGGTAAAATCAGTCTTAGCCCAGCACTGTCCAGGCCTTGTCCCCACCAACGCATTTTGCCCTGCCCCTGGGGCTTAGTTGTAGAACTTCATGAATAAGACCCAGGGCAAAGTGAGACGCTTGAGGAGGCGTGGCCTGGACGGAGCTGGGCTGAGATGGCTTTTACTCTTGTTATTTTCGAGTTTTCTTGGTGTGCAGTGATAGTGGGTTCTCTTATCTCCTTTTTTTGGATAATGTGTGGAAGGGTTAAAACTATGACAGGTTTCTATTAAAAATGGAAACTGAAGAGCTACACCACAAACTGAAGAGCCACACCACAATCCACAGTTTCCAATGTGTTTTATGGGTCCAAAACATCTCTTTCATAGTGGCTAGAAAAAAACATAAGGACACCTCCATATCAGTACACAAAGTCTGAATGAGTGTGACTTGTATAGCGCTACCTATGCGATCTAAATCGCCTCAGGGCGCTTTTTGCCGTCGGTGTCCATCTGCGGTATAGTGCAGTCCTTTCACCCATGGGGTCCTGACGCGCTTACAAACACATGCACATATTTGGCCAATGTTTTCGACAGGATCTAATTAACCTACCAGCATGTCTTTGGAGTGTGGGAGGAAACCGGAGTACCCGAAGGAAACCCACGCAGGCACAGGGAGAACATGCAAACTCTAGGCAGATGGTGTCGTGGTCGGGATTTGAACCAGCGACCCTGGTGCTAACCACTACACCACTGTGCTGCCCTAAGTCTGTGTCTAAAATGGAGAGATTTACCCTCTCTATTGTCTAATACAGGGGTCTCCAAACTTTCTAAACAAAGGGCCCGGTTACTGTCCTTCAGACTTTAGTGGGGCCGGACTGTGGACATTGGGAGTAGAAAAGGTCCTGACATAAGTGAGAAAAAATAATGCCCCATCGTTTGTTTCAGTGGGAGTAATCGTGCACCTTCATTAGTGTCATTGGAAGGAATTGTGCCCCACCATTGGTGTCATTGGGCCCCATCGTTGGTGTCACTTGGAGAAATTATGCCCCATCGCTGGTATCATTGGGGGGATTTGTGCCCCATTGTTGGTGTCATTGAGAGGATTTGTGGCCCTTCATTGATGTCAGTGGGGGGAATTATGCATTGTTGCTATCAGTGGATGAAATAGTGCCCCAAGGGCAGGCTAAAAGCAAACAAAGGGCTGCAGCTGGCTCCCAGACCACAGTTAGGAGACCACTGTTGAAAGTGATGGGGTTGTCACCAGAACAGGAATAGTGGTAAAACCATCAAACAGGACACGTGCTACGGTGAAAACGATTAATTTGGAAAGATTTCATCCCACTTCCTGTTGTGTCTACATAACCATTTTGTGCTGTATCCAAAAAGAAAAGGAATGAAGGTTTCAGATTTAGATACACTTTAAGTACATCTTCTGCCTGCATTTGTGCAATTGCCTGATTGAGTCCCATCTGCCGCAATCCTTCCAGCATCCAACTGTCCTTTTCTTCAATGGAGAGCCATCAGTCAGTATTTGCCATATTCATAGTACAGCCAGTGATATATGTGTTTAAGCCAATCACTTTTGAACACACTTTGTTTCCAAGTGGGAAATCATTCATTTTATCAGTAAACATTTCTCTCATCTAGGTCTACATTCCACACACTGCAAATTAGCCTAAAATTGTAATTTACATAACCTGGCATTTGCATCGGATCCGGATAATGATGATTACTCAAACAAATTATTATGGCTCTTGGAAATAGCGAGATGAATGCTGTACAATGAGTGGTGAATGCAGATGAATGTAAGGGGTCTATAAAACATTTGTTGCATAAATGTCGGAAGCATTCGCGCAATCTGAACAAAATGTCCCGTAATTTTTGTAAGAGATTATTGCCTGTATAATTAGCTCCTTTTAGTAGCCAAAATGCAATGTAGTTTAATTAAAAAAACGATACTGCATTTTTGGCCATTAGATGTAGCTGATCATACAGGCATTAATATCCTTTTTTGTATTAATAGAATTAATGTAACAAAAAATACGGGAAATTTCGTTCAGCTTGCACGAATGCTTCTGACATTCATGCAACAAATACTTTATAAATAAACCCCTAGGTTTATAAATGAGTCCAGACTGACCTGGTTTTTGTATATATGGATTATGATTCCTGAATTTAGGGTTTAAAGTGAGTCTGAGCTTTGATCAAGCAGGGCAAAGCAGCAAGTTCACTTTAATGGCAGAACCTCCAGCTGCACATACTCTCCTATCCTTTGCTCCCCTGCTGTTCTGTTATTTCAGGAAAGTGAACTGAAATGCCTGGAACTTTCAGGTATGGAAGAGCATGTGAATCACTCACCTTCCTCCCATGTGACAGTGCTGGTGTTTGGTGGTTGGTCCTTTAGGTACCTAGTGCTGTCACATGGGGGCGGGGTGACTTGAAGCTTACACAGGATTAACTGTCTTCTCTCTTGGCAGCCAAAAGGAGTCGCAGGGCAGTGGAGGGAAGATGAGTATGTGCAACTGATGGGACCAGCATGACAGTGAACTTGTCGTTCTGCCCTGCATGGGTAAAGCACAGGTTCATGTTAATATCTGACTGGCCACTAGAGGGAGACTTTACAAATCAGTGTATAAAATTCAATTAAAATAAAACTAAAAACAGCTTAAAGGC
The DNA here is from genome assembly GCA_037952925.1 of Lithobates clamitans. Taxonomy (NCBI): domain Eukaryota; kingdom Metazoa; phylum Chordata; class Amphibia; order Anura; family Ranidae; genus Lithobates; species Lithobates clamitans. Next base: position 1,290,370 of record JBBGZY010000975.1, on the reverse strand, counting down.
AAACCAAATTTAAATAAATCTAATAGGTTTAAATATGCTCTCCCTGAAAGCACACTTTAGTGCCCCTTTAAAGTGACAAGTGCCCAAAAAGCAGCCTGAAAAAGAAGACCTGTTACCACTGCAAGCATCATTAGGTGTCATTAGATGTGCATTAACTACAGTCTTTTTTTCTGAGCTTCTGGAGCATTTACAAATCCTCCAAAGAAAGACTTCCTAAAAAAATGGAGGCCCTCACTAGTATCCAACAATGCAATGCTGGGCTAAGTAACCTTTCAATAGGCCTAATCCTTGTCAAGTGGAATGCTTGGGGTGGTGGGGCGCCTGTGCTTAGACTTTTAGGAAGCCGACATTTGCTTTGGTAGTTTGGAGGTCAACTTTGAGGGTCCTAAAAAACAGAGGTATGTATAGACACCTAGTGGTGCCAGCCCTTCTTGGCATGCATTATATTTTACGGTCCAATCACACTAGAGTGTTTTGTTAATGTGCCTTATGGTACAGGTTAATGTGCTTTGGGTTAGGGCAACCCATTCATTTTGGATGGTCTGTCAACCCACCACAACAGATGAAAAAAGTGCATGACCCTTTTTTAACAATGTAAGATAAAGACTCTGCTGTACAATGCATTGGGGTGCCATTCACAATGAATAGCATTGCAATGCACCACACATAGAGCAGGGGCATTGCCATGAATTGTGGTAACGCTCCTATTGTAGCATACATTGATACACTGAATGAGCCCTTAGTGGTTTTTTTTTTTAATGATGATGGGTAAATACACTATCTGAGTTTGTGTTTTTTAATTAAACTGTAACTAAAGCTAAAAAAGATCAATAGTCAACTATCCCACTGTCTGCTCCACGGATCTTCTCTCTCCTGCAAAGTAATGGCCTCTATCCAAACCTTCACATTTGACACTTCTGGGTGTGTCGGATAACTGCTTCTCTTTTGGTTCCATCCACCAGCCCCTGCAGCCCCAGTCCAGAAGAGATGTGAGGCCTGGAGAATGGAACCATGATTCATGGCCAGAGCATGCATCCATCACACTCCAAAAACTGCCTAGACCTACAATCTGCCATAACTCTGCAAGAGAGCAAAGATCTAAGGAATGGGTACTGGGATAGGTTAGTATTGATAGCGCTTTAACAGGCTGATTATTGGGCACTATTTTTGTTGTAGAGACAAAGTCACTTTAAGGTTGAACTCCAGGACCTATTTGAATGGTATACTATTACCCCAGCTTGGAACAATGTAGGTATACATTACTCATACCTAAGGGACCAATGGGGAACCTGGAAATCATGGTAGTAGTTGGTGCTACTGCAGTGAGAGTCACAATCCTCTGGTCCTGCTCAGGTTCTATGTGAGCGGCTGCCCCTTTAAAAACTGCCTGCAGGGGGGTCACTCGCTTGGCACTGCCATCAATAATAGATCGCCTTGTATTATATTCAAAGAATACAAGGCGTTCTGTAATTGGATGGTGTGGAAATTGTGCCATCACTGCCCTTCCTTTCCCCATTGTCCAATCAGAGAACACCTTGTACAAAGCATTCAATAACTGGGGGCATTGCTGAGCAAGCGAGCCCCTGTGGTCAATGTGTATAGGGAAAGGCGCTTGCATAGAATCTGAGCAGGACCCGGAAGATTGTGGCTACCACTGTAGTAGTGCCGACTAATACAGTGATTTTCAGCTTCCCCTGCAGCCCATCAGGTATGAGATATGCATATTTGCATATTGTGCCAAGGTGGCCCAATGTAACTATGTAATAAAGATTATATCTGGCATTAAGCTTTATTCAAACACCTCTCCATCATCCCGAATGCTGTCCACTTAAAGAGGACCTGCCAGGATAGAAGCTACCATGACTGTGTAAGCTCCAGTATGGTCATTCCCTTCCTTGCATCTTCTGACCTCACTGGATGCATACTTGGTTTAAGCTAGTGGTGCACTATATCATAAAGCAAAGGTGAGTGGGAAAGCATTTGTTTCTTTTAAAGTGTTACTAAACCCAGGACCTTGCTTTCACTATATTCTGTCTTCTATAGTACACATAATATGGAAATGCAATTATTTTAGCAAATATAAACTGCTAAATATCTTTTCTCATCAGCCGTATATAAGCAGCCTTATGACTTCTATCAGTGTCTGGTTAAAGCTTGTAGGAGGCGTTTTTGTTCTCCTCTGACTGTCCTATGAGGCTATAGGACTCCTGACCCTCTGTCTGGACAGTGCTGATTGGACCTGTGCACCCTCCCAAGAAAAGAAAAAACTCTCTAGCAATACACACCAAACTGAGCATGTGCAGAGTGACTCCAAAGGCTCTCTCTTATCAGGAGATGGATTGGGGGCAGCAGAAGAAGAGGAGGATCAGAGAAGCAGCCTTTTTTTACACAATGTGGATGATTAACCCCTTAGGTTTCACAGTGAGTATAACAAGCATGCTTTACTGCATATACAGACTGATTTTACTGTTGTGGGTTTAGTAACACTTTAAGTTTTACATTTTAAATAGCAAATATTAAGTTAAAAAGACAAAAAAACTCTTAAAACTCACATGTTGCACACACAGCACCATATGTGGGAGGTATATGATAAGAGGAGCAGCTAACCTGCTTCTGAAAATGCTAGTCTCCAGGTTTTTCTGCTGACTGTATGCCTTCATTATTTTCAGAGTCACTAAGGGGTCTGTTTAAAAAAATACCTGCTGAGTGAATGTCTCAGCATTCACATAGCCATTGCAAATAATCTCATTATTTTGTCTAACATGTTTACTTCCTATGATTGTCAGCTCCATCTAGTAACCATAATGCACTACTTTATTGTAATACCCCAATCGGAAAAAAAACATATTATGGCCAATAGCTAAAGCTGATGATAGCAGGAAATAAACATATAAGACACATTACAGAGATGAATTGTGATGGCTGTGCAGATGCTGAGCCATTCACACAGCAAACCTTTTATAAACGGACCCCTGAGTATACAGATCAGGACTTGTGATGCTTGTTCTATGACTGAGATTTAGAAAGCATTGAAGACACAGACAACCAGGCAACTAGCATTTTTAGAAGAAGATCAGAAATCAGCAATGGCAGTCTAAATCTGGCTACACCTACAATTTTCTTGTTCGGTTTCCTTTAGATTTACCTTCAACTATGTAGTGCAAGGGTCTGATTGCATACAATTCTAAAGTGTTTAGGTTTGAGCTCGTATAATATGGTATAATGCTTTTTTATCACAGGTTGGTCTAAAGAATAAAATACAGTGCCTTGAAAAAGTATTCATACCCCTTGACATTGTCTACATTTTGTCATGTTACAGCCAAAAACATAAATGTATTTTATTGGCATTTTATGTGATAGATCAACACAAAGTGGCACATAATTGTGAAGTGGAAGGAAAATGATAAATGGTTTTCAAAACTGTTCACAAATAAATATCTGAAAAGTGTGGTGTGCATTTGTATTCAGCCCCCTTTACTCTGATACCCCTAGTGAAACCTTTTGTCTTCAGAAGTCCCCTGGTTAGTAAATAGAGTCCACCTGTGCATAATTTAATCTCAGTATAAATAATGCTGTTCTGCGAAGCCCTTAGAGGTTTGTTAGAGAACCTTAATGAACAAACAGCATCATGAAGGCCAAGGAACACACCAGACAGGTCAGGGATAAAGTTGTGGAGAAGTTTAAAGCAGGGTTAGATTATCAAAAAATATCCCAAGCTTTGAACATCTTACGGAGCACTGTTCAATCCATCATCCGAAAATGGAAAGAGTATGGTACAACTGCAAACCTACCAAGACATGGCCGTTCACTTAAACTGACAGGCCGGGCAAGGAGAGCATTATTTAGAGAAGCAGCCAAGAGGCCCATGGTAACTCTGGAGGAGCTGCAAAGATCCACAGCTCAGGTGGGAGAGTCTGTCCACAGGACAACTATTAGTTGTGCACTCCACAAATCTGGCTTTTATAGAAGAGTGGCAAGAAGAAATCCATTGTTGAAAGAAACCCATAAGATGTCCCGTTTGCGAGAAGCCATGTGGGGACACAGCAAACATGTGGAAGAAGGTGCTCTGGTCAGATGAGACAAATATCTAACTTTTTGGCCTAAAAGCAAAACGCTAACGCAAAACTAACACTGCACATCACCCTGAACAAACCATCCCCACCGTGAAACTTGGGGGTGGCAGCATCATGTTGTGGGGATGGTCAGAGTTGATGGGAAGATGGATGGAGCCAAACACAGGGCAATGTTAGAAGAAAATCTGTTATGCCCCATACACACGAGCAGAATTTCAGTCGGAAAAATCTTGGATGGTTTTGGACGGAAATCCGCACAAGCTTGCCTTGCATACACACAGTCACACAAAAGTTCTCTGAACTTTCGACCATCAAGAACACGGTGACGTACAACACTACGACGAGCTGAGAAAATTAAGTTCCATTCTTCCGAGCATGCGCCAATTGTTTCCGAGCATGCATGGTTTTTTGTGCGACGGAATTGCGTACAGACAAACGCATTTTCGGACAGGAACTTTTTCTGACCGAAAAATAGAGAACCTGCTCTCAATCTTTTGCTGGCGAGAATTCCGCCAACAAAAGTCCAATGCAGCATACACACGGTCGCAATTTCCGACCAAAAGCTCTCATCGGAGTTTTGCTAGCGGAATTTCCCATCGTGTGTACGGGGCATTAGAGTCTGCAAAAAACTTGAGACTGGGGCGGAGGTTCACCTTCCAGCAGGACAACGACCCTAAACATATAGAGAGAGCTACAATGGAATGGTTTAGCTAAAAGCATATTCATGTGTTAGAACGGCCCAGTCAAAGTCCAGACCTAAATCCAATTGAGAATCTGTGGCAAGACTTGAAAATTGCTGTTCACAGACACTCTCCACCCATTCTGACAGAGCTTGAGATATTTTGCAAAGAAGAATGGGCAAAAATGTCACTCTCTAGATGCGCAAAGCTGGTAGAGACACCCCCAAAAAGACTTGCAGCTGTAATTGCAGTGAAAGGTGGTTCTACAAAGTATTGACTGAGGCGGGCTGAATACAAATGGACGCCATGCCTTTCACATATTTATTTGTCAAAAAAAATTGAAAACCATTTATCATTTTCCTTACACTTCACAATTATGTGTCACTTTGTGTTGTTCTATCACAAAAAATCCCAATAAAATACATTTACGTTTTTGGTTGTAACATGACAAAATGTGGAAAATTTCAAGGGGTGGGAATATTTTTTCAAGACACTGTAGGTAGCAGTGGTAGTTCTGATATTTTAATCACGACATGTCCTCTTTTAAAGTCTGATTGAATTTTCGGTTTAAACCAGCTAAATACATTCCAGGTGCATCTAAAGAAAAAAGCTGCAAAAAGTCCTCCAATTTTTTATTTAGAAAACAGCCACAGCCTGAGTAGAAAAGCCTTTCCACTGCCAGCATGTTACAGAGAAGGGATGTTGCTCTTTGTTTGGAAGCTGTGATCTCTCTGCAGATGTCCAACATGCCCCTTGATGAATCAAAGCTAGAACCCTCCAGTCAGCAGGAAGCCTGAACTTTTGCTGATGTGCTCTGACTTATCAGGGGGCATGTCAGACCTCTAGATAGGGACCACTGCTTCCACTCTGACACATGCTGGCAGATGACAGGCTTTTCTATTCAGGCTGTAGCAGCTTTACAAAGAGAATAAAATAAAAGACTTTGCACATTTTTCACGTACCTGGAATGTATTTGATTTAAACTAAAAGTTCAATTGGGCTTTAATTATGGCCATTACGTGTATTTCACATCAATTCTGGACATTGCTCAATGGGCATAGTGCTTTTTTTATTATATAATATCATAAGGCTGCTTTGTTGAAGGTAAAAAAAAAAAAGTCTGTGTCCTCTACAACAAAGTGAACGAGCAGCAGCTTCTAAAGCGAGGTGCTTCGATTTCTAATAATGAAAGGGAATTTGAAATGAATCTTTATTAAGCCCTTTTCATGGCTTCTGTAGCGGCTCCTCCTGAGCTGGCTTATTTGGTTTAATGTGATTCATTCATTAATTCAGGATCAGAAGTGACTGCCTGAATTATGACAATCAGTCTTGGTTAGCAGTCCTTTTTCCATGTTCGGAAGCACCCAGCAGTGGGGGGGCCAGGGGCTGGGGAGCTCCAATTACCTGCACGTCTTGGGGGTTAGCTAGGAAAACAGGTAGGGTGACAAAGGGAATATGTAATAAAGATTACACAATCACAGGGATTCAATAACATTTTGCAATGTATTTTTTTTGCCGCAATGCGCTAGTTTGCGACGTTCCTAAAATTCTAATTGCCTGTTGGATGCTCGGTGAGAGGGAGCTAACATTACAAGCATTGGATAATGTACTCGGTAGGAGCAAAGAAAGCTTGGTTGAGCATAAACACGCTAATGAGAAGAGATATAACCCTAATCCTAACCCTAGTTTGACTACAATGGGGCAGTTGACGGTCATAGCAATTCTCCAATGTGTTTTTAGTGCTGCCTTAGTGGTCATTTATGAACATGTTCAAGGGTGGCTCCAGTGAATCTACTAAATATACAGAGAAAACTATATATAGTAAATATTTTAAAGAATAGCTATATTTTTAGTTTAGTTATCCTCTAAGTTACACTAGAGTTCCTCCAAAGGTTGCAGTTTCTGCCTCTAAAATGCGTTCCTACTGACACCATTGATCTTTTTAGCTATATGTAAAGGGGTAATTCTTCCCAATAACCACAATTGTAAGGAGCATTCTTCCCAATGACCATCACACTACTAATGTATCCTGAGTTGTAGGTTCCCTGAGATCGGAACGTTATTTTACGGGTTCCTCTGTGTTAAAAAGTTTGAAAAAGGCTGACTTACACACTCCTTCCCAAGTCTTATATACTATATGACCAAATAGCTGAGACAACTGCCAATCACACCTACATTATTTGGCTAATGTTATATGGACATCCCTCCAAATGATTGAGTTAAAGCTTATCCAGTGAAGGGTACTGTTAATAATACAACAACAAAAAAACATTCTGAAATCTTTTGGCACCATCTTGGGGATGGACATTTCTGTTCCACCATGACATGGTTTGACCAATTTGGTGTGGAGGAATCCAAATGGCCTGCACAGCATCCTAACCTCAACCCTACTGGACACCATTGGGATAAGTTGGAACACTGATTCTGTGCCCAGTTTCTTGGTCAAAATCAGTATGTATGCAGCAGATAGAGCAAGTTCCCCTTTAAAGTGTCTTCTCCCCCAGGGTGGGAGGTTAGACAGGAACAGGGAGGATGGTGAGGCAGACGAGAGAGGAAGAGAAAGAGGCAACATCTGTGTGCTGAGCTCCTGCTTTACCCCCTCTTGGAGGAGGGCAGGGTGTCCTGGGGTTCCCCATCCTAACCCAAAGAGAGAGAAGAGAGGACCCTAGCCAGGGGGAACATTAGGCCGATCAATCTGCAGGGACACAAGCTGCTACCGGCAGGGCCTGGGACCAAGCGTCCATTCATTACTGGAACTGTGTTGATCTATTGAAGCCATGTATCGATTAAGAACATTAAACACATCCAGCCTCGTGGTGCCTTTATTCAGTAAGTATGCTGCTCTGAAGAGAATGAAGCACATAGCTAGGAGGGTGGATCGGAGGTCAGTCTGTGCCCGCCACCAACACATCGGGCAAAGTTCTGTGTTGCTCTAAAGGTCAGTTCTACGTTGGCTGCTGTCTATGGCCATGTGCGAGGCAGCCCGCCAAAAAGTATGTGACCTCATAAATGCACTTCTGGATGAATGGGCACAAATTCACATAAACACAATCCAAAATCTGGTGGAAAACCTTCCCTGAAGAGTGGAAAAGGAGGGGAGAAACTCTATATTGGCTCCTATGGTTTTGAAATGGGACATCAAACAAGCTTATATATGTAGGTGTGATGGTCAGCTTTTTTCAAACTTTTATACTTATATAGTATATTCACCTATCCCTGGAACCTCCAATGTCCCCACTGGAAGCCACACCTTCCTCAACATTTTCCAATCTCTATTTATTCCTATGGAAAGGCTATCCAAAATCCTTTCCAACTTTACATGGCTCTTCCATAGGAATAAATAGAGAATCTTAGAATAACTCACCACTTGGGAGGCATTTGGAACAGAACCAGTAGGTTGCATACCGAAGATCTCAGAGAAGTTGAGACAAACAAGTGGCTTAGGAGAGTTGCTTGGGGTTGGGGAGCAATTAAATGATACCTATTCTAAAATGACAGTTATCCTTAAATGCCCAAAAGATCAGAACATGTTTGTGATTATTCCTGCATATAGCTCAATTAGAATGCCAATTCCTTTGTAATTGTGCAGACTTCCTGACACTGTTCCCTACCTTCTTTTTAGAATGCTTTGGAAGTAGGGGCATACCTATGGTTAGGAGTTGATTTACTAAAACTGGAGAGTGCAAAATCTGATTCAGCTTTGCAACTTCTAACTTGTCCAATTTGTTCAATTAAGCTTTGACAAAAAAAAAAAAAATACAAATTTGAAGCTGATTGGTTTCTTTGCAGAGCTGCATCAGATTTTGCATTCACCAGTTTTAGTAAATCAACCCCTTAGATTTATAAGAAGTTAAAATTTGCTTAGGTAATTCAGAATTGGCTTTGATGGGCCAGCAAGTAAAACGGAAGAATGTTCTGACACCTAGTGGTACCTTTTCTTTTTTTATGCTTAATAGTAATGACACTCAATAATAATATACCTGTTCAGGTATGTACTAGTTGTATTTCATTTCTATTAAATTACATATAAACCCTAACTTAATGACATGATATTTTCTAATACTGCTCTCTTTTTTAACCTTTGTTGCATATTAGCACTACTGATCACCTGCAGCTTCTATGAAGCCACTTCCATTCTACATGCATCCCTGTGATGGCTGCATTGCATTTCTAAGGGTGGTTTCCTGATGGTGACAACAATGGACAATGCCTGTGCAATATGCATCTTCAGGGGCACTTGTAGTCTCCATTGGAAAAGCTAATGAATGCAAGAAAATAAGAGGGACAGAGTGTTGTCACCTTAGAGCAGGAAGTGCTTTCATGGCAGGATCTCCAGGTATAATTTTAACGAAAACTGCATATTTAAAAAAGATTAAAAATGAAGAAGTTAATTTTTACAAGACATATGATTTCTATTCATTGGGTTTTTACATCCATTTTTGTTTTGTTTTTCCCTGAATGGTATGTCCAACATGTCTTAAAGATCTAATGACAAATTCCAACATGTTCATAGCCTTTTGTATGTACAGTATTCTGATTTAAGGTGAAATCTACAAGACTCACCAGCTTAATAAAAGCTATTATTTTAATCGTTTTTATGCTTTGCAAATTTTTATTGAATCCCTTTGATTATCTCAGAAAAGAAGGGTAATACAGAGTGTTTGGTCATTCAGACAGGTACAACTAGCAAGCTTGGGTTCCTGCCCAGCCAATCAAGGACTAGCTACTTATTTACCTATGGGCTGTGCTTCCAACTTGCCCTCTAACAGATGCTGAGGACCCACCGGCTGAGTCTGAGTGACAATGGGTGACAAGCTTTCATTTTGACTGCCTGGACTGACCATCTCTCGCTCTTTCTCATTCTGCATCTGTGCATATACATTAATTCCAGGAATTTTCCTAAAAACATCAACAGAGACGTCATTGCTTTGGAGAGCAGCAGTCGGCCGGCAGGCCGGCAACACCACCAGACGAGGAACGGGACTACGATTACCTTTTGAATTTGTAGATGACGAAGACTGCCAACCCCACAAAGACCACGGACAACAGCATGAGCATGGCCGAGCCGCTGTGACTTGGTGTCAGGTCCACCAAAGGAGCTGCAAACGGTAAAGTGGCTATGTTTAATGACCCAATGAAACCAAGTAAGCACACTTCAAGACTTCAAAATGATTACAACATTAATATTTAGTAAATATAGTAATTAAGGCAAGGACATTTTAAAAAATGAGCGGGCTCAGAACAGACATCTTATAGGCAGGCCCCCGATTATTTAAACAGACCCCAGCCTCAAAAGTCCAGTACTTTGGAGTCAAGGTCCATCATGCCCTGTATAGATCTCAATGCCCATCTCATTTTTTGTCCCTATAGACATAGCATGAATGGGTATTTCAAGCACCATATCCATAAACATTTAAACAAAAAGAATTGAAAGAAAGATATGGGACTTTAACAGTGCTTTTCATCTAAGGAATGAACATACATTTGTTAAAATTAAGACCTTTTTATTACATTTTATTGCATATAAAAAGTTAAAAACAGTTTCCATTTGAAACATGCGTGATTCAATAGTTAAAATATACTAGAAAAGCCCAGCCTTGGGCCCACTAAACTCATTCTTATAAAATAAACCAATATTAAACCATTTAAATATTAAATTGTTAGTTATATACAGTGTGACTTCAAAATCTGTGAGATCTCAATGTGTTTCGATACTATTGCTTCTTCAGGAGTTATCCTAGTGTGAACTAGTGTGCCTGGGGGAGATGCCTGCAGGCAAGAAGGAAAAGGAGGGAAAAAAGGAGATGCGGGCCCCAAATAGCATAATCCCCTGATCCACAGTCAAAAAATATGGAGGGACACTCAGCAACCAAGACAGATCCCCCAAAATATTCAGACTAGAGGGCCAATGATGCCTAATACTCCCATTTACTGCACATAAAGCACAATAGATGTACTGTGGGCACAAGGCTGGGAGTGTCTCCTATATTTTAATTATTGGATTACACATGTTTCAATTGGAAACCGTTTCTAACTTTTTGTATGTAATACAAGTTCTTCATTTTAACAAATGTCTGTTTATTCCTGAGATGGAAGGAACTACTCTTTTTGGTATATTTGGTCCCTAGCGATTGTAATCAGTGGCTGATAACTGTGGACATATCGATGTAATGAGAACCCTTCCTCTCAAACTCCACCAAGAAAGTGAAATAGCCAAGGTTTAAAGAGAAAGACCCAAAATGCACTGATAAAAGTGATGGGCAACAGGGCTCCAAAATTGTTGGGGGTCTAGTGTGGGCCCCGCTGATTTTAATGTCCCTAATTTGTATAACTATTAAACCTGACCTGACCTAGAGCCTTGTGGTATGGCACAGGTGGTACCTAACTGTTGGAATACATTGTTCATGTATTTCGTACAACAACTACAGATATATTATTCAGCCAGCAGATGATAGTGCTTATGTTTTTAGCTGCACCTATGATTATACTCTATGTCTTCTTCCTAAATAAAGTTCCTGTCTGCAGTTAGGCAGCAAAGCCCATGTGGACTGTGCACTGTTTGTTCTGTATGAATGTATGTTCTCATGAATCTGACACATGATAAACTCAAAATAATTTTACTGAAGTTCACTGAATTTAAACCATTTTAGCCTGCACAAATGGAACTTTGTGTGACCTTTCATGCTGATTCTCGTATACTCTTTATTCAACAAACACTGAAATCTTCTAAAAAAGAAACTATGAACATGGGGAAAATTCTCCAGAATACACAACCCAATAATGATACAATATTGTTGACATTCTATGCATAGATGGTCCAGTACAATACCTACCATAAGGTTCTTTCCAACTCTCCTGGACGTGGTAGTGGATCTTCTTTGATGGAGCTGGCCTTTTATGACAGTCCTCACAATCCAGGGAATATATGGACTCTCTTTATTGCCTTCACCAAACAGGTCCTAACAGGACTTCTCTCTCAGATCCTATTGTACACATATCTATCACGGGCAAAGCCATGCTTGGAAAGTTTGGAAAACATCCACCGCAAAGGCTTAAATAATATTTGCATGGAAATAATGCCTAATTTTACTCAAAGTCCTTTGTGACAGTCCTGATATGAAAGTGGTTGTAAAGGCAGAAGGTTTTTTATCTTAGTGCATTCTATTTTTTTAAGGAAAAAAGCCTTCTGTGTGAAGCAGCCCCCCTCAGCCCTTCCCTATAACTTACCAGAGCCCCATCTAGTTCCAGCGATGTTGTAGGAGAAAAAAAAACAAAGAACCCGCGCTCTTATAACATAAATTACATATCATAAATCACCAAGGTGAATACACAAATAAATCTTAATTCGAATGATAAAAAACACATAAAAATTGTAAAGTCCATGTATAAATCCCACATGTGAATAACATCCTCAGTGAGTATAGGAAAGGTTCCTCTCCACCAGCATGCAGACATACAATGCACTCACCAGAGTTAATTGACCCTTATTATAGGTAGTCAAATTAGGCATATGGGAAAATCCAAGATGTCGTACATGAGGTCACAGAAGTTAATCCAACCCGCTGCTGTCATCCATTCAGTATTTATGTAAATAGTGTATTCAAAGCTCCAGTTTTGCCATATAGAGAGGGAGAGGAAAAATGCTCTCATGGTGCAGTAATTCAAATAATTTATTTAAAAATAAGGTTGTATTGCACTTACATTAAAGAAGACAAGGATCAGCATATATTGTATAGGAAACGCCAGTTAGCGCTCCACCTGCGTTCCAGCTGACCGAAATAACATATTGGATTCATTCCTGTGACCTCATGTATGACATCTTGGATTTTCCCATATGCCTAATTTGACTCCCTGCAATAGGGGTCAATTAAGTCTGCTGAGTGCATTGTGTGCCTGCATGTTGGTGGAGAGGAACCTTTCCTATACTCTTTGAGGACGTTATTCACATATTTTTTATAATTCAAATAAAAATGTATTAGTTTATTCACTATGGTGATTTATGATATGTAATTTATGATATAAGGGCACAGTTTCTTTGCTTCTTTTCACGTTTTAGATGTTTTTTCACAACACACAGCTCTTAAAGGGGTTGTAAAGGTAATTTTTTTTTTTTTTTTAAATAACAAACATGTTATACTTACCTTCACTGTGCAGCTCGTTCTGCACAGAGTGGCCCCGAACCTGCTCTTCTGGGGTCCCTCGGCGGCTGTTTCAGCTCCTCCCCGCAAGGACTAACCACCTTAATGCGAGCTCCCTCGCATGGTGGTTAGTTATTGCGGGCGCGCTCCCATGATACAGCCGGCGGCTATAGCCACTCACTGTATCACTCTGCCCCGCTACCCAGCACGCCGCGTCATTGGATGTGATTGACAGCAGCGCGAGCCAATGGCTGCGCTGCTTCCAATCCATCCACTGTAGCCAATCAGCGGCCAGCCTGAGCGGAGGAATAGATGTCGGGAGCAAGCAGCTGTTTTTCGAGGGGTCAGGTAAGTAAAACGGGGGGGGCTGGGGGCGGCGGTATTGTCAGAAGTTTTTTCACCTTAATGCATAGAATGCATTAAGATGAAAAAATGTTTACCTTTACAACCCCTTTAATTGTACTTTATTTGTTTTTTGGTCATTGATTTGCGTGGGTTTGGAACCTATTGGCTCCTATATTTTCTTTGATGTTGTAGGAATGACTTGGCTGCCCGGGACTTCCCTCCTCATTGGCTGAGACAGAAGCATGGCGCCTTTGACTCCCGCTGCTGTCAAAGTCAGTCAGCCAATGAGGAGAGAAAGGGGGCTGGGCAGGGCCGAGGATCCGTGTATGAATGGAAACACAGAGCTGTGGCTCGGCTCGGGTGCCCCCATAACTGCTTGCTGTGGGGGCACTCAACAGGAGGGAGGGGCAAGGAGCACCAAAGAGGGACCCAAGAAGAGGAGGATCCAGACTGCTCTGTGCAAATCCACTGCACAGAGCAGGTAAGTATAGACAGAAGGAAATAAGGATCTGTTGGCCATTTAAAGGTATACAGTGTACATATGTATGCCCAGATGAAGGCACATACCTTCATTCATGTAAAATGGTGAAAAGTTAAAAAGCACAAGTTTCACAATGATGTGTCTATTTATAAAAATAAATAAAAAATACTGTGTAAATGCTTCAATCATTCACCCAGCTGTATCACTGTAATGCGTCTAATATGTTTATTTCCTATGATTGTCCACTTCATGTAGTGGCCATGATTTGTAATTTTTCTTAATTGCAGTATTTCAGGAAAAAATGCATTATGGCCAATTGATGGCGCTAACAATCCTAGGAAATATAGCAACATGTTTACACTAGAGAGGGCTCTTAGTGGCTGCTCAGTGTAATTACTCTGCTGTACTGATAAAACAGCCACACAGGGAGTGTATTGTTTTCAGCAGGTCAACTAACTCATAGGCTTGGCAATGTGTGAAGGAGCAGTAAAGCACAGCCCCTTTGTTGCACCACAAATCAGGAAGCAGAACCCGATGTAATTAACTAATTTTACTAATTTGGCTGTCATATATATATACATATTTAAAAAAAAATAATTGTGGAATACAAAAAACAATGCATCAAATGTTAAAAACTGACTTGACAAGAGACATCAGTTGATTAAACAAGGCATACAAAAATAGTCTTTTATCTTCATTACAACAACTGATTAATAGTCAAATTAAATGCACAAACGTCTCTAATGAGAGGAGCATTACGGATATTTAATGAAATTATACTTTTGTTTGTTGGGCCATTTTTCTAATTGGTTGCTTATTAAAAATGCCATTCATTTGAAAAGATTATATTGCATTTTCCTTTCCTTTCCCCATTGCTCAAGCTTCAAGTTAATGCCTGATGAGAAGTGACATCTATTGGTAGTGTTGGTGTAATAGTAAAATGACTGTTATAGGCAGACTGCTTGAAAGATAGGCAATGTCTTCCTCTATGAGATATCAGTGTTTTGCTTCTTATTTATTTTAATTTGCACAGTGCCTCTGACCCTTGTATGTACTACAGGTGTCTCATAGTAATGTAGAAGAGTCACAGCAGCAAAAGACCAAGAGGATTGAGTGTGCCTCCTTCTTTTATTTTTAACCACTTGCCGACCAGCCGCCGTCATTATACTGCAGCAGGTCGGCACGATCCCGCGAACCGTCGTAGCTATATGTCGGTCCCTTTAGGCGGAATAGCAGGTACGCACGCCCATTGAACAGTGGGGGTGCCGATGCTCGTGATCAGCGGTCGCGATGACCACCGGCCACGAACGATCGCGGGCACGAGAGGAAGAACAGGGACATGTGTGTGTAAACACAGACATCCCAGTTCTGCGAAGAGAGGAGAGAGATTGTGAGTTCCTACAAGCTAGGAAACCATGATCTCTCATCTCCTATAGTCAGTTCCATCTCCCACAGTTAGAACACACACATAGGGAAATCAGTTAACGCCTTGATCGCCCCCTAGTGTTAACCCCTTCCCTGCCAGTGACATTTATACAGTAATCAGTGCATTTTTTTACCACTGATCGCTGTATAATTGTCAATCGTCCCAAAAATGTGTCAAAAGTGTCCGATGTGTCTGCCATAATATCGCAGTCTCGCTAAAAATTGCAGATCGCCGCCATTACTAGTAATAAAAAAAATAACAATAAAAATGCCATAAATCTATCCCCTATTTTGTAGACGCTATAACTTTTGCACAAACCAATCAATATACGCTTTTTGTGATTTTTATTACCAAAAATATGTAGAAGAATACGTATCGGCCTAAACTGAGGAAAAAAAAGGGGCTATTTATTACAGCAAAAAGTACAAAATATTGTGTATTTTTCAAAATTATCGCTCTTTTTTTGTTTATAGCGCAAAAAATAAAAACCGCAGAGATGATCAAATAACACCAAAAGAAAGCTCTATTTGTGGGAAAAAAAGGACGTCAATTTTGTTTGGGTACAGCGTCACACGACCGCACAATTGTCAGTTTAAGCGACGCAGTGCCGTATCGCAAAAAATGGCCTAATCATTGAGCAGCCAATTCTTCTGGGGCTAAAGTGGTTAAAGATTTTGTCTTGAACTTTTTTTTTGAGCATAGGTCTGAAGTGCTTGGTATGAATTAGAGATGGGCACCATTTTCTTTTTTTTTTTCTTTTTTATTACAAGCTGCTTTGTTTACACACTAAATAAAAAAGGTCAGGTGACGTCACTAGTTGCTAAGGCAGGTGTAGGCACCCACTGCTTCCTTGACAACCAGTGACAGCGGAAGAAGGAAGCAGGAGAAAAGAACAGCTGCTAAATATGATGTTTGGCTCTTGCCAAACAGGCTAAAAGTCCAGTGTTCAACCAAAAATGCCTGAAGTAGCTAAATTGGGAACTCATAACTTCTGAGTATTCCTCTGGTGGGAGCAATTAAAGTGGTTCTAAAGGCATGAGTTTTTTTTTATCTTTATGCATTAAGATAAAAAACCTTCTGTGTGCAGCAGCTCTCCTAATACTTACCTGAACCCCCATCTCAAACCACAATGTTGCACAAGAGCCACAAAGGCCTGGGGACTCTCCCTTCTCATTGGCTGAGACAGCAGCTGGCACCCTTGGCACCCGCTGCTGTCAATCAAAGTCAGTGAGCCAATGACGAGAGAGGGGGGGGGGCCGAGCTACCTCTGCACGTCTGAATGGACACACAGAGCAGCGATTCGGCTCGGGTGCCCCCATAGCAAGCTGCTTGCTGTGGGGGCACTTGGAAGGAGGGAGGGGCCCGGAACGCCGGCGAGGGACCTGAGAAAAGGAGGATCTCTGTGCAAAACCACTGCACGGTGCAGATAAGTATAACATGTTTCTTATTTTTAAACAAAAACAAAACAAGACTTTGATATCACTTTTACTATAAAGGTAATGAGGGCCTCCTGCTGGTGATTCCTAGTGATAATTAAAGTGGTTCTAAAGGCTGATGGTTTTTGCCTTAATGCATTCTCTGCATTAAGGTGAAAAACCCTTTTGGGTGCAGCGCCCCCCCCCCCCCCCCCCTTATACATTGCCCAATCTTGTTCTAGCGATGTGCATGAGAGCAGCAGTTCCCTTCCTCCTCATTGGCTCTCCTTGCTGTCAATTACAGCCAGTGAGGAAGGAGCAGGGGCTGGACTGAGTTAGCTACTACTCAGTGGGGGAGGGGGGACAGGAGCACTGGCGGGAGACCTGGGAGGAATAGGACCCGGGCCACTCTGTGCAAAGTGCAAATCCATTACACAGAGCAGGTAAGTATAACATGTTTGTTTTTATAAAAGTTAAGGGTTTAAAATAACTTTAAGGATCTGTATAGTGGAAATAGGACCTCCTTTGTCCTACTGGTGACCCCTCTAGTGATAACTAACGTTGCATATGAAGAAATCGAATAAATCGAGACCTCCTTCCTCCTTCTGGTGACCCCTCTAATGAAAACGAAAGATCTATATAGAGGGATTGTGACCTCCTTTCTCCTGCTGGTGATCCCTTTAGTGATATTTTAAGATCTGTATAGAGGAGTCAGGATCTCCTTTCTCTTGCTGGTGATCCCTCTGGTGATACACCCCAGAATTCTGTTTGGGTTTTTTTTGCTTCCTGGTCTCCCTGTTTACTCATTTTGCAATAATCTGAAATTATCGCCTCAAAATCTTTTTTTGCTGTAGCCATAAATAACACGGTATTCTGTTTACTACGTAATGATTTCCTCCCTCCAGCTCAATAAACAATCCTCCTTGCAGTCCCAACTACTTCAGCCATGGAAAAATCATTCCACCAAATTTTTGGAAACTACAGTATATTCAATATGAAACAGTCATGGCATGAAAGAATCAGAATATTTAGCCTAACACTTCCCCTAGTAGGTCAAACATCACCGGAAGTCTAAATGTTGCGGTCCCCATCAGCTGCTTGACCTGCAGTGTTAAATAACAGAGCTCTGGACTTATAGTGAAGGGCATCAGGTTAAAAAAAATGCAATTAAAGGTTCCCCACAAGAAAAGAGGTATAATACTCAACTCTCTGCTGGCCTAAGTCCCTGAACTTCTCTAATCGGTGCTACAGCCTCTGCCAGTGTTTTCACAATTTGACACCTCTGGGAGTATCGGATGCTTGTCCCCCTCACTGCGCACTGTCCTCAATCCTCTCACCCCTTTTCCATTACAGGAGTCAGCAGTGATGTGGGGGGTCAGAAGATGGAACCACATCATAAAGCAAGGAACACAGGCATATACGGTAACATTTTCTCTGACCACTGGAAAGGTGAGAATAATACCCTTTCTCTTGCAGGAAATTTTTGCCTTTTCTAAGCTTACAGGGTCATTTTACTAGGTGGTTGGTTTGCCAATGCCTGCCATCAAAACCTTGCTGTTGGTCAATCTTGTCATCCATTAAAGCACTGAATTAACAGGCAGGTGCAGGAGCGGGTAGGTGGACTATACTTGGAAATGTTCTATAAGGCAGATTAAAGTGTCTCAGGTTTCAGGGGTTTCTGGGCACTTGAAGAGGGCTGAAAGTATATGCAGGAGTTGCCTGCACTGGATGTCTGAGTTCACTCCACATTATTTTCCTAATAAAACAACCTGTAGGTTTAGTAGGGGCTCTTCATAATGGTCACAGCAGAACTAGATAATCTCACCAACAGAGGAAATTGTCAAGTGGTTTCACACTCCAGCATCTACCAAAGAGTGAAATATTCGTTTTGAGTGGTCTGACCCTTTAATTGTGCAAGACTCAGAACAGCTCATTAATAACTCTGTAGATGCCTGTAAATGAATAGGCGTAATGCAGAAGACAACACAGAGTGAGCTGAGGTATGCAATCTGTATAGAGCCGGGGCACCAGGAACATCTGCTTTGCTACTAATGGGATGCAAAAACATGAATTGACATTCCCCAGGATCTTATTAACAACCATGCTAGCAAGATGTAAGTTACACACTGTGGACCTTCTTATCTGCATCCTGCCTTTCCTCTGCGAGACGTCCCCGGACAATTTTCTACTCACAGTCTCCACCACATCTGTTACCTCCACTGGATTCCCAAGTATGATCTGGGCCTTATTTATAAGCAATTTGGACATATCTGAGACTTAAAAGGGTAGAGCTAGGTATGGCTAATTAGTTGGTTGTATTCCACTTGCATTAAACAGAAAAGATAACTGTGGATTCCTGTGGTTTGATTGACTGCATTGAAAATTTCACTTGTTTTTAAGGTTTTATTAGTTAATTTTCTAAAGTTCTGCTGGCTTTCGAGCAAGTTTTTTTTTTCTTATGTTCATAATAACTGTCCTGCCATTAACTAGCATGAGAGAAGACACATACAACTCCAGGATATTTTTTTTGTTTTAAATTTGTCAATCAACTATGGGTGCAATGTTCACATTCAACCCAAAACTGTCCCCTGCAGTACCTGTTCTCCACCATAAGATGCCTTAGTCTTCTGGGTTGAATGACACCCAGACTTACTCAGCATGGAAGGTCAAATAAGGACTGTGAGCCAAGGGCCACAGTGTATTGACAGGCAGAGTGTTGTTGATGTGCATTTTTTAAGACCATCAACCACTGGAGAAGACCGAGGATAACCTTCTGCATTAGGTGACCAACCAGAAGACATCAGAAAAAAATATGTTGAAAAAATAAAAGTATAACAAACTGCTTACAGGGTTTTCTATAGGGGAGCATAGAAGCTGGAAAGGAGTTGCTCAACCTCAGACATACGGTCGTTTTTATTTTTATTTTTTTCATTTTGGATATAGTAGAAAAGAATTAGAACTTCTGTTTTGCTTTACCTTGCATGATAATATGAGGTCTGCTTATCAGGGAGCCCTTCACTCCCTGTTTTAAACATGTTATGCTAAAGACATAAAAGAAAAAAAATCTAAGAAAAATGTAAAAAATATTGCAGCTTAGCAGCTTAAGAGTAATCCTTTATGGTTGAGTGTTGGCTTCTATAGAGCCTCAAACACAGGACATCTTTATCAGACGTTAACAGGAAAACATATTCAAAAGCTAAACTATTTATTTTCCTGTAACCTTGGAACACTGTCCCTCTAATATAAAAAAAACTAAATTATGTCTAACATACAACCTCAATTTACAGATACCCTCCTGATGAAGCAGCAATAGTCTGCAAACCTAGTTAAGATGTTATCCGTGATCAACTATCCCATTGTGACCTCCTCTGTTTGTGGATCATTGTCTTGGTGATATACATGGATTACGCTTTTAACCTGTAACTGATTATTATTTTTGTATTAATAAACTTTTGTAGTACTTTTATACATCTGCCTACACAATTGAATGTATTTGCCTCACTGTACCGAGATAGTCCAATCGCCCCATTTCTCTTGGGAAGCTTGGTTGGGGACCAAGCTTCCGATCCTTTATTAACATACAACCCAACTCGTGTCTCTCTAACAATACAATATTACTCATGTCTCTCCAACATACTGTATAATACAACTGATGTCTCTATAACATACGACTCAACTCATGTCTCATTAACATTCAACCCAACTCATGCGTCTCTAACATAAACCTAGTTTGTGTTTCTCTTACACACAACTCTTGTCTCTCTAATATACAATATTACTCATGTCTCTCTAACATACTGTATAATATAACTCATGTCTCTATAACACACAATCCAACTCATGCCTGTCTAACATATAATACAACGGATGTCTTTATAATACAACTGATGACTCTCATACATACAATCCAACATTATCTCTCTTTTAACATACAACCCAACTTGTGACTTTCTACTCTCTAACCTACAACTCAACTCAGGTCTTTCTAACATACAATACAACTGATGTCTCTCTAACATAAGATATAGCTCATGTATATCTTGTATCGGGCCACACAATGAGATTGGAGGAGAAGTGGTTTAACCTTAAGCTGTGTAGGGGGGTTTTCACTGTCAGGGCAGTAAGGATGTGGAACTCTCTTCCACAATTGGTGGTGTCAGCAGGAAGTATTGATAGTTTTAAAAGACTCTTGGACGTGCATCTTAGCGAACACAGTATACGGGCATATGAGAAATGATTATCGACAAGGAAACACACATACCCACACAGGTTGAACTGGATGGAATAGTGTCTTTATTCAACCTTACCAACTATGTAACTATTTAACTATGAAACTATGTATCTCTAACATACAACCCAACTCATGTCTATCTCACAAACAATACAACTGATGTCTGTCTAACATAAGATATAACTCATGTATCTTTAACATACAACCCAACACAAGTCTCTCTAACATACAATACAACAGACATATCTCTAACATAAGATATAACTCATGTATCTCTAACCTTCAACCCAACTCATGTATCTCTAACCTACAACCCAACCCATGTATCTCTAACATACAATACAACTGATGTATCTCTAGCATACGAACATATGATACAACTGATGTATCTCTAACATACGAACATATGATACAACTGATGTATCTCTAACATACAACCCAACTTACGTATCTCTAACCTACAGCCCAACTCATGTATCTCTAACATACAATACAACTGATGTCTCTCTAACATAAGATATAACTTGTGTATCTCTAACATACAATATAACTAATGTAGCTCTAACATAAGATATAACTCATGTATCTCTTACATATAACCCAACATCATGTCTCTGTAGCATACACTACAACTGACATCTCTGTAACATAAGATATGACATATGTCTTTCTAACATACAACCCAACTCACGTCTCTCTAAGATACAATATAACTAACATCTCTGTAACACAAAAAGTCTCTCTGATATACAAACCAACTGAAGGCTCTCTAAAATACAACACATAGCATGTGTCTCTAACATGGAAGAAAGGTTGGCTGGTAAAAGAACATTTTGGTTGTTAGCCCTAAACAACAAATCTTGATGAGTCCTGGTCTTCTAGTTTTCTGGAAAATAAGATATCATTACAGAAAATACAAACTGTCAAAAAAATAGTAATCATAGCAGTTACCTGCTGTTAAATGAGCTACATGGACCATGATTCGGACCCCGGGTTTCAGCTCAAAATGAACCATGTCTTGATTGAGTTTGTTGATGAACACATCGGCAATCTGACAAAAGAAACACGTGTTTAATTAAAATAAAATCTTATATCGGGTTTCTAGTTCATGAAACAGTTATCATCCTTCTCACTGTATAAATTATTATTGTCCTAACACTATTATTTCTTCATTGTGTTGAGGTGACCTTTGTTGCTTCTAGCAGTTCATGTATATGTATGTGTATTTTTTTAAGTGATTTATCATAAACAGCTTTTAGTTTTGCTAAAAAAATAAAAATAAAAAGTTAATTTACTGTATCTGTGCAATATACTGTATATAATGGATAATGCCTAAACAAAATTGGTTCCATCCTTCTGGAGAGAAAAATAGATGAAGCAATAATCGGGGGGAGTACTGTAATCTCTCCATGTAATGAATACCTGGGAGTGTTACAGTGACACAATATTTGCCACGTGTGCACTTAACATGAAAAAGATAAACTCATCCGCCAATGTATTAGGTACACCTGTTTAACCACTTGCCCACTGGGCACTTAAACCCCTTCCTAACCAGACCAATTTTCAGCTTTCGGCGCTCTCACAATTTGAATGACAATTACTCAGTCATGCAACACTGTACCCATATGACATTTTTGTCCTTTTTTTCCCACAAACAGAGCTTTCTTTTAGTGATATTTAATCACCTCTGGGTTTTTTTTATTTTTTTGCGCTATAAAAGAAAAAAGACTGAAAATTCTGTAAAAAAATGAATTTTTCTTTGTTTCTGTTATAGAATTTTGCAAATTAGTAATTTTTCTTAATACATTTTGGCCAAAATTTATACTGCTACATATCTTTGGTAAAAATAACCCAAATCGGTGTATGTTATTTGGTCTTTGTGAAAGGATGGCAGAGTATGGTGGAGGGATGGCAGGATGGCAGAGTATCGTGGAGGGATGGCAGGATGGCAGAGGGATGGCAGGATGCAGAGAATGGTGGAGGGATGGCAGGAGGCAGAGTATGGTGGAGAGATGGCAGGAGGCAGAGTATGGTGGAGGGATAGCAGGAGGCAGAGTATGGTGGAGGGAAGCCAGGAGGCAGAGTATGGTGGAGGGATGGCAGGATGCAGAGTATGGTGGAGGGATGGCAGGATGCAGAGTATGGTGGAGGGATGGCAGGATGCAGGGTATGGTGGAGGGATGGCAGAGGGATGGCAGGATGCAGAGTATAATGGAGGGATGGCAGGAGGCAGAGTATGGTGGAGGGATGGCAGGATGCAGAGTATGGTGGAGGGATGGCAGGATGCAGAGTATGGTGGAGGGATGGCAGGATGCAGAGTACGGTGGAGGAATGGCAGAGGCTGCAGTTGTCAATGTCACTGAGCAGCGCTGTGGGCACTACACATCCAGCCCACAGCGCTGCTGCATCCGATCTCTCCCCTCTCCGCTCACACTGTACAGAGAGGGGAGAGAGGAACCGGATATCACACCGGTTTGTTTACATGTGATCGCTCCGTCATTTGTCAGCGGCCATTTACCGTAATCCTTGATGTGTTGGGCCCAGATGGGGAGCGCGATTCTTGGAGGACGTCAATGTACACCCTCCCAGAATTATCGAACCGCCCTGTAGCTGTCATTCGGCTATGGGACGGTTGTTAGGGTTGTAAAGTTGTTAATTGCTTGGTAACACAAATTGCTAATCAGCCAATCACATGGAAGCCACTTATGGCATTTAGGTATCTAGACATGGTGAAGACGACTTGCTGAAGTTCAAACCAAGTATCAGAATAGGGAAAAAAGGGGATTTAAGTGACTTTAAACATGGCATGGTTGTTGGTGCCAGATGGGCTGGTCTGAGTATTTCAAAAACTGTCAATCTACTGGGATTTTCATGCACAACCATCTCTCGGGTTTACAGAGAATGGTTAGAAAAAGAGAAAATATCCAGTTGAGCGGCAGTTGTGTGGACAAAAATGCCTTGTTGATGTCAGAGGTCAGAGGAAAATGGGCAGACTGGTTCCAGATGATAGAAAGGCAACAGTAACTCAAATAACCAATCGTTACAACCAAGGAATGCAGAATACCATCTCTGAATGCACAACACATCAGACCTTGAAGCAGAAGACCACGCTGGGTGCCACTCCTGTCAGCTAAGAACAGGACACCGAGGCTACAATTTGCACAGGCTCACCAATATTGGACAATAGAAGATTGGAAAAACTTTGCCTGGTCTGATGAGTCTCAATTTCAGCTGCAACATTCAGATGGTAGGGTCAGAATTTGGTGTAAACAACATGAAAGCATGGATCCATCCTGCCTTGTATTAACGGTTCAGGCTGGAGGTGGTGGTGTAATGGTGTGGGGGATATTTCCTTGGCACACTGTGGGCCCCTTAGTACCAACTGAGCATTGTTTAAACACCACGGCCTACCTGAGTATTGTTGCTGACCATGTCCATCCCTTTATGACTACAGTGTACACATCTTCTGATGGCTCCTTCCAGCAGGATAATGCACCATGTCACAGAGCTCCAATCATCTCACCAATGGTTTCTATAACAAGAGCCTCTTCCCCACAACCCTGCCATGGAATTTAGACCCCGTGCTTTGTTTTTTATTTTTTGTATGGGGTCCCCCTTGCCATCTGTGCCAGACCCTAAGCAGGAATAAGAGTCTGATATGTATTTTTAGGGGGAAGCCCACACACTTTTTTCTATTTTGGGTTCCAAATAACAACTTTACCAGACCCTCATTTAAGATAAGGGTCTGGTAAAGATGTAGGGAATCCTGGGCCATTTTGTTTCACGGATGCAAGTGGATAGAAAATGCCATTTACTGACTATTTAAACAGCATTTTTTCTCCATTGTAAGTGCCTGTTTTGCTGACGTGGGTTGTATACTGTTCATTCTACAGATAAGGCAGTTTACAGGCAGGGTCAGGACATCCACAGACATGCTATTTAAATGAATTTATATTTTTGATGCTTCATTTTAAGCATTAATAAAATCTCTGCTCCCTGCCAAACTGAATTAAAAAAAATGTTTTTGCATTGGTATATGTTCCACAGGGCAGTGCCCAACCCCCAGTGCCATTTGTTTGACAATCATTTGCCTATTATCCTAGAAAATGTTCATTGCTGATTTCTACTAAAATACGTCTCCAACTGACGTCAATGGGGTTTAGGCACCCAAGCTCTTCCCAGACTGAATCTATGTTAATTTGGCTCAACACTATTCTAGATCCACTGTAAGCAACATATACAACATAAGTACATGTGTATATACAGTATATATACACACAGTATATATATATATATATATATATATATATATATATATACATATATATATATATAATGATATGTACAGGTTAACACAGCATTTGCCTCCCTTTGTTTTTTTTTCAGAATTTTTAAAGCATCTAAGAAATCTAAGCCAACAATTTTGGCACCATTAAATTTAGATACATATAGGCTACTTCTACCTTGCGATTGATTTTGCAGTTCTGTTTAAGTATGGGCATCTGGAAACAACCAGGAAAAAAAAAATCTGACAGTAGTCTAAAGCTGGCCATACATGGATTTCAGCTGATTCACCAAATGAGACCACCAAATTTCAATCCGCGTGTGAGCACTGCAGAAGAACAGAAGTCAATCTACCAATCAACTTCTGTTCAACCATGATTGGGGGGATGGGATTTTTATTGGAAGGAGGAAGACAGGGGTAGGTATTAATCTAGAAGAGGAAATTGGGGTGGGGTGGGGGGGGGGGTGTTGGCTAAGAGTAGTGATTTATGGGCATTTCTTTTGGAATGGGGGGAAGGTTTGTGCTAGGAGGGGGGATTTGGGGGGAATTTGTGCTAGGAGGGGGAGATTTGAAGTGGGGGGATGTGTACTAAGAGGGAACATTTTAGGGGTAGATCTGTGTTAGGAGGGGTGTTTTTTTTGGGTGGGGGCATTTGAGTTGGGGGGATTTGGGGGATGGGGGGGGGAGAATTGTGCTGAGAGGGGGAATTTCAGCAGGAAGGCGGATTTGTACTGGGAGGAGGGGGGATTTATGCTTAGTGGGTAAGCATTCAGATTAATGCTCAGTGTTTTTTGGGGGGGGGTTTATGCTGGGGGGGTGCAGTTTGACATTTTCGCCTTGGGCTCTAGATGACCTTGTCCTGCCACTGGTCACAGGCAATAGGCTGTAGCACTCAACTGTGTATTCTGATGGTGGGGGAGTCTCCTTGCTGTCTGAATACAATGACACAGCAGGGACCTCGAACGTGTAGATGGGGGAATGGGGCAAGTTTTCTTTTTTTTTGTTAAACTGGCTAGTTGAATGAAAAAAATGACCTATGTATGGCCAGCTTTAATCATTTCCTAAAAAGAAAAAAAAAGAAAACAAAAAAAAAAACTATTACTATTGCATGAACTTTAATAGTGTGTTTCTCCATATAAATCAAACATGATAAAGGTGAAAGGGCCCTCACTAAAAGTCTGATGCAGATAAAATAATCCAGTATATGCAGAGTTCTGTACGCAGCCGTCGTATATACAAACCATTTCCTTCAATGACATCTGTAGAGTACGGCATTGGGGAAATAATATAGAACGTTCAGTGCCATTATGCAAACCCACAAGCATGATTTTTTTTTTTTATTTGTATGTGACAAATCCATCCATCTGCTGGGACAAATCCAGAGGGAGTGTGAGAAACAGCGAGCTCTCCATCTATCGTTAAGCATCTCCTGCGTTTTATTCAAAAAGACAATCAAGTAGCAAATTAATTTTTTGTTGCAAGTCCTACGCTATCTATAAAGATCGCAAGGTACAAAAGGGAAATATATAAAAAAAAATTCTTCTTTAATGTTTTTTTATATTTGATAGATATATAGCTACTATTACCGAAACGACACATTTCAGATATAAAGAAGGAAGGATATGTTGCCTCCCATAGAGAGAGGTAGGAATCACACCATTGAATATAGTGATGTCTCACTTTCTGCCCAAATCAGTCCTGTACTCAACCAATAATGTCTTGCTGGGTTAGAGACATGCTGAAAACATGCTGCTCTAGGTTTTCTTTAGTGGCAACTGCATGTAGGCCCTAGGTTCTTAGCCATGGAAAGAGTGGACCTGCCAATCTAAAGACCAATCCTAACCCTTTAGTGGATGACTAGGCCTTCCAACACATGGCACAGAAGGGAGCTGCTAACATAATTTCCACAAGGAAAGCTGGCTATTTCAGCCCCTATGCCTTAATACCAGCAACACTAATAATATCATAGACGTGTACACAGGGTGTGCCAGGTGTGCCTTGGCACACCCTAATCATCTATAGTTGGCAAGTGTCTTAAATGACATGCATATTATAGGGAGGAATCTCCTCTTCCACCTCCTCCCCAAGCAGTCTCAGGCACTTCCAGCTCTCAGGAGGACTGCAGGAACATCCCCCTTGCGTTCTTCTAGTACTGCAAATAGGTTTGAGTGGCAGGATGGGGATGCACCCGGCCTTAAAAATTTCACCCGGCCTGCCTTCCTTTGGTGGTGTGTCATGTGTCAGAGAGAGAGTGTGCTAAAATTATATTCAGTATATATATATATATATATATATATATATATATATATTTATATATATATATATATATATATATACTGCGCACACCTATATATAATATACATTAATGAGCAATTTCTCTTTTGTTGAGAAAAAGCAATCCCTTGCGGGTGATCAATGTACATTGGATGGATTTTAATGGTAGCAGATTCCTGCCTGTTTCTGAAGAAATGGCTGTTTGTTTCATCATGTCCTTTGCAGACTGATTCTGAATAGAGGGTCTGGTTCATTATAATCACATGGTGCACCCTCAGTGTCCTAATGTGAAAAGCTGCAGGGTCGACATCCCTGCTGAGAGGATTTAAGTTATAGCACCTACTTTTTTTTTTTTTTTTTAAATGCACATTTTAGGCCTGAAGATTAGTTAAAGTGGTTGTATACCTTTTTTGTTAACTTTTACCTACAGGTAAGCCTATAATAAGGCTTACCTGTAGGTAAAAAAAATATCTCCTAAACCTGTACGGTTTAGGAGATATTCCCCTCGCAATGAGCCGCTGAATGCAGCGGCGCATGCGCACAGGGGATTCTCGGCTGACAGCCCGGCAAACTCCAGAGCTTGCCGGACTGAAGTCTCCCGCGCGCACGCGCGGGAGTGACGTCATCGCGGCTCTGGCCACTCACAGCGCCGGAGCCGCGATACCCGGAAGACACGCCGAGGGGAGATGTCAGCTCCCTCGGCGTGGACAGGATGAGATGCCGGCGCCTCATTCTAAGGTAAGTATCTCATAATGAGCTAGTATGTGGTGCATACTAGCTCATTATGCCTTTTCCCTTGCAGGTATAGGAAAAAAAAAAAAAAAAACGCGGGTATACAACCGCTTTAAACCCTCAAAGTGTTATATATTTTCTGAAATCATTTTGGAGAATAAAATGGTGGAAATTGCAATTTTTTATGTCATGAGATAAATGTGCTAATGTTTATCAAATCTATATTTTCAGTTAGAAATACACTTAAAGCGGAGTTCCAGCCGTTTCTGTGTTTATTAAAAATCAGCAGCTACAAAAAGTGTAGCTACTGACTTTTAATAAACAGACACTCACCTGTCCCAGGATCCAGCGATGCGGCCGCGCGAAGCCTCGGTTCTCTCCCTCGCCTCTCCCTGGCATCACTAGTGTGGGCAGCTTGCGGCTTCACAGCCAAATGTGGTATGTCGGGTGGTTAGAAGTCCTTAAAGTGGAAGATCCACTTCTGGGTGGAACTGTGCTTTAATATTATTTTAGTGCACACAAATACAACATACTCTTTTTTTTTTAAATATAAAAAGCGTATCAAGTAAATAAAGTAGATACCACATATGTCAAGCCTCAAACTCATGCTCACCAGTGTAACATAAAAAAACTATGGTACTTACCTTAGCCCCATCTCGAACCAGAGAAATGTGCAGGAGAGCAGGAACTCTCCCGGGTCTCTCTCTCCTTAATGACTCACACAGCAGCGGAAGCCATTGGCTCCTGCTGCTGTCAATCACAGCCAGTTAACTAATGAGGAGAGAGCGGGTGCATGTGTCTGAATGGACAATATCCATTCACAGGAGCGCAGCTCTGGAGTGAACCAGTGCCCCCATAGCAAGGGGCCTGTTATTGGAGGCACACAGCGGGGGGGGGGAGCCAGGACCGCCAGTGGGGGACCCAAAAAGAAGGGGATCGAGGCTGCTCTGTGCAAAATCATTGCACAGGGCAGGTATGACTTTTTATTTTTGTTTTCTAAATTTCAATCTTTAGAATCACTTTAATGATTAACAGTGGCCCTAGAATTGTTTCTCTCAATCTGCCATGTATGGAGATACCTAATGGGATGGGAGGGCCCGTGGAACCCAAAATCCCTTGGAAAGGTTGGGAAACCCTTGTTTCAGCTCCCCATGCACCTCTTATGTCTAAGTCACCCTGTGCCATCCTGGCACAGGGTGACTGAGCAAATATATATTGGATTACTTAAAATGGGACAGTAATATTTATCCACAATGTCTTCCAGGATATATGTAAAGACTGTTCTTGGTTTGTTTGATTCTGAACTCAACATGTTAGTTGAGAGAGCTGATCACATTGGCCTCTGTACAATGTAGGAGACGGGCCGACTCCTGCTGGAGCTCCTGCTATTGTGAGAAGGTGTCATGTGTTTATACTTATGATAATGTATAATCTACTGTGTGAAGCTCGGTGACAACAAGTCAGACTTGTACTGAAATCCTGATTAATCATAACAATGCTCAGGAGGGCACGGAGTCACATCGGCAGCTTTAAGGGATTAGTTAATTAGCTCATGTTAATTAGGTTTCTGGTTACAGGTGTATTGTTAAGAGTAATATGAGCAGGAAGGGGGACCTCCTCTTCTACTGTATATAAGACTTGTATTTTGGTTCTAATAAACAGTCCATGTTCAGCAACTAAACAAGCATCGTCTTGTTTTGTGCTTGTGAGCGGTTGGAATATCTGATATCTATATTCAGACTGGGAGGAAGTGGTATATGAAGAAACCACTCAAGCAGAATGTTGGACGTTTCGTTACATTGGTGCAAGCAGTGGGACGCTTCCTGCAGTCTGGGACATCCAAACTTCCACCTGGATCCAAGGTCCGGATAGCAGGAGAGGTACAGATACCAGCCGCCATGGAAGAGGAATTCAGAAGGAGCTTGCGAGAGATGCAGATACAGTACAGAGGACCAGTATCAGAGCAGCTATATGATGAAAGCACTCAAGCGGAGTGTGGGACGTTTCGTTACACCTAATATACAGCATGTGGCATGGTCATCTTTTCCTTACACTTTGGCACCCAACACACATTTGCAGTAGTATGTATGTGAGTGTGGTGGTGGTTAGCAGTTTGCAGGAGATTATAGCGCTACCCAACCACTTTTATGGTACTATGAGGTTCCGCCCCTGCCCAACATTCCTGTGCTTAATTTGCTGGAATGGAGAGCAAGGGAGACTTTAGGAGACTAACAGACCATCTCCATAAAAAGAACCTGTCACCTGCCAATGCTATCACATAGGGGGCTTGCTTGCAATAGTAATAAAGTTAATTGAAAAAAAAAAATTGTTAAAAAAATAATAATAAATAATAAAAAAAAATAATTAAATAAAAAAAAAAAAACATTGCCCCACATACACACCCGAATTTAAACATGGGCATAGTGCGGTTGATGGGGACAAGGGTCTCTTTCCCACAACCCTGGGCTGTGGTTGTTGAGGTCTGAGTGCGGGTAGCTTGTCATAATCTGGAAGCCCCCTTTAACAAGGGGGTCCCTAGATTCTGCCCCCACATGTGAATGAGTATGGGGTATATTTTACCCCTACTCATTCACCAGAAAAAGTGTCATATAGGAAAAAAAACCCACAAAGACAGCTTTTGATAATTCCTTTATTAAAAAGAAAAAAAAAAAAGAAGAGAAGTCCCCCGATGTAGATGCAACGTCAATCACACTGCCTGCCGCCACCGCTGGACCCAAAAAAAGCTCTGTACTCATGGAAGGCTAACCGCCGACTACCCGCACCTGTGTCTAACAGCTCTTAAATACAGTGCCTTGAAAAAGTATTCACACCCCTTGAAATTTTCCATATTTTGTCATGTTACAACCAAAAACGTAAATGTATTTTATTGGTATTTTATGTGATAGAACAACACAAAGTGGCACATAATTGTGAAGTGGAGGTGAAATGATAAATGATTATTCATTTTTTTTACAAATAAATATGTGAAAAGTGTGGGGTGCATTTGTATTCAGCCCCCCTGAGTCAATACTTTGTAGAACCACCTTTCACTGCAATTATAGCTACAAGTCTTTTTGGGGATGTCTCTACCAGCTTTGCACATCTAGAGAGTGACATGTTTGCCCATTATTCTTTTCAAAATAGCTCAAGCTCTGTTAGATTGGATGTAGAGTTGAACCTCCACCCCAGTCTCTCAAGTCTTTTGCAGACTCTGCAGGTTTTCTTCTAAGATTGCCCTGTATTTGGCTCCATCTTCCCAATAACTCTGACCAGCTTCCCTGTCCCTGCTGATGAAAAGCATTCCCACAACATGATGCTGCCACCACCATGTTTCATGGTGGGGATGGTGTGTTCAGGGTGATGTGCAGTGTTAGTTTTCCACCACACACAGCAATTGATTTTGCAGTTCTGTTTAAGTATGGGCATCTGGAAACAACCAGAAAAAAAAAAACTGACAGTAGTCTACAGCTGGCCATACATGGATCAAATTTCAGCTGACTCAGCAGGGACCTCCAAATTTCAATCCACGTGTGAACACTGCAGAAGAACAGAAGTCAATCTACCAATCAACTTCTGTTCAACCATGATTGGGGGGATGGGATTTTTATTGGAAGGGGGAAGACAGGGGTAGGTAATAATCTAGAAGAGGAAATTGATTTGGGTTGGGGGGGTTTGGGTGTTGGCTAAGAGTAGTGATTTATGGGGATTGCTTTTGGAAGGGGAGGGGGGATTTGGGGGGCATTTGTGCTTGGAGGGGGGGGTTTAAAGTGGGGGGATGTGTACTAAGAGGGGACATTTTAGGGGTAGATGATTTGTGTTAGGAGGGGTGTTTTTTTTTGGGGGGGGGGCATTTGAGTTGGGGGGATTTGGGGGATGGGGGGGAAGAATTGTGCTGAGAGGGGGAATTTCAGCAGGAAGGCGGATTTGTAATGGGAGGAGGGGGGATTTATGCTTAGAGGGTAAGCATGCAGATTAGTGCTCAATGTTTTTTTGGGGGATTTATGCTGGGGGGGGTGCAGTTTGACATTTTCGCCTTGGGCTCTAGATGACCTTGTCCTGCCACTGGTCACAGGCAATAGGCTGTAGCACTGTGTATTCTGATGGTGGGGGAGTCTCCTTGCTGTCTGAATACAATGACACAGCAGGAAGGATTCCCCTCATCCACCTCAAACGTGCGGATGGGGGAATTGGGCAGTTTTTTTTTTTTTTGTTAAACTGGCTAGTTGAATGAAAAAAAAAGACCTATGTATGGCCAGCTTTAATCATTTCTGAAAAAGTAAAAAAAAAATAAAACAAAAAAAAAAAACTATTACTATTTTTTATTTCTAAAGTGCATGCACTTTGAATATGGTGTTTCTCCATGTTTCTCCATATAAGTCAAACATGATAAAGGTGAAAGGGCCCTCGCTAAAAGTCTGATGCAGATAACATAATCCAGTATATGCAGAGTTCTGTACGCAGCCGTCGTAGATAAAAACCCTTTCCATCAATGACATCTGTAGAGTACGGCATGGAGAAAATGATATAGAATGTTCAGTGCGATTATGCAAACCCACAAGCATGATTTTTTTTTATTTGTTTGTGACAAATCCATCCATCTGCTGGGACAAATCCAGAGGGAGCGGGAGAAACAGCGAGCTCTCCGTCTATCGTTAAGCGTTTTATTCAAAAAGACAATCAAGTAGCAAATTCATTTTTTGTTGCAAGTCCTACGCTATCTATAAAGATCACAAGGTACAAAAGGGAAATTCTTCTTTAATTTTTTTTTTTATATCTGATATATATATAGCTACTATTACCGAAACTACACATTTCAGATATAAAGAAGGAAGGATATGTTGCCTCCCATAGAGAGAGGTAGGAATCACACCATTGAATATAGTGATGTCTCACTTTCTGCCCAAATCAGTCCTGTACTCAACCAATAATGTCTTGCTGGGTTAGAGACATGCTGAGAACATGCTGCGCTAGGTTTTCTTTAGTGGCAACTGCATGTAGGCCCTAGGTTCTTGGCCATGGAAAGAGTGGACCTGCCAATCTAAAGACCAATCCTAACCCTTTAGTGGATGACTAGGCCTTCCAACACGTGGCACAGAAGGGAGCTGCCAACATAATTTCCTCAAGGAAAGCTGGATATTTCAGCCCCTATGCCTTAATACCAGCAACACTAATAATATCATAGACGTGTACACTGGGTGTGTCAGGTGTGCCTGGGCACGCCCTAATCATCTATAGTTGGCAAGTGTCTTGAATGACATGCATATTATAAGGAGGAATCTCCTCTTCCACCTCCTCCCCAAGTAGTCTCAGGTACTTCCAGCTCTCAGGAGGACTGCAGGAACATCCCCCCCTTCTTGCATTCTTCCAGTACTGCAAATAAGTTTGAGTGGGCAGGATGGGGATGCACCCAGCCTTGAAAATCACACCCGGCCCACCTTCCTTTGGTGGTGAGTCATGTGTCAGAGAGAGAGTGTGATAAAATTATATACAGTATATACAGTATACACCCTTTAACAAGGGTGTCCCCAGATCCTGCCCCTACATGTGAATGAGTATGGGGTACATTTTATCCCTACTCATTCACCAAAAAAAGTGTCATATAGAAAAATAAAAAACACAAGCTTTTGACAATTCCTTTATTAAAAAGGAAAAAAAAAAGTCCCCCGATGTAGATCCAACGTCAATCACGCCTCCCGCCGCCACCACCGGACCTAAAAAAAAAGCTCTGTACTCATGGAAGGCTAACCACCGACTACCTGCTCCTGTGTCTGACAGTTCTTAAATATAGTGCCTTGAAAAAGTATTCATACCCCTTGGAATTTTCCATATTTTGTCATGTTACAATCAAAAACGTAAATGTATTTTATTGGGATTTTATGTGATAGACCAACACAAAGTGACACATAATTGTGAAGTGGAAGGAAAATGATAAATGATTTTTATTTTTTTTTACAAATAAATATCTGAAAAGTGTGGGGTGCATTTGTATTTTTTGGGGATGTCTCTACCAGCTTTACACATCTAGAGAGTGACATTTTTGCCCATTCTTCTTTGCAAAATAGCTCAAGCTCTGTTAGATTGGATGGAGAGGTGAACCTCCACCCCAGTATCTCAAGTCTTTTGCGACTCTGCAGGTTTTCTTCTAAGATTGCCCTGTATTTGGCTCCATGCATCTTCCCAATAACCCTGACCAGCTTCCCTGTCCCTGCTGATGAAAAGCATCCCCAAAACATGATGCTGCCACCACCATGTTTCATGGTGGGGATGGTGTGTTTAGGGTGATGTGCAGTATTCGTTTTCCGCCACACATAGTGTTTTGCTGTTAGCCCAAAAAGTTCAATTTTGCTCTCATCTGACCAGAGCACCTTCTTCCACGTTTGCTGTGTCCCCCACATGGCTTCTTGCAAACTTCTTATGGCTTTCTATCAACAATGGCTTTCTTCTTGCCACTGTTCCATAAAGGCCAGATTTGTGGAGTGCATGACTAATGCCCCGTACACATGATCGGACATTCCGACAACAAAATCTATGGATTTTGTCTTGCATACACACGGTCACACAAATCTTGTCGGAAATTCCGAACGTCAAGAACGCGGTGACATACAACATGTACGATGAGCTGAGAAAAATGAAGTTCAATAGCCAGTGCGGTTCTTCTGCTTGATTCCGAGCATGCGAGGAACTTTGTGCGTTGAATTGTGTATACACGATCAGAATTTACGTGAAAGGAGTTTGTTGTCGGAAAATTCTAGAACCAGATCTTAAATTTTGTGCGACGCTAATTCCGATGGAAACTGTCCGATGGAGCCTACATGTGGTTTTTCCGACAACAAGCTCCGATCGCATATTTTACGTCCTAAAGTCTGACCGTTTGTACGCGGCATAATGATTGTCCTGTTACACAGATTCTCCCACCTGAGCTGTGGATCTCTGCAGCTCCTCCAGAGTTACCATGGGCCTCCTGGCTGCTTCTCTGATTAATGCTCTCCTTGCCCAGTCTTTCCATTTTCGGATGATGGATTGAACAGTGCTCTGTGAGATGTTCAAAGCTTGGGATATTTTTTTATAACTTAACCCTGCTATAAACTTCTCCTCAACTTTATCCCTGACCTGTCTGGTGTGTTCCTTGGCCTTCATGATGCTGTTTGCTCACTAAGGTTCTCTAACAAACCTCTTCAGAACAGAACAGCTGTCATTATACTAAAATTAAATTACACACAGGTGGACTCTATTTACTAATTAGGTGACTTCTGATGGTGATTGGTTCCACTAGATTTTAGTTAGGGGTATCAGAGGGGGCTGAATACAAATGCATACCACACTTTTCACATATTTATTTGTAAAAAAATTGGAAAACCATTTATTGTTTTCCTTCCACTCCACAATTATGTGCCACTTTGTGTTGGTCTGTCACATAAAATCCCAATAAAATACATTTACGTTTTTGGTTGTAACCTGACAAAATGTGGAAAATTTCAAGGGGTATGAATACTTTTTCAAGGCACTGTAGGTAAGGGGAGGGGCCGTCCATTGATGTCACCAGGTGGTCCCCCATTTATGTCACCAGGTGGCCCCACCCCCTCTTGACATCACCAACCGATGCATGCTGGGTCAGTGATGTCACAAGGATACGGGGCACTCCTGCTCCAAAGCACCCCCCCATGTTTACAGCATGCGGCCTGGTATGGTTCAGGGAAGGCGCTCACTCATCCCCCACCCTCTTTCCTGACCCGCCTAGCTGCATGCTCGGATAAGGGTCTGGTATGGATTTGTGGGGGACCCCACACTATGTTTTCCTCAAATTTTTAAGCCTGCAATTCTTTAAAAGAAAAAAACACACAAAACGCATAAAAAACGCAACACTTGCATTTCTGGTGCATCTCTATTGAAGTCTCTTACACGCAAAACGCAATCTGCTGCAGGAAAAAAGGCCCGGACCCTTTCCAAAAATGCACCGACTGAAAACGCATAAATGTGAACGTATATCATAGGAAACCATGTTAATTGGACTGTAGTGCATTTCTGCAAAATGAAAACGCACCAAAAAAGCGTATGTGTGTGAATGTAGGGTAAATGATTGGTATCTATTTAATCAACACAACCCCATTTTATATGATATACAACTATTGGGGATTACATAGAGTTTGTGTGCACTAAAATTTCATTTAGTGTATTTTTTCTGAAAATATAGATTTGGTAAATGGTTGTACAAATATTGTGTGACATCAAAACTTGCAACTGCCACCGTTTTATTCTCCAGGGTTTGCTTTGAGAAAATAAAAAAAAAGGTTTGGGGAGGTTTAAGTCATTTTCTAGCAAAAAAAAAAAAAATGTAGTGTGCACAAAATGTAAAATAATTACCCTGGTGGAAAAATGGTTAGGGAGACATCAGGGGTCTATTAGACATCTGCGCTCTATTAGAGCTCCTCGTGTACAGATTGTGCTGGGTGAGTTTTTTCTTCCCAGCCAGGGAGATCAGAGATTGACAGCTCTGAACCGACCGCTCCTGGGTTCATTCTTCACAGGAGAGAGCTGCAAACAGCTGTTTGTTGATTTCCTACCGCTTTCCGTTCTGACACCCGACAAGATGGTCCCAGGCACCCAGGGGGGACAGGTGAGCTCAGGACACAGTGCAGGGTGGGAGTCGGCTTTATTATAATTGTATGGGAGAACTCACATTTAAATAGATGCCAGGAGTAAAAATGTCCATGAATGTTTGTACAGGCTGGCTCTGCCGCTGACGTAACAGTTACATCCAAGGTTACAGTTACATCCAGGGCTGCTGTTAGAACGCATGGGGAAATCATTATTTCATTTTCAATTCTATTCTATTCTTTTTTTCTATTCTACTCTAATTCAAATTCATTTTATTCGAAATTCGAATTCTGGAAGATGGTTATATTCTTTTTTTATTTTATTATATTGTATTGTTTTTTCTATTCTATTCCATTCTATTCTAATTATTTTTTTTCTATTCTCTTCAAACTCAGATTTATTCTTTTCAAAATTTGAATTTCGGAAGAAGGTTATATTGTTATATTCGTGCTATTCTATTGTTTTTTTCTATTCTTTTCTATTTTTTCATTTTCAGTTATATTCTCTTCTTTTCTTTTCTATTCAAATAAATAGATTATACAGAATTTATACAAATAAATTCCTTTAAATATAATGCCTGGGGGGTCCCCTTAGTGACACACCTGTACCGTGTATAGAACCTGCTGCAGCAAAACTGACATTTATAAAGAAAAAAAAAAAAAAGAGAACTTTATCTGAGCATGCAGCCTG
Source organism: Lithobates clamitans (assembly GCA_037952925.1). Lineage (NCBI taxonomy): Eukaryota > Metazoa > Chordata > Amphibia > Anura > Ranidae > Lithobates > Lithobates clamitans. The sequence goes on along the minus strand of JBBGZY010000975.1, from coordinate 1,253,005 downwards.
GCAGGTCAGGAAAGGGGGGGACACGTTTCTAAACCATACCAGGCCCCATGCCCTCAACATGGAGGGGTGGGTGCTTTGGGGCAGGGGGCAGCTTTAACCCCCACCCCAAAGCACCTTGTCCCCCTGTGGTTGTGGGGGTCTGCAGGCAGGGGGCTTATAGGAATCTGGAAGCCTCCTTTAACAAGGGGGCCCCCAGATCCTGCCCCGCTCTATGTGAATGAGTATGGGGTACATGGTACCCCTACCCATTCACCAAAAAAGTGAACAAAAAAAGTGGTCGTTTTTGACAATTCCTTTATTAAAAAAAAACAAAAAAAACAGTGTCCCCCCATGTAAATCCATTGTCAATCTCGACACCGCTGTACCCGGAAAAAAAAAAAAAAGATCCGCCCGCTGTCAACTAAGGCAAACTGCTGAATGCCTAGTTAGCCATTTGACAGTTCTTATACTGTATAGGTAAGGGGCGATGTCACCTGGTGGCACCGCCCCCTTGTTATGTCTCCGACCCATTCCGTGGAGTGTTTTTTTTTTTTTCTTTCTTTTTCGAGTCTGGCGGTATCGCGATTGGCAATGAGTTTACATTGGGGGACACTGTTTTTTTATTTTTATTAAAGGAACTGTCAAAAACTGCCTCCCATTATAATTCACTTTTTACGTGAATGGGTAGGGGTACTATGTACCCCATACTCATTCACATAGGGGGCACTGGGATCTGGGGGCCCCCTTGTTAAGGAGTGGGGCTTCTCGGCCCCACTCCTTAACAACCAGATTTTACTGCATTGCAGGGCGCAGTACATTACAGGGCGTTCAGAGGAGCGAAAACCTGCCAAACACCCTGAAAATGTGGGTGTTCCCCGAACAGGGCAAACAGCCAATGTTCGGCCCGAACTGATGCTCAGGCCAAACTGTTCGCCCACTCTTTGGGCTATATTAATGGCTGGACCAGCACAGTGCTAATGCGCTTATACCAACACATTGCACTGTTAATTTTTTTCTTTCAATAATACAGTAAACTTTAATAAATGTCACAATGTGACAAGAGTTCTATCAGCGGGCGTAAAGTGACCTGTGCTGCGCTGGAAAAAGCAGTACATTTTTTTTTCATAGCACACCGGCCGCACACTACCACAATGCAGTAGTGTGAACTGGCCACACTGGAGACAAGGCATTTTGCCATAGAGGTGTAGTGGGACTGCGCTGGAATAGCTGCCCAATGCTGTCACCACACCTGGTGTGAATGGACCCTGAAACCCCAGTCAATTTTTTTTTCAGTCCTGGAATCCATTGTCACTAAGACAAAAAGCTTCGGGGCGTGGCCAAGAGCGGCATGTAAAAGGACGTGTCTCACAGCGCTCCCACACATAATTCTCCACAGATCCTTCTCCCGGCCGGCTTAAACGCCGGATTTTGGTACAATACACTGCAGTACCTACCCCAGACGGTACCGGTTCCCCGGTTCCTGTTCCGGACTCACAGGCAGCAATGATGATCCGCAAACAGATGGAAACCGGAGGCCCGCTCAATATCCAAGATGGCGCCGGCTTGTCGTTCACCAGGACCTCACGAGGAGCTGACAAACAGAAGGAGTAAACCTCCCAAAACTCATTAACAGACCGGGAAAGACCCCCCCGGGGACATGAGATATTACACACAGAAAATGGTGGGTCAAACAACACAGAGAGGGGAGGAAGACATGGATGCCACCCCAGCCATACTGCATGCAGCCCTAGCAGGGGAGCTGAGCTCAAAGACCCAAGCTGAATCCAGGGACTCTGGCACACCTGACACTGACATGGAGAAAGGGGGGCAAGAGGAGCCCTTGCAACCCACTCTGGCTGACATCCTTAGAGCGGTGCACAATTGCACAGCCTCTATGCACACATTACAGGAGCAATTTGGAGGCATGAAGGAGGAACTGGGCTTCATCCGCCATGACATTCAGAAGATAAGAAAACGCACCACCGCAGCGGAGGGACACATCAGTGACATAGAAGATAAAATAGCCCCACTGCTCAGAGAATCCCAGAATACAGCTAGATTGGCCAGGGCTAACGAGATCAAATCTGTTAATCTCGAAAATCGCATGAGGAGAAACAATGTGCATATAGTGGGGTTGCCGGAGAAAACGGAGGGCAGGGACCCCACAGAATTTGTGGAAAAATGGCTGCTGGAGATCTTTGGGAGGGAAGCTTTTACCTCACTTTATTCAGTGGAGAGGGCCCACAGAGTACCATCCAGACCTCTCCCACCAGGCCATCCACCCCGCACGATACTGGCCAAGCTCCTCAACTACAAGGACAAAGAAATCATACTCTGCCAAGCAAGTGAAAGGCGCACTATCACTTTTAATGGGGTACGCATTTCTTTTTACCCTGACGACTCAGCAGAAGTGCAGAGACGCAGAGCGAGATTCGCAAAAGATAAGAGGCGACTTCAGCAGCTCCAAGCACCATACGCCATGTTGTTGCCGGCAGGACTTCGCATCACAGCAAGAGGCCAAGCACACTTTTTCGAATCAGCAACAGACACATCCTCATGGATTGATGCCAATGAACACAAGATTGGCCAGACCAGGAGAGCCGCAGCGGAGGGAGACTGACTGCCACACACAGGGCCCTTCAAAGATAGGTGAGCTACATGACCACCATCTTTATTCTGTTTCCTGCACATGATGCCGACAACCTGGCTGGGAGCCCCAACACTTTTTCCAACCCAGCGTTTTGAGCAATGTGAATTGTGCGATTAACACAAACTTAATTGGAAAGCACTATTTGGGCCCCCACGAAGGATGCCGACTATGCCAACTGAAGAAACCCTAAGTTTGTTGTTTGGGTTTCCGCCTTACTTTTCTATGCAGTTCAAGCTGCCGGATTTACTTACAAATCGCAGGCAGGAGACAGTTTGTCCAGTTACATGTGTGATGAAGACTCCACAATTCTTTGACCCAAATTTCCAGTCCACGGTCGGATCAATCCGAAGTTACGATTCCAGAATTATCTACCTCAACTCTACCCACTGTACTTATACCACAATGCTATGCAGGCCTGACGGCTACTATACCGCTGCTCTATTAGTGGCCAAGCAGGAGCAAGCAACACCCAGAGAACGAGAGACCCGTGCCTCCCCTTACCATCTCATTAATGACTTCCACTTTTACCAATGAATACTGTCCCCATATTGTCCTGGAACATTAGAGGTTTCCAGGACCCACTAAAACGCACTATGGTTTCCCGGTTCTTCGGAAACACGCCCCGGCAATCTATTGACTTCAGGAGACTCATTTGGTTCTGAAATGGTATCTTGTATAAACTATACATGGCTGGGAGGGGGCTATCACTCTACGCACACCTCCTTTACGGCAGACTTTGCCCGGCGGACTTTTCGACAGACTTTACGACGGACTTTCTGAATGAACACACAATCCACCAAAGTCTGTCGAATTCCTACGTGATGACGTACGACCGGACTAAAACAAGGAAGTTCATAGCCAATAGCTGCCCTAACGTGGCTTTTTGTCCGTCGAACTAGCATACAGACAAGCGGACTTTTCGACCGGACTTGATTTCGACGGATTGATTTAAAACATGTTTCAAATCTAAGTCCGTCCAACTTTTGAGAAAACAAAGTCCGCTGGAGCCCACACACGATCGAATTGTCTGACGAAATCCAGTCCGCCAGGCAAAGTCGGCTGTAAAGTCCGCTTGTGTGTACGCGGCATAAGTTATTATATATTTTTTGGTTGGCACCGCAAAAATCCCCTCAATTTTCTCTTTCTGTCCTACCAATTTTCATGTATCTCAAAGACACATATGTCACTGTTGAGAATAGATATGTGCCTATGCACAGCCCAAACGCCCAGCTTCCTACAGGACATCCAATACCTTGGCAGAGGCATCTCTGACCATTCCCCCATCCTGATCCAATTAATCGCTAAACCGACCGCGACCCTGCAAAGGGCCCCCTGGAAACTCAATGCCTTTTGGTTGAACCTAATTCCTTCATACAATGGCCTACTAGAGGCAATTAGAGAATTCTGGGAGAGTATTGCGGACCACCCTGATCCTAACACCGCATGGGATGCCTTTAAAGCGACCATGACGGGTTCTCTTATTAAGGCAGTGACAAACATTAAATCCAAAATGAGGGCACAAGGGGCACAAACAGAACAGCTGGCACACTGGCTTGAGGCGAGGTTTACAGATGACCCTAGCGACTCAAACAGGGAGGCATGGCTAGCGGCACAGGAGGCGGTGGTTCAGATCACCAAATCAGCAGCTGACAAAAAGAGGTTTTTTAACATGCTCGCCTACTATGAGGAGGGGGAGCAGACCGGCAGACCTCCCCTTCGATTGGTGCTCTTCGCACAAAGCAGGGGAGCATGGTGAACACCCCTAACCTAATCATGCAAGAGATGGTTGAATACTATTCAGACCTCTCCAGGTCCAGAGCGGGTTATACGGAGGCAGAACTGGAGACATACCTGCAGTCCATAGAGCTGCCTTGCCTCTCTGCTTCCCAAAAAGCATTATTAGACGGCCCTATTACTATAGAGGACCTACAGGAGGCGATCACCCTCTCCCCTAACTCTAAAGCCCCAGGAGATGACGGCCTTCCTGCCCCACCTTCTTAAAGTGCTTCATTCGGCTTGGACCAGCCAAAGATTACCAGAATCCATGACGAGAGCGAATATTGTCCTTATATTGAAACCGGGGAAGGACCCCCTAGACCCGGGCTCATATATGCCAATATCTCTTTTACAAAGTGACATCAAACTCCTGGCAAAGTTCTTGGCCCTTAGACTCAACAAGGTGATCTCCTCCATAATACACTCAGACCAATCAGGCCCTCAAAAATCCACCGCCATAAATCTCCGCAGATTCTTCCTTAACCTTCAAGCCCAGCCAGATAATACGGGGGACAGGGCACTACTGTCGTTAGATGCCCATAAAGCATTCAACAGCATAGAATGGCAATACCTCTGGGCAGTTATGGGCAAGTTCGGATTCGGAGATATGTTCTTATCCTGGGTCAAGCTGCTCTATAGCTCCCCACAGGCAGTTATTAGAGAGGCAGGACACATATCCCCACCCTTCAGGCTCTATAGGGGGACACGTCAGGGCTGCCCATTGTCCTCGCTTCTGTTTGCGGTGGCAATTGAACCAAGGGCTGCCATGATTAGGTCTAACCCTCAGGTTCAGGGATTTAAGTTTGGGGAACTACAAGAGAAAATTATGCTATACGCAGATGACACAATGCTGCTACTGGGAGACACATCACATTCCCTGAGAGCAGTGATGTCGATCATAGTGCAATTTGGGACGTACTCTGGGCTGGTGATCAATTGGACCAAATCTTCCCTAATGGTACTAGATGCAGACCCAACAGCCCAGGACCTTGTGGCACTCCAAATACCGCTAACTTCTAGTTTTAAATATCTAGGAATTCAGGTCACCCTGAAAATTCTAGAATATATTCCCCTTATCCTGTCAACACTACTGGGACGAATTTGTGCCAGAATAAAGGTATGGTCGAGACTAAAAATGTCCCTAGTAGGAAGAGTCAACCTCATTAAAATGATTTTCATGCCCCAGCTCATTTATATACTGCACAACACCCCCATGGTGATTCCTCTTAAAATATTTTGGATAATAAATTTTTAGGTCCTTCCTGTGGCAGGACAAGCCCCCCAGAGTCAAGTTGGAACAATTTTAGAAACCCAAAGATGAGGGCGGTCTTGTTTTGCCTAACCCATGGCTTTACTACACTGCAGCCCAGCTGCAGCATGTGGCCCGAGCCCTTACCCCGTTGGATAGGGAGTGGGAGGGCCACACCGCGACAGACCCCATTAGAACCCTGATGGACCATGTTACGGGGATCCCAGATGTAGCGGAGGGCCTGGAGGCCCTGGCTTACGCAAAGTCCAGTAAGAGATTTCCCACTTATGCCCTAGTCCAAAAAGTTTGGGACAAGGCCAGACAGTTACAGGCGATAGAAGGCTTCACTAAATACAGCCCATAATGGAACAACGGGTACTACCTGTAACTACAGACACTGACGCGCGGGGCTCGGTGGAGGAAGCACAGATTCACACACTTATGTCACATTTTCACGGCAGGTAAACTGACCACCTTCTCCAATCTGAGAGAGCGATTTCGGCTCCCCCAGACGATGCACTTCTATTACCTTCAATTACAACACACAATAAGGGCTCAAACAAATGGGACTCTGTGGACTCTATCCCCAACCCCCATATTCCATTACATGGAGGAGGTGACCAGCCTTAAAGGCTTTATTTCTAACTGCTACTCGATGCTACTCGGGGTATTCCTGACAGGGTTCCCCCTAAAGATGACGGCTAAGTGGGAGAATGACGTGGGCGCCCTAAAGGGGGAACAGTGGGAAGAGGTGCTCCAGGCGGTACGAATGTCATGCCTAAATGTAGCACAGCGACTAAGCCCAGTTATACATTATATTAAGAGTGCACTACACGCCAACCAAGCTGGCCAGAATGGGGGCGAGACCGGACTCAGAGTGTCCAAGATGTGCGAGAGATCATGGGGACTTGATTCATATGCTGTGGCGCTGCCCCAAACTACACCTATACTGGACATGGGTCCTGAATACTATTAACAAAGCCTTTTTCTGTCTCCATCCTGACCGACCCCAAACCGTGCCTGCTGGGTATCCTAGATGACCTCCCCCTAGAGGAAAACTTCAAACCGCCCATTGCAAGGGCCCTGTTTCAGGCACACCTGCTCATCCTTCGAAGATGGAAGGCGAATTAGCCCCCCACGTTTAGGGAATGGATTGGTCAGGTGGGTGATACATTACGGTTGTAAAAGTTTATATTCCAACATAAGGGATGTCCGGACAAATTCGAGGATCAGTGGATCAGTCATCTTGGCTGAGCTCACCGGGCCTATCCCCGGTGGACCTCATACTTGATAGGTTACTGGGTTGTTAAATTACAAAAGGTAACACAACGGGTCACGCTGATGGTCCATAGCTAGAGCAGTTGACCCCGAGGAATACAGGCTACATTAATAACAAAATGCACGCTGAAATTATAATGTCCTAGATAGTGGTGTAGAGATGCTAATAATTGCTTTATGTACACTGTGAGTTGGTGGAACTGGAATTTGTTGACATCTTTGTAAACTGAGTTTTTCCATAAAACTTTTTTTCTGAGAAAAAAAAGACAAAAAGCTCGGGACACCTTTTCTGATAACAACTGTCTAAGAGGGGTTTTTCTTCACTTTCGCTCGTGTCTACAGGACAGGAAGTGGAGGTTACCCTCCAACCCCCCCCCCCCCCCCCCGCCCCCATGAAGAAAAAATCTGACCTCTAGGCATTCCATATACATATAATAAAAAACATCTATAACAAAAAATACAAAAAGTTTTGGCTTCAGATATACTTTTACCATAGAAAAGAGTAGAACTTGCTGCCATTTCATCGAACATTTAAACTTTTGATCTCTTGTCATCTCAGCTCAATGAAAATAATTAGTGCCCCGGACTATTTTTGGTTCCTTTGCGATGTCTACTAACTCTTCTTCATCTTCTGAATTAAATGTGTTGTCAAGTGCTGGAAAAATCCTGTAATAGGGCTCATTTTTCACGAGCCATTTTTCACCAAGGACAAGAAATGAATAGTAACATCTAATTAGCAGGAAAAATTAATAATCCTGCGATTAGTGATAGACACTTAAGTTTGATTTAGGTCAGCGGTTGCGGCAGAGTCGAAAATTTCCGTGCGCCAGCTCAGCATTAAAAAACCGTCAGTGGTTTTCTCCGGAACGGCCCCACCGAGACCCTTAATCCGCGCTCCTGCACCTGATTCACTGGAGCCTTTGGATTTTCTGATTAAGCGGGATCTAGGTCGAAGATATTAAAAGCAGCATAACAAATTAGATGATGTTTTATTGCCGAGGTGGAATGCGTCCAATTTCAGGAGGAATTATGGCGAGACTCAGAGAAATGGTCCAAGTTTTTGTGTCCTTCACATTGCCAACTGATAATGGGACAAAAGAAGACTACTTGTTGCTTTCAGGGAAAATCTTTCTTTGTTTTAAAGGTATCGCTAAAATTGCCAACTGTTGCAGGAAAAAATGTTTTAGCATGTCAAAGACCATCAAGATATGTGTACACCAATCAGCCATAACCTTATGACCACCCACCTAATATTGAGTAGGTCCCCTTTTTTTGCCAAAACAGCCTTGACCCCCTCAAGGCATGGACTCCAAAGTAACATCCACTTGAATGGCAGGACCCAAGGTTTCCCTGCAAAACATTGTCCAAAGCATCACACTGTCTGTGCCGGCTTGCCTCCTTCCCATACTGTATCCTGATGCCATCTATTCCCCAGGTAAGTGACGCACGCAATCGGCCATCCACATGATGTAATAGAAAATGTGATTAATCAGACCAGGAAACATTCTTCTATTGCACCATGGTCCAGTTCTGATGCATATTTGCCCATTGTAGGCACCTTTGGCTGTGGACACAAATCAGCATATCAACCTGACTGGTCTGCGGCTACAAAGCCCCATACACAACAAACTGCAATCACTGTGTGTTCTGACACATTTCTATCGGAACTAGCATTAACTTTTTCTGCAATTTGAGCTACAGTAGCTCTTCTATTGAATAGGACTACACAGGCAAGCCTTCGCTCCACATGTGCATCAATGAACCTTTGCTGCCCATGACCCTGTCACCGATTTTCCTTCCTTGGACCATTTTTGGTCGACCCTGACCACTGCAAACTGGAAACATTCTGCAAGAGTTGCAGTATTGGAGTTGCTTTGACCCAGTCATCTAGACATTACAATTTGACCCTTGTGAAAGTCACTCACATCCTTAAGCTTGCCCATTTTCTCTTCCTTCGATACATCAATTTCAGGGACAACATGTTCACTTGCTGCCTAATACAGGTATATCTCACGAACTTGCAGGCTCCACTGCCCTGATATAATCAATGTTATTCACTTTACCTTTCAGTGGCCATAATGTTATGGCTAATTGGTGTATTTTATGCATGTTATTTGGCTGTGTAGACATCCAAAAGCCCAGAGACTGCTTTTGGGTGCCGCCATCTTGGATGTGATGTCAGAAGCCCTAGCAGACTCAGAGCTCTCACTTATGAGACACTCTATAGTATTACCATTCACAGACAATAACACGCTCCCAGAAGAGGAGAGGGCTATGACCTGCAAGGACAGAAAGGGGTGTGCTAAGGGAATGACAATTTTTCGAGCAAGTTCATAACAAGTGAACAAAAAACATTTTTGAAAAGTAAAAACGCTGCAGTAACCATTTGAAACGCCTCATTTTTCTGTGCATTTATCTTTACGTTTTTTTTAAGGCTGATGACAGAATACTTTAATGTAATTTAAAAAGTGATTTTCTACTTCTAGTTATCGGGCAACAACATTCTGTCTCTGAGCTGTGGTCCTTCATTATCACATGGGCTTACGATAGAAAATGCAAGTGGCTGGTCTACTGTTGTCACCAAAAAGAAACCTGCCCTAAGAAATGCCATAGGAAATGTCACCAAAAACAAACCTACCCTAACAATGCAGACATTGCTGGAGTGCATGCAGATTAAAAACCAAAAAACCTAATCTATTGATGCATACATCTAGGCTTTTCTTAAAGAGAAGGCCAGAACTATCTCCTGAGGAAGACTCTTTCACATTATCTTAAAGCAAAGCACTCTTCAAATACGCAGAGGAATATCCTTCTTTTTCCTCCAAAGGGTGCTTAATTGCCTTTACAGAAAACCTTAAATGAACCTGCCACCAGGCTATGAGAATTCAACTACTTACAAATTCTTAACACGCATTAAATGCACTTTAACTGCTTGCCGATCGTATAGTATACGGCGGCAAGGCGGCTCTCCTGTGCAGGATCACCTAGTACGTGATCCTGCACTTCCGGGTCTGAGGCACGCACGCATGCCGCCGGCCTGCTCCCGCTGTGGTTGGACACAGTGGGAGCCAATCAGCGAGTCTGGCAGACTCGATGTCCGCCGGGACCCACCGATCGTTCAGGACACAAGCAGAACGGTGATCTGCCTATGTAAACAAGGCAGACTGCCATTCTGTCAGTAGGGAAGGTATTGATCCTGTGTTTCTGCAAAACAGGAACATGGATCTCTGCTTTCTCATAGTACAAGCACCTCCCCCACAGTAAACCAAGCACATTTTAGGCACACATTTAACCCTTTGATCACCCTTGATGTTAACCCCTTCCCTGCCAGTGTCATTAGTAGAGTGACAGTGCATATTTTTAGCACTGATCACTGTTTTAGTGTCACTGGTTACCATAAAAGTGTCACTTAGTGCCCAACTTGTTCGCCGCAATTCCGCAGTCCCACTATAAATCGCAGATTTTCGCCATTACTTGTAAAAAAATAAAAATAAAATAAAATTATAAATATATCCCATAGCTTGTAGGCGCTTTAACTTTTGTGCAAACCAATCAATATACGCTTATTGGGATTTTTTTACCAAAAATATGTAGCAGAACATTGGCCTAATTGATGAAGAAACTAGATTTTTTTACATTTTTTTTATTGATTGTGCTTTATAGCAGCAAGTAAAAAATGTATTATTTTGTTTTGGGTTTTTTTTAGTCTTTTTTTGCACAAAAAATAAAAATCGCAGAGGTGATCAAATACCACCAAAAGAAAGCTCTATTTGTGGGAAACAAAGGACATCAATTTTATTTTGGTACAGCATCACATGACCGCGCAATTGTCAGTTAAAATAATGCAGAACCGTATCGCAAAAAATGGCCTGGTCAGGAAAGAGGGGTAAACCTTCCGGAGCTGACGTGGTTAAAGCAAGCCTTTATTAACCTCTACAGCTGCAGGCACTGTGGAGTAATTCATGCTTGAATTTTACAGCAGAAGCTCTGTCACATTACCTGAGTATTTACTCAGCATCTCACTCTGCTATCCCCTCCCAGCAGTGATTCAGCAGCTCAGCTCCCCCTTTTCCCTCCTCTCAATGCTGACTCTGCTCACCCTCCTCCACCTTCCAATAGTGACTCAGCAGCTAGGCTAACCCTGGTCCTCCCTTCCAGCAGTGATCTGGCAGCTTGTCAACCTTCTAATTTTTCATCTAAACAGAGCAAGTAAAGTACTCTGTAAAAACAGTACAAAGGAAGTTATAGCAGCTCAGAGATCAGGCTTGAAGGACATTACTGTTTCTTTTGTGAACTTAGCGAATGATTTGCTTTGCAATACCTGCAGCTATGGAGGTTAGTGAGGGCTTCTCTTCCTGGTGGACTTTTATGCTGCGTACACACGAGCGGACTTTCCGTCAGAGTAGACTTTGACGGTCTTTCCGACAGAGTTCAGACGGAGTTCCGGCGAAACGGACTTGCCTACACACAATCACACCAAAGTCCGATCGTTTAGAACGCGATGACGTACGACGGGACTAGAAAAAGGAAGTGCAACAGCCAGTAGCCAATAGCTGCCCTTACGTCGTTTTTGGTCCGTCGGACTAGCATACAGACAAACGGTATTCTCGATAGGAATTGAGTCAGTCGGAAAGATTTGAAACATGTTCTATTTCTAGGTCCGTCAGAATTTTCTAAAGAAAAGGCCTGATGAAGCCCACACACGATGAATGATTCCGTTGGACCTTTTCTGCCGGAAAGTCCGGTCGTGTGTACGCGGCATTAGTGTGTTGTAGGAACAGCAAAGATTACAAGGTGGGTAGAAACGGAGGCAGGAACTATGGTGTGGGATGTGATGTCACACCTGAATTCCCAAGAGTTATAGAAAGTTAGTGAGTGACTTTACCCTCCTATATTTCATCTTGGATGGATAAATGCTTTAAAGTCAATCTCCAGTTTTAAGGGACGTCTACCTAAAAAATCAAATAAAACATTCCGACTTTCCAAAGCTCTTTTGACTTCTGATATCACAGGTTCTTCCTCTTCTTCTGCACTGATGCTTATGTTTTGAGGTGTAAGCTCCCTTTAGTGCAGAAGTACTGTGAGCCCAAGATGATGAACCCCTAGGGGTATCCATGACAGCCCGGGTGCACAGAAACTTAGATGAATGATGATGGCTATCATTAAGGCTGGAAGAAGAAAGCCATCTGGTGGAGAAGGAGACCTTCTGCTGGGGCAGTGCAGACTGAAGGCAGCTAAAGCTACGTTTTGTATGTGAAAGTACAGAGCTGTTTTTATTCTATTGTTTAGTAAAAAAAAAAATGGATATCTACTTTAACATTTCTGGATGTCATAGAGTTAATATACCTGTAAGAGCAGCCTTTACAGAAGCCAAAATGCTATTGTTTCCCTCATTGAACTCTGTTATGAAGCCAATGAAGTATGATTGATTTAACCTGACGGCCAGATGCAGCGTTGGGCTTTTCCCTGCTTCCTTCATGTCTCCTGGAGAGCTCTGAGCTGCTTCCTCCTCCATGCTCCCTCTCTTTATGACCACTGAGGCTCAGGGATTTCAGAAAGAAAAGATTTCTCTTGAATGCAATATTCTTGCAAAAGCCAGAGGGGATCCGCTTTACTCATAAATGTGTGAATTTGTGCATTCTATTCTCAACTTATTTAGACCAGGCTGGGAGAATACTTCATACTACCTTTGTGGTTTCACATATGCCAAACACACCCACAAACTTAGAAGGTCACTTTGTTGGGTAAAGCAGTATTGATGAGATATCTCAATAAGTACAGGAGAGTCTTTAAAAAAATAATTAGATGAGGTTACAAAGGTGGCCATCTGATCAGTTTGCAAATGAATGGATGGGCTGCCTGCGTTCTTAGCGATGTCACTGCTTGTATGCAGGTCTTTACATCTGTAGCACCCTCTAGTGCAGGGGTCTCTAACTTGCGGCCCTTCAGCTGTTGCGAAACTACAAGTCCCATCATGCCTCTGCCTGTGGGAGTCATTCTTGTAACTGTCAGCCTTGCAATGCCTCATGGGCCTTGTAGTTTTGCAACAGCTGGAGGGCCGCCAGTTTGAGACCCCTGCTCTAGTGTGTGTGCTACTAGAAGTAAGTGTAGGTAAAAATTTTTGTCTGGCTCAGGGATAAACCTGAATCACTGAATCTGGGTCAGGGTTATTTGAGTTAAGGGCTGGATTACTCATCCTGGCAGCTCTCTGGTGTCTCCCCCCCCCCCGTTTCTAGAGTGTTGGAGAACGTTCTAGAAAATAGTGGTCGGAGGTTAGGAGGAGCTGCTTTGAATATTTATGGGCCCTCAGCCAATCCCCAGGAGTGGTCCTGACAGAGGACTGAGAAACTCATAAATAGACATGGGCCATGCCAGGAGGGGAGTCGGGTGGAAGATGGAGAAGCAGTGCTGAGGGAGGCTGTCGGTGGCCCTCAAGCCCTTGCAGGGGTAGTGCTACACATCTCTTGCATTAAGTTTTAGTACTTATTGAAGAATGTAGAAACAACCGAACTCCAGTCACTTATTTGTGTAAGTCAGTATTCTTTTTATCGCGCTTAGCAAGTAAAAGGTTGTATCAGTTATTTCTTGGACTGTAATTTAAAACCAGCAGCAGCCTGTATTCTGGAAATCCCATCAAGGTGAGGGCACTGACAGCTAGTAAGCAAGCCCAGAATGACAAAATCTTTTGTTGTTTTGTTAGAAGTGGATGATCTCCATTGACCTGCCTCATGTAGCATCTCAGTACTCATTACTTCTCTATGAAGTGCTCCAAGCCCTGCCTGCAGATCTGCAGAAATAAAAGCTGAAAGTGCTGAGAGAGTGTTTGGGCCGGAGGTTTTATAAACCTGCAGATCTAAGGTGTTAAAGCGGTAATTCAGAATAAAGGTAAAAAGCCTGAAGCACTAGATAAACACACATTACCGTAAGATACATCATAAAACATCAAAGTATATACTTAATCACCGCGTTTAGTATCTCCGAAAAAGCAATGCTTAACTTAGTGATTTAAAAACACCCAGCAGAAACAACACTATATCACACAGCAAAACAAATATATTCATGTTAGAGAAGTTGCCATAGTTCCATAAGATAAAATCATTAAATATGATCTTTAGGAATAATATAAAATATATATATCTATCAAAAAAAGTCTAAAAAGGGTTGCAGCAAAGTTATAGTGTTTTTTAAAAATAAAACAAATAATAAATGACATATTGCCAGTATGTGGTTTACTTTTTTGTTTGATTTTTTTAGTTGCTTTTTAGTGCCAGTTCACATTGGCGCGTTGCGGAAGTCGCACCCCGTAAATGCGAACCACTGCGGGTGTGTATGTTAAGTTAAAGACACCCTGAAATCGGTTGGCAGTGCGATTTGCAGAATTGAATTGCATGGGTGTGAACACTAATGCGATCTGATTCTGGTGCGGCAAAAAAAAAAAGGGTCCTGCACTATTTTGGTGCGGATGTGGTTCTAATTGATCCATAAAGAATAATGGCTAAAATTGCACTGCTGAAGAATGGCATGCCATTTGCAGAATTGGATCGCATAGATAGATAGATAGATAGATAGATAGATAGATAGATAGATAGATAGATAGATAGATAGATAGATAGATAGATAGATAGATAGATAGATAGATAGATAGATAGATAAAAAAGCAACTAAAAAATCAAACAAAAAAGAAACCACATACTGGCAATGTTATTTTTATTTTTTGTTTGATTTTTAAAAATATTATACTTATGCTGCAACCCTTTTCATGTACACTGCTGCTGGTGAACAAACGTTTAGGAGCAGTTGGGCATTTTTTAAAGCTGCCCCTCAACTCTCCTCTATGTTATGTTATCATTACATGTACGCAGGGTCGTTTATAGTCATTTCTAGGCAGTTGAGTTTAGAAGCATTTTTTGGAAAGCAAAAAAATGCATTCAGGACGGATGTTCAGGGGCATTTGAAACGCCAAATGCCTGTAACAGCCTGTAAACGCCGTAACTCGCATTTAGCAGCGTTTCGTTAACCGGCATTTTTAATTTTTGACTATTTGAAAATAAATAAATAAATAAATAAAGATTCTAAGCGCAAACGCGGCTAAACGCGGCATGCAAACGCGGCAAAACGAACAAGCCCTTTTGCAGAAGTTTCAGACACAGGAATGAGACAAACCATTCAACAATAGCAGGGGTGCTTATAATGATCAGTTTTATTTAGCTATGTGAAACCTTTAAATCCCCCCCACACACCCAAAAAAATAAATAAATAAATATCTTTGCTGTGACTACTTATAAGGCCTCATGCACACTGGACATTATAAAAATGCCAGTACCGTTAGCTGTGGAAAGCTGTGGCTGTAGAATACATTTTGCAGCTTTTTTCAGTAGCGTTTTTCAACATTTTTTAGCGTTTTTTTTTTTTTTTTTAGCAAAACTATACTCTCAAAAATGCTTACAAACGCTTTTTCTGATTATTGAACTCACGAGCAAAGGCGGACGCATATGTCGGTCCCACGCGCATATGTACAAAGTGGTCGAACCACGCATGTGAGGCATCACCACGAATGTCGGAGCGAGAGAAATAATTTTAGCACCAGACCTCCTATGTAACTCAAAAATGGTACCCTGTAAAGCCTTTTAAAGCGTCGCCTATGGAAATTATTTAATACCGTAGTTTCCCTGAGCGTACACAATTTTAAAGTGTGAGTTAGAGATCTATTTATTCATCGTAACATCATTTTTTACAAAAAAAATTGGGTACTATATGATGTTTGCGTGCAATAAAATTAATTAAATGTAAATTTTCCAAAAAAATTGTGTTTGATAAACCGCTGAGTGAATATTGTGTGACATATGGCCAACATTTGTTTCTCTCGGGCATTTGCTTTCAGAAAATATATAATGTCTGGGGGTTCTAAGCAATTATCTAGAGAAAAAAAAGGCTGATTTTTAAGGGCCGTACACACCAGGGACGTGCGGTGAGGTGAGTGGCCGGTGAGGCACTGCTTAGTATCAGAGTCAGACACACACAGGTTACATACACTACAATCGTTAGAGTGAGAGCAATAATTCTAGCACTAGACCTCCTCTGTAACTCTAAACATGTAACCTGTAAAAATTTTTAAAGATTCTACAAGTGTGCGCAATTTTAAAGCATGACATGTTAGGTATCTATTTACTCG
Source organism: Lithobates clamitans (assembly GCA_037952925.1). NCBI lineage: Eukaryota > Metazoa > Chordata > Amphibia > Anura > Ranidae > Lithobates > Lithobates clamitans. The sequence continues at coordinate 1,236,901 of JBBGZY010000975.1, read as the reverse complement.
GCGTAGCAACATCTTTCATAGTATACAGAAAAGTCAGGCTAATTTTAGTGGGTTTTTTTTATTCATGAAACAGTTTCTTTAAAAAAAAAGAAATTAATTTGAAAAATTACTGCGCAAATACTGTGTAACATAAAAAGTTGCAATGACCACCATTTTATTCCCTAGGGTCTCTGCTAATACAATATATATATATAATGTTTGGGGTTTCTAAGTAATTCTCTAGAGAAAAAATTATGATTTTTACATGTAGATGTGTCAGAATTGGCCTGGGTGGCAAAGGGTTCATTACCATAAGTAAGTAATATACAAATAAATATTATATATTATTTTTATGGTAATTTACTATATGTTCAAAAACTGTACTCAAGCAGGTGGCTTAATTGACATATTACTGAAGGTTTAAGTTATAACTTCAAATCAGTAATTTCACAGTAAATAGCTAAATAATAAATTATTATGTTATAACAGAATAATATATGATTTACTGTAGCTTGTACCTTTTCAGCAGCAGCAGATTCTTATTCTCCTTCTTAAAGCGGAGTTCCACCCAGAAATGGAACTTCCACTGATCGGATTCCTCCCATCTGGTGTCAGTTTGGCACCTTTCAGGGGGGAGCAGATACCTGTCAAATCCAGGTATTTGCTCCCACTTCGGTGAAAGAGCGCATTGTGTGGCGAACTACGCTGTGTCCAGCCCCTCCTCCTCCCTCCCCGCTGTCTTCTGGGAGACACACAGGTCCCAGAAGACAGCAGGGACCATTCAGAATGCACGGCACGACTCGCGCATGCGCAGTAAGGAATCAGGAGTGAACCCGAAAGTTTTCACTACCTGGTTCTCTTCCCAGGAATGGCGGCGGCAGCCCTCGTGAGTCGATCGGCTTCGGGTGCGGACATTGCGGGCTCCCTGGACAGGTGAGTGTCCATATATTAAAAGTCAGCAGCTACAGTATTTGTAGCTGCTGACTTTACATTTTTTTCCCAGGCAGAACTCCGCTTTAACTGTGTGAGAAAAACATGGGATTGTGGGTAAATCTTATACCCATAAACCCATGTTTTATCCTTGTAGTTAAGAGGGCTGGGCTGGATGGGAGGATGTGTCTTTTAGACACATCCCTCCTTCTATGACACTGCAGTGAGAGGCGTGCCTCCACTGCAGCATTTTTATTGGACAGCTTGGGCCAATGGTACTTTACCATTGGTCCAAAACTCCAAGTTGTTCACTGAGCTCAGTGCCTCTGACAAGAAGAGAGGAGAGGCACTGTGAGCTCATCCTCTCAGTCTGCTGCAAACAGAGTGTGCCAGCATGTACTTAAACTAGCTGCTCTGTATGTAGATTCTGACAGGCTGCACAAGGACCCCGTATCTCTGGAACCATAGAGGATAGGAGCCCCAGTGGTGGGTAGGACTTCAGCTACCTACCCCTTAAATTTGGGGTCTCTGTGACCCCAGGTTACTGAGCTACGACCCTCGAAGTTGTTCGTTTTTTTTGGGGGGGGGGTTTATGTTCATAGCAGGTGAGGCTCTGCCTCACCTGCCTCCCCTGACTGCTTGTCCCTGGTACACATAGCCTGAATATCGGGCGGCATTGGCCAGTTCAATAGAAACTGTGTGTATAATAGTTGGTCCAACAAGAAACTGGTTATTCAGCCAGCTTCTGTCAATGGGGCATGACCGAAAAAGATCTGCCAACCGGCCCCCCGATCAGCGCTCTCAGCCGATGGCTGAGGGCACTAACCAGTGTGTTCTGGTGGTGGTGGGGGGGGGGGGGGGGGGGGTTGTCTCTCTGACAGAACACAATAGCTCAGCAGGGAGATCGCTGTACTAACATTGGGTAGTTAGTACAGTGGCTCCTCCCAAGCTCTTCATATGCTTTTTTGTTGAGTAAAAAAAATGAATAGTGTGTACCAGTTTTAAAATGTATGAGAGAAATGTCAGAATTAGCTTGGGCAGCTAGTGGTTACGGAATATTTAAAATGTGTGGTGGATGCTGTAGAACTAAACAACCCGGCAATTTTCTCTAACTCTAGGTGAGATCTCAGTGCTGTGTCCATTATGTAAATAAATATATTTTTAAAAAGGCCAACTGGCTACATAGATGACTAAAGGGCCACCATGAACAAAATGTAAAGCCTAAAAAATGATTGTATTGTATTCATCAATTATATAGTACCTGCGTCAAATCTTCTGTTTTCTTCTTGGCTTCCCCTGGGCTGTCTTGGTGGGGCAGAATAAACAACTCAGCTGAGGTAGGTAACCCTGGTAAGATGGCAACCAGAATCTGCTTACTGTTGATTCCCGTGGCCTGCACAGAAAGACAGAGGTAAATTGACATAAAAAACACAAACCAATCAGAGCTGTGACTTCAGATGTGGTCCACCCCCAAGGACACCTAATATACAAACCAACCACAGTCATGCTGAAAGTGAAAGAAAACCCCAAATTTTGGGATGTCACCAGAACAGCAGTAGAGGGGAAATCTTCCAATGGGGATACCAGTTCTGGTGACAATCAGAGATTCCCTCACTTTAAAGAGATTTTTTCTCACTTCATGTTTTGGATATGGGACAACAAGTGAAGAGACATCTCCCCAGTGACAAAAAAAAAAAAAAAAAAAAGAACTGACAGGGGTTATAATCCTCTCTTTATTCAAAATAAGAATAAGAAAAAGTTATGCTTTTAGTTCTTCTTTAATGCTATATTCAATTTTATTTTTGACCTATAGCTTCATCCTTTGCGGTCTTGAATCTTCTGATAAATAAAAGATAATAAAGCCATATCGTGTAGCATACTGTTTTCATGCTATTCCCTACTATAACCCAGGAAGCTCAGGAATCCAGGCACTTTTTTAGCCCTTTAATCCTGTGAGGTCATTAGGAGAAACATCTCACTGACACCTCTCTCACAAACCAGCAATTAATTCATATCACCGGTTAGTTCATATCCTATTGTACCATCTCATGTTGTGGAATGAAATAGGTCAACCCCTTGGCTGCAGATAACAACAAATATATAACTAATTAATGTTATATGCGTACACAATACCAGGGGTCTCCAAGCTTACATCATGGTGCCCATCATAGCCCCCCCTTACATCATGGACCTCAGTCAGAGCCCTCCTTATATGAGGGTTCCCATCAGAGTTCCCCCTTGCATCATGGTCCCCCCTTACATCATGGTGCCCATCAATGTCCCCCCTTACATAATGGTCCTCATCAGAGCCCCTCCTTATATCAGGGTACCCATCAGAGTCCCTCTTAAACCATGGTGACCATTAGAGTCCCCCCCATACATCATGGTGCCCATCAAAGTCCCCCCTTACATCATGGACCCCAATCAGTGCCCCCCTTATTTCAAGGAACCCATCTGAGTCCCCCCTTGCCATGGTCCCCCCTTACATCATGGTGCCCATCAAAGTTCCCTTTTACATAATGGTCCTCATTAGAGTCCCTCCTTACATCATGGTCTCCATTAGAGTCCCCCCATACATCATGGTGCCCATCAAAGTCCCTCCTTACATCATAGACCCCAATTAGAGTCCCTCCTTATATCAGGGTCCCTATCAGTGTCCTACCTTAAACCAGTGACCCCATAAAAGTACCCTCTTACATCATGGTCCCCATCAGAGCCCCCCTCCCCCCCTATATCATGGTCCTCATCAGAGTCTCTCCTTACATCATGGCCCCCATCAGAATTCTCCCTTACGTAATGGTTCCCATCAGAGTTCTACTTACACCAATGCCTCCATCAGAGTCCCTTCTTACATCAGGGTACACATCAGATTCCCCCATTACATCATGGTCCCCATCAAAGTTCCTCTTTACATGATGGTCCCCAGTCTTAGTCCCTCCTTATGTCAGAGTCCCCATCAGAGCCCCCCTTACACCAGTGTCTCCATCAGAGCCCCCCTTACACCAGTGTCTCCATCAGAGCCCCCCTTTACATTAGTGTCCCCTGATCTGAATCCTTTGTCTGTGCGCAGATTCTGAGGACCCGCCATCATTTGGAGACCCCCTGGCCCAATACTAATAAAGATTGGCACCTTCTATTGTTAGAACAACCCCGATTTCCCCTGTCACAATAAAAATCCAGAATGTTGCGGCTGATTGGTTTTAAAAGGTATACCTTTGCAGATCTTTATGCTTTGCTACTTGGTAAATCATTGATCCATAACAAGTTTGTAAATCAGAAAAAAAGTAATGTTTTAATCTTTTAATAAAATAATCCCTGTTGATCCTACCATGAAATTCCATGTGCAGGCACTTCCTGACATGGAGTGATAACTGTCTCCTAGTTGTGCTTCTATATTGTCACATTGTTGCACATGCTCCCTAGTGGATATAAAAGTGGCAGTGCCAACAAAAACAGGTATGGTTCACTGTTTTCAGAGAGTCAGTCCAGCTGATGCTGTTGGGTATGCATGTAGGGAAGAAATGGGTGAAAAAAGGTTGGAGAAGATCAAAAACTGTGAAAAAGGATGAAAAAAGTTTATTTAACCACTTGCCCTCCGGAAGATTTACCCCCTTCATGACCAGGCCATTTTTTGTGACACGGCACTGCGTAACTTTAACTGACAATTGTGCGGTCGTGTGACGATGTACCCAAGTAAAATTTAAGTCCTTTTTCCCCACAAATAAAGCTTTTTTTTTGTGGTATTTGATCACCTCTGCGGTTTTTATTCTTTGCTCTATAAACAAAAAAAGACTAAAAAAACTATATTTTTTACTTTCCGCTATAAAGCATACTCAATAGAAACGTAGAAATAATCTAATTTCTTCATCAATTTAGGCCAATATGTATTCTGCTACATGTTGTTGGTAAAAAAAAAATCCCAATAAGTTTGCGCAAAAGTTATAGCGTCTATAAAAAAAAAGTATTGATTGGTTTGCGCAAAAGTAATAGCGTGTACAAATATGGGATATTTTTGTTGTATTACATTTTTTTTTACTAGTAATGGCGGCGATCAGGACTGCAATATTGCAGGGAACAATTTGAACACTAACTGACACTTTTTGGTGACCAGTGACACTAATACAGTGATCAGTGCTAAACACATGCACTGTCACTGTACTGCCACTGGCTGGGAAGGGGTTAAACATCTAGAGCGATCACAGGGTTAACTTTGTGCCTAGCTGGTGTTTTCTTACTGTGGGGGAGGTGCTTGTACTAGGGGAAGGCATGGATCTGTGCCCCTGCTTTGCAGGAACACAGGATTCATGCTTTCTGTACTAACAGAACTGCGATCTGCATGGTTTACATAGGCAGATTGCCGTCCTCCCTCTGTACCGAAGGATCAGAGGGTGCCGGTGGACATCGAGTCCGCAGTACCCACCGATCAGCTCCCACTGTGTATAATCACAGCGGGCCGCCGACATAGCAGGTACGTGCCCCAGACACAGAAGTGTCAGATCACGTACTAGGTATGTGATCCGGTGCAGCCGTGCCACTTTGCCACTATATCTAAGCTATACAGTCGGCAAGTGGTTAACCACCTGTCGACCGCTCACAGTAAATATATTGCGAGTGGGCGGCAGGTACAGGTGTGTACAGTCCTGTACATGTACCTTGTGGGTTTGGGGCACATGCATGCCCCCTGCCGACCCATGCTGGGATTGGACACAGCACAAGTTTGGCAGCAGATTTCTGGCTGATCAGCTGTGTCCAATCACACACAGAATTCCATGTTTACAAACACACAGAACTCTGTGTACACAGAATAGCGATCTGGCTGTTTCTTCTCCCTGAAAAGCAGGGAGAAAAAACAGTCAGTTCAGAAAACAAAAGCAGCACACATTACACATTGCTAGGCACACAGTTAACCTTGATTGCCCCCTAGATGTTAACCCCTTCCCTGCCAGTGTCATTGGCACAGTATCACTGATCACAGTATTAGTGTCACCAGCGACATCAGTGTCAGTTAGTGACCCTCCCAGCCAGCACCAGATTATCCCCCACCCTATCACAGTCACACTATAAGTCGCTGGTCACCGCCATTATAGCCAGGGCCGTTTGAAGGAATTTGTGGGCCCCAAGCAAAATGGACATGAAGGCCCCCCCAACCCCCCCCCGCACGCACGCACTCAAAGCCTACAGGAAATGGGATGGTAAAGAAAGAAGAAAATGGAAAGAAAGCTATGGTAATTGTTTTTATTATGGTCAGCAAGCTACCATATTTTTATTACTAAATGGGTTTTGATGACTGCCTCCCCTCCTTACTACCCGTCTCCCTACCGCGTACCGCGCGGCAGGAGATTCAGTTTTCTGTTCCCGGCCGGCCGGACTGAAAGGAAGTGAGCACTCAGTGTGTGTGCACTTCCTGTCAGTCCAGCCGGGAACAGGAAACTGAATCTCCTGAGTCCTGTACCGTGCGGACTGCAGGAGGAAGGAAGAGGAGCTCAGCCACGCTACAGGCCACAGCTTATTGGAAGCAGAGGTACGGCTGGGGCCCCAGGCCAGCTCGGGGCCCCAAGCAATTACTTGTTTTGCCTGTCCCGTCGCGACAGGCCTGATTACAGCATAGCATCTGTAGCTGTGTAAACTTCCAGTATATACAGTATATATACCATAGTTTGTAGATGCTATAACTTTCATACAAACCAATTAAAATACACTTATTGGGATTTTTTTTTTCACCAAACACATGTAGCAGACATTTTAGCCTAAATTTATGAAAAAATTTGATTTTATTGGATATGTTTTAAAATATTGTTTTTTTTTAAATTTTTGGTCTTTATTCGTTTATATAAAAAAAACAGTGGTGATCAAATTCCACCAAAAGAAAGCTCTATTTGTGTGAAAAAAATATATAAATTTAATTTGAGAACAGTGTTATAACCAAGTGTTTTTCAGGTAAAGTAGCGCAGTGCTGAATAGTAAAAAATGTTCTGATCATGAAGGGGGGAAAACCTTTTCGAAGGTCAAGTGGTTAAAAAAAAAAAGTTTGTTTATGATATACAGTGCACAGAGCAAACTAATTGTCATCCAGCTAGAGCTAACATCTACTTTAAGGAGTTAAACTGATGAAGCTGGCAGCCAGGGGCCGACGCAGAGGCGTAAAATTGGCTGCCGATGGCTGGAAACCAGGAGCCAGCCGCTTTCCCGCTGCGTTCTGTTTGCAGACTGCAGGTTTAAATCTTGACCATTTTAATTAGCAGACAGAATTTAGGTTCAAACGCAGCTGGCACCCGACTCGTGGCAAGGTGCACCTGTCCCCTAGAGGAGCCGCTCAGGGGAATAGAAGCCAAGCAAGCGATTTGCCGCACGCGCTCACACTAGCTGATTAATTGCCATTGCTAGCCTGGCTGAGCATCCAGGCCGCCTCTGGGTATCGCGGCAGAACAGGGGATGGGGCCACAGGGCTTTCTGCCTCCCGATTTCTCCTCTCTTTAACGACGGCGATTCAAAATTGCAAAAAAAAAAAAAAAGTGTTAAGGAGAATCTTCCTCCTCTGTCTTATCCCCCCCCCCCCCCAAGTCCTTCAATAATGCATTGAGGTGCTTTATGAAATGTTAGGAGGAGAGACGGTCTCCAGCAAGTTAGAAATCAGCTGTGTAAGGGCTAAACAGATGGACGCGGGGCTCAGCGGGCCAAAACGCGGCGCGCACGTAGCATGTTCTTTAATCTCTCAACTGGAAATACGTGACTCCGAAAATAGGCAGGTCCCTTGCTGCCACTTTTGCCTTCTACACAAAAGTTTCTCGTTAGAGAGATCCAGATTGCCAGCAAGGTAACGGGGAAGTAACAGCTGCAAGGAAGCAATTCCGACTAACAAGAGGGGAAACTTTTTTTTTTTTTTTTTTTGCAGAGGGAACAAATTAAGGGAACTTCACACTCAGACGTTAAAAACAGACACTTATCAGGACTGGTCACAAGTCTGCTTGAACATTTCTAAATGTTCATCTAACATTATTTCCCAGGAGCATGCCTACAAGGTTTTAACACGATGGCACCTGGTTCCATCTACAGTATCTCACAAAAGTTAGTACACCCCTCACATTTTTTGTAAATATTTTATTACCGTATTTATCTACGTATAACACGCACTTTTTCCTCCTTAAAATAGGGGGGAAATCGTGTGTGCGTGTTATACGATATAGGCTGCCACCGAGGGGAAAGAGCGCTGCCGAAATAGAGCCAGATCTCGTGTGTACTCGGCTCGGCTCGCAGTCACGCTCAGTCTCGCCCCTTGGACCGCTCCTAGCATGGACGTCCCGGCATTGGACCGGCGTTATGTCAATCATAGGATTCGGGCCAAGAGGCGGGACTGGGTGTGACACCGAGCCGAGTACACAGGAGATACGGCTCTATTTCGGCATTGCTCGTCCCCATAGCATATATAAGGATGGCAGCATGTATATCTTTTCATGTGACAACACTTTTGTGAGATACTGAAGGATAGTGCACTTCTAAACAAGTGCTTCATGGGTTGTAATGCAGTTCGTGACTTTAGGTGCATCTGGTGGATGTCCCTTTGTCATCACATCTAAAGATTTTCGGCTCATTCATATTCTGTTCCATGTGAACCTACTACAGAGCGATCCATAAATAGCTCTCCTGTTTGATCAGATACTGTACATGGCTTATCTAAATGCAGGCTGGTCTCGCTGACTTGTCCCAGGTTCTATTCCCTATTGGGTGCCCAGCAGCCAGGCACACAGTATTTTCCCAGTCTTTCAACACAATAACGAGGCAGCAAGGTTTTTTTTGTAATTTAATGCTGGTTAAACTTTGTTGAGGGGAGGGTGAGCCATGGGGTACTCCAAATTTTGTGCTAACTGTAACAGTGGACACACTCTGGGTAGTAGCTAAACTCTTCAGGGTTGACCTCTTGTGATAAGAGATAAGTGGACATACAGATCAGGGGACTCCCACTATAGAAGCAGCCCTAAGGCTGGCCATACATTATACAATTTTCTTGTACAATGTTCCTTTAAATTTACCAAAACCATATAATATGAGGTCAAACCTAAACACTTTCAATTTGTATGCAATCAGGCAGGCTCTTGCACTACATAGTTGAAGGTAAGTCTAAAGGAAATTGAATAAGAACATTGTATAATATATGGCCAGCATAAGCCAGCAATTCTGGAATAACAGTCATTAGGATCCCTCTCTGGCCCCTACTCACTGTGTCCCTGTATACATGGATGCCTCCTTCCAGCACCGGCCAGACCCTGTGCTGTAAGCCTCCAGGCCAGACTCTCAGTGGACTTTCTCCAAACTGTTCTAAGCAACTTAAGCGATAGGGTGCCCAGCTCTCCATGAGCTGAGACCCCAATAAAACTCCTGCAGTCTTCAACCCACTTCTCCAGAAGGGCAACAGCCCTTCAGTTTGGGTCTTCTCCTCCAGGACAAGGACCCTGCTGTTCCAGGCCCCATACTATTTATGCACACCTCAGTCCCATGCTGGTCATCCCCTTGACCAGGAATTAACTGAGGCTGTATGAATATTCAGCTCAGGGTCTGCACCTTCCAACCCACTATATTGAAGAACTTACTAGAAGACAGGGGGGAGTAGTTGAGCCTGCAGCTAACCAGCTAATCAGCAGGACCCAGAACATCCAAAAGCAGTCCGTCCAAACCACCAAAACTCTGCTACACTGGCTACAGAGGACAAAAAACTAAATTCACCTAATTCTACTACTGTGGACCAAGCCACATTCATGGTGTTATAGCCACCTCTAGGGATACTTGGGAACTGGGTTTACAATCAAGATCACCATCCAGCTGTCCCCTCCCTCCACCTTCCCCTCTCCCAATCCACCTGTCCAATCCCTCCACCCTTTTTTTCTCATTTATCTCTGCCTCCCTTCTGATTTCTCTCTTAAGCTGCATCCTGCCCCTATCCTTATGATCCCTTTAGCCTCCTGATCCATGTTACCCCTCTGCAAACCTATTGTTCACTTGCTTCACCTTATCCTGGAACAGAATTCCACCTTTGCCTTAACTCAATTAATATCCCATTTCTGCAAAAAAAATCATTTAACAGTCTTCCCCAGGCCCCCAGCTCAGCTCCTACTGAGGCCTAGACTGTAGCCCAAATCCTCCTTTGCAATCTTCTCCGGGCCCACAGCCTATTTCCTGCTGAGGTCCAGACTGCAATCCTTGACTCAATAATTCTGCCTGCAGGGGCAGCAGCCTCAAGAGAACTTTAACCCTCCCTGGAGAGAAAAGAACACTCTGGATTTGCCTCTCAAACATTTATCACATTCCCAGCCACCTTCTGGACACCTCCTTTCCGGGATTGGCTGGGGCATGATAAATATTATGACTGCGCAGTTGACTCTCTCTGTCCTATATTCTGGAAACTTCTTCCAGAAGCAGGTTGGAGAAATCAAACACCCAGCTAGGAAACCCTGACCAGACATAAACAATCAATTGCTCTGCCACTAATTACAGTGAAGCCAAAAAATAAATGTAGCACTGCCCACGTAGGGGTTGCAGACGACAGGGTTCCCTACTGCTGCACAGCCAAGCAAACAACAACTTCTTCATCCAGACACGGAGAACAGTCCTTGAGCTTTGTTTTGTGTTTTTATTAGGAGGTAATAACTTGGATGGGGATAGGAATTAAGGGATGTACATACAAAGACACAAGGCTCTGTACACAGAGCAGAGATCTGGCTGTGCAGAATGAAAAAAAAACAGCCAGATCTGTAAGTAAAATCAGCACATATTACACACATTACACTTGTTAGGCACACCATTAACCGCTTGATTGACCCTAGATGTTAACCCCTTCCCAGTCAGTGTCATTGGTACAGTGTCAGTGTATAGTATTATATCTGATCACTGTATTAGTGTCACTAGCGATGTCAGTTAGTGTTCCCAGTGATGGTCTGTTAGCACCAGACTGGCCGCCACACTATCACAGTAACACTATAATGTCCCGTACACACGGTCGGATTTTCCGACGGAAAATGTGTGTTAGGACCTTGTTGTCGGAAATTCCGACCGTGTGTAGGCTCCATCACACATTTTCCATCGGATTTTCCGACACACAAAGTTGGAGAGCAGGAGATCAAATTTTCCGACAACAAAATCCGTTGTCGGAAATTCCGATCATGTGTACACAAATCCGACGGACAAAGTGCCACGCATGCTCAGAATAAATAAGGAGATGAAAGCTATTGGCCACTGCCCCGTTTATAGTCCCGACGTACGTGTTTTACGTCACCGCTTTCAGAACGATCGGATTTTCCGACAACTTTGTATGCAAGACAAGTTTGAGCCAACATCCCTCGGAAAAAATCCTAGGATTTTGTTGTCGGAATGTCCGAACAAAGTCCGACCGTGTGTACGGGGCATAAGTCGCTGATCTCCGTCATTACAGTATAGCGTCTATAGCTGCGTGAGTTCCAATATATTTACCATCATTTGTAGACGCTATAACTTTCATACAGACCAATCAATATATACTTATTGTTTGTTTTTTTTTTACCAAAGACATGTAACAGAATACATTTTAGCTTAAATTTATGAAGAAATTTGACTTATTGGATATTTTTAAGTGATTAAATATATAAATGAGCAGGCATTGGTGGCAAATGAGGATTAGGCAGTCAGAGTCAACTCATGCTGTGAATATTTTATCTTCGTTTCCCACATGTATGATCTTCACTAATACATCACCTTGAAAATATATTCATACCCCTTGAAATTTTCCACATTTTGTCATGTTACAATTGAAAACGTAAATGTATTTTATTGGGATTTTATGTGATAGACCAACACAAAGTGGCACATAATTGTGAAGTGGAAGGAAAATAATAAATGCTTTTCCAAATTTTTTACAAATAAATATGTGAAAAGTGTGGTGTGCATTTGTATTCAGCCCCCCGGAGTCAATACTTTGTAGAACCACCTTTCACTGCAATTACAGCTGCAAGTCATTTTGGGATATCTCTACCAGCTTTACACATATGGAGAGTGAAATTTTTGCCCATTCTTTTTTTGTAAAATAGCTCAAGCTCAGTCAGATTGGATGGAGAGCGTCTGTGAACAGCAATTTTCAAGTCTTGACACAGATTCTCAATTGGATTTAGGTCTGAACTTTGACTGGGCCATTCTAACACATGAATATGCTTTGATCTAAACCATTCCATTGTAGCTCTGGCTGTGTGTTTGGGGTCATTGTCCTGCTGGAAGGTGAACCTTCACCCCAGTCTCAAGTCTTTTGCAGAATCTAATGCCCCGTACACACGGGCAGACTTTTCGGCAACAAAGGTCCGACAGTCTTTCCGACGGACTTTCGACGAACTTTTGACGGACTTCCAATGGACTTTCGAACGAACGGACTTGCCTACACACGATCACACCAAAGTCCGAAGGATTCGTACGTGATGACGTATAACCGGACTAAAATAGGGAAGTTCATAGCCAGTAGCCAATAGCAGTGGCGTTGCTATGGGGATGCAGGGGCCGCTGCTAAACACTACTATAGCTTGCCTCAGAGCGGTGCGAGCAGGGCATCCAGCAGTGCGGGGGAAGCTGCCTATAACACTCCCCCTTCAGGTTAAGCTGTCACTCGGGGATCTCCAATATCTCTGAGGCAGCCGAAGTTGGTGGGTGGAGCTGGGGATGAGGCCGCGCTGCCTCCTCCACTCCTACCACAGACCCCTTCACACTGGCTGACCCCGTAGCTGAAGGAGATATAGGCCAGGACACAGCAGACCCGCCCAAGTCTTCATCTGCAGGCATGAGGCATGCTGTAAGTTACTGCACAGCACACTCTCACTGGATAGAGTCCCAACCTGCCCTGTGCCTTCCCAACCTGCTCTATACCACCCCAACCTGACCTGTGTTACCCACACCTGCCCTATACCACCCCAACCTGCCCTGTGCCACCCCAACATGCCCTGTGCTACTCCAACCTGCCCTGTGCCACCCCAACCTGCCCTATACCACTCCAACCTGCCCTGTGCCATCCTAACATGCCCTGTACCACCCCAACCTGCCCTGTGCCACCCCAACATGCCCTGTGCTACTCCAACCTGCCCTGTGCCACCCCAACCTGCCCTATACCACTCCAACCTGCCCTGTGCCATCCTAACATGCCCTGTACCACCCCAACTTGTCCTGTGCCATTCCAACCTGCCCTGTGCCACTCCAACCTGCCCTATACCACTTCAACCTGCCCTGTACCACCCCAACCTGCCCTGTGCCACCCCAACCTGCCCTGTGCCACCCACACCTGCCCTATACCACCCACACCTGCCCTATACCACTCCAACCTGACCTATATCACCCCAACAAGCCCTGTGCTACTCCAACCTGCCCTGTGTCACCCCAACCTGCCCTATACCACTCCAACCTGCCCTGTGCCACCCCAACCTGCTCTATGCCACCCACAACTGCCCTATACCACCCCAACCTGCCCTGTACCACCTCAACCTGCCCTGTGCCACCCCAACATGCCCTGTGCTACTCCAACCTGCCCTGTGTCACCCCAACCTGCCCTAAACCACTCCAACCTGCCCTGTGCCACCCTAACCTGCCCTGTAACACCCCAACTTGTCCTGTGCCACCCCAACATGCCCTATACCACCCCAACCTGCCCTGTACCACCCCAACCTGCCTTGTGCCACCCCAACCTGCCCTATGCCACTCCAACCTGCCCCTTGCCGCTCCAACCTGCCCTGTGCCATCCCAACCTGCCCTATACCAACCCAACCTGCCCTTTACCACCTCAACCTGCCCTATACCACTCCAACCTGCCCTGTACCACCCCAACCTGCCCTGTACCACTCCAATCTGCCAACATACCACCCTAACCTTCCAATATACCACCACAACCTGCCCTATACCACCCCAACCTGCCACTATACCACTCTATACTACCCTAACCTGCCCTGTGCCACCCTAACCTGCCCTATACAACCCCAACCTGCCACTATACCACTCCAACCTGCCGCTATACCACCCTATACTACCCTAACCTGCCACTATATCACCCTACACTATAATTTACAGGGGCCGGTTTGGGGGGCGCCCCATGACCGTGCGATACATGCAGGGTGCTGGGCAGCCTAGACAGGAGGGGGTGACACCATGTTTTACTGCACCAGGTGACACCAACCCTAGTGACGCCACTGGCCAATAGTTGCCCTAGCATGGGTTTTCGTCCGTCGGACTAACATACAGATGAGTGGAGTTTTCGATAGGAACTGGGTCCGGCGGAGTTCCGACGTAAAGATGTGAAACGTGTTCCAAATCTAAAGTCCGTCAGATTTTCGACAGAAACAGTCCGCTGAAGGCCTGATGAAGCCCACACACGGTCGGATTGTCCGCCGGATTCGGTCCCTCGGACCAGTCCGGTCGAAATGTCCGCTTGTGTGTACGCGCCATAACAGGCTTTCTTCTAAGATTGCCCTGTATTTGGCTCCTTCTAGCTTCCCATCAACTCTGACCAGATTCCATGTCCCTGCTAAAGAAAAGCATCCCCACAACATAATGCTGCCACCACCATGTTTCACAGTGGGGATGGTGTGTTCAGGGTGATGTGAAGTGTTAGTTTTCCGTCTCACATAGCATTTTGCTTTTAGGCCAAAAAGTTCAATTTTGGTCTCATCTGAGCAGAGCACCTTCTTCCACATGTTTGCTGTGTCCCCCACATGGCTTCTTGCAAACTGCAAATGGGACTTCTTATGGCTTTCTTTCAACAATGGCTTTCTTCTTGCTACTCTTCTGTAAAGGCCAGATTTGTGGAGTGCACGACTAATAGTTGTCCTGTGGACAGATTCTCCCACCTGAGCTGTGGATCTCTGTAGCTCCTCCAGAGTTACCATGGGCCTCTTGGATGCTTCTCTGATTAATGCTCTCCAAGCCCGGCCTGTCAGTTTAGGTGGACGGCCATGTCTTGGTAGGTTTGCAGTTGTCCCATACTCTTTCCATTTTCGGATTATGGATTGAACAGAGCTCTGCGAGATGTTCAAAGCTTGAGATATTTTTTTATAACCTAACCCTGCTTTAAACTTCTCCACAACATTATCCCTGACCTGTCTGGTGTGTTCCTTGGCCTTTATGATGCTGTTTGTTCACTAAGGTTCTATAACAAACCTCTGAGGGCTTCACAGAACAGCTGTATTTATACTGAGATTAAATTACACACAGGTGGACTCTATTTACTAATTAGGTGACTTCTGATGGCAGTTGGTTCCATTAGTTTCTAATTAGGGGTATCAGAGTAAAAGTGGGCTGAATACAAATGCACGCTGCAATTTTCAGATATTCATCTGAAAAAAATATTGAAAACCATTTATAATTTTTCTTCCACTTCACAAATATGTGCCACTTTGTGTTGGTCTATCATATCATCTTTATAAAATCCCAATAAAATACATTCAATTTTTTTGGTTGTAACATGACAAAATGTGGAAAATGTCAAGGGGTGTGAATACTTTTTGATGGCACTGTATAAGCTTTGATGAAAGGGGATTTGTGAGCCCCGAAATACCTTCTGACCTCTCCTTGGCATCATGATCAATAAACATTTACTGGACTTATCCTTGATTTGTAGTGCTCTCATCCTTTTATATATGCTAGTCAATATCAGTTTAGCATGCCTAACCAATCATGTTTGATGAATAAGAGTGGCTGAGTCTAAAAATCACTGAGCAAGGATGATAAGTAGAGCGTTGGCTGTTTTATATAAACTCCAGCTTGACACTGTGCATAGTGAACTGAAACAATGATGCAGGTTCTGTTGACTTATAAGGTAATGTAAGTATTTTTGAGACACCCCCCGACCCTCCAGCACCATAGGACTGCACAGAACACGAAATGAAGACCTTCCTTTGACACTTACATACATGAGGGCTCTCTTAATGACTCGGCCGATGTCTCGTCTCCATTCCGGGATGTCGGGGTTGTAATCGTCCAGATTCGGAGAGAAGGACAAGCGGAGCGACTGGAACTGTTCTGGAATGAAGGATTTAGAGAGCGCCGTCAGGGTCTTTTAAAGTGGAGCATGGAAATGAGACCGCCATACAGAGGACCCCACCAAACGTCACTTTATATTATCAATACGGAGCTGAAACAAGTGTATTTCTTGAAAAATAAAAAAATTAAAATAATTGCATAGCTGTTGCGCCATTGAGACCGCTGGTACACTTGTTTTCTGTGAATGAGGCAAAATCGAATGTTCTCTGGCTATTTCCTCTACAGGTTGAATGTTACAGATGTCTGCAGAAAATTCAATTCAAAAATTCAACTTTTAAAGTGGAACTCTGGGCATAATAAAAAAAAATAAAGTGATCCAACGCCTCCTCACCGCCTCTTTTAACCACATTTTTGCCAACAAAAGCGCTGCAAGTGCCTGTATTGCAAGCGGTTGCAGGGCATTTGCAGCACTTTCCCATTTACTTGAATGTGTAGGGCATGTGTGTCCAACCCTGTGGCCCTCCAGCTGTTGCGGAACTACAAGTCCCATGAGGCATTGCAAGGCTGACAGTTACAAGCATGACTCCCACAGGCAGAGGCATGATGGGACTTGTAGTTCTGCAGCAGTCGGAGGGCCACGGGTTAATCACCCATTTAGTGGGCATGCTCTAAAACTTTGCCGCAGGTGCGAAGTGAAGCATAGCGGCCGAGGCATGTAAACAGCCCCCATTCACTGCCTAATAAAAGTGGGGGAGGGGGTTTGATGGGTGGCAAAACCGCAGCTCAATTACAAATTTTTGCCGTCCCCCAACCACCCATCTAAATGAAGCCTAAAGGAGATTGTGCATTTAGATTGTAACGTCGATGGCAGGGGTGTCAAACTCAATTTCATCGTGGGCCGCACCAGCATTATGGTTGCCCTCAAAGTGCCATATGAATCTGTAAGACTGGATGTCCAGAGCACCCCACCTTACATCAGATGTCAAGAGCCCCCCCACCCCGATAATCAGATATAACGAATAGAAGTCCCCCACCCTCCCTTACATCACAGTGCACCTCCTTACCATGTGCTGCTGCCGGGGAAGAAGCTGGGGGAAAAGCTGGGTAGAAGAAAGTGCGGGATCTGGAGGAGGACCAGAGGAGGGCTGGAGTCAGCTGAATGCTTAGACCAGGGGAGGTGGAGATGAGGGGGGTGCTGCGGCTGCACAGAGAGGCACAGGATCCTCCTCTCTGCTGCTGACTGCTGAGACAAGGTGGGGGCAGAGACGAGGGGGGGGGGGGGGTGCCACAGCTGCAGGAGAGGTGTGAGGGCCAAATGAAATGGAGGGCCAGATTCGGCCCATGGGCCTTGTGTTTGACACATGTGATCTATGGGGAGGTGCAGACCACCCCCCAGTCCACAGGGTGACAAGTGACAACACTTTTGTGAAAATGTACAGCAGAGCAAACAGTGTTGTCACAATGTTACAGGAAGTGTAAGAATAATGGATCTACTGGCAGGATCAATGGGGGGGGAAGTGTGGAGGGGGGGGGGGGGCTCAGAAAAACAAAAAATGCTACAGATAGACCACTACTGATTTTTCTAAGAGTCCTTTTTAAACGCCGACTTTAGGGAGACAAATTAATAACATTTGACCAGAATAGGAAATAGCCTTGGGGGATTCAATGTTGTCCCAATCACAGAGAACAAACTAGCTTTGTCAATTTTTTTTAACCGCTTGCCGACCAGCCGCCGCAGTTTTACTGCGACAGAATGGCACAGCTGGGCGAAACAACGTTACCTTACGTTGCTTCGCCTTTTGGCCACTAGGGGCGCGTTGGCGCCCGCAGCGTGTGGCCGGAGCCGATGCGAGTGCCTTACGGGCGCGATGACCGCCAGGCTCCCTCGATCGCTCGTGACAGAGAGAGAACTGTAAACACACAGATCCCGGTTCTTTCAGGGGAGTAGAGACAGATCGTGTGTTCATGCTGAGTATGAACACCGATCTCTCTCCTCCCCTAGTCAGCCCCATCCCCCCTACAATTAGAATACACCTAGGGAACACAGTTAACCCCTTGATTGCCCCCTAGTGTTAAAGCGGAGGTCCACTGAAAAAAAAATATTAAAAGCCAGCAGCTACAAAAACTGCAGCTGCTGACTTTTAATATATGGACACTTACCTGTCCAGGGAGCCCGCGATGTCGGCAGCCGAAGCCGATCTGTCCTTCGGCTCTCAGCTGCTGCCGCCGCCATCCTCGGTACGGGAATAAGGAAGTGAAGCCGCGCGGCTTCACTTCCTGGTTCCCTACTGCGCATGCACAAGTCGCTCTGCGCATCCTCTCAGGTCCCTGCTGTGTTCTGTGTCTCCCAGAATACAGCGGGGGATGACGGGGTAGGCGCAGGAAGTGGCGTAGGTCACCGCAAGCACCATGGTGATCTATGCCAGAAAGTGGGAGCAAATACCTGTATTAGACAGGTATCTGCTCCCTCCTCCCCCCTGAAAGGTGCCAAATGTGACACCAGAGGGGGGGGGATCCAAAAAGTGGAAGTTCCATTTTTGAGTGGAACTGCACTTTAAGCCCTTCCCTGCCAGTGACATTTATTCAGTAATCAGTGCATTTTTATAGCACTGATCGCTGTATAATTGTCAATGGTCCCAAACATGTGTCAAAAGTGTCCAATTTGTCCTGTCGCAATATCGCAGTCCTGATAAAAATTGCAGATCGCCGCCATTACTTAAAAAAAATAAAATAATAATAAAAATGCCATAAATCTATCCCCTATTTTGTAGACGCTATAACTTTTGCGCAAACCAATCAATATACGCTTATTGCAATTTTTTTTTACCAAAAATATGTAGAAGAATACGTATTGGTCTAAACTGTTTTTTGATAAAAAAATGTGGGATATTATTATAGCAAAAAGTGAAAGATATTGTGTTTTTTTTCAAAATTGTTGCTCTTCTTTTGTTTATAGCGCAAAAAAATAAAAAAAAACGCAGAGGCGATGAAATACCACCAAAAGAAAGCTCTATTTGTGGGGAAAAAAGGGAGTCAATTTTGTTTGGGTACAGCGCCGCACGACTTCGCAATTGTCAGTTAAAGAGACGCAGTGCCGTATCGCAGAAAAATGACCTAGTCATTGAGCAGCCAAATCTTCCGGGGCTGAAGTGGTTAATGTTGAATAGAAGAAGTCAGGGAGTCCCAGTTTAAACGTTGGCACACAGCTACAAATGAATAACATTTAACCTGTAGAGGAAATAGCCTGAGAATGTTCAATGTTGTCTCAATCACAGAGAAAGAGTGAACTAGCTATGTACATTTTTATAGGATTTCAACTTCATGTTGAATAAATAAAGTCAATATTGGAGGAGCCTTCTGGGGGCTAAAGAAGACCGCAGAGCCATTCTTTGGCCTACAGACCGGCACTGTGCAGTTTTAACTATGGGACCCCAGATCTGGAGAGTTTAGCAGACGGTACGCTGCTGGTTTAGGCAATATGGCCCCATAAAGTGCATTTTACAATAAAACATACAATTAGACACTTCTAGTAGAGGATACATTGATACATTGTAATTAAAACACTAAATTATATATTTAATCCCCCAGCCCCCCCTTCTGTTGCGATTTTAAGCCATATATTTAAACCAATGATTTACAGCTATGCAAAAAACATAAAATAAGTCAAGAGCCCATTATATCCGGCGGTACGCCACCGCGCAGGTTAGTAATTATCCAATTAGGCGTGTGCATGGACTGAATGGTAGGCATTACGCGGCGTAATGGAAAGTTGCATTAATCTGTCTGCTAAAGATATCCATCTGTAGGTTTACTAATGAGCCATAAATCTATGCAGAGAAAATATATATTTTTATTCCTCCCCACAGCGAAAATTGTACTGTGGTGCTCCATTGTACTGAAAGTGGCGCTCCGGCCCTCCCTTCAGTCTTGCACAGTTGTAAACGATCCACTCCTGTATGGAAATGGCTTACTCTGATTTCACCGCACACTGTGAGCTTCTCACAATGTGCATTAGAAGCTGCAGCAAGTCAGATAAAGCCAGCCTCATTTCCTAAGTGAAGGACCTCCAGTGCTGGGACAAGGTCTTCTAGAGCCCCCACCACCCCCACCCCCAAGATGTATGAGCATTGTGTATCGTCCCCCCCCCCCTAAAAAAAAAAAAAAAAAGAATTTGAGCACTAATCTGCATGCTTATCCTCTAAGCATACTGTACACCCCCCTCCCAAAACAAATCCATTTGCCCTTCAGAAATCCCCCCAGCACAAATGCCCCCCAAAAAAACAGATCCTCTACCCTTCAAGTCCCTCTAATTTCCTTTCTAAGTACACAGCCCTCCACTCCAAATTCCCCCCCCCCCATCTCCCTCTTAGCTCAAATCCCCCCCCCCCCCCCCACAAAAAATGTCCCCTCCAAGCACAAATTCCCCCCATCTCCCTCCTAGCTCAACCCCCCCCCCAAAAAAAATGTCCCCTCCAAGCACAAATCCCCCCATCTCCCTCCTAGCTCAATCCCCCCCCCACAAAAAATGTCCCCTCCAAGCACAAATCCCCCCATCTCCCTCCTAGCTCAATCCCCCCCCCCCCCACATAAAAATGTCCCCTCCAAGCACAAATCTCCCCCATCTCCCTCCTAGCTTAAATCTCCCCCCCCCCACAACAAATCTCCCCTCCAAGTACAAATCCCCCCATCTCCCTCCTAGCTCAAACCCCCCCCCCACAAAAAATGTCCCCTCCAAGCACAAATTCCCCCATCTCCCTCCTAGCTCAACCCCCCCCCCCCACAAAAAATGTCCCCTCCAAGCACAAATCCCCCCATCTCCCTCCTAGCTCAAACCCCCCCCCCACAAAAAATCTCCCCTCCAAGCACAAATCCCCCCATCTCCCTCCTAGCTCAATCCCCCCCCCCACATAAAAATGTCCCCTCCAAGCACAAATCCCCCCATCTCCCTCCTAGCTCAAACCCCCCCCCCCCCACAAAAAATGTCCCCTCCAAGCACAAATTCCCCCATCTCCCTCCTAGCTCAAATCCCCCCCCCACAAAAAATGTCCCCTCCAAGCACAAATTCCCCCCCATCTCCCTCCTAGCTCAAATCCCCCCCCCCACAAAAAATGTCCCCTCCAAGCACAAATCCTCCATCTCCCTCCTAGCTCAACCCCCCCCCCACAAAAAATGTCCCCTCCAAGCACAAATTCCCCCATCTCCCTCCTAGCTCAAACCCCCCCCCCACAAAAAATGTCCCCTCCAAGCACAAATCCCCCCATCTCCCTCCTAGCTCAACCCCCCCCACAAAAAATGTCCCCTCCAAGCACAAATTCCCCCATCTCCCTCCTAGCTCAAATCCCCCCCCCAAAAAAAAGTCCCTTCCTAGCACAAGCCCCCCCCCCCCCACCATATCACCTCTTCTGGTACAAACCCCCCAAAGACCCCCTCCCAGCACAAATCCTCTTTCCCCATCTCCTCTCCCAAACCCCCATAAATCACCACTCCTAGCACACCTTCCTAAATTTCCCCTCCTAGAACAATTCTTACCCCCTGCTGCCCCCCAAATCCCCCCCTCCCCCCAAAAAAATCCCCTCCCCCCAATCTCCTTACGGTGCCCCCCACCTCACATGATATCACAGTGCCCAGGGCAGCCTCCGTTTCTGCCCACCCCTTGTGCCGCCCCTGACGTCCAGCATCATTTAGCACTTTCTTCCCCAGCCTGACTGTTCCTGGCCCACCCCTTTCATTTATTGGATTTCAGTTCTTTCAGCCATGGAGGTTTCTGATTACAGGTGGGCCTAACCTAGGCTGGTCTGCATTGCAAATACAGTCTTGGAACGCCTACTCCTCCAGACTGACCACTATATTTTGATATTTGCATGACTCCTCCCACTGCTTACATCAGGGCTGAGAGGAGTACTGAGGCAGGGTGCTGTGATGTTTTCAGGAAGCTCTGTACAGCACCCTGCCGACTCCTCCCACCAGCCATGATCTGCCTGCAATAGCATAGAAAACCACAGAGACCCAGTGATGGCATCACTGGGTCTTAAATAAGGCACGCCATTAAAATAGGAAAAGTTTTAATCAAAAATGTAATGTGCATGTTGATGGGGAGGGAGGAGATACCAGGGAAGCCAAAATGGGTGAGTGTAAAATAACCTGGAAGAGGTGCAGTGCTGCATTGGCGGTAAGTCTTCGGTGAATAGTGCTGGAGATCAGGTTAATAAAGCTTCTTAAATTTATTGCTTGGACTGGAACTGGCCTTGGATGGAAACTTGTACTCAGAGATCGCAGACAGATGACCTCCTTCTGCAAATACAAATTGCCTCGCTGTCTGATTTCAGTACTTTGACTTACCGATCAAGCATACCAGAAAGTCATCGATCTGATTATTTTTTGCCTTCCTCTTTCCTCCTCATCAACTTACTAATAGAATGTTTCAGTAAAACCTTTTCATTTTCATTACATCCCTTATTTTAAATCCAGTGATATCCTCACTGAATCCCTCTCCTTCTCTATGCATGATAGCTGATGGGAGGGGCTGTACATAGCTTCCTATGTACCAAAATATCACAGCAACTATGGCAGATGACAGGTCCACTTTAAAAATAAAAAAGCCATGAATAGTGGTGAAGAAGATACCTGCAGGCGCGGTTGCCCCATCCTAGCTATATCCTTTACTGTTACCAGACATGTGCAATTCGTTTTGGACCGAATACAAATTCAGACAAATTTGTGGTTATTCAGAGATTTGGATATATCTGAATCTCCAAATGAAATAGTAATGAATAGTAACAAAATTCGTTGAAATTCATTAACATTTGTTTTTTTTTATTTGTTCTCTAGCGAATTCCAAATTTTCAGAACAATTAGAATTTGGATTGGTCGAAAAATGATCAGCTGATTCGAATTCTGTGTGAAGAAATAGCTATTTATCAAGGAGTGGGCCGGGAAACCGACCGTCGCGTCCTTAACAATCAATGACTCATCAGCTGTCAGCGGCCTTCCCAACTAACAGATAAAATATAAACAAAGCAATGCCCGCAATAGAAAATTACCCAAAAAATAGTGTGGGGTCCCCACGCCAAAATTTTAAAAAAAAAAACGTTGTGGGGTCCCCCCCAGGCTCCATACTGGACACTTATCCGAGCATCCAGCCCAGTAGGTCAGGAAAGGCGGGGGGGCACTCGCTGAACCATACCAGGCCACATGCCCTCAACATGGGGGGGGGTGGGTGCTTTGGGGCAGGAGGGCCTCTGCTCCCCCCTGCCCCAAAGCATCTTGTCCCCAAACCTGGTTGTGGGGGTCTGCGGGCAGGGGGGCTTATCGGAAGGTGCTTTGGGGTGGGCAGGTATTAAAAAATAAAAAACAATGCCCCCCCCCATGTAGATCCATCTCACACTGCCCGCCGCATCGCCGAACCCGGAAAAAAGAAAAAGAAAAACCTCTGGCCTCATCGAACGCTTCCCACGGACTGCCTGCTCCTCTGTCTGACATTTCTTAAATAGGTAAGGGGCAGGGCTACATAGTAACGCCACCTGGTGACCCCGCCCTCTTGTGACATCATCAACCCAGCAGGCCTCGGTCAGTGACGTCACAAGCTGGTGGATCATAAGAAATGTAAGATGGAGCAGGCACTACACGGGAAGTGTTCGTTGAGGCCGGAGATTTTTTATTTTTTTGCTCTTTTTCTATTACTGTAGCTGTTGACTTTTAATATTAGGACACTTACCTGTCCAGGGATCCCGCGATGACAGTACCCCAGCCGATTTTTCCATTGGCTCTTGGGTGCTGCTGCCGCCATTGCTTCTAAGGGAAACCGGCAGTGAAGTCTTGCGGCTTCACAGCCAGTTCCCTACTGCGCATGCGTGAAACACGCTGCACTTTCTGAGTGGCCTGGCGGAGGGGGAAGGCGGAGGGGGGCCGAAAGTCAAAAACAGGTACCTGCCCCCACTCCCCCCCCCAAAAAGGTACAGCAGCTGTAGCTTGATTTAAAGTGTCACTTAACCCACATAATAAAAAACTATCAATAAATGGTTTATTACATGCTGTTCATACTCAGTCACTGTGAGAATAGTTTTCTGTATTCTGCAAAAAAAAAACCTGTTCTCTATCTCCCCCTTCTGTCCATGTCCCCAATTCAGCTAGGGATTTTGCAGAGCAGTGTTGGCAGCTCTGCACATGCTCAGTTTTTAGTGAGTTTCTATGCTGAGCATTTCCTCCCCATCACATCTGAGCAGCCCATTTGACTATAGAGTCACACATGTGGCTGTATACACAGTGGTAAATGACAGCCCACTCCCTCCCTCCTCCTCCATTCCCACTAACAAGCTAAACACAATGGGGGCGGGATATTACATGTAGATTGATGGAGGCTTCACCTCCTTCTTATTTTAAGACACAGGCTGGAGGGGAAAAACAGAGCTTGTGACTGGCAGAAATCTGCCCATACCCTGTTATTGCCAAAAATAATACAGATTTGATTTCAAACATGTATTTGTTTGACAATTGAAAACAGTTTATTGATGTTATTTATTTATTTTTACTCTGTATCTCAAAGGCTGTTTTTTTCATTTTGAACATGTGACCAGCAGCAGAGAACAGCTCCTGCTTTTGTTTCCCTGCAGACAGGCTGGGAAAAAGCTGGGTCATGTGACAGCTGTATATCGATTAGGAAAAAGGGACTTCGATTTTTTTTAATTAAAATAATTACAGTGCCATCATCCACATACAGAAGTAGAAGGGACAACGTAGATTAAACCATGTGTGTTTAGTATCACTTTAGCCGCTCATCTACCATGCCATTTATAAATGTACCTTCGCAGACACGTTAATCAATAACAGAAAATACAGGGGAAGGTTCGCCCAGGCTGTACAAATGCAGGTGACCTTCGTCCAACGAATGTTTTAGAACTAGATGGCTTAGCGTTAGTCACATGTCCCACTCACCATATACGGCGATGGTCTTGGTGTCCTGTAGGATGGCGTTGCCTGCGGTCACCTGGACGGTGATGCTGTTCATGCCCTCCGCCACGAAGGTGAAGGAGATACTTCTGTCCAGGGTGATGATTGGCTGCAGAGGAAGGACAAAAAAAAAAAGAGAAATAAGAAATGTAAAGGAAGGGCCGTGCTAACCTGTCTGGATAGAACTCGGCACAATGTATACATCGGATGTATTCTAGAGGTCTAGCCATCGTCTGGAGAGCATAGGCTGAGAGCACAGCCCTGGGATTTGGCCTGTTATCTTCTGTAAAAACATTGGAGCCATGAGAAATAATTGATGTTCTGGACTTTTTTTTTTTTTTTGGCACAATCCGCTGTGTGCCTGTTTGCTGGAGAACGATTAAGAGATTCCTTTAAAGCTGAACTCCAGCTTTCCCTTCAGTCTTGCACTATTGTACAGGCTCCTCTCCTGTCCTGGAATGGCTTACTCTGATTTCACTGCACACTGTGAGCTTCTCACTATTTGCATTAGAAGCTGCAGCAAGTTAGATACAGTGCGCCTCATTTCCTGGCTGGAGGACATCCATCATCATCTTTTAGTCATTCAGATTCAAGATAGAAAAAAAAATGGGCTCTCCCAGAATAATTTGGGGATCATTTTGGGGTCAATTTATAAAAAAAAAACTAAAAAACAAAATCCATAGCCAGCTGTTCATTGAATCTGCATGCACATTTGTTCTGTGTGAATTGTCCAAAAACAAATGTTCTTTAGGCTATATTCTATCCTGAACAAATGTTTTATTATGGGCAATTGTAAAATACTGCTTTATGACCACTAGATGGAGCTGAGGAGCACAGGGAATACAATTTTACACAATAAAAGGTATGGGAATGTAATATGTGCATTAGAATGTCGCAAGGCTCTGAATGTGGCTGGATTTCACTGTAGGGGATGATGGGGGTTGTGGAGTGGATTTGGGACTTAGGGCCCTGTAGGGGATGACATTCCTAGAGGGGGCACTATGGGACACTGTTGGAGGATGGGGGCACTATGGAGGACTGAAGGTTCTGCAGGAGGCTGTGAGACACTGTAGGAGGCTGGGCAGCACTGTAGGAGGTTGGAGGGGGGAGCATGGTGGAGGCCGAGGGCTCTCAGGGATACTGTAGGCCACTATGGAAGCTGGAAAGCACCGTGGGAGGTTGGAGGGAACTGTGGAGAGCCAGAGGCTCTGCAGCAAGCTGGGGGACACAGTGGGAGGCTGAGAGACAATTTGGGAGGCTGGGGGCTCTGAGAGGGCCACTATGGAAGGTTGTGGGCCACTATGGAAGCTGGGAGGCACTGTGGGAGTTTGGACTGCACTGTGGAGTGCTAGGGGGTCTGCAGCAAGTTGAGGAACACCGCGGGAGGCTGGGCAACAATGTGGGAGGCTGGGGGGCACTGTGGAAGCTGGGGGCTCAGTGGGGGCCTGGGAGCACTAGGGGCAACTATGGCAGGTTGGAGGCCACTATGGAAGCTGGAAAGCACTGTGGGAGGTTGGAGGACACTGTGGAGTGCTGGAGAGTTTTCAGCAGGCTGGGGGACACAGTGGGAGGCTGAGAGACAATGTGGGAGGCTGGGGGCTCTGAGGGCACTAGGGGCCAATATGGAAGTTTGGGGGCCACTATGGAAGCTGGGAGGCACGGAAGGCTCTGAAGCAGGCTGAGGGACACAGTGGAAGGCTGTGAGAGATTGTGGGAGGCTGGGGGCTCTGAGGGGGCCTGGGCACACTAGGGCTCACTATGGGAGAATGGGGACCACTATGTAAGCTGGGAGGCACTGTGGGAGGTTGGAGGGCACTGTGGAGTGCTAGATGATCTGCAGCAAGTTGGGGGACACAGTGGGAGGCTGGGCAAAAATGTGAGAGGCTGGGAGGCACTGTGGAGGCTGGGGCTCTAAGGGGGCACTAGGGGCCACAATGGCAGGTTGGAGGCCACTATGGAAGCTTGGAAGTACTGTGGGAGGTTGGAGGACACTGTGGAGTACTGGAGGGCTTTCAGCAGGCTGGGGGACACAGTGGGAGGCTGAGACAATTTGGGAGGCTGGGGGCTCTGAGGGCACTAGGGGCCAATATGAAAGTTTGGGGGCCACTATGGAAGCTGGGAGGCACTGTGGGAGGTTGGAGGGTTCTGTGGAGTGCTATAGGGTCTGCAGCAATTTAAGGGACACAGTAGGAGGCTGGGCAACAATGTGGGAGGTTAGGGGGCACTGTGGAGGCTGGGGGCTCTAAAGGGGCCTGGGGGTACTAGGCGCCACTATGGCAAGTTGAAGGCCACTGTGGAAGCTGGGAAGCACTGTGGGAGGTTGGAGGGCACTGTCAAGGCTAGGGTGTCTGAGGCGGCCTGGGGCACTAGGGGCCACTAGGGAGTTTGGGGGTCAGTATGGAAGATGGGAGGCACTCTTGGAGGTGAAGAGATCCATAGCTGGCTGCAGGCCCAGGGGAAAGGAGGCCACTATGCTGCTCATTCATTGCATGAATGGAAATTTAGATTACAGTCACAGGACTGATAATAAAGATTCTTATCCCAGTGTAATGACTCTGTGAATTGAGCCTACAGTGTATCAAGAATGCATGTTTTGTCTAACTTTCGTGTCTGAAAGCCGTCCCCATCTCCAACCTCAGATATTTGGGAGGTACGATTTGTACTTTGCCAAGTTGAATGCACCTCACTGTTGTTCCCCAGCCACCAAACGTAGGTCAGGGTCCCCACATTGCTCGGCCACAGCACCACCGACGCGTTCACCTCTTTGTTCTTCGTGGTGACGAAGGGCAGCACGAGATGTATGTGCTCCAAGGGAGCTGTAGAAAAAGGAGAAAAACATTTTTTTTTGTCACATTAATCTTCCATCGATACATGATAAAAACACCACAGCTGGTAGTTAAGGCTTGAAATTAGAGCCCAGAATGCAATGTATCAGTGTGAAATGCTACATAACCAGAGAAATGTGCAGAGCTTAAAAAAGTGTTCAAAATGATCACCTTTTATACGCTGCAACATTGCCCTCTGCTGGTGGTCCAACAAAATACATGCATGGCTTATTATTTTCATCAAAATATGAGTTTTCAGACTGTTCATGGACTTTAAAACAGCATTTTGTGCTAATCCACCACACTTGATGCAAACCTATCATCCTGTATAACAACAAGTGTGGATGGACAGATCAATAGGGAAGAAGAAGGGAGAGGAAAAAGAGACATAAAAAGCACAAAGGAAAAATGAAGGAGGCATTGATAGAAGGAAAGGAAGGAAAGATAGAGCAAGAGGGAGAGTAAGAAAGAGTGATAGAGAGAGAGAGAGAGAGAGAGAGAGAGAGAGAGAGAGAGAGAGAGAGAGAGAGAGAGAGAGAGAGAGAGAGAGAGAGAGAGAGAGAGAGAGAGAGAGAGAGAGAGAGAAAAAGAAAGAAGGGGGAGAAAGGGATGGGGGGGTGGAGTGACAGAGAAGAGGTAGAGAGGCATAGAACGTGGGAGCAAAGAGTGAGGGAGAGAAGAGGGATAGAAGTATGAAGAGCAGGAGGGCAGAGTGAGAGAGGAATGAAGAGTGGGAGAGAAAATGGAGAGAGATGTGTAGCAAGGGAGGGCAAAGGAAGCGGGATGGAGACAGGGAAAGAAGAGGTAGAGAGGGATGGAGAGAATGAGAAAAGAGGGAGCGAGGAGGGAAGGAGAGAGAATTGAAGAGAGGGAGAGAAGAGGGAGAGGGATGGAGAGAATGAGAGAAGAGGGAGAAGGATGGAGAGAATGAGAGAAGAGGGAGCGAGGAGGGAAGGAGAGAGAGGTGAAGAGAGGGAGAGAAGAGGGAGAAGGATGGAGAAAAGGAGGCGAGAGGGATTAGGAAAAGGGAGAAAGGGATGAAGAGAGGAAGAGAGAAGGGTGAGAGGGATGAAGACAGGAAGAAGGAAGGGAGAGAGAGGGATGAAGAGAGGAAGAAGGAAGGGAGAGAAGGATGAAGAGAGGAAGAAGGAAGGGTGAGAGGGATGAAGAGAGGAAGAGAGAAGGGTGAGAGGGATGAAGAGAGGAAGAAGGAAGGGAGAGAGGGATGAAGAGAGGAAGAAGGAAGGGAGAGAGGGATGAAGAGAGGAAGAAGGAAGGGAGAGAGGGATGAAGAGAGGAAGAAGGAAGGGAGAGAAGGATGAAGAGAGGAAGAAGGAAGGGAGAGAGGGATGAAGAGAGGAAAGAAGGAAGGGAGAGAGGGATGAAGAGAGGAAGAAGGAAGGGAGAGAGGGATGAAGAGAGGAAGAAGGAAGGGAGAGAGGGATGAAGAGAGGAAGAAGGAAGGGAGAGAGGGATGAAGAGAGGAAGAAGGAAGGGAGAGAAGGATGAAGAGAGGAAGAAGGAAGGGAGAGAGGGATGAAGAGAGGAAGAAGGAAGAGAGAGAGGGATGAAGAGAGGAAGAAGGAAGGGAGAGAGGGATGAAGAGAGGAAGAAGGAAGGGAGAGAGGGATGAAGAGAGGAAGAAGGAAGGGGAGAGGGATGAAGAGAGGAAGAAGGAAGGGAGAGAGGGATGAAGAGAGGAAGAAGGAAGGGGAGAGGGATGAAGAGAGGAAGAAGGAAGGGAGAGAGGATGAAGAGAGAGAAGGAAGGGAGAGAGGGATGAAGAGAGGAAGAAGGAAGGGAGAGAGGATGAAGAGAGGAAGAAGGAAGGGAGAGAGGGATGAAGAGAGGAAGAAGGAAGGGAGAGAGGGATGAAGAGAGGAAGAAGGAAGGAGAGAGGGATGAAGAGAGGAAGAAGGAAGGGATAGAGGGATGGAGAGAGGGAGGGAAGGGAGGAGGGATGGAGAGTGGGAGGGAAGAGTAACAGAAGGAGAAGAGAGGGAGAGAAGAGGGAGAGGGGTAAAGGGATGAAGAGAGGGAGAGAGAAGGGAGAGTGGGATGGAGAGTGGGAGAGAAGAGTAACAAAAGGACTAAGAAAGGGAGAGAAGAGGGAGAGGGATGGAAAGAGGGAGGGAAGAAAGACAGGGGGATGGAGCAAGGGAGGACAAGGGAAGAGAAATGGAGAGAAAGAAAGAAGAGATGGAGAGGGATGGAGAAATTGAGAGAAGAGGAAGAGAGGGAATGTGGAGAGAAGTAGGGATGAAGAGAGGGAGAAAAGCAATGAAGAGTGAGAGGGAAGAGTGAGGGAAAGATGGAGAGAGAGAGTGAAGAGGTAGAGAGATGGTAAAAGAGTGAGAGAGGGATAGAGAGAGAGACAAAACAAGAGAGAAGAAAAAGAAAGGGAAGAAAGAGGGATGAAGAAGGAGAGAAGATAGAGAAAGGGATGAAGAGAGGGAGAGAATAGGCAGAGGGATGGAGAGAGGGAGAATAAAGGAAGAGGGAGAGAGGGATGGAGAGATTAAGAGAAGAGGAAGATGGGGGAGAGAGAGGGGGGAGGGGGGAAAGAGAAGGAGGGAGGAAGAGGAAGAGAGAGAGAGAGGGGGGGGAGGAGAGGGAGAGAGAGGGGGGGGGAAGAGGGAGAGAGAGGGGGGGGGGGGGGAAGAGGGAGGGAGAGAGAGAGAGAGAGAGAGAGAGAGAGAGAGAGAGAGAGAGAGAGGGGAGGAAGAGGGAGAGAGAGGGCGGGGAGGAAGAGGGAGAGAGAGAGGGATGCAGGGAGGAAGAGGGAGAGAGGGATGAACAGAGGGAGAGAATAGGGAGAGAGGGATGGAGAGCGGGAGGGAAGAGTAAGAGAAGGATGAAGAGAGGGAGAGAAGAGGGGGAGGGATGAAGACAGGGAAGGACAAGGAGAGAGGGAGGGAGAGCGGGAGGGAAGAGTAGGAGAAGGATGAAGGAGAGGGAAAGAAGAGGTAGAGAGGGATGGAGAGATTGAGAGAAGCGGAAGATGGGGATAGAGAGAGAGAGAGAGATGAAGAGAGGGAGAGAGAAGAAGTGGAGAAGTATGGAGAACGGGAGGGAAGCGGGAGAGAAGGATGAGGGATGACAAAGGAGAGAAGATAGAGAAAGGAATGAAGAGTGGGAGAGAATAGGCAGAGGGATGGAGAGACGGAGAATAAAGGAAGAAGGGGTGGAGCAAGGGAGGGCAAAGGAAGAGGGATGGAGAGAGGGAAAGATGAGGTAGAGATGGATGGAGAGCCCAGCAACTCTATTGACTAGAGGCTATAAGATACCGTATATACTCGAGTATAGGCCAACCCGAATATAAGCCGAGGCACCTAATTTTACCACAAAAACTTGGAAAACATATTGACTCGAGTATAATGTAGCAGCTACTGGGTAAACAATGCCAATCTGCAGCCTCACTGTGCCCATTTGCAGTCTAATTATGCCCATTTGTAGTCTCACTGTGACCATTTGCAGCCTAATTGTGCCCATCTGCAGCCATACCTTTCATTACTAAAACAGCGTGTGTCTCCCGATGTGTTATAGAGTCTGTTCGGCCGTCCATTGTAACAAAGCTCCGCCTCCTCCTCGTCTGTGATAGCTGGAACGCTGATACAGTTTCCCAGCATTGTATCAGTGCTCTATCACGGATGAGGAGGAGGGGCTTTGTTACAATGGACGGCCGAACAGACTGCATAACACAGCAGGAGACAATCGCTGTTTTAGTAATGAAAGGTACGGCTGCTGTAGGCTCACTCGAGTATAAGCCGAGGGGGAGGGGTTTCAGCCTAAAAAATGGGCTGAAAAACTCGGCTTATACTCCAGTATATACGGCATGCAGAAAGATAGAGATTTCTTTCCGCTTAAACCTTTTTGAAGAAGGGGAAAAAAACAGGCATTTGTTAGCCACTATCGCCAAATCCCAACAATTAATAATATCCTTACAGATATTCCTTCAATAGTGCAGGGTTTTAGACTATTCTATGAAGATCTTTATGGTTCTAAAGTTGTATATGACAATCAAGATCTCCATGGCTGTCTGAGGAAGGTTACCGTGCCCCGTTTAGGGGAAGTGGATAGGAAGTTATTGAATGCCCCTATAACTTTAGAAGAACTACAGATAGCGGTCTCAACTTTTCCCAATACAAAGGCCCCTGGAAGTGACGGGTTACCCATAGAGGTAAATAAAACGTTTTGGAGACATACTCCTTCTGGAGTTACTTTTTACAGTAAGGGATAGTTATTATTTCAGATTTTAGAATTTTCGGGTTTTTGAATGTGCAGATTTTCATTCTTATTTTTAGATTTCAGAATTTCAGAATTTTCCGAATTTCGAATTTTCGAATTTCCAAAATTTAGAATTTTCTGATTTTTGAAAAAAAAATTTGGAAATTAGAAAGTTCAGAAATTGGAATATTTCTGAATTAACAAATTTGTCTAAATTCGTTAAAAAACAAATTCGGAACTAAACAAATTGCTAGCTGGTATTAGCTTTTGATCTGCTCAGAATGGTTTGGAAGACAGGAGAGGCTGGCTGGCGGACAAAAGCACCTTAGCAGGGTGCCCAAGCGGTTCTGTCACAATTATCTATAGATGCCACTAAAGCATTTGATAGTGTGGAGTGGACCTATTTATTGTGTGTCTTAAAGGAATTTAACTTAGGGGACAAATTTATAACATGAGTCGAACTGCTACTGTATATCAAATCCCTACAACTCACCTTAGAATTATTAATAGCTTATCAACACTGACTAATGAGGTTAAATAGAGGCACTAGATGAGGATGCCCACTATCCCCCCTTTTGTTTGCCTTGGCTTTGGAACCGGTAGCTGCAGCTATACGTGGAATGGTCAAATAGTGGGATTCAGGAGAGGTGAGATGGAGGATAAATTGGCATTACAGTATATACAGATGGTGCTTTGTTATTCTCAGGTGACACAACTACAGTGCTGTGAAAAAGT
The DNA here is from genome assembly GCA_037952925.1 of Lithobates clamitans. Lineage (NCBI taxonomy): Eukaryota > Metazoa > Chordata > Amphibia > Anura > Ranidae > Lithobates > Lithobates clamitans. The sequence goes on along the minus strand of JBBGZY010000975.1, from coordinate 1,204,292 downwards.
ATTTGCCCCTTACTGATTTTTGTTTTTGCATATTTCTCGCACTTAAATGATTCAGATCATCAAACAAATTTTAATATTACACAAAGATAACGCGAGTAAATCCAAGATGCAGTTTTTAAATTATTATTTCATTTATTAGGGGAAAAAGCTGTTCAAACCTGCCTGGCCCTATGTGAAAAAATAATTGCCCCCTCCCATGCTGAATCATGAATGAACTGTGATTAACCACAATTTTTTAGGAAATTTCACTTGCCACACCCAGGCCTGATTACTGCTAGACCTGTTGAATCAAGAAATCACATAAATAGAAGCTGTCTGACAAAGTGAAGCATGCTAACAGATCACAAAAAGCCACAAACCATGCCGCATTCTAAAAAAGAAAATTCAATAACAGACTAGAAACAAAGTAATGTACATGTATTGGTCTAGGAAGGGTTTCAAAGTCAATTCTAAGGCTTTGGAACTCCAGTGAACCACGGGGAGAGCCATTATCCACAAATTGAGATAAATTGGAACAGTGGTTAACCTTCCCTGGAGAGGCCGGCCTACAAAAATTACTCCAAGAGCATGATGACGACTCATCCAGGAGGTCATAAAAGAGCCCAGAACAACATCTAAAAGAACCGTAGGCCTTGCCTCAGGTAAGATCAGTGTTCATGATTCAACAATAAGAAAGAGACTGGGCAAAAATGGCATCCATGGGAGAGTTCCAAGGCCAAAGCCACTGCTGACCAAAAAAGAACACAAAGGCTCATCTCACATTTACCAAAAAACATCTTGATTATCCCCAAGACTTTTAGGCAAATATTCTGTGGACTGATGAGACAAAATTTTTACTTTTTGGAAGGTGTGCGTCCCGTTACATCTGGCATAAAACGAATACAGCATTTCATAACAAGAACAACATACCAACAGTCAGACATGGTGGTGGTAGCGTGATGGTCTGGGGCTGCTTTGCAGCTTCAGGACCTGGACGACTTACAATAATTGATGGAACCATGAATTCTGAGCTCTACCAGAAAATCCTAAAGGAAAATGTCCAGCCAGTGCACTTGGGTTATGCAGCAGGACAATGATCCGAAACACAACAGCAAATCCACCTCCAAATGGCTCAAACAAAGTAAAATTTAGGTTTTGGAGTGGCCTAGTCAAAGCCCGGACTCCAATCCAATCCAATTGAGATGCTGTTTCATGACCTTACAAAGGCCGTTCATGCTGGAAAACCCTCCAATGCGGCTGAATTAAAACAATTCTTCAAAGAAGAGTGGGCCAAAATTGCTCCACAGGAATGTGAAAAACTCAATGCCAGTTAACGCAAACGCTTAATTGCAGTTGTTGCCACCAAGGGTGGCACAACCAGTTATTAGGTTTGGGGGCAATTACTTTTTCACATAAAGCCAGACAGGTTTGGACAGCTTTTTTGTCTTAATAAATGAATTCATTTTTATCATGTAAAAACTGCATTTTGTATTTACTCGGGTTATCTTTGTGTAATAGTAAAATTTGTTTGATGATCTGAGTCATTTAAGTGTGACAAATATGCAAAAAAAATAAAAAATCAGAAAGGGGGCAAATACTTTTTTCACAGCATTGTACATCTATAGAACAAAGAAAATTGACACGCTAATGTGCATGAAAATCGTAAGAGATAAATCAAAACAAAGTTCATATCCAGAAAGAAATCATGAATATCCCCCAGTTAAGGATGTGAGAATTGAATTCCAAAAATCCGCACAGATTCCAGACACCAGTGCTGTGCCACCACTTTAGGTACAAAAGAGACTCTTATCAAAGGAAAATGACTTTTAGTAATAAAAAGTCACATGCACTTGTATTAATTCCTTGTTTAGACTCCTCTAGAATATGTCCATACACTGATAAAAATGATTCTGTTGGCTTGTAATTTTAACATAAAAATGTTATAATTTTCAACATAAAAATAAATGTTAATTAACCACTTGACAACTGGGCACTTAAACCCCCTTAATAACCAGACCAATTTTCAGCTTTTGGTGCTCTCACATTTTGAATGACAATTACTCAGCCATGCAACACTGTATCTATATGAAATTTTTGTCCTTTTTTTCACACAAATGGAGCTTTCTTTTGTTGGTATTTAATCACTGCTGGGTTCTTTATTTTTTGCGCCGTAAAAGAAAAAAGACCGAAAAATCTGTAAAAAAATGCATTTTTCTTCATTTCTGTTATAATATTTTGCAAATTAGTAATTTTTCTTCATATATTTTGGCCAAAATTTATACCGCTACATATCTTTGGTAAAATTAACCCAAATCGGTGGATATTATTTGGTCTTTGTGAAAGTTATAGAGTCCAAAAGCTATGGTGCGAATATCTGAAAATTGATCACACCTGAAGTACTGACGGCCTATCTAATTTCTTGAGACCCTAACATGCCAGAAAAGTACAAATACCCCCCAAATGATACCTTTTTGGAAAGAAGACATTCCAAGGTATTTAGAAAGATGCATGGTGAGATTTTTGAAGTTGTCATTTTTTCCCACAATTCTTTGCAAAATCAAGGTTTTTTTTTTACTTTTTTTTTTTCCCACAAAATTGTCATATTAGCAGGTTATTTCTCACACACCACATATGCATACCACAAATTACACCCCAAAACACATTCTGCTATTACTCCCGAGTACGGCAATACCACATGTGTGAGACTTTTACACAGCGTGGCCACATACAGAGGCCCAACATGCAGGGGAGCACCTTCAGGCGTTCTGTAGCTTCCAGGCCAATTCTGACATTTCTCTCCTACATGTAAAAATCATCATTTATTAGCTAGAAAATTACATAGAACCCCAAAACATTATATATGTTTTTTTAGCAAAGACCCTAGAGAATACAATGGCGGTCGTTGCAACTTTTTATCTCGCACGGTATTTGCGCAGCAATTTTTTTAACGCGTTTTTTTTGGGAAAAAAACTGTTTTGTGCTTTACAAAAACCAAAACAGTAAAGTTAGCCTAATGTTTTTGCATAATGTGAAAGATGAAGTTATGCTGAGTAAATAGATACCCAACATGTCACCTTTCAAAATTGCACGCGCTTGTGGAATGGCGCCAAACGTTGCTACTCAAAAATCCCCATAGGCGACGCTTTAAAATTTTTTACTGGTTACATGTTTTGAGTTACAGAGGAGGTCTAGGGCCAAAATTATTACTCTCGCTCTACCGATCGCAGCGATACCTCACATGTGTGGTTTGAACACGGTTTTCATATGTGGGCGGGACTTACGTATGCGTTCGCTTCTGCATGCGAGCACGCAGGGACAGGGGCGCTTTAAAATTTTTTTTTTTTTTATTGTTCATTTTACTTTATTTATTTTAGTTTGATGCTTTTTTCAAAAAAAAAAAAATTTTGACCACTTTTATTCCTATTACAAGGAATATAAACATCCTTGTAATAGGAATATGGCATGACAGGTCCTCTTTACAGTGAGATATGGGGTCAATAAGACCCCACATCTCACCTCTAGGCTGGGAAGCCTGAAATAAAAAAAAAAAAAAAAACGATCCTGGCTTCGATCGTAGCGGTGAGTCGGTAGAAGCGCGGGAGGGGGGGACATCCCCTCTCGCCTCCCGTAAGAACGATCAAGCAGTGGAACAGCTGCTATGATCATTCTCATGGTGTAGGGAATCGCCGGCTGAAAAAGCCGATATCTGAATGATGCCTGTAGCTGCAACCATCATTCAGATATCTCCGCACAAAGTCAAGGACGTTGTATGACGGCCGGTGGGCGGGAAGTGGTTAAAACGCATTTTTTTTTTTAACACAAAGTTGTCCATTTATACAATATTTCTACCACATAACATGTACATACCAAAAATGACACCCCAAAATAGATTCTCCTACTCCTCCTGAGTACGGCGATACCACATGTGTGAGACTTCCACAGCCTGGCCACATACAGAGGGCGAGTACAGCTGAGCATGGCTCAGCATGGCAGGGTATGGCGGGGTATTGCGGAGTATGGCGGAGTATGGCGGGGTATTGCGGAGTATGGCGGGGTATTGCGGAGTATGGCGGAGTATGGCGGGGTATTGCGGAGTATGGCGGGGCATGGCAGAGTATGGCGGGGGCATGGCAGAGTATGGCGGGGGCATTGCAGGGTATGGCGGGGGCATTGCAGGGTATGGCGGGGTATTGCGGAGTATGGCGGAGTATGGCGGGGTATGGCGGGGTATGGCGGGGTATTGCGGAGTATGGCGGGGTATTGCGGAGTATGGCGGGGTATGGCGGGGTATGGCGGGGTATTGCGGAGTATGGCGGGGTATTGCGGAGTATGGCGGAGTATGGCGGGGTATTGCGGAGTATGGCGGGGCATGGCAGAGTATGGCGGGGGCATGGCAGAGTATGGCGGGGGCATTGCAGGGTATGGCGGGGGCATTGCAGAGTATGGCGGGGGCATTGCAGAGTATTGCGGGGGAATTGCAGAGTATTGCACAGCATTGCAGAGTATTGTGGGGGCATTGCAGAGTATGGCGGGGGCATTGCAGAGTATTGTGGGGGCATTGCAGAGTATTGTGGGGGTATTGCAGAGTATTGCACAGCATTGCAGAGTATTGTGGGGGCATTGCAGAGTATGGCGGGGGCATTGCAGAGTATTGTGGGGGCATTGCAGAGTATTGTGGGGGTATTGCAGAGTATTGTGGGGGTATTGCAGAGTACTGCACAGCATTGCAGAGTATTGTGGGGGTATTGCAGAGTATTGCACAGCATTGCAGAGTATTGTGGGGGTATTGCAGAGTATTGTGGGGGTGTTGCAGAGTATTGTGGGGGTGTTGCAGAGTATGGCGGGGGCATTGCAGAGTATTGTGGGGGCATTGCAGAGTATTGTGGGGGTATTGCAGAGTATTGTGGGGGTATTGCAGAGTACTGCACAGCATTGCAGAGTATTGTGGGGGTATTGCAGAGTATTGTGGGGGTATTGCAGAGTACTGCACAGCATTGCAGAGTATTGTGGGGGTATTGCAGAGTATTGCACAGCATTGCAGAGTATTGTGGGGGTATTGCAGAGTATTGTGGGGGCATTGCAGAGTATGGCGGGGGCATTGCAGAGTATTGTGGGGGCATTGCAGAGTATTGTGGGGGTATTGCAGAGTATTGTGGGGGTATTGCAGAGTACTGCACAGCATTGCAGAGTATTGTGGGGGTATTGCAGAGTATTGTGGGGGTATTGCAGAGTACTGCACAGCATTGCAGAGTATTGTGGGGGTATTGCAGAGTATTGCACAGCATTGCAGAGTATTGTGGGGGTATTGCAGAGTATTGTGGGGGTATTGCAGAGTATTGTGGGGGTGTTGCAGAGTATTGTGGGGGTGTTGCAGAGTATTGCACAGCATTGCAGAGTATTGTGGGGGTATTGCAGAGTATTGCAGAGTATTGTGGGGGTGTTGCAGAGTATTGCACAGCATTGCAGAACGTTAAGGATGGCTGAGCAGGGATGGATGGATGCCTGGATGTCTCTGTGCAGCGCTATGGGCACTACACATACAGCCCACAGCGCTGCAGACATCCATCCGCCTCTCCGGTCACTGTGTACCGATCGGTACACAGGCGGGGAGGAGAGGGGGAGGAGAGGAACCGGCGTCATCAGATGACGCCGGTCTGTTTACATGTGATCGCGCCGTCATTTGACGGCGCGATCACATGGTAAACGGCCGCGATCAGCGGCCATTTACCGGGATCCGTGATGCGCCGGGTCCTCTGGACCCGGCGGTCACGGATGTGTTCGGGTGCGCGCCCCAGGGGGCGCGCGAGAGGGGAATTCTGGGAGGACGTCATAGTACGCCCTCCCAGAGTTATCCAACCGCCCTGCAGCCATCATTCGGCTATGGGCCGGTTGGTAAGTGGTTAATTTTCTTTGATATTTTAAGTATCATACTTAATTTTCATTAGTTCTTAAAACACACCTTTTATATTTACAAAAATAATGTATAATATTGAGTAATCTAGACAAAACTTTCAAGGTATGTGCATTTCCATATTCTAATTGAGTTACATTTACTTAAACAAACTAAAAATCTTTTCATTTGACTGAAATTGAAGCAGATGTTTGCCAAACGCGCAACCGCACGAGTTTTGATGCTGTATATTTTAAAGAATTTGACGTCTTTTGGAGCTCTGAAAACCTGCACAAGGCAGTTCCCATACGTTTGAGGCCCATCAGGACAAAAGAGCGCCACCAGTAACAAGAATGTTTCCAAGTCATTACAAGCCAATAGCATTGAAAGGTATAGAATAAACATTGAACAAATGATGGTTCACATACTTTAAATGTTGCTTAACATACCATCAAAAATGTTTATTTTATTTGCAGATATATATAATAATAATAAATGGACATACCGTATATACTCGAGTATAAGTCGAATTTTTCAGCCCTTTTTTTTGGGCTGAAAGTTTCCCTTCGACTTATACTCGAGTCCCCGCCATCTGTCTGCATGATCAGCGTGTCATGCAGGCAGACGGCGGCCGGCGTGTGATGATAATGCTCGGAGGCTATTCCAGTTTTCAAAAGCCGCGCCTCCTGCTCTTCTGTGATAGGCTGAACAGCTGTCAGTGTACAGCCTATCACGGACATTCTCTCATCCTCGTCCGTGGTATGAGAATGAGAGAATGTCCATGATAGGCAGTCAGCGGTCAGCCTATCACGGACGAGGAGGAGGCGCGGCTTTTGAACTGTGGAATGGCTGCCGAACAGTATCATCACACGCCGGCCGCCGTCTGAGGATGGAGATCGCCACAGGGAGGCTACACAGGACACAGGTAGGCTGCACATGCACACAGGACACATGCACACAGGGACACAGGGACACAGGACACACATGTACAGGACACACATGTACAGGACACATACAGGACACATGTACAGGGTACAGGTAGGCTGCACAGGACACAGGGAGGCATGCAGCTGCAGATGGGCATTATTGACTCTCTGCATTTCTCACCCTCGTCTTATACTCGGGTCAATAAGTTTTTCCCAGTTTATTGTGGTAAATTAGGGACCTCGACTTATACTCGGGACGACTTATACTCGAGTATATACGGTACGTTCGTTGTATACACCTAATGTGCATGTGCAAAGTTTGCGCTTACTGCATGTGGCATAACATAACCAAGATGCAGGGTGAGGGACCGCCGGCTTAAAAACTATTTATGTTTCAGCTGGTTCGGTTTTAAAGATATTGGAATTCAAATTCAGATTATGTAACACCAAGTCCCGCCCACTTTGCACCCCATGTTAAAAAAATTGAAAAACAAAGTTAGTATTCATTAGCACTGCATCTGTGTTGATTTGTGCTGCAAAAACAATGTGCTGGTTTGGTTTCAGAGATATTGCGTATTATAGTTGATGAAACTTCTCCAACTTTGCATCACATGTTAATACATTTTAAAAACAATTATACAATTTGTTTGTGCTGCATTTGTACCACAAAAACATACTTTCTGTTTGTTCGGTTTTTGAGATATTGGACATTCAACGTTAGATTGTGTAACCTAAAGTCCCGCCCACTTTGCACTTTGTTATTACATTTCAAAAAGAAATATACCATATTTATGCTGCATTGCCTGGAAAAACAAGCATGTTGGTATAGTGTATTTTTTTCATATAGCACTCTCATTTTGTATCAGAAAGAATGATTATGGGACTCATTTATGCTTTCAGTCTGAGCTCCCCTGAAAACCTAAAATATACCTTTGACGTTTTTCAGAAGATCTTTTTAGAGCTAGATGTGGGGAATCTATATTCAAAAGTTCACACTTTAACTGCTTGCCGACCAGCCACCATCAGTATACTGCGGCAGGTCGGCTCTCCTGCCGTAGGTGTATGTTGGTCTTTGCACAGGAGATAACGGGCACGTGCGCGCGCCTGCCGCATACCGCGGGAGCGTGCCCACGAGTCCGCCGGACTCGATGTCCGCCGGTGACCCACGATCGCGGTATACAGAGGCAGAACGGGGATCTGCCTATGTAAACAAGGCGATTCCCGTTTTGCCAGATGACATGTCAGAGATCTTCTGTTCCCAGTGTTCGGGAACAGCTATCTCTGTTATGTCCCTGGTAGCCCACCCCCCCCTACAGTTAGAACACAACCAGGGAACACACTTAACCCCTTTATTGGCCCCTAGTGTTAACCCCTTCCCTGCCAGTGTCATTTATACATTGATCAGTGCATTTTGATATCACTGATCTGTGTAATAATGTCACTGGTCCCCAAAAAGTGTCATTTGGGGTCAGATTTGTCCGCTGCAATCGCAGATCGCCACCATTACCAGTAAAAACAATAAAATAATTAAAAGTCCCTAAATCTATCCCATAGTCTGTAGATGCGATAACTTTTGCGCAAACCAATCAATATGCTCCTATTTCGATTTTTTTTTTTAACCAAAATTATGCAGAAGAATATATATCGGCCCAAACTGATGAATACATTTTTTTTTTTTTTGGGATATGTATTATAGCAGAAAGTAAAAAATATATATATATTTCGGGGTGGGGCGAGCGCGAAAATACCATCCCTTCTATAGAGGCACCATCCCCGTAAATATATGCAAATGTGTTCCTAAAAAGGTATATAGAACTGAATGGGACTTTAATTGTGCCTCTAAGAAGTATAAATAGATAAAAAACAATTAATGAAAAAATACATTATTTTATTTTATTCAGTATAAAAACAGTTAATAATACATTACAGTTAATACGGTTGAAATGGATTCAGGGTGTGCAAATCCCTGATTTTAACAGAGTTATGGCCTACGCATTTCGCGGATGAGGCTGCTTCGTCAGGGCCTTTGAGAATGGCACAATGTGATCACGTGTGGATTCTACAAATGAAGCATCAATGAATATTGCAAAGATTTATAAAGTTACATCAAATATGTCAAATATCACCAAAAGAAAGCTCTATTTGTGGGAAAAAAAGGAAGGTCAAATTTGTTTGGGTACAACATCGCACAACCGCACAATTGTCAGTTAAAGCGACGCAGTGCCGTATCGCAAAAAACAGCCTAGTCATTAAGAGGGTAAATCCTTCCAGGGCTGAAGTGGTTAAAGTGCAAATTACTTTCCTAAAAGGCTTAAAAAAAAGTTAATACATTCTGTATTCTATGTTCTTTACAGATATTATATATATACACATGTGTTTCAGTTTGATTTGTTAGCTGAGAAAGAGGCTTTTTTTTTTCTTTTCTTTTTTTTAAATGTTTACATTTACATTTGATGCTGCTTTAAAAATATTACATTTGTAACACTTTATAAATAATAAATGTTAATTTGTTTTGAAAGCCTGTTTCATGAGACTATTCCTTTTTTTAAAAAACCATATTATTGTATTCTTTTTATATAAAAACCTTCAAACATATATCAAATACATATGTAAAATAAGTTTTACCAACTTAAAAATATTGAGTAAGTTACAACTTAACCATCGGCCAGAGTTGTGGAGAAGTGACTCTTGTCCTTATGTACATGGGGACAAGGTGCTTTGGGGGGAGCCCCCCTATCCCATTGCATCCCCCCTTGTTGAGGGCATGTGGCCTGCAGTGGCGTAACTAGAAACCTCAGGGCCCCGGTGCAAGAAATCATGAAGGCCCCCCCCCAAAAGCATGATTTTGATACTATATTTTTTTCCACTGGTACTGGAGGGGGGTGGTACTGGAGGGGGGTAGTGGTACAGGAGGGGGGTGGTGGTGGTACTGGAGGGGGGGTGGTACTGGAGGAGGGTGGTGGTACTGGAGGGGGGTGGTGGTGGTACTGGAGGGGGGGTGGTACTGGAGGAGGGTGGTGGTACTGGAGGGGGGGTAGTCGTGGTACTGGAGGGGGGTGGTGGAGGTACTGGAGGCAGGCCCGGATTTACTCCCTTTGCCGCCCCAAGGCTGGGTCTTTCAATGACGCCCCCCCACCACCACCATTCTCGTCCTTTATTGATGACTGCTACAATAGATCAATTAAAAACATATCTCCACACACGAGAACACTGAAAATAACTGGCTTTAATTGTGGAATGTGTGCGATGGGAGTATGGACTGTGGGTGAGATATCAGGGGTCTAAACAGACCTCTGATGTTTCATCTTTGAAACAGAGAAATGAGATTGAGGACACAGCCCACAATCTCCATCTCTGCAGCCTCAGCTCCACAGAATGAATGGACAGAAATAGCTCCATACAGAGCTTCCTGTTCATTCACAAACACAGTTTACTATGCCTTCGTTAGAAATGAACTGGGTCAGTGATCCCTGCGGATCACTGACTCTATTCATTAAGACATGGGAGGAGCCCGTAAATTACACATTTACCGGCCCCTTTCCCACTCTCCATCCAGAAAGCATTCCCCCCCGCAACAGGAAGGAGAGGAGAGGGGGGAACCCAACAGCACTGTGGGGGATGAGGGGGGCCAAAAGAGTACACAGGAGCTTGGGGCAGCAGGTGGTGGATAGCGAGGGGTGGCATATAGAGGAACCGTTCCCCTTCATTTTCCTTCTGCAGCCTTTCAGCTGCAGGAGGAAAATGAAGGGGAACGGCTCCTCTATATGCCACCCCTCCTATCCAGGTGTACAGGGGGCTGCACGGGAACCCTGGAGCATGCAATTGTGACCCTGGAAACTCCTGTACATACACCCCTGCTGGTGGGATGGGATGAGTGACAGTGTTGGGGAGATGGGATGAGTGGGATGCTGGGGGGGGTGAGTGTCAGTGCTGGGGGGAATGGGATGAGTGGCAGTGGTGGGTGGGTGGATGGGATGAGTGGCAGTGGTGGGTGGGTGGGTGTTATGAGTGTCAGTGCTGTGGGGGATGGAATGACTGTGCTGGTGGGGGGGTGGAATGAGTGTCAGTGCTGAGGGGTGTGGAATGAGTGTCAGTGCTGGGGGGGTGGGATCAGTGTCAGTGCTGGGGGGATGAGTGCCAGTGTGGGGGGGGGTGGAATGAGTGTCAGTGCTGGGGGGATGAGTGGCTGTGCTGTTGGGGGGTGGAATGAGTGTCAGTGCTGGGGGTAGGATCAGTGTCAGTGGTGGGGGGATGAGTGGCTGTGCTGGTGGGGGGGGTGAGTGTCAGTGCTGGGGGGATGAGTGTCAGTGCTGGTGGGGGGTATGAGTGTCAGTGCTGGGGGGATGAGTGGCAGTGCTGGTGGGGGGGTATGAGTGTCAGTGCTGGGGGGGTGGGATCAGTGTCAGTGCTGGGGGGATGAGTGGCTGTGCTGGTGGGGGGGTGGAATGAGTGCGCGGGGTGGGATGAGTGTCAGTGCTGGGGGGATGAGTGTCAGTGCTGGTGGGGGGGTGGAATGAGTGGGGGGGTGGGATCAGTGTCAGTTCTGGGGGGATGAGTGTCAGTGCTGGTGGGGGGATGAGTGTCAGTGCTGGGGGGGTGGGATCAGTGTCAGTGCTGGAGGGATGAGTGTCAGTGCTGGTGGGGGGGGATCAGTATCAGTGCTGGGGGGATGGAATGAGTGTCAGTGCTGGGGGTGGGGGGTGGGATCAGTTTCAGTGCTGGGGGGATGAGTGTCAGTGCTGGGCGGAAGGGATGAGTGACTGTGGTGGGATGGAATCAGCGGTGGTGGTGGGGACTGGGTTCATTGGCAGAGCTGGGTGCCGGAATGATGGATCAGAGACACTTACTTGCTGTCAGTGTCCACTCGGTTTCCCCTGCATTGCTCCATGTCTCTCTCGGCTCCCTGCGCTCCACGTGTCACTGTCTCTACTCCTTACACAGCGGCCATAACCTCCGGCAGCTTCTCCCCCTCCTTCTCTTACTTGATGTCAGAAGTGTCCTCTCTGTCTCTGGATAGGCGGGGGCGGGGCGGTCCACAGCAGAACGAAGCGACACATGCTGCCCTCACAACAGCAGCCAGAGTGGACGGCCGGGCCCCTCACACTAGCGAACGGACGGGCGGCGGGCTTCTCACACTGGCGGGGGGCGGGCCCCCCTAAATTGGTGGAACTACAGGGCCCAGTCGCAAGTGCGACTGCAGCGACCCTGATAATTCCACCACTGGTGGCCTGGTATGGTTCTCGCTTGTCTGGTCACCCCACTTTTCTGACCTGCCGGTCTGCATGCTTTGATAAGGGTCTGGTGTTTATCTTGGGGGGACTCCACGCCATTTTTTTTTTAAATTTTGGTGTGGCTGTTTTTTTTTTTTTCCTTTATTTTTCATAGCCGAAATTCTTTTGTTTACATTCAGCTGTCAGTAGGGAGACCCACTAATAGCTGACGAGTCATCGGTTGTTAAGGACAGGGTGGCCGGCTTTCTAGCCCACTCCTTAACCACTTCAGCCCCGGACTATTTGGCTGGCCAAAGACCAGAGCACTTTTTGCGATTTGGCATTGCATTGATTTAACTGACAATTGCGCGGTCGTGCGACATTGTTCCAAAACAAAATTGATGTCCTTTTTTTTCCCCACAAATAGATTTTTCTTTTGGTGGTATTTGATCACCTCTGCGGTTTTTATTTTTTGCGCTATAAACAAAAAAAGAGTGACAATTTTGGAAAAACACAATATTTTTTACTTTTTGCTATAATAAATATCCCCAAAATATATATATATAAAAAAAAAATTTTTTTCCTCAGTTTAGGCCGATACGTATTCTTCTACATATTTTTGGCAAAAAAAAAAAATCGCAATAAGCCTTTATTGATTGGTTTACGCAAAAGTTATAGCATCTACCAAATAGGGGATAGTTTTATGGCATTTTTATTAATATTTTTTTTTTACTAGTAATGTCGGCGATCAGTAATTTTTATCGTGACTGCAACATTATGGCGCTATTTTGGGACCATTCGCATTTATACAGCGATCAGTGCGATTAAAAATGTATTGATTACTGTGTAAATGTGACTGGCAGTGAAGGGGTTAACCAGGAGGGGGCACTGTAGGGGTTAAGTGTGTCCTAGGGATGTGTTCTAACTGTAGGGGGGAGGGGCTACGTGTATCATGACACTGATTACCGCTCCCGATCACAGGGAGCTGTGATCAGTGTCCTGCCACTAGGAAGAATAGGGAAATGCTGGTTTACACCAGCATTTCCCCGTTCTTCCTCTCCGTGAGACGATTGTGGGTATCCCCGCGGACATCGAGTCCGTGGGACCCGCGATCACACTCACGGAGCTCGCGCGCTCACAATGCCGCGTCTTAAAGGGCAACGTACAGGTACGTTATTATGCCTGTCCTTGCCATTCTGCCGACGTACATTGGCGTGAGCCGGTCGGCAAGTGGTTAACAACTAGCTATTCTTCACACAGAATTCAGATTGATCGATAACATTCAAATTCAAGTCATTGAGAGAATTTGGAATTCGTTAGAAAATGAATAAACAAAACAAATTTTAACGAAATTGGTTACTACTGTTGTTCGGAAATTCAGATGCATCCGAATCTCCGAATAACCAAAAATTTGTCTGAATTTAGATTCGCACCAAAACAAATTGCACATGTCTAGAATGGAAAGCAGGAAATCAGATCTCCTGCCTGAACAGTGATGGCCCGTCCATACGCAGGGACGCCGCCCCCCTAATCCATGCGCCCGGCCCCTAATCTACATGCAGGGTGCTGGATGCATGGATTCCAAGAGGGTTTTTTTTTTTTAAGCACATGATTAGAGCCTGAGGCTCTAAATGGTTTTAAAGAAAATATACAAAGAGTAGTGCCTGTGGGGTGCCTGTGACCTGACCGACCAACCGCTGGTGGGATCGGTGGCGTTGGGTGGATTGTTTGCCGCTCCCCTCTCTTCCCAAAAAAAATCTATACCACCAGCCGCCACTGTGCCTGAAGATCAGATCTCCAGCCTCCATAAGGCAGAGAGCAGAACTAATGTTGCGTATACACGGTCGGACTTTTCGACCGGACTTGTCCGATGGACGCCGACGGACCAAATCCGGCGGACAATCTGGTCGTGTGGGGGCTTCACCAGACCTTTAGCAGACTTTTCCAGTCGCAAATCTGACGGACTTTAGATTTGGAACATGCTTCAAATCTTTACGTCGTAACTCCGCCGGACCCAGAAATCCGCTCGTCTGTATGCTAGTCCGACGGACAAAAACTGACGCTAGGACAGCTATTGGCTACTGGCTATCGACTTCCTTATTTTAGTCCGATGTACGTCATCACGTAGGAATCCGTCTGACTTCGGTGTGATCAAGTGGAGGCAAGTCCGTTCGTTAGAAAGTCTGTTGAAAGTCCGCCAAAAGTCCGTCGAAAGTCTGTTGGACGGGCTGTCGGACTTTTGTAGCTGAAAAGTCCGACTGTGTGTACGCGGCATTAGAGTTTTGTGAAGCACACTGGACATTTTTAATGTGACTGTTAGGTGGCATTTTTTCTTTGTGTTTTTTACTGCCTATTAATACCGCTCCATGTTAGCCTATTGCCCCGTACACACGGTCGGACATTGATCGGACATTCCGACAACAAAATCCTAGGATTTTTTCCGACGGATTTTGGCTCAAACTTGTCTTGCACAAAGTTGTCGGAAAATCCGATCATTCTGAACGCGGTGACGTAAAACACGTACGTCGGGACTATAAACGGGGCAGTGGCCAATAGCTTTCATCTCTTTATTTATTCTGAGCATGCGTGGCACTTTGTCCGTCGGATTTGTGTACACACGATTGGAAATTCCGACAACAGATTTTGTTGTCGGAAAATTTTATCTTATGCTCTCCAACTTTGTGTGTCGGAAAATCCGATGGACAATGTCCGATGGAGCCCACACACGGTCGGAATTTCCGACAACACGCTCCGATCGGACATTTTCCATCGGAAAATCCGACCGTGTGTACGGGGCATATGTGTCTATGCCAACCTACTGCCAGCTCGTCAAGGAGCAGTGGCGTGACAGAAAAAAAAAAAAAAACATGATTGAAATGCGGTGCATTTAGATGCGTTTACAAGCGTCAATTGTTTTTTCTTTCACAAAATGCTGCTGCCAGGAGGAAAGGTGTTTAGGAGAGATGGCCAAACGTCCAGTGTGCATGAGGCCTAATGAGTAATTACTACTAACCTTGTAAGGTCTGACACTACGTCACATCTGCAAAACAGCTTCATTGATGGAACGTTAAAGTAAATCACGTAGCAGCCACTCATATAGAGTCCATCCCATTTCTTGGCTGGAGGACAACCAGCATCATTTTGCTCTTTCACTCCGCAGCCTGACTGCCTCTACCCCCCCCCCCCTTCCCTTCATTTGATTTTAGTTCTTTAGTTTAGGCTCAGCATCATATGTGTGCATTACCTAAGGCAGTCTAGATGCAAGTACACCTTGCCTAGGACGGCCTGTTCCTTCAGACTGACATCTACTCATTAATATTTCTACTCATATTGATATTTACATAACTCCTCCCAGGTCCCAGCCCACTGCTTCCATCAGGGCTAAGGACTCTTGAGAAGAATACTGGAGCAGGGTGCTGTAATGTTTTTAGGTTACGTACAGCCCCTCCCACCAGCCATGGTCTGCTTACAATGCATTGAGAAGCAAAGAGACCCGGTGATGGCATCACTAGATCTAACATAAGGTATATATTGAAAAAAAAAAAAGATTGAATTAAAAAAAATGTCATTAGCATGGTGATTGGGGGGGGGGGGGGGCAAGGAAGGACATATATGAAATGCATCTAAGGCCAAAGAGCCAAACTTTTTTTTTTTTTTATATGAAAGAGAATTTCTGATTGGTTAGTGTGGGTTGCCGGACTCAGGACATTCCTACCTGCCCGAGGAATCGACAGTCTTTTTAATGCCAGCAAAATTTACTGACTTCCAATTTCCGTAATAATTAAAACCCCTAGCTCAGCCGGCGACAGGCAAATTATAGCATTAGTTAACGCAGACTTCAGCAGCCGCATGTATTAATTGATGTCTCGGGTATTACGGATATTAATAGTCTAGCGGAAGGGGAGCCTGCGGTGCAAAGATTGATACCGCCAGACGCACAAAGACTATTGCACAAAGTTCACGTCTGCTGCGTACGATGAATTATTCATTTGGAACAGTAGGTGGCACTGCCTCGCTCCGAATGGCTTCGGCTCCTTAAATACTGTTTACGCGGAATATTGCGGATTTCTAAGAAGATACAAAGTTTGCAGCAAAGACAGAGATGCAAAGTGGAGGCGATGTGTATGCCGCCAGCGATGGAGGAGGAGGAGGGGGGTCTTTCATGTAATTAAAGGGCAAAAATGTCACAGTTTATTCTAAAATATGTCAATGCTGCAACATTGTAGCAAAAAATATAAGATCAACATTTTCACAGTTTGGAATATTTTAAAGGGAACTTGTCACTTTGCCTGTTTAGGTGAGTATCCGTGGGGCGGGTAATGCAAAATAAGAGCACCTGTCACTGCTAAAATGAATGGCACTGCAACACACAGTGGTATGTGCACACTAAAATGCACTGTTTACTGCACTTCACAGCCATGAATGGGCGTGAGTAGACCCTTAGGGACTATGGGAGACTTTCACTATCAAAAATGTCATGGTTTCGGCCATCACAAGAGGCTATAAGGCAGCCAGAAAGGAGTCTTTGTCGGCCATAAAAGCTTGTAGAACATGTCTACATGATATGTTTTTGATATGTTCCACAAAAAAAAAAACAGTTGGCATGATGTTCTTCCCTGATTTGTGGAAATATTGAGTCTCTTCTGTTGTAAAATACAAAACATTTCATCATATGATACTTTGTGTTACCAACATTTAGAATTTCCCCAACAGTCAAGCTACATGACTTGAAAATGGTTGGGAATGGATGTCTTTAGTGGGGTCAGGTTACAACTGCCATTTCCTGACTGAATAAGCCCCATCTTAGATATTGAGATTTAGTAACAAAAGCATTACCTGTTACGTGAAGATAAAGAACTCCACTGTCCGAACCAAGGTTGTTGTCCACTTGCACCAGGACTCTGAAGATCCCTACATTTTGATAGATGTGTTTGATGCCATCTTCAGTTGCGCTGAGGTTGGCATAGGAAACAGCAATGCCATCTCCGAAGTCAACCTGAATATTGGTCCTCTGAATGTCTCCCTGAGTGGCAAAGAAAAATAAACATTAAATTACAACAAATATTACAGGTTGACTTTATATCAACCCCACCTTCCCACTGAAAAACCCAACTGATACGTTCGTCCGTTCGTGCTCTCGCTGGAACCAAGGGAAATACCAAGATCTACCAAGGTATAAGGGGTGTGATTCTCTCTTATTTCTCCCACAATGCAATGGGTTCTTGTGTAGCCAATTGCATGACTCCTGTGCTGTCACCTGAAGCCTTTTCAGAAAGTGACTAGTCCAGTTGGGAGCTTACATGGGTTTACACAATGGCAGCACAAGTCAATTGGCCTAGAAGGGAATTCTGGACCTGCTTTTGTTGCAATACATTAAAAGCCATCCCTTCACACAAGTGGTATTTTAGAAGTGCATTTCTGCTGGGGAGTTAAATTTTTCCTTCCCTATACACTTAATGGAAAAAGGTTTAAGGACACCTAATCTGATTACACCTCATATGAAGTTGGTCCCATATGGTCCCATATGGATGGTTTTGAAGTAGGTTTACCGCAACCTCTTAAAATGTAGGTTACTATTTTTAACTACTATTTTTGAAGCTATAAGGCACATATATATATATATATATATATACATATGTACATACATACACACACACACAGTATCTGATCTGAAAAAGAGAATTGTTGCTCTACATAAAGATGGTCTAGGCTATAGAAAGATTGCCAAGAGCATGGTGGCCAAGGCCCAAGACCATACAGCAGTTTAACATGATAGGTCCCACTCAGAACAGGCATCGCCATGGTCGACCAATGCAGTTGAGTGCACCTTCTCAGTGTCATATCCACAGGTTGTCTTTGGGAAATAGACATATGAGTGCTGCCAGCATTGCTGCAGAGGTTGAAGGGGATGGGGGGTCAGCCTATCAGTGCTCAGACCTTACGCAGCACACTGCATCAAATTGGTCTGCATGGCTGTCATCCCAGAAGGAAGCCTCTTCTAAAGATGATGCACAAGAAAGCCCGCAAACAATTTGCTGAAGATAAGCAGACTAAGGACATGGATTACTGGAAACATGCCTTGTGGTCTGATGAGACCAAGATAAACTTATTTGGTTCAGATGGTGTCAAGTGTGTGTGGTGGCAACCAGGTGAGGAGTACAAAGACAAGTGTGTCTTGCCTACAGTCAAGCATGGTGGTGGGAGTGTCATGGTCTGGGGCTGCATGAATGCTGCCAGCACTGGGGAGCTACAGTTCATTGAGGGAACCATGAATGCCAACATGTACTGTGACATACTGAAACAGAGCATGATCCCCACCCTTCAGAGACTGGGCTGCAGGGCAGTATTCCAACATAACGAGCCCAAACACACCTCCAAGACGACCACTGCCGTCTCCAGACCTAAACCCTACTGAGCTTCTGTGGGGCATCCTCAAGCGCAAGGTCTCCAACATCTACCAGCTCCGTGATGTCATCATGAAGGAGTGGAAGAGGACTCCAGTGGCAACACATGGGGCCCCATGAGTTGTCAGTCCTCCCCTGTATATGACAGAGAATGACAGTTTTGTGCAAAAAAGGTGGAAATAGAAAACACCACCAGAGATTTACAGAACAAAGGAGTGATTCAAAGCAATGGTGACCAAGCAAAACATAAAAATTATGTCTAAGCAGAGCTGACTTTTATTAACTATTTGCCTACTGGCCACTTTTACCCCCTTCCTGCCCAGATCAATTTTCAGCTTTCAGTGCTGTCGCACTTTGAATGCCACAATTGCGCGGTCATGCCACACTTTTTTATCATTTTTTGAGACAGACAGTTGGTGGTATTTAATCACCACTGGGCTTTTTATTTTTTGCTAAAAAAAAACAAAAAAGACTGAAAATTTGGAAATGGGCAATGATAGGCTGCACTGATGGGCACTGATGAGACAGCACCAAAGGGCACTGATGAGGTGGCACTGATACGGAGGCACTAATATGCAGCACTGATAGTTGGCACTGATATACAGCACTGATAGCCACTGATTAGCGACACTGATGGGTGGCACTGATGAGCAGGCACTAATAGGCACTGACTGGTATCACTGATGGGCACTGTTGGTATCACTGCTGGGCACTGACTGGCATCACTACTGGGCACTGTTGGAGCTGCACTGATGATTAGTGCCTTAATTATCTGTGCAGATCTCCCGTGTGAGGAAATGCTGCTGATGGGCTCTCCTCTCCCCACACGTAGTCAGTGTGAGGAGAGGAATGCTGATAACTGGTATTTCCTTGTGATCATCTGTGATTGGACACTGCTGATCACATGGGTAAAGAGCCTCGTCATCGGCTCTTTACCCAGATCGGCGATGCACAGTGTCCCAGGGACAGAGCACACCATGATTGCCGAGCTGCACGCCCCCCACAGGCACGCAAGTACGACAAGAGAGCCACCTTGCGCCCATCATTTCACTATACAGCGGGAGGGAGGTAGTTAAAGGGAAAGTAAGACCCCTTTAGTAGGACTGCACATTGAGATGCAAAGATCTTTAAAACGAGATCTATCACTGTATCTGTCCAAAACTGAAAAAATATTTTTTAGTGGCTTAACTCCCTCCCCAACTATGGATAGTTAACTTTATGCTGCCTCGCGTTTTAGTGTTCCTTTTATAATAGACAAATATCTGTATCCCTTTGAATAATGAAATTGACTCAGGTCTCATTTTTACGCTACATATATTACACTTTCTATCAGGTCTTTTTTTTTTTTTGGAACTTTCTAATAAACTCATCCATTATCACGCCTGGGTAATGCTGGCTCTTTTCTTTTTAATACTACGGCAATGCAGTCGGCCTTTTTATATGTTTGCAGCAGAAATAATAAAGAATTTCTGTGCTTGAATGTCAATAGGAAATAATAAGTTACCAGTTTTATTATTGGGTAATGCACACGCTATGCCGAGAAAAAAACAAAAAAGGAAAACAGAACGTTTCTTTCTCTTCCCGATGTCATGTATTTTAATTGGAGAGAAGAAAGAAAAGAAAATCTTTATTGAACATAAAAAAATATAGATTTGTTCTCTTGTAATGCTGTATTGATCACACCGGCAACACCTTGCGTCACCTTGCGGCATTTGTTTCTTTGGATTCCTAAAACAGAAATTATATTTTGCGAAGCAGAGATTGTGGCTTGACCTCTAGCTTCAGATGAATGCAAGCAAGTAGAAAGGGGTCAATTTAATACAAGGGGGGGCGCTTACTGAGCTTTAATGCTGAACTATGAGAAAACAACAGTTAAAGTGTTACTTCACTCAGGACCCTGAATTCTCTATATCTGGTCTCCCACAGTAGATAGAAAATGCAATAGTTTTAGTAAATATAAACTGCTAAATACCTTTTCTCATCAGCAGTATATAGCAGTCTTGTGACTTCTATCTGTACCTGATTAAAGCTTGTAGGAGGAGTTTTAATTCTGCTCCGACTGTCCTGTGAGGCTGCAGGACCACTGACCCTCTGTCTGGACAGTGCTGATTGGCCCTGTGCTGATCGCATGCACCCTCCCAAAAAAAAAAAAAAAAATAGACTCTCTAGCAATACACACCAAACTGAGCAAGTGCAGCTTTTCCCCTAGCCTCTGTACTACCAGGAGATGGATTGGGGACAGTGGAAAAAGGGGAAGATCAGAGAAGACAGGCTCAAACAGCCTTTTTACACAATGCAGAGGATTAACCCCTTAGGTTCCACAGTGAGTATAACAAGCATGCTTTACTGCAAATACAGACTGCTTTTAATATTGTGGTTTTAGTAACACTTTAAATATATAAATTAATTACATATAACCTTCAACCTGCCAAAAGATTTTCTAGTTTTGTCCATCCAGTCCTGGGATTTCCACAGCTATGCCACACAGCACAGCCCTAACCAGCAGGGAAGGAGACCTGATTTTCCTCTGGTGCGGTTAAGTAACACAAATGGGTCTTGTCCCTCCTCCAGCATATGATTGGACATGACTGCGCACCAGTGCACAAAGCAAGGTCCTTAAAGACATGGATGAGCAAGTTTGGGGTGGAGGAATGACTGGCCTGCACAGAGTCCTGACCTCAACTCGATAGAACACCTTTGGAATCGATTAGAGAGGAGACTTGTGAGCCAGGCCTTCTTGTCCAACATCAGTGCCTGACCTCACAAATGCACTTCTGGAAGAATGGTCAAACATTCCCATAGACACACTCCTAAACCTTGTGGACAGCCTTCCCAGAAGAGTTGAAGCTGTTATAGCTGCAAAGGGTGGGCCAACTCAATATTGAACCCTACGGACTAAGACTGGGATGCCATTAAAATTTATGTGTTTTTAAAGGCAGGCGTCCCAATACTTTTGACAATATAGTGTATTTTAGAAAGCTCTCGTGAACTCTATAATGTTTTGGTTTTCAGTTCTTACTACTCCCTTTATTCACGTCTCTGCCATTTATTATGTTTCTGTTGCTTTGATCCAATTTCTGCACCTTGACATTTCTAAATGTGGCACATTAAGTTCTGTTTACACAAATGGGAATCTATTTTCATCTTCACATTAATCTCCCTTTGTCTTCCAAACAACCAGTTGTCTTTAGCTGTGATTTCCATGTACTGTAATTGGACATTGATTGGGGAATCTTGTTAAATTGTAACAGCTGCGAGAACATCCTCTTTTCAATTAAAGGAAACATTTCCTGAAGGCTTCCACTGCTGACTTCTCATTCTGCAAATGCCAGCTGCCTGGCTGTCACGCTGACCCTCTTGCTTCATTACTATTAGTCCCTAACCTAGAACAAGGGAGCAAAAAAGGACATCTGACTTTAACCCTTCTCTGGTTGCCTACATATAACCC
Organism: Lithobates clamitans; assembly: GCA_037952925.1. Taxonomy (NCBI): domain Eukaryota; kingdom Metazoa; phylum Chordata; class Amphibia; order Anura; family Ranidae; genus Lithobates; species Lithobates clamitans. Next base: position 1,182,435 of record JBBGZY010000975.1, on the reverse strand, counting down.
ATTTGAGTCCTAGGAGCTGACACTTTATGCTGCTGCTGACCTTTAATCTGGGCTGTCACTTTCAGCTGGGGTCCCCACTGATGTTTGGGAAGAAATCAGATTGGTTTCTGGCTAACCACTTTGCCAGCTATGACATAAAGATCCCATGCATGGAAACTTCACCTTCCAAAATGAACCTTTAGGCCACAGATGAACACTGCCAACTTCAGGCTGCAGTAAGATCTGCAGTGCCATTTATTAAATAGTATAATTGTTAGATACAAATACCTTATTAAAAAAATATTACATTGATTAAAAAATAACAAAAATCCGCCTATAGCAAAATAAATAAATAAAAATAAAAACAATAGAGAAGGGTTTTTATTTTTTTATTCAAACAAAAAAAACATTATTTTTCCTTAAAAAAATATGAAAACTATTGAGGTACGCAAATCATAATCATAGGCTTCTTACACATGATACAACTGTTTGAGCATCTACTTTTTCAGACTTTTTTTTTTGTATGTATTTGCGCGTATTTACTTGGCTAGGTAGAGGGTAATGGTAGAATACTCCAGTAACCCTTAGTAACGATTTGAGAACACTAAACTTTCTTTTGTAGAACTGTGATCTAAGTCCTTGCACAAGTAAAGGATGGACTGAGCTTTGTAGTAGGAACTTGAGGAAATTAATCTTCCTCTTTGGACATCCAAGCAAACTCCCTTCACTAATGCCGCGTACACACAAGCGGAATTTTGGACCGGACTGGTCCGACAGACCAAGTCCGGCGGACAATTCGACCGTGTGTGGGCTTCATCGGACCTGCAGCGGACTTTTTCGGTCGAAAATCTGACGGACTTTAGATTTGGAACATGTTTCAAATCTTTACGTTGGAACTCCGCCGAACCCAGTTCCTATCGAAAAGTCCGCTCGTCTGTATACTAGTCCGACGGACAAAAAAAGACGCTAGGGCAGCTATTGGCTACTGGCTATCAACTTCCTTATTTTAGTCCGGTCGTACGTCATCACTTACGAATCCGTCAGACTTTGGAGTGATCGTGTGTAGGCAAGTCCATTGGTTGGGAAAGTCCGTTGGAAGTCCGCCGAAAGTCCGTCGGACCAGTCCAGTCGAAAAGTCCGCTCGTGTGTACGTGGCATAAGAATTAAATGGACTGAGCTCTTTAGGACACCAGACACAATGGGGGTTATTTACTAAAGGCAAATCCACTGTGCATTTAGAAGTGCAGTCGTTGTAGATCTGAGGGGGACATGCAAGGAAAATAAAAAACAGCATTTTTGCTTGCACATGATTGGATAATAAAATCAGCAGAGCTTCCCCTCATTTCAGATCTTCCCCTCAGATCTACAGCAGCTGCACTTAAAAGTGCACTTTCAGTGCACATGTAGTGCAAAGTGGATTTGCCCTTAGTAAATCAACCCAGTTGTCCCCTTTAACACCTTCCCTGCTCAGCCTATAGCAGATTGACGGCTGGGCGGGGACTTTACCGTTCTGACTGAACGCCCTTCACATTGCGTCATGCGTGCGTGCCCCCGGGGATCCTTTAGACACACCAATCAGGGTAAAGAGCTGATGGTGTAGGCTGTTCACCATGTGATCAGCTGTGCCCAATCACAGTTGATCACATGTAAACAAATGGCGGTTATCAGCATTTCCATTCCTTAGCGCTGTCAGTGTCTGAGGAAAGGAAAGCCAATAAGCGGCTTGCTAGTTACAGGGGACATTTACACTGATAATCACTGCAGCATATCAGTGCCCATCAGTGCAGCCTATCAGAGTCAGTCATTGCTACCTTATCAGCGCAGCCTTATCAGTGCCCATCAGTGCCACCTCATCAGTACAAATTATTATTTTTTGTTTGTTTAGCAAAAAATAAAAATCACAATGGTGATTAAATACCACCAAAAAAAGCTCTATCTGTCTCAAATTTTTTTTTTTAAATGTCATATGGGTACAGTGTTGCATGACTGTGCAATTATAATTTAAAGTGCAACAGTGCTGAAAGCTGAAACTATGCCTGGGCAGGAAGGGGTTGACAGTGCCCTGCATTGAAGTGGTTAACACGCTGACTCTAGCATAAGAGGGATGGCAGCAGCACACAGTCTCTAGGATCTCTATCACCAGTCTGCACTCACTAATGTCCTTGAATAATTGGTTGTCGCCTCCCAATATCCTGCAGACACTTTCACCCCATGATATCAGACTAGATCATCAGATGCCAGCCCCTCAGTCAGCGTTAGCAACTTTCAGTAGGCATCTGCAATCTGTTTCGTAACAAATCGAAATTCGGACACATTTTGCATCTTTGGGACATTCAGGTTCATCCGAATGTCCGAAAAAAAATGTAACGAATTTCAACGAATACCAAAGTAATTATAACGAAAATAACAAATGAATTTGGCATGATTCCTTCATTCGTTAAAGGTCTAATGGAACAGCAGGTCGACTCGGAGTAACTCTTATAGCACAACCAGCTGATTAATTTTGTGCTGGAGGTTGAATTACTGGCAACGTGCATTCCTGAGAACTGAGAGAAGAGTGTTGTATTGTATTTAAGCAGAGGTAATGAGTTTTAAAAAGCAGTAGAAGAGATATTGTCCTTGTGTGTGTGTGTTAATGGATTCAATAAACATGCGACATTCCGAATTACGAATCGTTATCACAAATTATCCGAAAATCAAACAATAAAGCAAATTGATTTGTTATATCGAATATCTATACTCTACAGAAATAACGAATTATCCGATAACGAATTATGTAACATAACGAATATAACAAAACAAAATTTTCCGTCGTGCACACGTCTAACTTTCAGCAAAGTAGGTCTCACACTAGCCCAACTAAGGTCTTGACAACCCACAGGCACATGGCAGGATGACCTATAGCAGTGGTCATCAACCCTGTCCTCAGGGCCCACTAACAGGCCAGGTTTTATGTATTACCTTGGAGAGATGCAGACTAGAATACTGCAATCACTGAGCAGCAAATGATATCACCTATGATGTATTTCAGTTATCTTGCAAACCTGGCCTGTTAGTGGACCCTGAGGACAGGGTTGATGACCACTGACCTAGAGGACTAACAGTCCACCTAGGCTATGATCTCCTCCTCAGGGAAAAAGACCCTGCTGCTCTCTGTCTTATGCCCCGTACACACGGTCGGACATTGATCGGACATTCCGACAACAAAATCCATGGATCTTTTCCTATGGATGTTGGCTCAAACTTGTCTTGCATACACACGGTCACACAAAGTTGTCGGAAAATCTGATCGTTCTGAACGCGGTGACATAAACCATGTATGTCGGGACTATAAACGGGGCAGTAGCCAATAGTTTCCATCTCTTAATTTATTCTGAGCATGCGTGGCACTTTGTCCGTCGGATTTGTGTACACACGATCGGAATTTCCGACAACGGATTTTGTTGTCGGAAAATTTTATATCCTGCTCTCAAACTTTGTGTGTTGGAAAATCCGATGGAAAATGTGTGATGGAGCCTACACACGGTCGGAATTTCCGACAACAAGGTCCTATCACACATTTTCCGTCGGAAAATCCGACCATGTGTGCATCAGAGTATTTAAAGTGTTTGTTAACCCATTTTTTATAAGTCTATGCCAGCCCCTCTATTAAAGGCTGACATAGCACATTATGTAAGTCATTTAAAAAAAATGAGTAGTGTAAATACCGTTTTTGAGCTGAGTTCAGGCCGGTCACATGACTCGCAGTCGCTTTACAGCTCCGATCGATGGCTTCTGCGGGAGGAGCCGCGATCTCCCCCTAACGTCAGCCGGGGAGATCATGTGGCCGCTTGTCTCCTCCCGCAGTATCCATCGGAGCTGTAAAGCGGCCGCAAGTCACGTGACCAGCCTGAAGACAGCTCAAAATGGGTATTTACAACACTCGTTTTTTTTAAAAATAACTTACATAGTGTGCTATGCCAGCCTCTAATAGAGGGGCTGGCAGTGACAATTTTTTTTTTTTTTACAATAATAGCTGGCGAGGGAGGGGGGGGCAGGGTCGGGCTGGAGACAGACAACAGCTGTGGTCTGAACTAATGATTGGGAACCAGTCGGTGTACCATCTGATCATCATTACAGCTACTGTAATCATGGTGCCCATATGCAAGCTGGCCATGTTGAGGTTAAGACTATTACTTTTTCTGTGGGTAACTAAGGGGGGGAAGCTTTAAAATTTTAGGGGCAAGCAAGTACTAATTCTGTTCTTTACAAGCTAGTGTTTTTTGGTGTTTTTTTAAATGTGTTCTTGTATCAAAGTGTACCTAGAATGGAAAATTTTGTCAGCTATCACTGTGGCTTTGTTTCCAACTTTTTGTTTCTTCCAGCAAATGTTCCCTAATTTAGAAGAAATGTATCCAATTTGCAGTAATTTCAACAATCCCTATTTATGATATTTCACAAGTGAAAGTCCTTTGAGCTACTGGTGAAAGGGAGCCTTGACTGATGGAGGTTGCAGGTAACCAACCACCACAAGACCTTCAAGCTTTAGAGTAGTTGACCTCTCACCATTTGATTAGGATGGTCATCACAGCTTTAGTGGCAGTTGGTTTTTGCCAGTCATTAAAATTATTGTAATGGTCTATGCCAGGGGTCCCATGAGGCATTGCAAGACTGACAGTTACAAGCATGACTCCCACAGGCAGAGGGGAGATGGGACTTGTAGTTTTGCAACAGCTGGAGGGCCGACAGTTTGAGACGCCAGGTCTATGCCCCCAAGTAGGTTTTGGGTTAGTCTAATACAGGGTTCGCTAAATGACAGACTGTTGTCCAGACCCAGACCGAGCGACAGTCCTGTCCGGACCAGGGCCATGCCACTTATCAGCCTGGATGTGTTCTCTCTCGAGTCTCCCGCCTGGCTGGAGATCTCATGCTCACAGCAGGCAGGGGTGGGAGGTGCTTTAGATTGGGACAGAACATAATAAGTTGGGCAGCCCCCACCTTCTGTCCCGATCTGCAACACCCGCCTGCGGTGAGCAGATGGCAGACGTGACAGAGAATACCCAGCTGCTATGTGCTTCTGTCCTGGTAGGGCTGAGCAGGGGAAGCTGCAAATTAAAGGGGGACTGCGATGTGAAGGTGGAGGAGAGGGGGCTATGACTGCAGGCACTGTGATGTGAAGGGGCATGGTGATGTGTAAAGGGGGTGTAGCACCCTCTAGTGTGCTAGATTAGATGCAAATAGGTTAGTTGTTAGAGTACAGTAGGTAAATTGGTTTGGCTGAAAGCCAGACCTGGGTTGTGAATCATAATTAGGGTTCAGTGACTCACCCCTCGGTTCACACTTGTATGATGCGGGAACCGTGTGAATCCACTGCGAGTCCCCGCATCGCACCCGACTTACACAGCAGTTCACATTACCATATGTGAACTGCTGGGAGTCTCAAAACAATGTTAATGACACCCCCATTTCAGCTTGCACATTGCACTGTGAACACCCATGCGATCCGATTCTGGTGCGACCAAAAAAGGGTCCTGCACGAGTTTGGTCCGAACGTCATGCGATATCAGCCATACTATCTGTATGGCTAAAATCGCATTGCACAGACATTGCATGTGATTTGCACTGCAGTGCGGTGCGAATCACATGGGACCTCACACCACACACAAGTGTGCACCGGGACTTGGAGCCTGGATAACTCATTCAGACAACTCTTCTGGTACCTCCCCCTTTTTTTCTGAAACCTTTGAGAAGCTTCTAGATGTAGTGGGTGAAAGCTAGGAGGGGCTGTTTGGAATATTTATGAGGGCCTTAGCCAATCCCCAGTAAAGGGCTGGCATGGGGCAGACCACCTCATAAGTAGGCACAAGTCATGCCAACAGAGGCAGTCGGGTGGAAGATGGAGATGGAGTGCTTAGGAGGCTGTCGGAGGCCCTCGCAGGGTGCCCCCTAGTCTGGGGGTATGACCTCAGGTCTGGGAGAGGAAAGAGAAAGCCCTTCCTGGAGTCACAGGAGCAAGAAGAGGACAGTGGGGCCAGGTTAGCACGTCCAGGAGATCTCCTAAGAGTCAGCCACATGGGCTGGTGAGTGTCAGTCTGGAGGACTGTGGGGAGAAGCTAGCCTGAAGGGCTAAGAAAAGTGGCAGCTGCAGCCAGGTGGATTGGCAGTGCCAGAAGAGGTGGTGCTGGGATCAGTGACCACAGAGAGGAAGTGCTGGGAAAGTGTACGCTGTGTCACTCTATATGCTCCTCAAGTATAGGGGCTGAGAGTCCCTGCCTGTAATGGGCCTTTGCTACAAAATTACTACAGGGTGACATAGCTGGGTTCTGCAAGCAAGAGTGTACTGGAGGAAGAAGAGGGGCTGTATATAGGACTGTATATAAGAGAAGTTGTCCCTGAAGTTTGTTTGAAGTCAAGTGGGAATCCTATAATTTCCAATCCCTATCCAAGTTCATATCCCTAAAAACAAAACAAAAAAAACAAACAAAAAGACTAAGTCAAGGACTGTTCTCTGACTGTGGAGTGACTGGAAATTCTGTGTGCTTGGCTGTGCAGGGTGGGGGATCCCAGTTACTTGCGCTTGTGGTGCTTAAGGGGGTGTACTACAGGGGCATTGTGATATGTAAAGGGGCACAGTGATGTGTAAAGGGAGCATGGTGATATATAAAGGTGTTACAGTGATGTGTAACAGGGGCAGTGTGATGTGAAGGGGAACTGAGGGCACTGTTGGACTGCTTTAAAGGGGGAGCCGTGATGTAAAGGGGAGTTTGACTGTAATGTAAAGGAGGTCTCTGATGTAAAAGGAGGGGGCTGTGATGTTAAGGAGATTTATGATTTGAAAGGGGGGCTGAGGTGAGGACAGTGATATAAAGAGGGCACTATGATGTGAAAATAAATCTTGAAGACACTGATGTACAGGGGGGACTATGATGTACAGGAGGGCTGTGTTCTAGAGCAAACATGAGATTCGGACCTCTGCTGAATAAAATTTTACCAACTGGACTTCTGCAAATATTAAATCAAGACCCCTGGTCTAATTCACTGTTCAGGCGTGCTCACAGTATTACCATGACTAGAACTGGTTATGGTGTTGGAAACTCAAAAAAAGCTGTGGCTTTCGTGTTTCTAGCAAATTAACCTGTCTCCATGTCATCTTTGAGGAACATTTCTTGATGGTCTGAGGAAAGGGTACGTACCTCCTCTAGCTGCAGTACAAACGTTACATTGTGTCCTTGTTCTGCTATTAACTTTCCATCCACTGTAGTGATACGGAGGCCATGGGGCGCTTTCCCCGGACACTGCTGGGGCTTTGCTGTGTACTGTTCCCGGACTCCATCTGTGCAGTTGTTAGACACGACCTTCCTGTAACTGTAATACAAGTTTTATGTGACTGATCAATAAAGCCTGAGAGGAAGATGCAAAAAGTAGAAAGCCTATTGCAACTGGATCATACATCGGCTGACTGTTCAACCTTCTTTAGATCTACCAGCAGCATTGTAGTATGAGGGCCTGCTTGAATGGATACACATTGAATGGACTGTTATAGTAGGTCTTTACATAACATAGTTTTGATCAATCTAGAGAAGATTATATAGAGATTGTACAATTAGACTGTAAGGTGTACAGAGAGCTTTAGGGGATTATTTGCATTTTTTTTCCACATTATCGTTTATCACATTTATAAAGAACATTCCTTGTCCACATTGGCATTTATTGGATCAAACATCATTCACTAACACATACCAACATTTGAACATTTCATCCTTTAATGTGAATTCAAGGCCTTTGTATCAATGGCCTTATAGGGCGTACACACGGTCGGACTTTGTTCGGACGTTCCGACAACAAAATCCTAGGATTTTTTCCGACGGATGTTGGCTCAAACTTGTCTTACATACACACGGTCACACAAAGTTGTCGGAAAATCTGATCGTTCTGAACGCGGTGACGTAAAACGCGTACGTCGGGACTATAAACGGGGTAGTGGCCAATAGCTTTCATCTCTTATTTATTCTGAGCATGCGTGGCACTTTGTCCGTCGGATTTGTGTACACACGATCGGAATTTCCGACAACGGATTTTGTTGTCGGAAAATTTTATCTCCTGCTCTCCAACTTTGTGTGTCGGAAAATCCGATGGAAAATGTCCGATGGAGCCCACACACGGTCGGAATTTCCGACAACACGCTCCGATCGGACATTTTCCATCAGAAAATCCGACCGTGTGTACGGGCCATTAGTCATAACAAGGCCAATTTTTATATTAGCCAACGACCGCTGCTCGCCATGATTAAAATGCTCCATACCATTCACACTCTCTCACCTAAGTCCTGATCCCCTGCACACATGGCAATAAATTGTGGCACTGCAAATGAAAATTGTACCAAGAGATCCCATTTACATACACTCATGTTCACCACGTGCCATGAAATATTTTGTTTGGTCATCATACATACCCGGTGCTGTTCAGGTAGCTTTGGCCAAAGCTGCAGTCCTTCGACAGTGAGGATGGGTTATACCAGAAGGCAGGGAGACACTGGCCATTGCTGTGACGCTCATAACCATAATCGCTAAAAACATAAAAGAGAAGTGGCAAGAGTCATGCTTTGTTGGTAGAGTGCAGCATATAATTACAAATCTGCTACTAGTGTTGGTCACAATATGTGATCATCATGACAATGTCCACAGAGGCTTTCAAAAAGGTGGTCATTACATATATATCCAACCACAGCTGCATTAGACTTCATGTGCAATGAAATGGGAGATGGCCCAGGAAATATAAAGTGGTATCAAACTCTGCTCATTTTTTTCTAATGGATGGTCCCCCAGGACGTTTATGCCATAGAATGTTAGTATGCACTGCATATTAATACATTATGGTGGACTTACCTGTCAAAAGAAGCCCTCCAGCGCTGTGCTGTCACTGTTTCAACTGGTCTTAGGTGCTTCCATCTTTGCCCTGTCTTCCTTCTGAAGTCATTCTCTCCGGCCACTTGAATGGCTGGGCTGTATCATCATGGCACAGATTACAATACTGCTGACAGGCCAGGAGAGGCATTTATGACAAAGGAGAACACCAGGGTTTCTTCTGTTATAAAAACCCTGCCTGTCAGAGTATTTTCAAAGTTTGAAATTAATACCACTTTAACCTAGAAGTTGAGTGCCTGGCTTGCTCTTTAGTTGTCTCTTATGGGTAAATGCTCTGACATTGCCTACAAGTCAATAAAGGAAGCAGCAAACACTACTGTAATTTTTGATTTATAATAATAATTATAATTATTATTGTTATCAGCATCATTAATTATAAACATTTTTTTTACAGTTATAGAAAAAAAATATTTATGTGTGTTTTACATATATATTAAAATTTTTGTATTCGTATCTATCTACAAACTTCCAGTGACCATTGTCTCAAAGTGGGTTTATTTATTGGCTGTATCTATCTATCTATCTATCTATCTATCTATCTATCTATCTATCTATCTATCTATCTATCTATCTATCTATCTATCTATCTATCTATCTATCTACTATATTGCCAAAAGTATTGGGATACCAGCCTTTACACGCACATGAACTCTAATGGTGTCCCAGTCTTAGTCCGTAGGGTCCAATATTGAGTTGTCCCACCCTTTGCAGCTAGAACAGCTTCAACTCTTCTGTGAAGGCTGTCCCGCAGTCTCCGCTCTAATTCATCCCAAAGGTGTTCTATCAGTTGAGGTCAGGACACTGCAGGTCAGTCAAGTTCCTCCCCCCCAAACTCGCTCATCCATGTCTTTATGGACCTTGCTTTGTGCACTGGTGTGCAGTCATGTTGGAACAGGAAGGGGTCATCCCCAAACTGTTCCCACAAAGTTGGGAGCATGAAATTCTACAAAATGTCTTGGTATGCTGACACCTTAAGAGCTCCCTTCACTGGAACTAAGGGGCTAAGCCCAACCCCTGAAAAACGACCCCACACCATAATACCCCATCCACCAAATGATTTGGACCAGTGCACAAAGCAAGGTCCATAAAGACATGGATGAGCGAGTTTGGGGTGGGGGAACTTCACTGACCTGCACAGAGTCCTGACCACAACCCTATAGAACACCTTTGGGACGAATTAGAGTGGAGATTGCAAGCCAGGCTTTCTCATTCAACATCAGTGCCTGACCTCACAAATGTGCTTCTGGAATGATCAAACATTCCCATAGACACACTCCTAAACCTTGTGGACAGCTTTCCTAGAAGAGTTGAAGCTGTTATAGCTTCAAAGGGTGGGCCAACTCAATATTGAACCCTATGGACTAAGACTGGGATACCATTAAAGTTTATGTGCGTGTAAAGGCAGGCATCTCAATATTTTTGGCAATATAGTGTGTATGTATATTCGTTTGACTTTTTTAGTATAAGTTTAACAATTATAGGAAAAAGATATAGGAGAGAGCACCGCTCCCTCAAAAGGTGATGGGATTTTAATGGGTGTGTTGTATACTGTCACTGAGGCAAGCACAACCACAAAGAATTCATAAATTTTTTTTGAATTTATTATAAAGATACAAATATAAAATCACAATACAATAATAGCATTGGTCATGAAATATTGACCATGATTGATACTCAATGCACAAGATGTAAAAAAGATGTTTGTATATGCAGAGAATCCGACGCGTTTCACAAACTGATTCTTCAAGGCAGCTAAGCATGCATCAGACTTGTGTCATTTATATCTAAGCAACTGCAACCCCAAGGAGAAAATGGTGAATGAACCACCCTGTAGTGATTGAGCGGTAAAGTCAGATACACCGGGCTGGTCTGTTGGACGCCGGACCGTGTCAAAGGTACGATATAATCGGGCCAATAGTGATCTCAGATCAGTCCGTTGCTTAGCATAGACTGGTGGCTGCACAGGGATCTTCAAATCTCCCACGCCAATGCCTCAGTGTGCATGCACCAACATTTAGATATAAATGCCACAAGTCTGATGCATGCTGAGCTGCCTTGAAGAAGCAGTTTGCCAAACGCGGCGGCTTCTTTGCATATCTCTGCACAAGCATCTTGTGCATTGAGTATCAATCATGGTCAATATTTCACGACCAATGCTATTATTGTATTGTGATTTTATATTTGTATCTTTATAATAAATCTTAAAAAAATGTATGAATTCTTTGTGGTTGTGCTTGCCTCAGTGACAGTATACAACACACCCGTTAAAATCCCATCACCTTTTGAGGGAGTGGTGCTCTCTCCTATATCTTTTTCAAATCAATCAGGGATGTGGATGTGTTAATCTGTCCCTAGAAATTATCCAACATACTGTAATTATATTTTAACAATTATAGGAAAATAAAATAATATTAAAGTATATATACTCTATACTCCTTCTTTATTTAATTGGTTAATTCAGAATGTTCTTTTCCACTTACTTAGAGAATTTGTCATGAAACAAAATGTCACCATAAAAAAGAAAAAAAGAAGAAAACTTTTGAAGTTTTCCCCTAACTTTAGAGGTGATATGAATCATAGCGGCAGTCTGCATAATAGCATTTATCGACAAATTACTAAGCCAAGAATCTCTCCTGCACACTAACACTGGGCCCAAGGGGAATTAATAATATCATTGTAACACTCTGTTCTACCAGCAACTGTCTGCAAACTGCTGGAGGGATGATAACACAATATTTTATTTCTCAAATTACATTCAACAGAAGAAACTCGAGCGTACAGGATACCTTTAATTCGTAGCTTATTTAATCTACTGCAAACGAAACCAGGAAAACAAAAGTAAAGCAAGACTACGGCGGCATCATTCCAAAGTACGGATTTACTTCAAGCAACTTTACAGCTTTGGGTATTTAAAGGGACTCTAGTGCTAACATTTATCTCCATCAGCTATTGCGCAGATTGCTAATATTAAAAGGAAATGTGCTTATTTTTCCAGTTTTCAGTAAGTGACTGTGTGTCTGTGGGGCTGATTTACTAAAACTGGAGAGTGCAAAATCTGGCGCAGCTGTACATGGTAGCCAATCAGCTTCTAACTTCAGCTTGTTCAATTAAGCTTTGCCAAAAAACAAAAACAAAAAAAAAAACATGGAAGATAATTGGTTTCTACGCAGAGCTGCACCACATTTTGCACTCTCTAGTTTTAGTAAACCAACTCCCTTATGTATTAAAGAGTTCCTAATTCTTCAGAGTGGAACCAGTAGAACTCACTCTGCTAAAGGCAGAGCAGCAGTGAGACGGATTCTGATTGGTTGCTAGCCATTGCTAAAGAAAGCTTTTGAGTTAGAGTCTTGACTCCACCCTTTTTTTCTAATTCCCTCCCTCCTTATGGCTCTGGTTAAGGTTTCAATCAGAGATAGACAGTCTGAAAGGAGACAGTTACTGCTGGGCTGTTTCTTCAGAAAATCCAGTCCTGGGCACACCTTAAATGTTTCCTAGTAAACTATATATAAGAGGGTTGATTTACTAAAGGCAAATAGACTGTGCATATTGCAAATGCAGTTGCACCAGAGCTTACAAAATGAGAGGGAGCTCTGCTGACTTCCATCATCCAATCACGTGCAAGCAAAAATGTTGTTTTATATTTTCCTTGCATGTGATTGGATATTCATGGTAAAGTGAAGCTTCCCTTCATTTACTATGCTCTGGCTTAACTGAACTTGCAAAGTGCACAGTTATTTTGCTTTTAGTAAATCAACCCCTATATGTGTGTTTGTTCTGCCTTACCGTTATGTATTTTTATGTGTTGTATTAAAATACATCAGTTTATTATTGTTCTGTAGTGCACTCGGCGGTATTGGGGCACTACAACTTGTTTACTATGTGATTTTGGTTTCTCTCTCTGTTTTCCCTGCCTGTTTACGGCTAGTTAGTTTAGTTCTAGTTAGACCCCCCCCCACTTCTTCCATGTTCCCTCAGTCAGTGTCAATACTTTGTAGGGATAGGGTTCAGGGAAGTCATTGTCTTCTTACACTTCAAAAGACTGGAAAAACCTCCTCTGTCCTGCAATATCTTAATTAAAATTGCATTGGATTTAACTTCTGTGTCCTATTAAAAAGTTGAACTGTTGGATGGTGTCAAGCCAGCAGATGACCATACTGTCCAGATAAGGAGGGATGTCAATGCATAAAGAGGCAAAACAGTGTGTGTGTGTGTGTGTGTGTGTGTGTGTGTGTGTGTATATGTGTATATATATATATATATATATAGACATGGATGAGCAGGTTTGGGGTGGAGGAACTTGACTGATGGAGTCCTGACCTCAACCCGATAGAGCACCTTTTGGATAAATTACAGCGGAGACTGCAAGCCAGGCCTTCTCGTCCAACATCAATGCCTGACCTCACAAATGCACTTCTGGAAGAATGGTCAAACATTCCCATAGACACACTCCTAAACCTTGTGGACTACCTTGTCATAAGAGTGGAAGCTGGTATGGCTGCAAAGGGTGGACCAACTCATTATTGAAATATTGAACCCTACGGACTAAGACTGGGATGCCATTAATTTCATGTGCGTGTAAAGGCAGGCATCCCAATACTTTTGGTAATATAGAATATATATATATATATATATATATATATATATATATATATATATATATATATATATATATACACACACACTGTATATACATACAGAATATATTTAGCCTAAAAAACATGAGAACGCATCCTGAGTACAAGAAATATTGATTTAACTTTCAAGAAAATCATCTTTTAAAAAAAAAAGCTTCCAAACATCTTGCTTTGTTGTGTGGGGACGATTGATGCACTTTAATGGGTCTTCTTGATGCAGCATACACGATAATGTTCCACATTGGAGTCTCCGGCATTGTCTTCTCCGAAACCCCTACTCTCCTTTAATTAATGCGGAGAACATCTATCAGTTTAATGGTGCATCTGGTATTCAGTCTATATGAAAGCTCCTTGCTACCGCTTGATTTAAAGGGGATTTATTGGAGCAGATAGGGACGGAATATTACCAAAGCCCACATCACGGGAAGATTAATGGAAGCTTCTGTTAACGGATGTTCTTGTTTTAAACTGACTGCTCAGTAGTGTAAAGATTTATACTACGGCTGGGCCGGAGTGTACCTGCTATATAAAAGGAAGATGAAGCTTGAATACTAGGTGCGGTTTATCGCAGCCGTAGCATGAACTGCTCCACAATGAAGACGTATAAAGACGAGTCTTGTTACAGAAAGCTTGGCAGATGATGGAACTATTCAAGCCATGCTGGCTGAGATGGTTGGGTGATGCTGGGAGTAGCATTTGCTTAGTTCATCGGGAGGAAGAGATACATCAAAGATCAATGATGTTTGATAAAAAGTGCTTCTGTTAAAGTGTATCTAAATAAACCCTACTGATGAAGTTCTCTCATCACTCTCTATTGATCTGTTAAATATACCAATAAAAAAAAAGTTTAGCTTAGCTAATTTTAGCTAGGTGCAATAGAAAAATACCACTTGATCCTGCCAGAAATCAATTGAGCAGGTAAACTTATATCTCTAGTTTGGACTAAAAAACACCTCCCCTCTATGTTAAGGAAACGAAGAAAGAGGCGTTTTTCTGTAGCCCCCATCATGCTTCCTGTCCTAGGGTGACAATGTTGCTCTTTCATAGATGCAGTACTGTGATTGAGTGTTGTCACCCTAGGGTATATTTACTCAACCTTTTACCATTGGAGGAACCCTTGCAATAAGTTTCAGGCAACAGGGAAACCCTGCTAAAAATTGTATCTACAGCTCCTAGTATATTATGATACCGTATATACTCGAGTATAAGTCGAATTTTTCAGCCCATTTTTTTGTGCTGAAAGTGCCCCCCTCGACTTATACTCGAGTCAAGCACTTTTCTGCAGCAAAAAAAATCATTTTCCAACCCGACTTTGGGGCCCCCTATCTCAGGGCCACTTAGAGCTAGGAACCCCAAATTTGGTGTGCAAGCCCAGTGGAACTAGTACCACAACATATCCAAAGCTGAAGTTCCTAGCACTAAGTGGCCCCGAAATACGGGGCCCCAAAATTGGTTCGGAAAATGTCATTCTCTGCTGCAGAAAAGTGCTTGACATTTTCTGAACCGAATTTGGGGCCCCATATCTAAGGGCCACTTGGTGCTAGGAACCCCAAATTTGGTGTGCAAACCCACTTGAACTGGTACCACAACATATCCAAAGCTGGGGTTCCTAGCACTAAGTGGCCCTGAGATACGGGGCCCCAAAACCAGTTCAGAAAATGTCATTCTCTGCTGCAGAAAAGTGCTTGACATTTTCTGAACTTATTTTTGGGGCCCTGTATCTCGGGGCCACTTGGTGCTAGAAACCCCAGCTTTGGAAATTTTATGGTGCTAGTTCCACTGAGTTTGCACATCAAAGTTGGGGTTCTTAGCACTAAGTGGCCCCGAAATACAGGGCCCCAAATTTGGTCAACTGTGTCCATCTGCAGCAATGTCATTTCAGGACCCTTTGGGTTCAGAGACCCCAAATTTTGGCTGCAGCTAGGGGGCATCTAGGAACCCTTAACTACCGAGTTTGAAGTTCAGGGGACCTATGGCTGCAAATGGGCACAGTGATGCTGCAAATGGGCATTGTTGACCCTCTTTTCCACTTACAGTAGCTGTGCATTTCTCACCCTCGTCTTATACTCGGGTCAATAAGTTTTTCCCATTTTTTTTGTGGTAAATTAGGGCCTCGACTTATACTCGGAACGACTTATACTCGAGTATATACGGTATTTAGTATATGTTGGTGGTCAGTGTTGAAAGACCCTCTTACAGTGGTGGTCAATGTCAGAAAGACCTTCTGCATTGGTGGACAGTATAGGAAGGTCCTCCTACATTGATGGACAGTATTAGAAGGCCCTCCTACATTGGTAGTCAGAAGGTCCACCTAAATTGGTGGTGAGTGATAAATATTACATTTGGTCAGTATCAGAAGGCCCTCCCTACATTGGTGGTCAATGTCAGAAGGCTTTCCTACATTGATGGACAGTATCGTAAGGCCTTCCTATATTGGTAGTCAATGTCGGAAGACCCTCCTACATTGATAAACAGTATTGGAAGACCCTACTACATTGATGGATAGTATCGGAAGACCCTCCTATATTGGTGGTCAATATTAGAAGGCCCTCCTACATTGATGGACAGTATGGGAAGGCCCAACTACATTGGTGGTCAACGCTGGAAGGCCCTCCTATATTAGTGGAAAGTATCAGAAGACCCTCCTACATTGGTGGACAGTATCAGAAGGCCCTCCTACTTTGATGGGCAGTATCGAAAGACCCTCCTACATTGGTGGTCAATGTCAAAAGACCCACCTACATTGATGGACAATATCGGAAGGCCCTCCTACCTAGGTGGTCAATGTGGGAAGGCCCTCCTAAATTGGTGGACAGTATTGGAATGCCCCTCTGCATTGGTAGTCAGTGGCAGAAGGGCCCATTGCATTTTCCTTTACTTACATTGATGGTCAGAGGGAGACACGCCTGGTTACATTTGGGGGTCCGTTGGAAGAATACACCTCACACTGAGGATCAATGGGAGGAATTCCATTATTACAGATAGCTAAAAAGGTAACTGGTGTCAGTGATTATAAATGTAATGCCTCATACACATGAGCGAACTTTCCGCCAACAAAACCGTGGAATTTTATCCGAAGGGTGTTGGCTCAAACTTGTCTTGCATACACAGGGTCACACAAATGTTGGCCAACAATTACGAACGTAGTGACGTACTAGACGTACTACGTGTTTTTTCAGCTCTTTAGCGTCACCCTTTGGGCTCCTTCTGATAATTTTGTGTTAGTAGAAGTTTGCTGAGTGTTGGTTAGCGCTTTTCGCGCTTTTCATTTCGTGCTTTTCAGTTTGTTTCTGAATGGCTGTTCGTCAACCAGACATGTTGCGGAATCGGAGGAGATAACGTGTTATTTATTATTGGCCTTGGAGTTATTGCTTTGACATTTTTTTTGGTTGAATAATGATTTGTTTTAGTATATTTTCTATATTTTTGGATGCATAGAATACACTTTTTGGTTAAGTTCTAATGGCAGATAGCATGTTTTTTTTTTTTTTTATGCACAATAAAAAAAAATGTGGACAACAATACTTGGCTCTATGTGTTTTACTTCAAATGATAGTTTGGGAGTAGGCAGTTACATTTAAAAAAATACAATGTATTATTATAAACTACGGGATAATGATGTTGTGGTAACTTGCACAAATAAAAAAAAAAAAAAAAAACATAATAGCTTTATTCTTGATATCAGTAGAAAAAAAAAGCCTTTGAAAATTTGTTTGCCCTAACTCCATCAGTATCACTAGTAAAGCAGCTTCATTATTATTCCATTAAAGAAAAAGAGAATTGTGCGCTGCATTTGGAGATTTCATAATTTGCCACGTCACCAATGTTTATTCTCCATTACGAATGCTAGTTTACAAGACCAACCGCTTCTGACCATGCGTGTTTGTACTTTGGACTTTTGTCCGACAGACTTGTGTACACACAATCGGAAAATCCGAAAACACACATCTGTTGGCAGAAAATTTGAAGACATGCTAGCCAACATTTGTTGGCGGAAAAGTCTGCCAACAAATGTCCGATGGAGCATACACGCGGTCGGATTTTCCGCCAACAGCCTGAAATTCAACATTTCCCGTCGGAAAATCTGATCGTGTGTACGGGGCTTTAGAGTCAAGAGCAGTGGCTCCACTGGTCCCATGTTGCTGGTTCTGCCGAGTGACCAGGTCTGGAAATACAGTAAGCAGCACCATGAAACAGGAGATCAGTCTGTCACAGCTCAAGGAACCCCTAACAACCTCTGAAGGTTGAGAAGATTGAGACAGGTAAAGGAGAACAGTCAAAGCTCACTGTCGGCTGACGTCACAGAGCCGGTCCAGGTTCGGGAAAGATTGCGTCCATATGGTCAGGATCCACCCACATGCCTGGACCAGCACCCGGCTTTGCCTCTCAGCGAGTCTCTGAGAGACTGAGCTGGCTTTTTCCTACCCCTCCACAGCCCAGCACTCCAGGGGGGCAGAGCAGAGAGCCGGTCACTGACAGTCAAGGGGGGCCAGGCGTATTTGACCTTTTGTCTTTCCACGTGTATGTGTATGTTGCACTCTGGGCTTTGTAGTTCCACCTAGAATTACTTGACCTTATCTAATCATCACTGGCTTATATTATCAATTTTCATGTTTTTATAGTTTGGAAGAGGAGCCTGTACAACTGTGCAAGACTGAAGGGGAGGCTGGAGGTCACCTTTATGTCACCGCCTGGCTGTTGAGTACATGAGGACTGTACTTTCTATACATGGAACAAAGTCCAGAACAAGGAATATAATACCACAACATGAAGCATCGAATTTGAGACTCTCCTAACTCACCATTCAAAGTCTGCCTCAGTACAGACACACGGCTCGGAAGACATGGCCCCGGCATACCTCCCCTGCATGCACTTCCTCTCTGATCTCCTCTTCATGTAAGTCCTCTTGGCACCCATGATGCAAGCTTCTCCCTGAATGCAAAAGAACCCAACATGAACCTTTAAAAAAACTTTTCAAAGAACAAAAATATTCATTTTTCAACATTTTTATCTGTAGGCAGTCCGTTAGCCGCAATCAGAGATTGTAAATATTACATTTTGAAACAAGAATGTTCTGCCCACTTTCATGTCATTTTTCTGTGTTGCATTGAACTGCATTGGATTATTATTGCTCATCAGTATGCTGACATCTATTGGCAATTTCTAGCAACTACAGTTTACTTACCTATGTGATTGTATTATCTTCCTCTCCCCTTCCTTTTAGTGCTAGATAGTTTAGTCCTGCTTAAACCCTTCCCACCTCTTCTATGTTCCCTGTGATTGCTATTTGAAGAGAGAGTGCTCAAGAAATTCACTGATTTCCTATACTTATGGAAAATTGAAAAACATACTTTTTACTGCAGTTAGCTGAAGTGATGGGCGGTTTACACCATGAATTGCACAGGAATGTGCTGGGTATTCATGTGTGATTGACATGTGATCTGGGTGCAGTGCAATTATGATGATTATGCTCCCGTGGGCTGAGCAAAACATGTCAGAGGGTGTGGCTTTGGCGGAGACTCATGGGCCGAGGCCATTTTCAAGTGAACACCTTAAGTTGGCTGGATGAGAGTGTGGCACTTCTTTGATGTATATATGCATTCACATGAGCACCTTTGACAGCCTGCACCTTTCTCCCTGGTGACTGCGAGAGTTTAGCTTCCCCAGCTTGAGCGGCGTTCTTAAACTGGCACCATGGCCCTAAAAATATGTTATACACAACTTTTGTGTCTTATTGAAGAGTTAAGCTGCCTGTGGATGGTGCCGAGTCAGGAGGTGACTATGCTTTCTGAACAGACTGGGGTTAATTTACTAAAACTGGAGAGTGGAAAATCTGGTGCAGCTCTGCATAAAAACTAATTAGCTTTTTTGTCAAAGCTTAATTGAACAAGCTGAAGTTAGAAGCTGATTGGCCAACCATGCACAGCTAAACAAGATTTTGAACTCTCCAGTTTTAGTAAATCAACCCCACTGGGTCTAAGGAGGAACAGTGGGTATAGAAAATAATGCCCCCCCACCACCACCACCACCCCCACCATTTAAATTAATCACATTTTGTTGCTTTCCAGCCTGAAATGAAGACAGACAGACACAGTTTTCATTTATCCAGTTGTATTTACGAGTGCAACTTATAACATCTAAGTCAGTGGTTCTCAACTCCCGTCCTCAGGACCCACTAACAGGCCAGGTTTTATGTATTACCTTGGGGAGATGCAGACTAGAATACTGCAATCACTGAGCAGCAAATGATATCACCTGTGATGTATTTCAGTTATCTTGCAAACCTGGCCTGTTAGTGGGCCCTGAGGACAGGAGTTGAGAACCACTGATCTAAGTGAAATATATAACACCAACATATCTGAAAAAAAAAAAAATTAAAAACAGAATCACTGAGTTGGAAAATATATCACCCCCTTGAGTCAGTATTTTGTTAAACTACCTTTTGCTTTAAATCCAGCCTTTAGTCTGTTGGCATATGTCTCTACTAAACTTTACACATCTAGACTTTGCAATGTTTGCGCACTCTTCTTTGCAGAACAGTTTAAGTTCCATTAAATTTAATGGTGACTGTTTGTGGACTGCAGTCTTGTAGTCATTCCACAGATTTTCAATGGGGTTTAAGTCTGGGCTCTGACTAGGCCATTACCACCTCCATGCTTTACTGTAGGAATGATGTTATTTGGATGGATTTCCGTCAGACATATTGTTTGGTGTAGAGGCCAAATAATTCAATTTTAGTCTCATCTGACCATAACACCTTTTTCCATGTGGCCTCACAATCTTAAAGGTTCGTTTAAGGTGGTCAGATGAGACTAAAATTGAATGATTTGGCCTCAACACCAAATAATATGTCTGGCGGAAATCCAACAGTTTACCATCCAAATAACGTATTTTCTACAGAAAAACATGGAGGTGGTAATATCCTGTTATGGGGGTGTTTCTCTGCAGCAGGGACTGGAACACTAGGATAGAAGGAAAAATTGATGGGACAAAATACCATTAAATTCTTGAGGAAAATCTGCTTCCCTCTGCCAGAAAACTGTCAATGGGAAGAAGGTTTACCTTCCAAAATGACAATTTCCCAAATCACACAGCAAAAATGACCACACAGTGGTTGAAGGAGAAAAGGTGAATATCCTTGCATGGCTTAGTCAGAGCCCAGACTTAAACCCCATTGAAAATCTGTGGAATGACTTGAAGTCTGCAGTCCGCAAACGGTCACCATCAAATTTAACTGAACGTGAGCAATTCTGCAAAGTAGAGTGGGCAAACTTTGCTAAAGTCTAGATGTGCAAAGTTAGTAGAGACATATCTCAACAGACTAAAGACTGTAATTAAAGAAAACATGGTCCAACAATATACTGACATAACGGGGTGAACTCAGTGATTGTTTTCTATTTTTTTTTTTTTGGGGGGGGGGGGGGGTCCTTTTTCCAACTCAGTGATTCTATGTTTGATTTTTTTTTCTGACAAGTTGATGTTATATCTTTCACTTGGATGTTATAAGTTGCACTAGTAAATACAGCTGGATAAAAACAAAAACTGTGTCTGTCTTCATTTCAGGCTGCAAAGCAACAACATGTTATTGTTTTAAAGGGGGTGGATTCTTTTCCATACCCACTGTATGTCAATGCATAAAGCTGCATTTGAATTAGAACAAATAATAAACACAATATGCTTCAGTGGCTCAGCCCTTATTGTCTACTGGACATGTTCTATCATCCAGCAGATGAGAACTGGGCAGGCCAAGGGTAGGAAAAGAGGTAGCCTCCTTTGGCACTTCAGCAGGAGTTGGCATGAAAAGGGCAAATGGGACAATTTGTTCTTTTTGCCTTGGGTACTATAGGACCTTGTGCCAGCAATGAGGGCTGGTGGTAACACTGCTTGGGATTTTAGTTGAGCAGGGTCAAGATTACTGCAGAGATTGAGGAGCTCACTGGATTCCCAGATGAGCATCGGGTATTTTCTTTACTTATTCTTAAAGAGACAAAACACCGGGAACTGGGCATGTATTGTAGAGATATGCTGAATTTAAAAAAAATGGTGACAAGATGCAAAAGAGCCAGCTTATTTTCTCAGCCTTTAAAACCTGTAAATAACTCAGAATTTTCGAGCAGCTGAGGTTAACAAGACAGGCCAACGGGCTTTGCCCAGACCCTCCATGCACAGCGCACACTTGTCCGTGTAAAAGTTTTCTATTAGAAATCATCAAAATGTGACATGAAACCATTTTGTTATATAACAGACACCGCTACAATCCATCACTGCCAGGCTCTACAATATTTGCTCTGACGCTAGCCTGAAGCAGCTGACAACTCGCAATCAAACGCTGACAAGTACTGCTTCTCTTCAGCTTGTTCGTGTCAGGGAACGTCAAGCTGAACACGAGGTAGAAATAGGACTCAAGAAAAAAAAAAAATTCTCATCTGGCTGCAATGAAAAGATAGGAAGGAGAAAAAAAATCATCATCTGAATAAACTCCATTATTTTCTATATTTCGGTTACGAGAAAAATGTCACCACGGGAAGAAGCGAGGAAGTTTTGGACAATCGGCAGTGATGGAAAAATGCTTAAAGTTTTACGACTTCTCTCCTGACTTTCAAATGTAATTAACTGAGCGTATTCTAAGGGAGAACATGCTGATTTGCATAAAAATGACATCTGTTAATTAGTTCGCTACTGTACACATAATTAAGCCGCCTTTGGCTCCCGGCGGTTAATATTTTATAAGCGTATATGAATTCTCAATTAAGCAAACAACTTGTTTATTTTATTGTTTTCATTGTATTCAGGTTCTGTTTATTAATTATTAAAAGAACATATTGTTCCATAGGGTTAAAAATAAATAAATTGCAATAGAAGACCAAAAGTTGATGACCCACTATGTTGGACATTCCTTTCCAAAAAGCATAGCTATTAATATTGAGTTGGCCCCATTTGTGGCTATAACAGTCCCCGCTCTTCTGGAAAGACTTTCCACAAGATTTGGAGTGTATCTGTGGGAATTTATGCCCATTCAGGCAAAAGAACTATTGTAAAGCCAAGTACTGGTGTTGGTTGACTAAACCTGGCTCATAATCAGCATTTCAGTTCATCCCAAAAATTTTCAGTAGGGTTGAGGTTAGGGCTCTGTGCAGGCCACTTGAGTAAACCATACTGGTCAAACCATGTCTTAATTGAGCTGGCTTTGTACATAGGGGTAGATTCATGCTATGGCCATTAAAAATAGTTGGCTCCCATTTGTGGCTATAACAGCCTCTGCTCTTCTAGGAAGACTCTCCACAATAATTTGAAGTGTATCTGTGGGAATGTGTGCCCATTCAGGCAAAATAACAATCGTGAGGTCAGGTACTGGTGTTGGATAAGAAGACCTGGCTCACCATTGACATTCCAGTTCATTCCAAAAGCATTCAGTAGGGTTGAGGTCAGGGCTCTGTGCAGGCCACTCGAGTTCCTCCTCACCAAACTGGTGAAACCATGTCTTACTTGAGCTAACTTTGTGCACAGGGGTACAGTCATGCTGGAACAAAACAAGTGTTTCTCCCAAACCGCTGCCACAAGGTTGATAGAGTACAATTTGTCTAAATGTGTTTATATACTGTAGCATTAACAGTCCCCCTCCCTAGAAATATGTTAAATCAGAGTCATTTAAAGGGGTGGTTACATACTTTTAGCCATGACCAGGTATCCAGAAGTGTTGGCCTTACAATGTAGTTGGTGTTAGTATTACTATACAACATCTAGAATATTATGGTACAAAATAACATGCTACATGCTTAATCATGTTGGGTTCATTGCAATACACAATGCTTCTGTGCCTAATTGCTTTAAACTGCTGACTCCTATTTCTCTGCCAGATGTCAGGAGTCGGTGGTAATAAGTCCTTGAAGAATACCAACCCTGGGATCCCCAGTGCGCAGAGTCTAAGCCCCAGCCTGCTTCTTCGCCAGGGCCCTGATGGTGGGGATGGACTTGAGGCAAGCTGGAACTAGCTTGTGACCCCCTGGTATGCCCAGCTGACAATATCAAAACCACTGGTTAATGCAGGAGACAGGAGACAGAAGATGATCTGGAAAACAAGCTGAGGTCAAGGCAGGTGGCATATAAGCACTAACGGAAGACAAAGCTGAGGTTGGTACACCAGAAGTCAGACACTGAATATGTGAAACAGGAGCTCAGGAAACTAGGAAGTTGTTCTGGCAACGTGGACTGTACTGAGCATGTCTTATATAGGAAAGCAAACTAGTAGTCAGGCCAAGAACTGATAGAAGGGAAGGAAATAAAAACCCACAGTATAGCAGGTGACACCCATAGGTGAGCACAGACGCCAAAAAAACCATTTGAAAAGAATCAGAGGTCTAGCAGAACCACTGCAGCAAGGAGGTAAGAATTACACAGTCAGGAAACTGCAGACTAAACTGTGACACCTTCACTGCACCTGAGCACCACAAACCAAAAACACCATTTAAATTACTTGTAATATTCAAAGCAATCTACCCCATCCATCCATCTTTCCATGTTTTCATTTGTTGAGAAATCACTTTGAAAATCACACCTCTAGCATTTCTGGCTGTGGCCATATTGAGTAAGGGCAAATTATAACCTAAGAATGTCTGGCATCAAGTTAATTATGACCTTCTGTATATGCTTGTTATGACTATAATGTTATCATATCAGGATTTATGGAATATAAATCTATTTTATGTGCTGGTTATATGAAAGGGCAGCCTCAGGTAAAATAGAGCCAGACTACAAATGTGTATTTCTTTAATTTCTCTGCTAAAGGTTCAATGACATAGTAATTTTATGATGGTACTAAATAAAAAGTCTCTAGATTTATGCTGTCTACAACAGCTAATTGAACATTATGATGTTTTGCAGATAATTATGTGATAAGCAGGATTTATGATCCTGCTAGAAGTTTTGTATAGTCAACTTAATCTACTAGAGATATTTGATTTCTGGTATGGGAGTGGACAAGGCGACTTCCTATTTCCCCTTACTGCCTGCAGTTGCTTTGGAAGCATTTTCGGTCAAGTGTATTTTTAAATTCTCCTCTATAATGATGATTGCGTGGCATTTTTTCAAGACAGATTCCCTGATGGTGAGAACAGCGATGGGTTAAACCCTTCCATAGGTATACTATGCCTGGGTAATGCATGCCAAACTGGCCACTAATAGTCTCCACTGGAAGCTTCTGTGACAGAGTGACATTGCAAGAGTTCAACTGGAAGACAAAGACAGGGTGTTGTCACCCTATATCTGGTAGTGCCTGAACAAGAACCACCAATGTGTATTCCAATGAAAGCTGCAGATACAACGGGTAAAATAAGTATTGAACACGTCACCATTTTTCTAGGTAAATATTTGGCATGAAATTTTCACCACATGTTGGTAACAAGCTATGCAATCCGTTACATACAAGGAGACCAAAACCAATAAGTTCAGAAATTAAGTTATGTGTAATAAAATGGAATGACATGGGGGAAAAGTATTGAACACATGAAGAAAGGAAGGTGCAAAAAGGCAAGGAAAGCCAAAACACCAGCTGAAATCTATCAGTAGTTAGAAAGCAATCTGGCCCTTTGTCAGTGAAAATTAATATCAGCTGGTTCCGTCTCAACTGATGGACTAAAAAAGGTGTCTCATTACCAAGGTGCCACACAAGAAACATCTCATGATGGCTAAAAGAGCTCTCTCAAGACCTTTGCAACCTTATTGTTGCAAAACATACTGATGGCATTGGTTACAGAAAGATTTCAAAATTTCTGAATGTTCCGGTGAGCACTGTCTGGGCCATAATAAAAAAGTGAAAAGAACATAATAATTTCATCCTAAACCAGCCAAGACCATGTGCTCCTCGCAGGATTTCTGACAGAGGAGTGAAAAGAATTATAAGAAGAGCTGTCCAAGAGCCAAGGACCACTTTTGGAGAGCTTCAGAAAGACCTGGAATTAGCAGGTACAACTGTTTTAAAGAAAACAATAAGTAATGCACTCAACCGCCATGGCCTGTATGCACGCTCACCATGCAAGACTCCATTGCTAAACAAATAGCTAATTTAAAGTTTGTTGCGCAACATTTAGACAAGCCTGTGAAATACTGGGAGAATATTGTCTGGTTAGATGAGACCAAAATTGAACGCTTTGGATGACATAATACACACCATACTTGGAGGTCAAATGGCACTGCGCCTCACCCTAAAAACACCCTAATACCAACAGTGAAGTTTGGAGGTGGGAACATCATGGCGTGGGGCTGTTTTTCAGCATAAGGTACTGGCAAACTTCATATCATTGAAGGAAGGCTAAATAGAAACAAGGGTGGACATTTCAGCAAGACAATGATCCCAGACACAAAGCCATAGAAAAAAACTCACAATTGCTTTCAAAGAAAGAAAATAAAGCTGCAGCCCAGCAAATCACCTGACTTAAATTCAATAGAAAATCTATGGAAAGAACTAAAGATCAGAGCTCATAGAAGAGGCCCACAGAACCTTCAAGATTTGAAGACTGTGTAGAAGAATGGGACAAAATCACACCTGAGCAATGCATGTGACTAGTTTCTCCATACAGGAGGCGTCTTAAAGCTGTCATTACCAACATAGGATTTTGTACCAAGTAGCTTGTAGCTTGATACATTTTAGCTAGCATATTCAATAAGTTTCCCCTGTGTCATTCCATTTTTATTATGCACAACAATTACTGATAGATTTCAGCTGGTGTTTTGGCTTTCCTTGCTTTTTTGCACCTTCCTTTCTTCATGTGTTCAATACTTTTCCCCTGTGTCATTCCATTTTATTACACATAACTTAATTTCTGAACTTATTTGTTTTGGTTTCTTTGTATGTATGGATTGTGTGGGTTGTTACCGACATGTGGTGAAAATGTCTTGTCAATAGCACCGTTAGAAATACAGCATCTCACAAAAGTGAGTACACCCTTCACATTTTTGTAAATATTTTATTAAACCTTTTCATGTGACAACACTGAAGAAATTACACTTTGCTACAATGTAAAGTAGTGAGTGTACAGCTTGTATAACAGTGTAAATTTGCTGTACCCTCAAAATAACTCAACTCACAGCCATTAATGTCTAAACCGCTGGCAACAAAAGTGAGTACACCCCTGAAAATGTCCAAATTGGGCCAAAAGTGTCAATATTTTTGTGGCCACCATTATTTTCCAGCACTGCCTTAACCCTCTTGGGGATGGAGTTCACCAGAGCTCCACAGGTTGCCACTGGACTCCTCTTCCACTCCTCCATGATGACATCATGGAGAGCTGGTGGATGTTAGAGACCTTGCGCTCCTCCACCTTCCATTTGAGGATGCCCCACAGATGCTCAATAGGGTTTAGGTCTATAGACATGCTTGGCCAGTCTATCACCTTTACCCTCAGCTTCTTTAACAAAGCAGTGGTCATCTTGGAGGTGTGTTTGGGGTCATTATCATGTTGGAATACTGCCCTGCGGCCCAGTCTCTGAAGGGAGGGGATCGTGCTCTGCTTCAGTATTTCACAGTACATGTTGGCATTCATGGTTCCCTCAATGAACTGTAGCTCCCCAGTGCCAGCAGCCCTCATGCAGCCCCAGACCATGACACTCCCACCACCATGCTTGACTATAGGCAAGACACACTTGTCTTTGTACTCCTCTCCTGGTTGCCGCCACACACGCTTGACACCATCTGAACCAAATAAGTTTATCTTGGTCTCATCAGACTACAGGACATGGTTCCAGTAATCCATGTCCTTGTCTTCAGCAAGCTGTTTGCGGGCTTTCTTGTACATCATCTTTAGAAGAAGATTCCTTCTTGGACAATATCCATGCAGACCAATTTGATGCAGCGTGCGGCTTATGGTCTGAGCACTGACAGGCTGACCTCCCAGCCGTTCAACCTCTGCAGCAATACTGGCAGCACTCATATGCCTATTTCCCAAAGACAGCCTCTGGATATGACGCTGAGCACATGCACTCAACTCTCAACTTCTTTGGTCGACCATGGCGAGCCCTGTTCTGAGTGGAACATGTCCTGTTAAACCACTGTATGGTCTTGGCCACCGTGCTGCAGCTCAGTTTTAGGGTCTTTGCAATCTTCTTATAGCCTAGGCCATGGGCGCCCTACTGCTGACCCATGGGCCACATGTGGCCCGTGGCATCCTCTGATGTGACCTGCCACCCCCTGCTCTGGGATGGCGGGTCTGCAAGCCCAGATTGCAGGTTCCCGACCCGCCATCCCAAAGCATCAGCGGGAAGATGAGAGGCGGCGCTAGAGGAAGCAGAGCCGATGCTTCCTGCATAGTGCCGGCTTCTGTCTCAGGCGGAGTGATACCAAATGTGCTCTGCCTGTGACAGTTCCCAGCGCGATACAGGAAGCATCGGCTCTGCTCTCTACTGCAGCCGTATGCTTCCTCCAGCGCCGCTCCTGTCACACTGATGGGGATCAAGAACCAGCCACCAGTACCCAGAAATACCAACCAGCAGTAGCCAATAGTACCCAGCAGTACCCATAAGTACCACACAGCAGTACCCAGAAGTACCACCCAGCAGTACCCAGAAGCGCCAGCCACCAGCACCCAGCAGTACACACCAGTACCTAGCAGTACACACCAGTACCCAGAAGCACCAGCCCGCACTACCCAGAAATACCAGCCAGCAGTACCCAGAAGCACCACCCAGCAGTACCAAAAAGTACCCACCGGTACCCAGACTACCAGCCAGCAGTACCCACCAGTACCCAGAAGTACCAGCCAGCACCACCCACCAGTACCCAGAAGCACCACCCACCAGTACCCAAAAGTACTCACAAGTACCACCCACCAGTACCCAGACGTACCAGCCAGCAGCACCCACCAGTACCCAGAAGCAACACCCACCAGTACCCAAAAGTACCACCCAGAAGTACCAGCCACCAGTACCCAGAAGTACTAGCCACCAGTACCAAAAAGTACCCAGAACTGCCAGCCACCGGTACCCAGAAGTACCAACCACCAGTGGCCAGAAGTACCAGCTACCAGTACCCAGAAGTACCCGCTACCGGTACCTACAAGCACCACCTAGTAGTAGCAAAAATTACCCATCAGTACCCAGAAGTACAAGCCAGCAGTACCCATCAGTATCCAGAAGTACCAGCCAGCAGTACCCACCAGTACCAGCCAGCAGTACCCAGAAGTACCAGCCAGCAGTACCCACCAGTAATCGTCAGCAGTACCCACCAGTACTCGCCAGCAGTACTTGCCAGCAGTACCCACCAGTACCAGCCAGCAGTACTTGCCAGCAGTACCCACCAGTACCAGCCAGCAGTACCCACCAGTACTCACCAACAGTACTTGCCAGTCAGCAGTACTTTCCAGCAATACCCAACAGTACCCACCAGTACCAGCCAGTGGTACCCACCAGTACCAGAAAGCAGTACCCACCAGTACCAGCCAACAGTACCAGCCAGCAGGACTCACCAGCCGTAACCACCCTGAAGGACAGCTAGCAGCAGCCACCAGCCATACCCACCTAGGAGACCTAGGAGACAGCAGCAGCCAGCGATACGGATCGGAGGGCGATGCGGATCGGAGGGCCCATAGAGTAGAGCGGGCTGTGTCCATCTGCTCTGCATATGCAGAGTGGACACAGGCCTGTCATCTGCCCGCGCCGCTCATTGTGGCCCGCGACCAGTTGGCAAGTCGCTAAAGTGGCTCTTGCTCTTCAAAAGGTTGGTTACCCCTGGCCTTTGCCATCTTTATGTAGAGCAACAATTCTTTTTTCAGATCCTCAGAGAGTTCTTTGCCATGAGGTGCCATGTTGAACTTTCAGTGACCAGAATAGAGTGATAACACCAAATTTAACACACCTGCTCCCCATTCACACCTGAGACCTTGTAACACTAACGAGTCACATGACACCGGGGAGGAAAAATGGCTAATTGGGCGACATTTTCACTTAGGGGTGTACTCACTTTTGTTGCCAGCAGTTTAGACATTAATGGCTGTGTGTTGAGTTATTTTGAGGGGACAGCAAATTTACACTGTTATACAAGCCGTACACTCACTACTTTACATTGTAGCAAAGTGTCTTTTCTTCAGTGTTGTCACATGAAAAGATAGAATAAAATATTTACAAAAATGTGAGGGGTGTACTCACTTTTATGAGATACTGTATATTTACCTAGAAAATGGTGACGTTTCAATTATTATTTTACCAGCTGTATAAAAAAATTGCATTTGAAAATACATGTTTTTAAAGCCTATATGTTTCAGTGATTGGGTTTATATAATTTACTGTATAGTTTAATTGCTTGCTCCTAGATAATTAGCATGCCTTACACAACACCATTTTATATTAACCTGTCTAGTGCTAGTTAAACCTTCAGGGAATTTAGTCCCCAGGGATACAGTGTAACCCCACAACTGTAACTGAAGACCCCTGCTACGTCTCTAATCACATTCGTTTAATCCTCTCACTCCTCTGAGAATTCGCCCCACAGGGTCAGAATTTCTCATAATGGTACATTTGCTCTATTTTGTTGCAGTCATTTCTACGCAGTGACATGTCTGCTTCCCAGGAGGTCTGCCGGAATCTTCGTGGGCCAATAATGATACCATTGTGCAAAGACATGAGATAGTAATTATACGACTAGCTGATTAACGTTGTTCATTGCCGCAGCCGCCGTCGGAATAATAAGTGTTCGCGGTTGTTGTAATCAGAGGTGAATTAATTGTAGAAATGGGACTGAGACACAGATATTATATGCTGTAATTTGAGAGTAAGTATTTTATGTTAAACATCAGTAAGAGGCATGTAAAAAGAATTATAGTTCTTAATGTGTAAGTGGTGGCTCCTGCTCACCAATCATAGGCAACCGCGGTTCTCTTACTTTGTAACCAGATCTGTTACCGCTGCCCATCTATTTTCAACAGGAGTGGCATTTTGGAGGAGTGTGCCTGTGCCACCTGCTGGCCAAAATAGAGAATGGTGGGAAATATGAAGTGCAGTGGAACAGTGTCTTATGAATAAAGTCCCTATGTTGGTCACTGCCTTTACTTATTCTTGTTCACAGTTGGGAAAACTTGAGGTCTGAAAACCTATGACCATCATGCATGAAAACCATTACTCTTTATTATATTTTAGATTCAAATTAAATGTTCAATTAAAGTGATTGTAAAGGCATTCTCTGCATTAAGGTAAAAAAACCTTCTGCATGTAGTTCTCCTCCAGCCACCCCCTCTTTTATATTTACTTGAGCCCAATCTAGATCCAGAGATGTGCTTGAGAGCAGAGGCTCTCTTTGCTCTCTCCCTCTTCATTGGCTCAGATACAGCATTAGCTCCAGCAGCTGATAATCACAGCCAGTGAGGAGGGAGTGGGGGCAGGGCTAAGCCCCAGTCTGTGTGTCTTCTGGACACACAGAGCGGGGCTCAGCAGCGAGCATGCACAAGTACCTCCATAGCAAGCGACTCAGCAGGCCGAGAGGGGGGGGGGAGGAGTGCCAGTGCGGGACCCAAGAATAGGAGGATTTAGGGATGCTCTGTGCAAAACCATTGTACAGAGCAAGTATGTATGACCTTAAAAAAATCAAGCCTTTATAATATCTTAAAGTTGCGTCTGTGAGTAGTTTCTTTAAATGGAACATTGTAGGTGTTTGCTGTTATGCTTGACTTGTCTCAATTTACCATTAAAATTGTGACTGTTTTCTCAAAATATTTATTCTATGGTAATTGTTTTCTTTTTTGCAATATCTAACATAAAAAGATAAATCACATTTACTGCAACTGCAACACTGAAAGAAAATACGAATTTCCAACCTCTACAAACATTTTCTATTCAATTCAACCTAAAATAATGCGGCTAAGGGTCCTTTACACCATATATTGCCCAAAAGTATGTAGACCAGTGGCAGCTTAATCCATGCGCCCGGCCCCTAATCTACATGAAGGGCACCAGACGCATAGATTTCAATGTGTTTTTTTTTTTCCTATGAAGCACATGTTTAGAGCCTGAGGCTCTAATTGGCTTCGAAAAAGGATGGGCTCAGGACGCAGAGCACTGCGCCCTGAGCTCACCCAGTTGTGTGACAATAGCGAATTAATATTCGCTATTGTCTTCCCGATTCTCCTCCTGGCCAATTAGAAAGCAAGTCCTGAGACCTGATTGGCCTGGGTGTCTTAGGTCTCCCGGCCAATCGGGTCTCAGGACCCACTTCCTGTTTGGCCGGGAGGAAGAGCAACGGCCCCGGAGTGAGGAGTAGCTGGAGCGAGAAGCAGCAGCCCTACCCCAGATCCTCCTCATCTGCCT
Source organism: Lithobates clamitans (assembly GCA_037952925.1). Taxonomy (NCBI): domain Eukaryota; kingdom Metazoa; phylum Chordata; class Amphibia; order Anura; family Ranidae; genus Lithobates; species Lithobates clamitans. Next base: position 1,150,634 of record JBBGZY010000975.1, on the reverse strand, counting down.
CCTAAGGTAAGGAGGCCTCTGATTGCCACCGTCCATCTCCCGTGGGGGTGGGGGGGGGATTGCCACCTTCCTATCCGTCTCCCACGGGGGGGGGGTTGACGCACTTCCGTCCGTCTCCCACGGGGGGGTCGCCCCTTTGTTGTCCATCCCTGTGAGGGGTTCTCGCCACCTTTCCATCCATCTCCCGCGGGTGGGCATGGGATTGGTTTGCCGCCTCCCCCCCCAAATAAATATTGAGCACCAGCCATCACTGATGTAGACTCCCTTGCCCTTCTCTTCCAAATGAGTGAGTTTAGTTGTTTCCATTGAAGTTTACTGTTAATACTGCAGCATACAATGACATCTTTGCTTTCAACCTTGTAGCAACAATTTGGGAAAGAACCCTCTGCCCTTGTGCACAAAACCAGCTCCTAAAGACATTGTATAACCAGTTTGGTGTGGAAGAAACGTGTGGCCTGTACACAGCCCTGACCTCAATGTAATAAATACCTTCGGGATGAGTTGGAATGTCATTTGGGAGCCAGGACTTCTCATCTTAAATCAGTAACTAACCCTACAAATGCTGTTTCAACTAAATAGGCATAAATTCCCATAGACACACTTGAAAACTTGAAAAATTCCTTTCCAGAATAATGGAGGCCATTCAAGTCATGAAGGAGGTATAACTCCACAATAATGCCCATGGTTTTGGATTGGGATGTCCAACAAGCTCAAAAGGGTGGGATGGTAAGATGCACACACACTCCTTGCCTTATAATTGTCTTTTAACACTGAGGAAGAATTTTCTAATTTGCAGGCACATTCCAAAATTTTGTGAAAAGCATTCCCAGAAGAGTAGAGGCTAATATAGCCACAAAGAGGAAGGTCTGAAATGGGGGGGGGGGGACAGCTTCATATTATTTCCCATGGTTTTGTAATGGGATGTCCACTGAGCTCATATGGATGTGATGGTTATGTGCCCACCAACTTCCAACCGGTAAACAGGAAAGAAGTCTGTGCACCTGACTATGAAGCTGCCAAGGAAGATAGTCTTCTGGGTTACAACGTCTGTCAAAGATTGACTTGTAGTCCACTTTCACTAGCTGCCACTCTGACCGATGACCAAAATGTCCGAACACTCTGTTTAAAAAGAAAAAATACATAATTAAATAAACTTATATTACCTAGTATTCTCAAATTTTCCATATCACTAACAGCGTTGTTTACCACCATATTCCATAATTATTAACTCAATGCACTTTCAGAAAAACATTTGTAAAAATTCTAAATTTTTGTAAAACCTCCAGACTTGTAGTAATCATGCACATGTGATATATTTTAAAGTATCAGTCCATCCCAGACACAGTATAGGTGGTATCGAGACCCAGTTTCATACCACAAAGTACTTTGGATAGATGCCGGAGATGCAGAGAAGCGAGAGGCACATTTGGTGGTACTGCTCCTTGATCCACACCTACAGCACTAAGACTTTCAACATATACAATGGAATTTAAAGAGACGCTGTATCTCCCTTTCAATAAATCACCCTTTAATCTATCTTTTTGGACTTTGTAGCTGCCCAGAAAAATAACTTTTTTTCCACCATTTTGATCACTGCAGCATGTCGACTTGTTTGTTTGTATTAAAAGAGACCTCCACAGTGCCCTCACTATCATTATGAATCAATACAGTCAATGACATCATGCATATGGAGGAACTCTTAGCCCTTGATAATGATAAACTAGATGATGTTCAGCCACATATGGAGCAATATAGATACATTTTCTGGTTCCTTCTACCATAAAGATAGGCTTTAATATAACTACTCCCTCTATATAAACATTTTCACAAATGATTTATATCTGAGTATGCTCTATAATAACCAGTGACAGCTGGTAGTTACTTTTTTTTTGGGGGGGGGGGGGTCGGGTCGGTCAGGCCACTTATCCCATCCATGGTGGGCAATCACGGGCGGGCTTCCCTGGCTCTCCTCCTCCGCAGCCTCTCCTTCTCTTGCTCTGCAGCTTCCCTCTCCTCCCTCCTCCTCAGCGGCCAATCAGAACGCTTCTCCCTTCGACCAATTGGGAAATGGGTCTCAGACTTACGCTTCCTGATTGGCAGAGAGGCGATATAGTGGGAGAAAAGGGAATATTAACTTGCTTTTCTCACACACCAGTGCCCCAAGCACAGCTTATTTTGAAGCCTATTAGAGCCATCCTGAAAGGGGTGGACGCATGGATGGGGGGTGACAGCAATGGATAGGGGAGGCAGCGTCTGTGCGCCCTTAATAGATGGGCCGCCCCTGATAATAACATCTAGACCAGAGTTTATCAACCAGGGCTCCTCTAGAGGTTGCTAGGGGTTACTTGAGCAATAAGCAATTCCTGCCTCTCAGATTAGTTCCCACCGACAGCACTGATCTTTTTTAGCTACAGTATCTGTAAGGGGGTTATTCTTCCCAGTGACCACCAATGTAAGGAGCATTCTTCCCACTGACCATCACACTAATGTTTAATAATTTGTAGATATAGTAATTCGTATCATGGGTTCCTTGGGACTGGAAAGGTATTTCAAGGGTTCCTCTTTGTTGCAAAGATTGAGAAAGGCCGATCCAGACTATTCCAAGTCAAGTCTACAGTTTTACCCCCCTCCCTCCTCTCTTACCACCCTTTTTGTGCATGTCAGTAAAATATGATCTTCTAAATTTCCCTTTTTGGGCATCCCCTCGCATGGTCAAATTATTTCCACCTGTTACACACCAGCGCCCCAAGCACACCTTATTTTGAAGCCTATTAGAGCCATCCTGAAAGGGGTGGACGCATGGATGGGGGGTGACAGCAATGGATAGGGGAGGCAGCGTCTGTGCGCCCTTAATAGATGGGCCGCCCCTGATAATAACATCTAGACCAGAGTTTATCAACCAGGGCTCCTCTAGAGGTTGCTAGGGGTTACTTGAGCAATAAGCAATTCCTGCCTCTCAGATTAGTTCCCACCGACAGCATTGATCTTTTTTAGCTACAGTATCTGTAAGGGGGTTATTCTTCCCAGTGACCACCAATGTAAGGAGCATTCTTCCCACTGACCATCACACTAATGTTTCATAATTTGTAGATATAGTAATTCGTATCATGGGTTCCTTGGGACTGGAAAGGTATTTCAAGGGTTCCTCTTTGTTGCAAAGGTTGAGAAAGGCCGATCCAGACTATTCCAAGTCAAGTCTACAGTTTTACCCCCCTCCCTCCTCTCTTACCACCCTTTTTGTGCATGTCAGTAAAATATGATCTTCTAAATTTCCCTTTTTGGGCATCCCCTCACATGGTCAAATTATTTCCACCTGTTACTTTTACAATGGACCACACAGAATAATGACTTTGGCTTTAACTAGTTATATCTTTGCTCATGTGTAATGTTTTTTGTATAAAACCTTAAGGCTGTACCTTATACTTATTCGTATTTCCTTAAGAATGCAATGAACTAAGATTTAACCATAACATACCATACCAGTCCGTTCAAAAATGTGTGATGTAGGAAGAATCTTGTGGAGTCAGTCTGAGATCTCCCCACTGTTAACCTGCTCCCACTCACCCTGAAGTTTTGGTTGTTGTCCCCCACTTTGAGATGTACGCACTGCTGTAATACCTGTCCTGGAGGATATCTACCAATCACTGAAAACTTTTGAGTGGCCCTTCTGAAAAAAAATAGGAACCCCTCCTCCATTACTATGTCATTAAGGTCAGTGGCAATCCATACAAGGAAAAGGCACAGGTTCTTCCTAATTCTCACCACACCACCTGTACAACTTTTACTTTGCTTCTCACTGACGGAAGTTATACTGTCAGGGAGGGGAGGGAACAGCGCTTCTAAGTGTAGTCATTTTAAAAACACTTTAATTGTAATAGTAAACATCTCTGACAAAAGTAGACGAATTGGCACTTATGAAACCTGGTTTTTCTTCTACTCTTGTGAGTTGTTTACTTTTACAATTAAAGTGTTTCTAAAATGACTACAATTAGAAGTGCTGTTCCTCTCTCCTCTGTCATTTACAGAGTACCTTCTAGCTCTTGTTGGAACAGCTGCTCTCAAGCGTTGACATCTTATACAGATCCAGAGACTTTTTGTTACAGACCACCATATATCTGTTTTTATGGACTTTTTACATGCACTCAGGACAGCTCAGTTGATCCACAGGATTCTCTCTTTAGTGCACTAAATATCTACCCCTGGAAGTTATACTGTACTTTGAATATGGAGCTCAGTGCACCTCCTCCGATGTGATAACACCTATGATTGGTGATCGGCTGCTCAGGCACCCAGGTGCTGTCACATGAAAGTAAGTAGATAGTCCTAACCCCTCGTTAAACTCCATAGTCTATACATGCCCTACATGGACAAAAAGTTTCAGAAAAAGAGTTATATCCAAAGGGTTGGGCAACTCTGCCCCTGTAAGCTGTAGAAGACTTTTTATTCAGGTTGGAGTTATTTTTTAAATGTATTCTTTAAATGTCAGAAACTGCAATAACAACTTCTGTTACTGGCTGACACCATATGTGCTTTATGTAAATAGGCCATAAGAATCCAGCACTGCAAGCTGCTGATTGTCATAAAATGAAAATCTTTAATGTAGGGAATAATAAAATAACACAAAGGAGTACTAAATAAAGTACATGGAAAAAACAGAGCCCATTTTAAATCATTCTCCTTATACAGTGTTCCCTTAGTAATATTTTATTAAGGCATGAGTCATAGAGGACTACTGTTATCACCCAACCATCTCAAATCCAGAGGAAACAAAAGTTTGAGAGCCCCAAGGGTTTTCTGTTCAAATCTAGACGTAAAGTAACACTGAATCATTTTGCCTGGGGCATTGGAGTAATTTTAAAGCTGAACTCCAGGGATAATAATATTTTGCATACTTACATTGGGTCAGTTTGGCACAATTTAAGTTTCTATGATACCCATTGTCACAGTAACCACTGTAAGTGTGGCTTTTGGAGGGGACTGCAAGCTAGCCTCTTGACTATGGGCCCTGGCATTTGAGGGGGCTCTATTCTTTGGGAGGTGTGTGCCTGGGGGACGTTTGGAGTAGTTCTACTTTGGGTTCAGGTCCATATCTTCCCGAAACACACAGACTCTGGGAACTGGAGGACCCAGATACAGATTTGGGACCTCTGTGCTCAACACAGCATTGACTGCTTCAACCCCCTACTAGACTCAGGGAGTCTAAACAGAAGATAATCAGCTCAAAACAACCTGATGCTGAGGGCTCCTGCATTTATGTGTAATCTGTTTATTAAGGTGTTATGTGTTTACTGTTAATGTATTTCTCCCATTGTTAATTGAGTAACCTATTGTTTCTGTCTGTTTGGTCATCCTCTTGATATAATTAGTCTTGTGTCAACTTTACCTTGTTACCTAACCATTGTGGGATGTTTACCTCAATGTGTAATATTTGTTTTTATTGTTCATGTGGGGACTGCCTATCACTGCTGGAAGAGTTTGGAAGGCAGCAGGCTCCGTTTGGCCGAGGCACCCAGGCAGGGTGCCAGGCGGTCTGTCACACCCATTGGTGGTGTTTGGCACAGGACTTGTGTGATCACACATAAAGGTATGTTTTGATGTGGTGGAGTACTGGGCACTATATTGAACCATCATAAGGGCTCATTTACACTTGATTCAATATGTGGCATTGGACACTTTTTTAAAACACTCTGAATGCCAATTAAAGCACCTGTCACTAAATAAAATGGTAAGATTACAGTTTTGTAATATTGTGTTTGCTTTGCTTCAAAAATTTATTTTAATGTTGCTTTCTTGGTGCTTCAAAGTGTCTCCAAAGCCTCCATAGAAGTCTATGACAAAACTTGTTAACAGCACTTGGAGCTTTTGAGAGGCTTTTTTTCAGAGTTAGCTTCACTTTATTTTTCGAGGTATTGCAGGTATGAGATATCCCAGGATGTACTGGGAAACCAACAAGTAAACCAGAAAGAGGTCATCAGCAGTCACTTCCAGTTCATGTGTATATATTCTGTGATTGACTGGTGCAGACATTACATCTGGTGTGCAGTGTGGAGCAGCAGGAAGGTGAGCGGGGTCTGGATTGGAGCAGAGCAACTAGCAGACAGTACATGTGGTGAACATGCAACATGGGAACGCTATAGTGGAAGGTGAGTGAGGACCGGAGGGAGAGGACTGAATGGAAGAGGATTAGATGAGCTGGAAGACCAGAGCAGTAGAAGCTAGCACATGTTACACATGGTGCATAGCATGGGAGCAACATAGCGGTAGGTAAGTAGGGAGCAGAGAGAGAGGAGGATCAGCAAACAAGAGGATCAGCAGTGCTGGGGGTTATTACTGAGCTGGGGATCAGCAAAGCTGGAGGTACTGTTGAACAAGGGTACTAATAAGCTGGGGATCTGCTGAACAGGGGTACTAATGAGCTGGGGATTTGCTGAGTGGGGGATCCACTGGGCTCCTTTAAAACAAATAGAAAATCAACATACACAGGGGATTTGCCAAGCTTCAATAAAGCTTCAAAAAAGCATCACAGAATCAGCACAGAAGCACAAAAAACACATCAAAAAAGCATGTAGCGGTAGATGCTTTATTGTGTGTTAAAGCGGAATTCCAGCCTGGGGAAAAAAAAAAAGTAAAAGTCAGCAGCTAAAAATACGGTAGCTGCTGACTTTTAATATAAGGACACTTACCTGTCCAGGGAGCCCGCAATGTCAACACCCCAAGCCAAGCCGTCCACCAGCTTCGGGTGCAGGCGCCGGCATTGCAAGCAAGGGAAATCATCAGTGAAGACTTTAGGCTCAACAGTCAGTTTCCTACTGCACGTGCGCGAGTCACTCGACGCTTTCTGAATGGTCTTGTCATCTTCTGGGACACACACAGGTCCCAGAAGGCAATGGGGAGGGAGGAGGAGGGCCGCGGAAGTGATGTACCTCATTCTTTTGTTTCAAACTGAGTTCAGTTTGTGCATGGAACTCCACTTTAGGCTCCATTCAAACTAATGTATTTTTTTATGCATTTTGCATTTTGCAGAAATGCATGGGGCTTTTTTAACATGGGTTCCTATGGAACATGTTCTCATCAATGCATTTTTGTGCCTCTGCGTTTTTGGAAAGGGTCGGGGACTTTTTTTCATGCAAAATGCAGCGTTTTGCATGTAACAGAATTCAATGGACCCGCATCTAAAAATGCAAGTACTGCGTTTTTACCACATTTTTGCTGCATTTGGCGTTTTTTTTTCTTTCTTTTTTCTTACACTGTATACAGTATAAAAAAACACTGTAAAAAAGAAAAAAAAAAAAACACGCAAAACGCGTCAAAAACGTATGTTCAAAAATGCGGCAAGCACCGCAAAAAGCACTGCAGAAATGCTCAAAAGCAACATGCATAGGTGTGAATCGAGCCTAAGTTGAAGCAAGTGTAAATGAGCCCCAATATTCACATTAAAAACATTTTTTCTCTAGGGACATTTATTGAGTATTTACTTCTGTTACACAATATAAAATATTATTTATATGGTTGAATGTTAATGAAAAGCACTGATTGTTTGACACTGAGCAGAGTCAGGGAGTGTTGAGTTGACATCACAAATGTATGAACTGATTTATTGAAGTTTTAATTTTTCACAAGGTTTAGGAGTCTATGGATGAGCGAGTTTGGGGTGGAGGAACTTGACTGGTCTGCACAAAGTCCTAACCTCAACCTGATAGAACACCTTTGAGATGAATTAAAGCGGAGACTGCGAGACAGGCTTTCTCATCCAACATCAGTGCCTGACCTCACAAATGCGCTTCTGGAAGAATGGTCAAATATTCCCATAGACACACTCCTAAACCTTGTGGACAGCCTTCCCAGAAGAGTTGAAGCTGTTATAGCTGCAAAGGGTGTGACTGCACTACTGCTGCTCTCCTGAGCTCCAGTGAGGCCTACTGATCCAAGGAGCTTAATTACTTCCTATACTATACCCAGAGTGGATGCAGGAATCTGGGGTGGACCCAGGGGAGGATCCCCCAGATGGCCAGAGTACCAGTCCTCCCATACCAGTGTTTGAGGACCTGGGAAATGGCCCAGCTAAAGGTAAAAGCCTGGCAACCTACAGAAAGAAAGTTTGTGTGAGGATTGCGAGAATCGCCAAGAAGGAAGA